>PVKU01000105.1:0-745789 GCA_004027475.1 Anoura caudifer
CCAGGAAGCTCAGAGAGTCCCAAAGAAGTTGGACCCGAGGAGGAACACACCAAGGCACATTATAATTACATTACCCAAGATTCAAATGAAGGAGAGAATTCTAGAAGCAGCAAGGGACAAGGGGACAGTCACCTACAAAGGAGTTCCAATCAGACTGTGGGCAGATTTCTCAAAAGAGACCTTACAGGCAAGAAGAGGCTGGAAAGAGGTATTCCAAGTCATGAAAATCAAAGGCCTACATCCAAGATTGCTCTATCCAGCAAAGCTGTCATTTAGAATGGAAGGGAAGATAAAGTGCTTCTCAGGTAAGGTCAAGTTAAAGGAGTTCATCATCACCCAGCCCTTATTATGTGAAATGTTAAAGGGACTTATCTAAGAAAAAGAAGATAAAAAATATGAACAGTAAAAAGACAGCAAACTCACAGGTATTAACAACCAGACCTAAAACAAAAGCCAGCTAAGCAAACCACTACAACAGGAGCAGAAACACAGAAATGGACATCACATGGAGGGTTAGCAATAGGGGAGTGGGAAGAGGAGAGAGGGGGGCAAGGTACATAGAACAAGTAGCATAGATGGTAGAAAATAGACAGGGGGAGGGCAAGAATAGTGTGGGAAATGTAGAAGCTAAAGAACTTATGACACATGGGCATGAACTAAAGGGGAGAATGTGGGTGGGAGGGGGTGTGCAGGGTGGAGGGTAATGAAGGGGTGAAAATGGGACAACTGTAATAGCATAATCAATAAAATATAATTAAAAAACATTATGAGATTTTTTTGTTTTCATTAGTGTTTGTGTATTTAATGTGTGGCCCAAGATAATTCTTTTTCTAGAGTAGCCCAGAGATACCAAAATGTTGTATACCCCTGCTTAGATGACAGGGACCCATTGAAGAATTCTAAGAGATTGCCATGTAGAGATTTGCATCTTGGATAGGCACTCCAGCTGCAGTCTGAAGAATATCTTCAGGGGAGATACTCTAGAGATAATAAAAGTAATTAGGATGCTATCTTAATAAGCATTTAGGAAATCAACAGCCATCTCACTAACGTAAACTTTCCTCCTTTTCTTCTCTTCATCTGTGGGGGGGCTCCACCCACAGGGCCCCCTTGATGTGCCACAGATGAGAATAAGTCTACCAAGATATGATCTGCTTGGTGAGGAAAGGTTACAAATCTCTCAAAGGAGTAGGGCCAGGAGCCTTTTCCTCAATGGGCTTTTATTGGGTTCAGTTTGCATAGGAATATAGGTAAAGCTCATCAATCATTGTCAGGCAGTAAGGACCAAACAATAGATAACATAAAAAAAACTATGAGGGCTTATTCAGACTCAGGGTCCCTTAGCTAAAGGGCCATAAAACTTTGAGAAACAAACTCATTTCATGCTTGGACCCTTATCAGAAAACTTAGGGCATTCTTAGCAAAGCAGGTTTCATAGGATTTTATGTAGTCTTTCTTTGGCCTGATATTCCCAGGAACCTGCCCTTTCTAGCCCAGGGCTGCACTGCCCTATGTCATTGTTTCAGGTTTAAATCAGGCAGGGGAAGTAAGGCAGGCAAGAGATTAGGAGACTTCTTGCACACAGAATGAGGACTCAGGCTATGTCAAAGCCAAGGGGTGAGGACCCATCACCCCCTTTTTTGTAGCCCCCCAAGTCCTTCCCTGGGGGCCCCTTCATGACTATGCCTGTTTTATGTCATCCCTCCTTTGAGGAATCTTACCCATCATTGGATAATCAGTCATCTGCTCAGGGCCAAGCAGGGTGAAGTAAAAGGGGGCAGAGGTGGTACCCCTGCCAGGGAGATAAGCTTCATCTCCTTAGCAGCTTATGGTCCCAAGGTCTCTCACTCAGCCTTAGCCATGGCAGCTTCTGAAACCAGGCAGGGTAGTTCCCAACATCCATCTATATTCTTTTACATTTTATTTTAAATAAGTGATCTGGGGAGTTTGGGGCTGTCAAGTGCAGGGACTATGATGCATGCATCTTTGCATGCCCAGTACCTAATGCGATGCTTGCCACAGAGTAGGTTCTCAGTAAATGTTCATGAATGAATGACTGAATGACCCCAAATTAAGGCACAAGCAGAGAAATTAGTGGAAGGTTTGACAATTGTAAGAACTGCTTGGTTGTGGAGTGTGAGGAAAAGGGGCATACTAGAATAACTCTAGAGTTTCTGAGCAAGCTGGGCAAGTGGACAAATGGTGATGCCACAAAGAGACTGAAAATGAGGGGGTCAGTGAGCTTGGAAGTAAATACTCAAGTGGTGTTTGTTTGTTTTTCCACTAGCTGGAGATGTACACTTTAAGCTGATAATGAGTTTACCCTGAAAATAAGAGGATAGTGAGTTCCTGCTTCACCCCAGACAAGGGAAAAAGTGATAACACCCTTCCTGAGGTTTTGCCTATGCCAACCTTCCTTCCCCAAATTTTGGTGAGATACATGTATTTTTATATATATAAAACCCCGAACTGTCACTAGATTCTTGATGTAATAATATTCTGATATGTTATTTATTTTTATCATCTCTTTCATTACTTGAGATATCAGTGATACAGATCACTGCTAAGATCTTAACCAGCTCAGGAACATTGCAAAGTTTCTATCCTCATTTTCTTCAAAAACATACATGCTTCCACTTACAATATTTAAGAGTTGAGAGTAATTCTTAACTAGCTTTTCATATCTCAGCTCCAGAGGATTTCTGTACTCTGAGATTTTACTGCTGCTATAAAAACATATATCTCTTACTATAAAATAAAGAGTGAAAGATGGGACATCCTTTAAACAATTCATTCAATTTCAAGATAACACAAAGTTGAAGTTCAGACATTTTGCTTATAAAAATGAAACCATTTATTAATATAGAAGCACAGTAAAGTAACTAGTTTTTCAACTCAGAATTACCAATTAGAGCAAAATTTATAAAAATAATACATCTGTATCATATAAACTTTAATTAATTCAAACCCATTAGAGTACAACTGCCTAATGGGTAAACTGAAGCAGTAGATTGTACATCTTCAAGTCCCTTCCAGTTCTAATTTCTTATGTTTTCTTTTGTAATAATCTCAGCACTGTCCGTCACTGCCTCCAACTTCACCTATAAAACACAGCAGAAACTAACTGCTGAATATGGCAGTCTGCCATGGTAAGCACAATCTACTTCCTCTGGCTAATATGCACGACAGACACATTCACTAAAGTTCCATTTTACCCCAAATACAGTGCCCTACTTAATTTTGGAGGTTTTTCTCCTCAGACTGGCTAGTCAGATCAGGGGTATTAATTTCTCTCTTATTTCTTCTCAATGATAGTTTTCCCTAACCTTTTAATTATTTTTTTTCAGTAGCCTTCTGTCATTTAACTTCAAAGATGCATCTTTTCATATATCTTCTCTGACTTCCTTCAATCTCAGGGAATACTCATGGTTATAAAATGGCACATTTCCAAAGCACATTTATTTAAAAGGTATTCTAACTCATACAAGTATCCTTATTTGAATTTGTATTTTAATAGTTTATGATAAGTAAAAATAGTTATATCGTGTTATAAGACTCCCTTATCCTGTGGCATGATGGACTTTGCATAATCTCCCTGCCCCTATTTGTTTACAGGACTCAGTTAAGTACACGAGCTAGAGGACCATACCCCAGTAGTCAGCTCAGGAAGTAATTTCAAAATCTTACACGTTCAAAAATAAGTGTAGATCCTGGAAGATTGAGGACAATGTGACTGACAATGATGTGGAATATAAATATGTGTTAGACAAGACTCCCATACACTGTGCAGGTGGTCCCACCCTTAGATCTGGCAAGGCCTCATGCTTTTGAGGGCCCACATATTATAAATACACATTCACAAAAACGTGTCAAGGACACATGAGTATAGCTCTCCCTTGAAATTGACTTCACAGGTGTGTTAGAGCCCAATCTATAATCCTAAACATTCGTTTTTATGACCAGCACCATTCAGGGGGAAAGAAAGGCCACTACTCCAAATGGTGTAGAAGTTTATGAGTTGTACTGCTGTCTACATTGGAGACTTAAAGTGCTTAGGTTAACAAAAAAAATAAAATAAAATTAAGTAACCTGTTAAATACACCCTCTCAGATTACATAAATGTAGTAAATTATTGCTTAACAAAATGTTATTTCCTAGTAGTGCCAAATGTCCATTTTCTTTCTTTGTTGTCAGGTATTGCTGTTGGTGGTTCTGAATAGTCATATACTAGAGTGATATTTCTAACTCTTCCAAGGGAGCCCAGGAACCATTTTTCAATATTAAGTAAACCATATTACTCTCAAATTTGTATGTGCATGGGTTAGAAGTAACAAGCATAGGCCTAATATTGATTTTTTTCCATTGTCAGTTACATGAGCACTAGAATTGCAAATTTACTAAATTTAGTAAAACAAAGATGTACTACTATATCAATTATTTTCAACTTTTTACTCATCAAAACATTGCCACTTTCCTCCCCTCAAAACATCCAGACATGCCCAATGATAATTAAGTTCATCCACTTTTAACATTTTAATGCCCAATTTCAGGCATCAAAATAAGCATAATTTTACTCCTTTTAAAGTCTTGTCATTGTGAAGCTATATTTTGATTAAGGTAGCAGTATAAGAGCTTGTTTCTTTAACAGATACCTTTTCGTATTTGGACTTACATTTTGCTGCCTCTGTTTGTGCTCCAACATGGGTTTTAGGGACGTTGAGCACGGGCTCACTGACATTGTCTGCTGGAGGCCTGCAGCACTGGTTTCCCAGTTCAGGACCTAGGGACACAGCGTGGGCAATCTCGTAGCAACAAACTAGTATATTCTTTTTGGGTGTCAAAAAGACAGAATTTTAGAACTGACGGAGATGGCAATGATCATCTCACACAAACCTTTCACTTCATAAGTGAGATTATTGAGACTGAGGAAAGTCATGTGACTTTTTAAAGATAGACACAAGTTCTTGGAAAACAGGCAACCCTTTCCCTCCAGTGTATCAACTTATACATCAAGTATTTTCTGAAGGCATATTTAGGAGATGTTTCTTCCCAGGCTGTTTGATTCTCTGAAAAATACTAACTTAATAAAAAAGAATGAAATTTTGCCATTTGCAACAACATGGAAGGAACTAGAGGTTATTATGCTAAGTGAAATAAGTCAGTTAGAGAAAGACAAATGCCCTATAGTTTCACTTATATGTGGAACCTGAAGAACAATATAGATGAACAAACAAAACAGAAACAGACTCATAGATACAGAGAAAAGACTGATGGTGTCCAGAGAGGCAGGGGTTTGGGAGACTGGGTGAAGAAGATGAGGGATTGAGAAGTACAAATTGGTAGTTAAAACTAGTCATGGGGATTAAAGTACAGCCTAGGGAATATAGTCAATAATACTGTAATTACTGTGTAGGAAATATCAGGGGGATCACTTTGTAAAGTATATGATTATCATACCACTATGTTGGACACCTAAAACTAATACAAAATAATAGTAAATGTAAAAAAATATACTAATTTAAGAATGGAAGCATAGCCAATTAGCCGTAGAAGGAAGGAGGAAAGAGGGGAGGGAGGAAAAGAAGGAAGGAGGGAGGGAACAAGGAGAGGAGAGGAGCCGAGCCAATAACACGGTAGCTTCACTTTTTGGAAATGAGGCATGGTCTTGCTGCTTCAGGGAAAAAAAAGCCAAAAATAACAAAAAGCAGAAAAAAGCTTCCCCAGGACTGTCAGTAACATTGAGTCTATGTTCAGAGTTAGAAAATTAATTTAACAGCAGCTTAGATGTCTTGCCTCCATTTCTATCAGCATGTTACAAATTTATTTTTTAATTCAGTACAACAAAAAAGGGTAACTTCTGAAGCAAATTGAGATCACGCAGTCCAAAGCACATCATGTCACCTATGCATCAACCAATATGAAACTGTCCTTCAGAAAATTAGAAATGAGGTGTTTTCATTAAAAAAAAATATTTACTTGCATATTAGGCATTTATGGAATTACTGTAAGATATTATGCCTTCCATCTTTCTCACTTCTGCTGTCAAATTTACATGAATGTCTTTCCTGAAGTCATCAACAAGTGAATGTAAATAAAGAGAAAATAAAAACAACCAGCCAAGACCTGAGTCTCAGCCTTAAATGCTACTGATCCCAGTTTCTTACCTGCTATCGTTTGCAGTGGCTCAAGGAACAGGCTCTGTTGTACAGACTCTGCCCCCTCTTCTTACCTATGCTGTACATTCCTTCACAATGAACAAAATCAAGCCACTGATGCAAATATGTAAAATAATCATGTGAAGTGCTTGGTTAAAATTAATTGTGTTCTCTTATTTGCTATGGCACATGGTCTGAACTCCTTGAATATCTATCTAGGCTCATAAATTTGTGGTGCAAACCTCATTTTCTGGCTTGTGCTCTAGCCATTTGACTCACAAACTCCAGCTCTAAGCCACACACCTAGTTATCACCTCAAAATGAAGCTTCACACCTCCATACCTTGGCCCATGCTGTTTCATGAATCCCAAAAGACCCTCCTTAGTGGAGTACATATGGCAGAATCCTTAAGCCATATCACAATTGTATGTTGTTTGTTTGGATGTGTTTTCTGTGGTTTTCCCTTACAAATTCCTTAATCATCTGTAATTTCCAGATGTTTTATGTGATTCTCTCTTGCTGAACTTATGCTGAATTTTAACTGTTTATGGACCTGTCTTCCTGCTAGACTATGAGTTCCTAAGGAATAGGGAAGGACAATACTCATTTTTATATACCCAACAACTAATTGGGCACCTGACATATGTACACCCAATAAACATTTGTGAAATTCAATGCACTCTCCCAGGGAGCCTATGGCTCAAAATACCAAGGTAGACATTACTAATGCAAATCTTTCCTAAGGGCAGAATGTTTTTGTTTTGTTCTATTGTTCCCGGGAGACTGTAGAGCATGCTTGAGGGCACTGAAGGTGAGACAAACATACAAGATACTCTATGACTCTTCCTCTCAATATACATTTCCAGTTCTAGAGCATAATTACACCATGCAGAAGAGAACATTCTTTTTGGTTTATTTCAATGTTGATGTAACATTTGGCCAGTAGAGGGAGAAAATACAATACAAAATACAAGCAGCGATGTTGAGCTCTCTCCATTACAAATGAGGTGATTTTATATTTAAAAAAAATTAGGTCAGAATATATATGACTTTGATCCACGAATATGTAGTTATCCAAATAATCTTTATCAGCTCCCCAAATTTAAGTTCTTACCCTTATTTTTCTTTAGGTTGAAATAACTCAGCAGTGTATTTTAGTTGAGAGTCAGTAAGCTCTCATCTGAAATTAATGGAAAATTATGCCTTTCAGAGAAAGCTGCAATTTCCAGATGCTCGTTCCTTCTCTCATTGCACATGAATGAAATGAACTGGGATATTTAGGCACTAGATATTCTATTGCATGGGACTGAGGGCACTTAACGGAGACCTGATGATGCAAGATGGAACTCCTCCTCCCCTGCAGCAACCGATGTGCGTATAACATGAGCTGAGGTGGGCGGGTGTGTGGGAGTGCAGTGTGGTTGTCTGGGGTGTGTCAGGAATGTAATATACACAGATATTTCCAGTCTACCAAATTAATGCCATGTGTGCCCAATGAAAGCATAACATATAAATGCATATTTAAAAATAGATAAAATGAAGAGGATTACTCAACATCAAAACCTGATTCATCCCTGAACAATATAATTAACAGTTCTCATTAGTCAATGCCAAGTAAAATTAGATCTTGGAAACAACAAGACACAAAGTTTTAACACCCATTGCAAACATCTATGGTTTAGGTAATATTGCTTATAATGAAAACAAACAAAGCTGAGTAAATATTAGCAGCAGTTACAGAAAGTTTGTGATAAATGTTATGTACCATCCTCCTTCCTGAAATAGTAGAGACCATAGCACCATTTTCTCCATATTCTTTCTGACAAATTATATATATGTATATATAATTATACAAATATAATTATATACAATTTGTAATCATATATATCTATATCTCTCTCTATATATAATTTGGATTGGCTGCTTCTCCTCATCTCCTATTCTTAAATGAATTATTTCAGTGATTAAAATCAACATTCTTCACCAATTACCCAACCTGCAAACCTGGACTTCGTCCATAATACCTTATTTTCCTTTCCTCATTCATCCAAACATTCGGGAAGTACTACTGATTCTACCACCTCTATATGCTTCAAATAGGTACAGTCCTCATAAATACTATTGCTAGTAAATTACCTTAAACAATTACTACATTAGGCCATGATACCAAGACAGGGAGTCATGGAAGCTCTATCTAATAGTAGGGAGACTACCAAAAAGAGCCGACAAAGAAACAAGACCCAAATGAAACAACAGAGCAAAACTCCAGAAAAAGAGCTAAACAATATGGAGATAAGCAATCTATCAGATGCAAAATTCAAAATGCTGGTTATAAGGATGTTCAAGGAACTTAGTGAGGACCTCAACAGCATGAAAAATATCCAGTCAGAAACTAAAGATACACTAATGAAAAAGGAACAGTTAACAGGGAAACAACAGAAGAGAAGATGAAGCTAAGAATCCAATCAATGATTTGGAACATAGGAAAGCAAAAACAACCAATCAGAACAAGAAGAAAAAAGAATCCAAAGAATACAAGGATAGTTTAAGTAACATCTGGGACAGCTTCAAGCCATCCAATATTTGTATCATAGGGGTGTCAGAAGGAGAAGAAAAACAGCAATAAACTGGAAGTCTATTTGAAAAAATAATGAAAGAAAACTTCCTAATTTGGTGAAGAAAATAGACATGCATGTCTAGGAACCACAAAGAGCCCTAAATAAGATGGATGCAAAGAGGCCTACTCCAAGACACATCATAATTAAAATACTTAAAGATAAAGAGAGAATCTTAAAAGCTGCAAGAGGAAAGCACTGTGTCACCTACAGGGAAGTTTCCATAAGACTGTTTCTTCTTCTCAAAGAAACTTTGCAGGCTAGAAGGGATTGGCAAGAAACATTCAGAGTCATGAAAAGTGGGGGCCTACAGCCAAGATTGCCCTATCCATCAAAGCTATCATTTAGAATAGAAGGGCAGATAAAAAGCTTCACAGATAAGAAAAAATTAAAGGACTTCATCATCACCAAACCTTTATTATCTGAAATTTTAAGGGACTTATTTAAGAAAAGTATCAAAACTATGAACAATAAAATGGCAATTATTACATATCTATAAATGACTGAATCTAAAAAACAATGCAAACAAGAAGAACAGAGGCAGAATCATGGACACAGAGTATTTTGATGGTTGCCAGATGTGAGGGTGTTGTGGGGAATGAGTGAAGAGGTGAAGGAAGGGATTAAGAAAACAAATAGATAGTTACAGAATAGTGATGGGGATGTAAAGTACCATATGGGAAATGGAGTAGCCAAAGATCTTATAAGCATGACCCATGGACATGAACAATGGTGTGTGGATTGCCTGAGGGCATGGGGGGAACCAAGTGGAGGGTGGCAAGGGGGGAAAACTGGGACAACTAACAGCATAACCAATAAAATCTAATTTAAAAAATCTAATCTAAAAAAAAACCAATAAAATCTAATTTAATAAATCTAATTTAAAAATCTTTAAAAAAGATTGGAAAATACCAATCTTTCCTACCAACAATGTATGAGTGATATAGGTTCTCTGCATCCTCATCAGCATTTGATATTTAATTTTTTTACTTTTGCAATTTTGATAGATATGTAGTGACATATTGTGGCTTTAATTTGTATTAATCTCCTAGATCACAAAGATTTTATTTTGTGTTTTTATGATAATTGTGTGGTTTTATGTTTTACATTTAGGTCCTTGAATCATTTTGAGTTAATTTTGGTATAATGTGTGAGATTCAGGTCAAGATTTCTTTATTTTTTTATTATAGGTGTCCAATTGCTCTAATTATATTTGTTAAAAATGATATCTTTTCTCCATTGAATTACATGTGCATTTTTCATGGAAAACCAGTTGTGTATATTTGTATAGATCTATTTCTGGTTAATCTATTCTGTTATATTGATCTTTGTATCTAATCTTTAGCTAATATCACACAGTATTGATTATTGTAGCTATTTAATAACTCTGGCACTTTCTTAGAAACAATAGCCATTGATAGGAATAGAAGGAAGATATGGATGAGTTGAAGAAATGTGTGAAGTTTTTGGCCTTATGAAAGTCTAAGAAATCAAACAATATGATTTGAGGACATTGAGACTGAAGGATGTGAGTGCTAAGTCCATATGGAAGAGTCTATGGTAAGGGCAGACATCAAGAGCCAACTACCATGATAGAGAGGTTAGGGCATGGGTGTCCTGTGGACAGAGTCCATAGGGCTGTCATTTACTTAGATTTCATTCTTTTCCACCAAGCCCACCCATTTTAAGTAAATATAGCCCCTCTACTAGAATGTTCTGTAACATTAAAAAGCTGTCTCGAGCACAGAATCTTGGTGTGCAGTCTAAGTCCAAATAATCACTCTTACTTGCTCTTGACCAGGCCAATTCTCCAGCCTATTCTTAGTTTCTACTACATACCTCCAGTCACTGACTACATATTTCCTATTCATTCTCTTTCCTACCTCCTTACCTTGGCTCCTGTTGGACCAAAATCTCAGTAAATATCAGCTACCTCTGCAAAATACACACATACACACACCCCCTGCTTTGCTCCACATACAAAACTTTTATGTAAGAGACCCTTCTGCTGCCACAGATTGACTAATCCACCCACTTCTTGCTTGATTTCTCACTTGGAAGAAGGGAACAAATCCAACCACATTCAAAGATAAAAATTTCAATCTGGATTCAAAGATAAACATGATGTCCAATATAAAATAATTTTAGATGTCTAGTTACCAAGAAACTTAAAATGAAATAGCTCAGCTTTGACTGACATTGGAAATTTAAGCTGGTTGAGCAGTGACTGGCCATAACCTCCAAAGATGCACTTCCATGTTTCTGGAACTAAAACAAAAATGAAAATATTAATATTTCAGTATGTCCATCCCATTTTTATACTTTTTCCCATCTCATTGCAATTTGCTCCATTAGTTGCCTTTTCCTTTTAGTCAACTCATATTTTTACTTAAACCTATTAGTAAAATAAATTTTATATCACCTCATTAATGAAATTTCAGTAGTTTCTCATAGGTTCCTAACCATTCTAATTGTAAATATTCATTCCTGTTTGACTTAAAATTATCTTTGATAGCAGCAGGAGATCCCATATCAGAAATAGTATATATATCACAGTGTTCTATCTCTACTTTATGATCAGCTAACTCATTAGTTGTAGAGTAAATACTGGTGATTATCATATCTATATTGTATATAATTTGTACTAGTGGTTTGCCTTGCCTTGCAGAAAAGACTTTATGCAACTCGAAGGAAATCATTCTCTGCCTTGAACTGTAGAGAAAAAATATTGCCAGAGTTTCCAAGTTCAGTCTTTGTAATTCTTAGGTAGATCCCTCCTAGAGTGGACACAGTGGTCATAAAATACAGTATCAATACCATCTTTTTACAGGTTGCACTGAAGAGTTTGCCACATAACAATGTTGATGTCATGTAATCTAAAATACTATGATTTATGTTTCTGTAATACAACATTTATCTTGCACCCATGTTTTAATATAAATGGCAGGGTGGAAAGGGGCAGAAAAGGAAAGAGGAAAAGAATCAATAAAGTATTATATTGGAATAGTGAAATTTAATGTGATAAACTTAACCTGTCTGAGGCTGAAACAGGTTCAACTGACTATAATGAAAGGACCATTATAAGGATGAAAAGAAGGCTGAGGAGGTGCAGGCATGGGAGAGAAAGGAAGAGTGATACAAACTGAGGGTGCAGATATGGACATGTCTCAGGTCTTACAAGGACTTCTGGGTCATGTTAGAGATGTTGGTCATTGTCCTCAGGATAAGGGAAATAGACAAGCTTTTAACTCAGCCAGAAAATTTAATTATAATATGGCCCAGAGATAATGCAGTTGTTTTCAAATCAGATCCCAATGGCCAGTTATTCCACCTATTAGTATTTTTCATCACCCATCAAATAAAAACTTTTAAAATACTGCTGTCTGCCTACATCAGTAATTGTGGCTATACTATATGTTTATTTCTGAGCCCTTGAGTGTACATGTAAATCTGAATTTGAGAAACTGTCTCAAATGAACATAATGAGTGACTTGTATCTTTGACCAGTTTGTGCTCACAGACACCCTTTAATATGAAACAGATAACCTACATTTAAAGAACCAGTTGGTTTCCACATTTCTTAAGGTCTTATTTAGCCATAGTATTCTTAAACTTTATTTTTTGATTTAAGAAAGAAAATGTTCATTTAGCTCTGTGGTGTTTTGGTGGTGCCAATGAAGTTTAATCATTTGATTGAAATTATTTAGATAGAAGCTAATATTTAGCAAGAAATCACATTTTCTTCTCTCATTCTACTTGGCTACACATTTCCCACTTGCAATGCTCAGTGCCCCGGTGAATCTTTAGGAGCAAACAGTAGTGTGAACCGACATAGGATATATCATGCAACTTTGAGAAGTTAGCCGGTCTAAAATGTGTTTGGGCACATTTGTCTGTGGTACTTATCAGCAACTTTTCAGGGGCCTAATATAGAATCAGTATTTCAAAACACTGTGGGTATTGCTCTCACTTCAGATAAAGACAGGTAGGTTTTTTGATAAATGACTAGTAGGCATTTGGAGAGGGTTACAATCAAGTAACAGAAATATACTCAAAGGTGAACCCAAAATACTCAGAAAGAAAAGAGAAGCTAGAATTTAACTCCATATAGGTCAGGGTCTCCAAAGGAATGTCTTTAAAAATTCTGCATTGTCTCTTTTTCTGCTTCCAGTGACATTAGTTCCTTTTATAACTTGCTATTTCATCCCAGCTTGTATTTCAGTGGGACCAGAATCAGAATAAAGAGATAACAAAGGTGAAAAGGTTTCACAACTTTTTCTTTCCTTTTGTATAACATGAAGCTATTCTTTAGTCCTTTATCCAATCTGAGAAAAAAAATGTATAGGTTCTAAACATTTCAAAGGTTAGGAATTTAATGGACAAGAGATAAATATATTCTCTAGCTCTTGTGACTGGATATTACCCTGTGGGTGATCTCATAAGGTTATGGATGGATGATAGATGCTTAGAAATATGAAATCAAGCCTGCCTAGAATTTCTGCTCACCTTTTTTTGTTGTTGTTGTTAAGAAAAGGGTGCCTTCCAGATTCTCTTGGATCGATGTGCTCTCCCCACCCCACCATAATGTCTGAATAGCCTAAGTAATGCCTGAAAAATAGCAATATGATTCAAAGGGGGTAGGGTCAGGGTGATGTTAGAGAAAATTCACTACAAACTACACTGTTAATACTTAAACTACTAAAGCTTCCTCGTAGATATGGCAGCGTGCAATATGTACCTTCCATCATCCTCATCATATTATTCATATTCATGCACTCATATGTCTCTTCTCAGAATACATGTAAGTCTATCATGTCACTTGATTATTACATTTTTTAAGATCTCCACATTCAGAGAAGCCTGAATCATAAAAGAAAAAAACGTCTGAAGAGAAGTTAAAATTCCCTTGGAATCAGTGCCCTTTATGTAACTTCACAGGGAAATGGAAGCCTGTAATTGATTTTCAAATCTGCTTGGGGACATGTCCTTGAGTGTCTCAGGATAATGCTCCCTGGAAATCTGTGGCTAGCATTATAGCTCAAGAGCTAAACCTTTAAATCCCATAATAAAACACATCAACTCTGGGGCAGATAAACTAAACTTGAGAGATAACAGCACGGCCTTCCATTCTAGCATTCCTTGAAGCAATTGTGAGCTTTCCCTGGTGCTGACTAGGGCCTGTCACTAGGGCCTGTGCAGAATAGCTCCAATGGCTGGAATGTCTGGGTTTGCTCTTTTGAGATAAATATCTCCGGGGATTTGCTCCTGGTTATTGGTTGGGTCTCCTGCTTTTCCCCACATTGCAGCTGCTAGGGCCAGTAGGTACAAAATGGCCTCTTTGTTTATTTGTTTGGTGTCTGGGATGAGTTGATGAGAATAGGTAGATTTGGCTAGGCCTTTTTCTCCTGTCCTTGTGGCCTCTTCATATAGCTAGCTCATAGAATGGTGGTCTCTGAGTAGCTTTCCACAAAGCATCTGGTTTTCCCCAGAGTGAGTGAACCTTGGTTGGCATTATCTTGGTCAAGTAAGTCACCAAAGTCAGCCCAGATCTAAGGGGAGGGAAATTAGATTCTACCTTATAATGGGTAGATTTGCAAAGAACTTGTAGTGTCTTTAATATAATATTTCTTAAAGTAAAAAAATTCATAATGAAGGTATAGATACATTTAATTCTGTCCCTCCCTTATGTGCCTTGGAAAAGCCAATGGATTTTTCTGTGCTTTTGTTTTTTTCATTTGCAAAGTAGTAGGAATAATACCTACCTTTTTATACTTACCAGAAATAGTGACAACACAAAATATTAAAAATATGGAGTGCATTAAGATAGTCAAATAAATAGTTATATAAAGAATAGTTAATACCATTACCTTTGCAGTAAGACAGAGCTAAGTTTAACAGAACTCTGCCAATTACTTTAAGGCCATAGGCAAACTAGTGAATATTACACTGCCTTGGCTTCCCCATCTCTAGGATAAAGAATGATAACAGAGCCAGTCTCATAGAATATAACATTTAACATGCTTAACACAATTCTCACTGCATAACATGCATATAATGTTAGCATACAACTGTTATAAGTCCCTCCTGTCAAATGTGAACTCATGAAGGTGAATTGTTGATGAAGCTTCTAGGACCACCCTTGGATATACTGATAAAGACCAGAATATTCAATAGCTTGGAGATAACACTTTTCCAAAGGCAGTGTGCTATAAAGAATTTTATTTTCAGCTCTTTATTTTTCCAATTTGTGCACAATACTCTTCTTGTTACCAAGAACTACCAGTAGGGAGGCTCAATGTAGTTAAAAGATTGATCTTCTGGAAACAATGCTTAATAAAAGGCATGAAAAAGTGAGAGCAGTTCTGCATTTTCAAACACTGTCCTCAAGTTAATTTAACCTGAGCTGTTTGTGAACCACCTAGAAAATCTAGAATCAATATGTCCAGGCTTAAATCAATGGGCCAGAGAGAAGTGGAGGCAAACTCTGATTGGCTAGTTTATTCAGATCAGCGGAGCCCTGTGAGAGAAGCCCATGGTGGGACATCCACTTTGTCTGCTCCAGATGCTAAGAGTTCGGATGTGCCAGGGCAATATTTTTGTATTTTACTTGTTCTCTAAAGGAAAAATTAATTTTCATGAATACGTGTGTGTATGTGTGTGCTTATGATATACATAAAAATATTTTATATATTAAAAAGCCAAAAAGTGAAAGTGGTTCTAAGAAACCTATTTCTTCTTATACTTCAAAACCTATCCTCTAAGCAACAACAAAAATTAACCTTGAATAATCACCTACCACATTTGTTTCAAACTTTCTTCACTGAGGGATCTGTGGGACACCAGATTTTCATTACTACCTTTTTTTGTGTGTGATTTTGAGAGTACATTTATTAAAGCTGGGGGCAGTGAGCAAAGGAAGGACTTGGGATGGAAGAAGCAACAGGAGAGAGCCTAGGCAGGTGGCTTTGGCTCCCTAGGAATGTTATGGGAAAGAAGTGAGCCAAGGTGGGGCTGCTATCGGCTCACTGAGAAGCCGGAGAAAACAGGCCTTGGGGACAGGTTCAGGGGGTTTCGCTGCTCACTGTTCCCTTGATTGCAAGTCCCCTAAGGACTCCCAGAATTTTTTTTTTTAAGTTTGTGCTAGAGAGAAGGGCATAGACATGCTCCAAGGAGGGTGCACCTCCTTACTACCCTTAAATAATTATTTATTTTTAGCAAGAAGTGAAAGGAGTGAGAGAGGGAGAGAAACATCAATGTGTGGATGCCTCTTGTATGCCCCTTACTGGTGACCTGGCCCGCAACCCAGGCATGTGCCCTGACTGGGAATCTAACCAGCATCCCTTTGCTTCACAATCTGGCACTCAATCCACTGAGCCATGGCAGCCAGGGCCTTACTGTTCTTTTCATGTATTTGCTTTATGCTTTTTACCTATGCTTCTTGGCCAGCTTTTCTTTACATTTGATTTGCCCCCAACACTGTTTCTATTCTGTTCTATCAATTTTTGGTAGTTAACGATTTTTCTTTATCAACTATTTTAGTTTGATCTTCATTGAAAACCAAGGATAATCAAAGCTTGACACAAAATGTTATACACATTCTATTTTGTTTTTACCGCAAAGTTATAGCCTCCTGGTTATCTGTTTATTTTTTCTCCTTTTCCCAATGAAAATTGCTCTAAAGGCATACTAAGACTTACTTTTAAACTGCTAATTGTTACCTATAACACAAATCAGTATGTCAAAAAAGAGATAGAGGTCAAGCAAATTTCCTGAGTGGTCATATGATTCAGAATTCCCCAAAAAGGTAAGAACCAGTGAAACAGACCTCGTGTTTAAAGATGACATACCCTATGTCCACTCATTTGAACAACTTAATATTCATGTGAAGACGAACTTCTATGAGGATTGGAACAACTGACTAAGTACTTTGAAGATGTGTTGTACATGTCCAATACACAGCACGATCCTAGCCACCAAATGTGTCCGTCTTTTCAAGGTCAATAATATTTGAGAGTGGTAGATGGACTACAAAAATACCTACTTAATCTCAAAATTAAATTAAAGGAGAAAATAGTTCTCTATTAGGGTTAAACAAGGTTGACACTTTGACTACTTCTTGATAATTCTTCCATTTAAAGGGGTTGAACAGTTCCAAACCAACTGTGATAGGTACACCTTGTGTTTCTGTTGCAACTACACATCATTAAATGATGTTCCCACAAATAAGACAGAAATTCTGGGCATTTGGGTGGTAGCATCCTATGTCTCTTACTTGAATCCCATCCCTATGAAAGAAATGGTGATGGTTTACAAGGTGCCACTAAGCAATATTTCTTAAGAGCTCAAAATAAATCTTTGAAAATGATAGAATATAGAGCCACTGTACCAATCCTCCAGTAAAAATAGCAATAAATAAAAGAAGTCTTTTTGAATGCTTCTGGTTTGTGATTTTTCAAATGTTACTGTTTAGAAAAATGTGCTTTTATGGTTAAAAAAAAAAAAACAATAATGATCCATGACAAGCTCAGAATTTAGAGCAAGGCATTTTCGGTCTGAATCCTATGTCTGAAAATTACTGGCTGTTATTCTTGGTCAGTCAATTATACAAAGTTTATTCATATTTAAAAGTGAGAAAATGGGACAATTTACACGATCATGAGTATTTTAAAAATGTAATGTTTTACCTCTTTAACAGTGTAACAAAAGTGTGCTGGGCAGCTAGTAATTCAGTAGAATTATTATAAAATTATATGTTTAAAATTAAAGCTACTTTAAAGTTTTGAGCTAGTGTTTCCTTTAATATGGATGCCACCTTTACAACTTCCCAGACAAAGCATTATCTAGCCATAGCTAAAAGGAGTGTTTGTTCCTTTGCAAGGCAGTCTGTTTCCTTGTAGAACAGTTGTAACTTCTTATTTCTGCTGATTCCTATAGATTCTACCCATTGGTTCTAATTCTCTTTGTGCAAGTAGAATGTGCTCCGTCATCTACATGACAGCCATTCCAATATTATTATCCTCCCTCCACCCTGGCCTGGATTTTTTTTTCTTCTCCGTTCTTAACGATCTGATTTCCCTTTGTCATTACTCCAACTATGAAGATGCTAAACATCTCATAATCTTAATATCATTCTTTTGAACCTCTGCTTTTCTCAAAATGTGATACAGAAATAATCATAGTATTTGCATGATGAAATTACAATGGGTTTATCACCTTTCATGATTTGAACTTTATTCTCTGTAATAATGACATTTAAGTTTTCACTATTTTAAAAAGCATGCAATAACTATTTAAATTATATTGAATTTGTGATAGATTAAAATCATCAGATTTTTTCCAAGATACATCTCCTTTAACTTGTATCCATGAAATTTATTATTTGAGTTTAAATGTACGACTTTATATCTATCTATGAGATTTATTGTATTAAATGTGAATACTGACTAGTTGAGATACATATATATCCTGCTTCTGTCACACAATGTCTTCTCATACAAAATCACTGGCACATTTTATACCCATTGGTGAAGATATGTTCACTAAGGAAGATATTAGGCATGCCTCGAAAGACTCCCTGGAAACAATCCTTCTTAACTGAGGGGGTACATTTGGGGGGGAGATATTTGGTGAGGTCTATACACAGTTTCATTGTCACAACTGGGGTGCAGAGTGCTATGGATATCTCCTGGGTAGAAACCGGGGATACTGATGAACAGCTTACCATCACAGGAAGGTCTCCCCCAAATAATTATTCTGCCCAAAATGCTAATTTTGTTAAGCTTGATGGGCATAATGCACACCAACTGGCTAGCGGCATAGTACATGTCAACTCACTGATTGCCTGTAAGTGGGAATTCACTGAATGTGTTGACCTTGCCTCGTAAAATCATGAGAAACTGAGTTGCCTTTCAATCAAGATATAAATGCCTTCTTTCTAATGTGTCAGTGAATCTATTGAGAAAGGGATTTGTTTTTAATTTGTAATGCCATTTATTAATTATTATTTCTTCTTTTAAAAATTGGCCACAGTGCATCTATTTTTAAAAATAATTCTAATTTTGCTTTCAAGCTCATCACTGTAGAATTTGAAATGTCCTTTGAGTATTACTTTTAAAACCAGGGCAAAACTTTCCTCTTTGATTTTCCTAATTATTATTATTTTCTAATTATTATTAATTATTAATATAACTTATTATTTTCTAAAAAGTATCAAAATAACTGGTATAATTTTTGATCACATTAAAGATCTCTAGACTGTATTTAGCCTTGACATAGACAGATAAACTTGTGGAAAAGGGATCTGTGAGTCATTTACTTTTCACTTATTTTGAGCATCAATTCTCACTGCTACCCTATTCTTTGGAATCTGATTTCAAGAGGCTTAGGTGTAAGTGTATGATTTCTGACCTGCTTAGCCCATCTCAGAATCTCCAATAAGTACTCTGTTATTTTGTATCATTTTCAGAAGGCCACTGTAACGGACTTTTCCTTCCATCATTCAATAAACTTTCTCAATATCAGAAAGCTCTTCAGAGAGGTGATTCCAGGGAGCATTGGAAGAAACATGGGGAAAGTGACTTAGGGAAGAGAAAGAAGCCCATTAAGGTTGTATTACAGGTAGGTTATTGCTATGGGCAATAGAGGCTTAGTACCACTTGGGGATTCTAGGAGACAGTGTAGAACAGGCTTCAGAATCATTCTGCCTGAGGGAGGGCTAAGGAAATTGGGATATTTATCAACTACGGTCAGTTTTTTGTAAAGGGCTTCTAGGGTTAGAGGTGATAACTCCAAAGTACTTTGTGTGGTTTTGCAACCTGACTATGTGCTGTGGTCTAGAGACAACTTTCAAGCAAAGAATTGCAGGTATTTTGTACCTGGAAGCCATTACATTATTGTGCTCCAGAAGGGTGAAGGCTAGGATATATGAATGGGACATCTGCTGATATGGTACCATTTCTCATGCATTTGTGACTTAGTACTTTTACTTATATTGAATGCATTCAGTTATGTGTTTAGTAAAATCACTTCTGAATTGAGCAACACATTCTCCAAAATGCCATGGTTCTACTCAGAGAAGAATCTTAATTTTTCCCATGGCTCTGTGATGGTTTTCTCAGAAACACTAGTCTCTTTCCATCTTGCAATTGTTTCCTACCATAACTGCAATGGTCTAGGAACATCTATCCTTTTCTCAGTTCTAGTGGGGAAATTTATCTCAGTGTCTACCACATAGAGCAATTTAGATCCAAAATCCAGACACTAGTCTCCTCAAATGTAACACAGGGCCATTGCGTATGTGGTAGCTCCCCTCTGTGGATGGGGAAAAGGTAGTCATGGAAATCAGATTTACCTGTTTTCTTTGTCCATATGTTCTTCCCAAATGACTCACTTTGTGTCCCACCACCCACTGTGAAGTTGTCTCAGATGCCTGTCATTGGCTGGGAGGGGATGGGGTAGAACATATGCCTTCCCTATCTGTAGAAAAACACACAGAATGAACTTTGAAAAGGTTTAAACATTTCTTTACTTCATGCCCCCAGCAATAAATTTGAATGTTACATAGTCAGAAAATGGATGGAGGAGGAGGTGGCTTTGGTATGGCTATCTTACCCATAGATGCTAGTTGTCGTACAAGATCGCACCTGCAGGCAGACACCTGGCCTGTGCCTGTGTGGGTTTCCCATGTATGTTGGAAAGTATCCCACAGAGATGCCCTCTCACTTCTTTATACCCTTTGCTTTTCTTTTTGAGTCCTTTCAACTTCATTGTCTTCACTCCTCCTCTGACAGGGAAGTAAATCTTCATGATATCTGGTATGGGTTTTAAGGCATGGCCATTATAGGTTTCCATAGGGGAATGCTTCAAGTCCTGTACGTGGGAAAAAAAACAGGTGCAGACAGACATCCAGGTATCTTGTAGTACAGATACAGTTTTATTTTCCCTCTTGTCTTCCTATTTTTTTCTTTGTTGGTCCCTGTGTATGGACAAAATAATAAGAAATCATACTGCATGTGTTATTCTCTTATCAAACGCCCTCACAAGATACCTTACCTGTTCACTTAATTTTGGACAAATTATGCTAGAGTTTCTTCTTATTGACCTTGAGTCATATTACAAAACACCATGATTACTTTTTAAGAAGCTATATTCTCTTATTTCCCCAACCTCTCATTCCTGCCTGTGGAAGGAAGGAACAGAACACCCCTGACTCCTGGGTGGCTTTAAAATGCAAACTATCAGAGAGCCCTGAACTGGACCACACAAGTACCTGTGGTGTGTCTTCATTTATTCCTCTTAGGTCTTATTTGTAAATTGTAATTTTTTGTAGAGTTTCTATTCTACTTTTAGAGTTTCTCATTTATCTTTTAGCCCTATTTAGCTCCAGAATGTCTGGCTTCTGGGTAACACATATATTTTCTCTGCATTCAAAAATAAATTATTTTCTCCCAATGCCCACGCCACATGTCTGACCTGCCCCCAAGGTTCCTTTCTTTCTCTATCATAAATTTCACGAAATTTCCTGTTTCTTGCATCACCACATCAGTACCTCATTGTCTCTTATTGGTGAAATTTAAATCCAGAATACCAACTGACTTGGTTGCCTTTCAATATTTGTTCAAATGATGTCCTTTTGAGAAAGTGAAACTTTTTATAGGTAATATAAGTAGCTAGTGTTTTGACATCTTGCTTGGCTTTGTGCCAGTTTTATTCCCCATACTGGTAAAATCTCATTTATTCTTCTCCACAGTTTTTTCATCTCTACACCCTTATCAACATCAAAATACCCTCACCATGCTTCAGCATCAATGTTCAAAATAGCTTTATTGGGCAAAACCTTTACATAGACAGACATTCTGCTTGTGATACCTTCTGATTTTAAAATGTAATAATTTGGACTTGTGGATAAGACTGAACATAATTGTCTGTTTTGAACACTGAAGCATGTAGTTCAGATTTTCGACCTGGCTTACTAGTTAGTGGTTACTGACATTTGTGGAGTGTTTTGTGGTTTACAAAGCACTATCACAAATACCATTTCATTGAATTTTTACAATAACCTTCTAAATAGATAATGAAGATGATATGTAGATAATATCAACAATAAAAGAAACAGAATGGTTTCAGAAATCATAAAATGAATTCAGAAGTATTACTCAGAAAAAAGTTAACTAGCCAAGTTAACTAGCCAGCTCTTAATTATCATTAGTTTTTATTTTTGTTGCTATGGGGGCATGAAGGGCATTGTGGTTAATAGAAATCCATGCTCATTCAACCAGATCTTTCTAGCTTTATCACGTTAACAAAACATTTCTTGGAGTAACTGGCAAATCCACAGTTGAGGGTTGCTAATAAAGGACAGAAGCCTAAGTACTCAGAAATGAGTCAGTAACATGCATGTGGGTCTCAGCTAATAAAAGAGAAGTTAAGGAGAGAATGATGAAGCAAAAGAATGTAAGTGTAACTATGCATTTGAGTAATGTGTTGGTTATAATGGTATTTCTTGTAACTAGACATTCCAATCTATTATCATATTTTATCTTTACAATCTTCCTGGGAGGTAGATGCTATTGGGATTTATATCTATCTCCATTTTGTAAATGATAACAATGAAAAACAAAGTCTGAGAAACAAAATGTAAAATGACTTCTAGCAATAAATCGATACCTCATATATTAGGTCATGTCTCTCCTGAAACCAGGGAAACTAAATTTAGTACCAGAGATTACAAAAGTTGAAAAAAAAAGACTTTTAAACTCTTTATTTTTTAGATGAGGAAATTGGGTCTTAAAGTTAAGAAATGACTCACATGAAATTACGCCGCCTGTCAGCAGCGGAGCCGGGACTAAAACTTGGGTCCCCTGGCTCCACTTCCCGTGTTCTGTCTCCGCAGCCAAGAAATACAGACTCCACAAGCAGAAAACAAAATGTACCCATTAGCGATGCCATCATTACTTTTCCAAACTGGATTTCCTTCCAGCTTTCTGATGTAAATCTTTCATCTGACCTTGCTATTCCTCAGATAAAATTATTGCTTTGAAGTTGGTGGCAAAAGGGCAATGTCTGGCCTGTCATTGTTAGTCAACAGATTTTTTTTTGAATGAATGACTCAATTGATATAATTGATTTGGCACTGGTCCTTTTACTAATATTTACATAGTGTTTCTCTACATAGCTAATTTTCATTCAACAATGAAGGAATTCACTTTCCTTTGAGCAAAAAGAAAAAAATATATGTAGAGGCGTTGCCTTGTGCTTAAGGACCATGTAGTGGAAGCCCATATTTTTACTGTTCTCCAAATATGCATCAAGTATGTGAGAATGAAAAGTAACTGAGGGAAAAATCAGATTTATAATGTCTATCCTATACTCATGCCAGGTTCAGGCTCACCCAGTAGAACAGAGAGCTAATTCACTCACATATTTACATTTTAACTTCTTGTTATCTTTTATTTTTTTTAAAAAAGCACTTCTAGCTGAAATTCTGCTTATAGGAATTATCTTCAATTTATACATGTTACCAACATGTGCAAATAACTGGCAATGGCCTTTGTGGCAGTCCACAGGAACCGCATTAACTCTTCACCCAAACACACACACACGCACACACACACACACCAATAACAACAACAACTTGATACTTGTCATTAGGAAAATGTGGGATGACTCACCCATATTGACTTTTAAAAGGCTTTTTAATGAAAGAAACATTATTCCATGCAAAAGACATTAGAGAAATGATTCAGTGAGGACAAAGAACAGCAATGTACTCTTGCCCTGGATCTCTTCAAGGGTGCAAGTGGCATCAATGAGTGTTGAAAGAGTAATAACCAATGACCAATATGCCTTTTTAGGCACTTGATTACTAGATGTTGGGAAAAAATTCTTGCTTAAACTAACCAATGAACAACTATCAGAGACCACTTTAGTTGGTATCCTTCCAATTTGGCACAAATAGTTAAAAATAATCCTCCCGAAGATGGCTGAAATCCCATGGTTCAGGCTGGCAATGGCACCGCAATGATAAGACCCAGAAGGATATGGGTGGGGCAGCATGTTGCACTGAAAATAAACATAAGTAATAGAGAGGATCAGTACAGTCAAAATTTGGTTTTGGAAAAGATTCATAAATTTTATTTTACTTTATCATTTTTATTAATGTTTGAATACAGTTGTCTCCATTTTCCCACCACCACTTTTCCCAGCCCCACCCACTGCCCCTCCCACCCTCCATCATAAATTTTAAAACTTCTAGACTAGCCAAGGTAAAAGAGACATTAAAAAACAATATTAGGAATCTTTATAAAGGAGCCAGAATTATAGATACTGCAAAGGTAAAAAGATATTATGGATATTAGTTGCTTTGTCCATTCAACCTAAGTTTTAAAATTTACTAATAAACATTTCCAGAGAAATATAACTTAACAAAATTGGTTCAAAAATTTTGAATTGATAGAAACAGTTAAAAATGTTGAAGATATAGGTAAAACTTTCCCCAAAAGGAAAAAAAAATAGGCCCCTACGTTAGGCCCCTTGGTTGGTCAGTAAGTACCAGCCAAGCAAGGAACAAATAATGCCAAATGGAGGCCTGGAGAGAAACGAATAAGTAGTCATAGGGAGTGATATGAGGTGTAGTTGAAGAGTCCATGGGGGCAGATTATGCAAAACGTTGTAGGCCATCTTTAATGGTTGAGATTTTATCCTAAATTAAACAAAACAAAATTACTAAATAGGATGAGAGTTTGTGGTGGAAGGAGGGGATGGGGTGGGGACTGTGGAGATGGAAAGAAAAGAATGGATATTTTAGCGGTAAAATGTAGGTGACTAACTAACTAATGCATCCAATATGAAAGATGGTGAGGAAAAGTACAAAGCAAAGATGATCCCTGGGTGTTTAGCAACTGGGTAAACAGTGAGGCCATCTGCTTTGAAGAGGGAAAGTTTGAGGAGATATATATTTTTATTAAGAATCTCCAAAACTCAAGCCATGACCAGTGTGGCTAAGTTAATTGGGTGTTGTCCCACAAAGCAAAATGTTGCTGGTTCAATTCCCAGTGGAGGCATATACTTGGGTTGTGGGTTCAGTCCCAGTTGGGGCATGTACAAGACAACTGATCAATGTTCCTCACTCACATTGATGTTTCTCACCCTCTCTTTCTCACTCCCTTCCCCTCTCTCTAAAAAGTAAATAAACAAGTCTCTAAAAAATAAAAATTAGAAGAATCCCCAAAACTCACAGTTGAATAAACTTAGTCTAGTTAGAGTCATTCAAGTAAAGGTGCCAAATAGGCAATTGAATAAATATGTTTGAATTCAGAGGGCTCTCTGAACTAGAAATTTAAGTCCAAGTGTCACCACCATATCTAGCAAAGCTAAAGCCATGGAAGCAGGTGCCGTTACTCAAGTTGCAGAGAAAAGCAAAGGGGCTTTGGAGGGATGAGCTCTGTGGACCCCAAATATTGAGAGGGATGGGTAAATAATGTGAAAAGGAGCGGCAGCCGTGCAGGTATGAGTAACGTCGGTGCATAGTGTCATCCAATCCGAGAGAACAGACTGCTTCAAGATGAGAAATAGTTTATTGTGTTGGGTGTGAAAATTTAAAAAATTAAACCCATGGTTTGTTCATATATTATTATTTCTTATTTTATTTTTCGGGTCGTAAGACACACCTAGGTTTTAGAGGAGGAAAGTAGGAAAAAAAAATTTGAAGCAAAAAATGTGGTAAAATATTTAATAACATAAATAACATAATATTTCACCAATGTAAATGTAAAGCTACATTCAGACTATAAGACACACCCCCATTTTCTTCCCAAATTTGGGGGGGTGCATCTTACAGCCCGAAAATACGGTAATTATTTTATTATTTTCCATATGGACAACGGTACTTTTGTTTCACACTGTATGTGTGTGACAGTGTGTATATCTTTGATGATTGATAGGTGCCTGGAATTGTTGATTTTGATTCAGCAAACCTATTAGAAGTAAAACTGATTTACAAGTTTGAGAGAGAAAGGATTGATTTAAATCATAAGATTTGGATCTAATTAACTCAGATTCTCAACTCTGTACAAGCTCATTAAAAATCACCTGGTAAGCCTGGCTGGTGTGGCTCAGTGGTTGGTGGCCTGCAAACCAAAGGGTCACTGGTTTGATTACCAGACAGGCCACATACCTAGGTTGTGGGCCAGGTCCCCAATAGGGGGCATGTGAGAGGCAACCACACATTGATGTTTCTTTTCCTCTCTTTCCTCCTCCCTTCCCCTCTCTCTAGAAAAATAAATAAATAAAGTTAAAAAAAATCACCTGGTGAACTTTAAACACAACTAATGCCCAGACCTTACCCTGGGGTCTTGGGGAGGATCCAGGGATTTTACTTTTCTAATCAATTAATTTATTAGTTAACATATGCATTTATTAATTTATAAGAGCTCCCCAGATAATTCTAATGGACACCAAAGATTAAGTAAGATCATAAAAGGTATTTGATATGATCTCTGCTTCCATATAATGATCTCTCCATGTGTTCTTAGGCTATCAACATAGAATTCCTCTTTGGTTTATCCTGATAAAATCAGAGAAACCCAGTAACATGTTATATATACTACCAAAACTAGATTAAAATAATATTAGTAGAAGTATAATGCACAGATCTAACACCTCCAGTCAAAAGCAGTAATAGATTGACAGTATTGAACTTTTACTTTTCCTCTTCTGTAGCCCCAATTACAGTTATGTGTCTGAATGCCTTTTCTTCTCACTTGGGCCGTCCTTTTTTTTTTTTTTTTTTTTTTTTTTTTTTCTTTTCATTATATATATGAGGGGAGATCCCAAAAATCCAGAATTATCTTCTGGAGGGTGGGTCCCTTGCAGCACAGGCTTCCCCTGCTAGGTGAATGTTGTAGGAACCCATCTGAATCAGTGCACCAGCTGCCATTGTTGAGAGGCTGCGACTGGCTTCAGTGAATTTTTTTTAAGACTTTTTCAATGCGTTTGACCATTTCATGATGGGTGATTTATGAGTACAGCTGCCCACCCTGCGCTGTGTGTTCAGCAGTTTTTGACCAAAAATGGCATGACTCCTGTTCCCCACCCTTCCTATTCACCCTATCTCAACCAAGGGACTATTTTTGTTTCTTTGGATGAAAAAAAGTCCTCAAAGGAAAACATTTTGCCATTGTGGAAAAGGTGAAATGAAAAACAGAAGAACTAAAAGGCATCAAAATCAACAAGTTCAAAAACTGTTTTTATCAGTGGAAAAAATGTCTCAATATGTGTATTACATCCAATGGAGAGTACTTTGAAGCTGAGTGAAGTTTGAACATGTAAGAATAAATACATGTTTTTATAAACAAACTACGTGTTTTGGGGTCCACTCTCATACATACATCCCGCCACCCAAACTACATCATGAATTCCTTCAGATTAATATTTAAGTTTCATGCAGAGCCTAGTTAAATTTCGAAACTCAGAAGATATTTGATAAACATGTGGCTGATTGACTCACTGATACTTTCATGAGTGTATTTCAACCTCTTTCTGATGGAACTTATCAGGGAGGAAGGAAGTAGTCTTCAGAGCCAGGTTCAAAAATAATATCACTGGTTACTAAAGGAGAATTTGCATCTTCTATTCTTTTAGAGACTTTACATAGATTTATTTTGCCTTCTCACCTCCTCCCCAGTCTTAAAATATAACAATACCACAACAGCAACCGAAGCAATAGCGAAAGTTTATCCTCTTAATTCAGCTTTGGCTTAAGCCAGAACAGATGGTAAAACTTTTTTAAACCCGGTAATACTTGAGAAGCAATAAATGGAACTATGCTGCTGCTGTTGCCATATACTTGTAAGAGCTACTGCACACTGATGATTAACAAATTCACAGAGAAAAAAATGGGGCATTTGTAGACCATAAACAGTATGTGTGTATTGGCAAAAGAAAGAAAAAACAAAACCAAAAACGAGGACACTGTTAAGAATCGGTTCAAGGTCACATCAGTGCATTAAGAAGAAATAAAAAGTCATCAAACCACCTTTGCTCCTGAAAAAAACCCACTTTTCCCCCTGAGGAAGAGAGAATGACTGTGTTAAACAGAGAAAAGAAAAGAAGAGACATCTTCCTAAGTTGCCTAGCCTGGCAAACTCACCACAAAGAGCTGTGAGGCTTTAGAGGGCGATGTCTGTGGCCAGCTTTCCAGTCGCCGTTTTGCTTTTTCTTTATGCTCTTTTATGTTTTTTCTAACTCCAGCTGTAATTAGTGCAATGTAAGAAAAACCTTGTCTTATAACCTGAAAACCTTTGGAAATTTGCTGATTATGCAGTTTCCAATTTGAGCTGAGCCAAGTACCTTTCTGAATTTCACCTGGAACTTTTCTGCCCTTTACCACCCAACTAATTTATTTATTTGATTTGATCCTTTTGATTTATTAAAAAAATGTTGCCACTGGCCTTAGGGCTTCTTGGCAGAGATAAAAAAATGTTGATCCAATAATTAAATTAAATCTGGCATAAGGGTGGGGCAAGAATCAAATAAAAGAGAAAATCCTCTCTTGGAAAATGCCTGCAAAGAACAAAAACTTAAATCTTGTCTTTGGGTGGAATAAGAGGAATCCATGTTCACATCATTTCACAAACATTACTAGAACCTGCTTTGGCTTCAGCTCTGGTAAAGTGGAAATCTGTTTCATTAGAATCTGATAAACCCAAACCACAAACAGCAACACAAGAAATGGAGTTTAGGTTATCTGCATCTAGGTGAGTTTCAGAGTCTCATCTGTGATGGTGAGTATAGAAATAAAGTAAACGGTACCTTCAGACAGTATTTTCATGAAAGTTCTCCCTCCCTCCTTCCCTCCCTCTCTCTCCCCTCTTCCCTCCATCCCCATTATTCTGTCCAGTCATTTCTTCCTGGATATGATGTTTAAGACAGAGGAGAACAGCATTCAATAAGTTCACCTAGTTCATCCAATAAGTTTTCACTGGTAGAGTCTGACTCAGGAGGGAATGTATTCTGTTTGCTTTTTAATTTCCTTAGATTTCTCACCTCTCTCCATTTACTAATTCTCTTTTGCTCTTTTTATCTTAGTCTCTCCCCTCACTATACCCTAAGTGGCTGAAGGATGGGATAGGGCTTCTGTTTCTTTTTCACTGCCTACTTCAAGCATTGGCTGATGCATTATTAAAGCAAAAATGGTTGCAACAGAATTGCACTTGAATGCATCTAAAAACACATTCATTCATTCAACAAATATTTATTAAGCAACTATTATGTTCCAGACACTTTTTAGGCAGTGGGCATAGGGAGGTGTCTGGGACAGATACACTTCCTCTGGTGAAACTTCCTTCTAGAAATCAAGAGACCCCTTAAAATGATCCTTGGTTCCTACCTTTTGATTCACAAAAGGATTATAGAAGATTGACATGGGTTAAAAAAAAATAAGCCAGGCTCTTCTAGGAAGAATTCTGGAGACTCTGAAGTGTATTTCCTGAGGAAGCACCGCAGAAGGGAGCTACAGGTTGTATCTCCTCCCCATCCCGTGCTCCTCCTTTTCCATACAATTATGTTACCCTTTAGGAACCCTTTCTTTTTAATCTTCCCTTTTCTTTTTACAGAAATTCAGGGTATTATCTACTTGCAAGCAAAAGAAAAAAATTCTTTTCCCCATTGAATTTTCTGATTGACTTGTACAAGTGCTAAGAATTTGTTAGTTCGATATTTCTCCCTTCAGTGATTGAGGGAAATCTCTGATGACAATACTAGCTCCTGGGGGTGACACCTTAAATCAACAAAGAATGCTGTCATCCTGTGCTAGTTGTGATCAGCTGGAGTGATTTTCAAGGGGGGTGGGGCATGGAACGGAAGCTTCAAAACAACTTGTGTCTTCTTGGGCTTAGTGATTCTTAAGCAATCACAGCTCTACCCTCACACCCAGAAGATCATGCTCTGCCTGCCTTTCTGGCTGTGGAGCCAGGCAAGGAGCCAAGCCATTAGCGTGCTGTGGAGATAGTCATGCAGTGTGGGCACAGCAATGTTCTGAACTAACCAAGCAGTAGCAGATACAGAAAATCTCTTTGGAAGACTAATGTCAGCAGTCAGGGTTCATGCACTGCTCTGCATGATATCAGAGTGATATTAGCATCCAGGGCTTGCCTTTCCCTGAGCCAGGTGATGACATTTTCTTGTGGCCAGACAGGCCCTGGTGGAGAAAAGGGGTGGGCTCACTTAAAGCAGAGAACATCACATTCCTATGCAAATTCCTGATTGGTATATTTATTATTTTCAAAGGCTGAATACATGAAAGCAATGAGAGATGAGACTAGTGTTTATGAAGATGAGACATGTGGCAGGACAGAGGTAACCAACATGGGAAAACTGAAAACACCCCACACTAAATCCGTGTATAGTATCTTGTAACATAACATAGACAATGCATGGAATTCTGTCTTGTACTAACGCAGCGGATACACAATTGTTCCTGGTGCTTGGTCTCTTTCATGGTTGCATTACAAATTGTGAATAGGTACATTCTCATATTTTTATGGTAGATGTTGTTGACTGGATATCATTTTATTTGTATTACTACATAATGAATTTCTTAATTTTTGTCATAGTTCTGTTTTCCTAATTTTTCATAATTCAGATTACACTAAAACTGAACATTTCAGACAGACATTCTGATTGAGATATTTTATTAAAATTAATACATAAGAGTAGAAATTCTCAATCAAAAAGGTATGAAAATCATCACATTTTTAAAAAATCTTTACTTGAGCTTATATTTTTTTATTGATTTTAGGGAGCAGGAAGGGAGAAAGAGAGAAAGAGACAAAGAGAGAAACATCGATTAGTAGCCTCCTGTACATGCCCCTACTGGGAATCAAATCTGCAACCTAGGTATGTGCCCTGACCAGGGGTGGGACTTTGACCTGTTGGTGCATGGGCTGGTGCTCCACCCAGCTGAGCGCCCTGATCAGAGCATCAGAGTTCTTAATGTGTTTTATCGTTCTATTTAAGAAGTTTATATCAATTTATAATGTCACAAACAGTGAAGTAGATACCATTATCTAGCCATCACTTAGTACTAAATATATGAAAATTGTAACGCTGTATACCATCTTTCACAACACATTTTTAAGTTGCTAGTGTAAATAAACTTTTCTACTGTGTGATCTTTTTTATTTTTTTAAGATTTTATTTATTTATTTTTAGAGAGGGAAAGGGAGGGAGAAGGAGAGGGAGAGAAACATCAATATGTGGTTGCCTCTCGCGGGCCCCTCTTCCTGACTCACAACCCAGGTATGTGCCCTGACTGGGAATTGAACCAGAGACCCGTTGGTTCACAGGCTGGCAGTCAAGCCACTGAGCCACACCGGCCAGGACTTTGCTATCTTTCTTGGATGAGGTCACCCTCTTTTAATTGTTGCTATTGCCCATCTTTTAAAGATACAAGACATTTATACATCATCACTTAAAAATTAAAATATTACATTATATTTAGTTCTGATGCAATTTGAAATAAGACCACTTGGAACATTTACAGCTAATTGGCCATTTTGTAATATAATTATTTTATTGTATTTTTTCTGTTACCATTTATCCCACTTATACCCCCTCCCTCCACAATCACCACCTGTTCGTCCATGTCCATGAGTCCTTTTTCCTTTTTGCTCATTCCCTTCACTACCAAACCCTTTCCCTATAGCTGACATCCAGTTCTGTATGAGTCTGTTTCTATTTTTGCTTGTTAGTTTAGTTTGTTCACTAGATTCCACATAGGAGTGAAATCATGTGGTATTTGTCTTTCTCTGACCGGTTTATTTCACTTAGCATGATGTTCTCCATGTCCATCCATGCTGTCACAAAGGGTAAAATTTTCTTCTTGTATTCCATTGTGTAAATGTCCTATAGTTGTTTTATCTACTCATCTACTCATGGACACTTGGGCTGCTTCCATATTTTGGCAACTGTAAATAATGCTGCAATGAATGCAGAGGTAACTTATGTTCTTTTGAATCAGTGTTTTGGGTTTCTTCAGATATATTCCCAGAAGTGGGATCACTGGGTCACAAGGCAGATCCACTTTTAATTTTTTGAGTTATCTGCGTATTGCTTTCTGAGACCTTAGCCAATTTTGTCAGTTAAGAAGTGGAAATTTTAATATTCATTTACATATAAAGAATGAAAATAAATATATCTTTATGAAGAGAAATATTCATAAGGCTGATGTAAATATTGTGCATACCATATGGAGAGTGAGATGCAGGGTCTTGTTCTCTTTTACCGTATGTATCAAGATAATATGATTAGTCTTAGATCCTATCTTTTTTCCTTGCCATTCAATAAAATACTTGTCTCTATGATATCACCAAAATTTATAAAGTGATTTGGACTCCTCAAAAATTGCATATTTTATAAGTTTTATACATTAATAGAAATAAAATGTTTGTACAGTGGTATCTAGGTACTGTATGGCTTCAGAACTCATCAAACCTGGTACTCATCGAATTTTGATGAGAAGAAATGTTTGAGCACTTGATGCTTGCTCACCGCTTGTCGCACTTGCTAGAACTTGTATGAGTCACAACTACCACCTACAAGAAAAAGTACTTCATCAGTCATTGCTTGCTCACCGCTCATCGGAAGGAATTATTGATGAGTAGCGGGATATCACGGTATTTCAAAATCAAACCCACTTCCGATTATCCAGGAGATATAAAATACTTCTATATTTCAGCTAGTTCCTAAATGTGTTTCAGAAATCTGTTGTCACACACACAAAAGCTGAAATACCATTTTGAAACTAGAAACCTTTTGTTCTTGTCTCACATTCTCTTATAATTTTGTAGGAAAGTAAATGACTATCTCTTTAGGTCTTAACTTCTTCATCCATCAAATGAAGGAAGGATCTTTTTAACATCACAGCTTTTAATGATTTGGAAGATAGCATTAATTAGGAAAAGATAGAGACACATTTTAAAGTATAAAATTCTGGACAAATTTATATTAAAGCTGTCCCATCAAGAAATTTCTGTGTTGCCAGTCCTGTGCATAGTGTTTAATAGAGAAATTTTAGTCAAATTGCATTTATTAACATCTTATTATTAAAATCATTCTGCTTGTGCATGCCCACTACCCTGAAAGCTACTGAAGAAACTTTATATGAATTAGATTTTATGTTGGGAAAAAAACCAAGTGGTATTCCTCCTGCATGTCTCCTTACTACTCACACAAAAGACACTTCACTTCTGATACTTCTGGTACCAAATGCGTGGGAGTTTTCACCACACCACACAATTCTATGAGCCTCCAGCTGGGTGTTTTCCATTTTAACTGAACATTGACACTTAACCTGGAGATAGTGTCATGTCCCACAGGTTAAGGGCTCAGTACCACAAGGCTGCCCCTGCTTCAGATGCCTACCACAAGTAGTAGGTCCTCTGGTTACACACAATTTCTACCTGACTGGGCTACAGATAAAAAAATTTTATGACTTTTTCCCTTTGGATTTAATTACTTGTTGGAGAAGCTCACAGAACTCAAGAAGATACTTGCACTTACCAGTCTATCAAAGGCCATGGTAAAGGATACAGGTGAATGCCCAGATGAAGAGATAGGTAGGGTGAGATCTGCAGGGTCTCTAATGCAGAGGAACTTCTGTCGCAGTGGAGTCAGGGTGCATCACCCTCCTGGTGTGTGGATGTGTTCACCAACCCGATCGGAAGCTCTCTGAACCCCACACTAGTGGGACTTCTATGGGGTTTCCTCACATAGTCACGATCCTTCATTAACTTCAGTTTTAGCCCTTCTCCCTTCTCATGAGAATGGGAGGGGAGCCTAAAAGTTTCAAGCTTCTAATCATGGCTTAGTGTTTTCCATGACCAGCTTTCACCTAGGAGGCATCAGAAACTCATCCAGAGTCACCTCGTTAGAACAAAAGCTACGCCTATGACCCAGAAAATTACAAGGGCTCCAGGGGCCCTGAGTCAGGAGCTGGGTGAAGACCACATATTAGAACAAAAGATGCTCCCAGTGCTTTTATCACTGAGGAAATTATTAGGGTTTAGGAGACTTGTGCCAGGAACCAGGGGCAGAGACAAAATCTGTCCCACCAGTTCTTCCACTTTAGTTCAGATTATGACACCAAAACACAAGAAAAACTGATAAAAACATTAGGCTAGGTGTAATAAATTATTGCAAATAAATATTGAGGACAATTGCTTAAATTAATCCTAAGCATTAAAGAAGGGAATTTAAAAAGAAAACTCCAAAGCTTTTGTTTTACTATTCACCACTCATCATATGCAAAGTTAAAACATGTTTCTCTGATGAGAATTTTCAAAGCTTTTCAGCATTGTGAAGAAATAAAGCTATGGAAAATAAAGCAGTGCACTAGCCACTAAAATTTAGTAGGAAGAATAAAACTTTATTGTTCATTTTTTTCCTAATTAAACTTTATAGATTTCTTGATGTTAATCAGTACACAAAATGTCTGGAATGTTTATTTCCTGAAACAACTGTGGACTGATTCTTAAATTATCCAATAGCTCTGAGTAGAGAAAAAGTGAATTGGAAATTGTTTCTTAATTATAAAGCTTTCATGGGGAGGAAAAAATTAAAAAAAACTGAGCTAAATTACAATGGCATAAAACTGTGAATCAACTCAGAATTTTTCTTCTCTAATTTGTTTCCCACTTTTATTCAGCCAGGAGAGTTGATCCTTCAGGTGATGATTATTTCATCACCCTTAGGAGAATATTAACTTACTGATGTTAGAAATCGTTGACTTGGAGAGTCCTTCACCGTTTGTTAATTCTTGGGCTGAATGGGCTGTGTAACAAAGAGGAGATGGTAAACAAAATGTAAATGGAGACACCAAATTATGATCACTTTTTTGGTACATGTTTCTATGAGTAAATATTTCAGAGTTTGCAGTCTTCTACCACACCCTTAGTTATGTTTTTCATCTTTCTTCCAATCTATGGGGATAGTAATTCATCTTTCCTGGGCTAACATAAGGGAATAGTGCAAATATGAATGAACATGTCATCTTTTGCTCTCTCTCTCTCTCTCAAAGAGTAATAATAAAAGAGTAGTAGAAGGTATGAGACCATTCTAATGCTAACCAAGCAATAGATATTTAATATTTATGTGGTATACAAGGGGAAGACTTTTCTTGGATCTTCCCCAAATGGTCCACATCTCTTAAGCCATTATCAACAACTGCAATATATAAGAAATGTATAAGAAGGCAACTGGAAAATTGTAGTCATTTAAGATTGTTATTCTTATAATCATACAATTGAAAAGATCTGTCTGTTCCAGCACCAATATATCTCTAGTATCCAACCATTCCATTGTTCTCTCCATTTTATTGCTTCAGTTTACTGTCTAATTATTTCTTTTTTATTCTTATATTATTACTTATCACTTATTGTATCATTTTCTTTTTTAATTTTACTGTATTTTTTGAATACCATTTATCCCCTTATATCCCCTGTGCCCCCAAATCACCACCTGTTGTTCATGTCCATGAGTCCTTTTTCCTTTTTGCTCTACGCCCTCCCCTCTAAACCCCCTATCACTATCAGGCTGTTCTCTATGAGTCTGTCTCTATTTTGCTTGTCAGTTATGTTTATTCATTACATTCCACATATGAGTGAAATCTTGTGGTATTTGTCTTTCTCTAACTGGTTTATTTCACTTAGTATAATGTTCTTCAGGTCCATCCATGCTGTCACAAAGGGTAAAATTTTCTTTTTTTATGACCAACTTGTATCCCATTGTGTAAATGTGAGGTAATATCTCATTGTGGTCTTAATTTGCATCTCTCTGATGATTAGTGACATTGAGCATCTTTTCATATGTCTATTGGCCATCTGCATGTCCTCTTCAGAAAAATGTCTTTCAGGTCCTTTGCCCATTTTTTTAATTGGATTTTTTGTTACTTTGGTGTAGGGTTTTACAAGATCTTTGTATTTTGGATATTAACCCTTTATCAGATGTATCAGCTTATATGTTCTCCATTCTGCAGGTTGTCTTTTTATTTTGTTGATGGTTTCCTTTGATGTGCTAAACCTTTTTAGTTTGGTGTAGTCCTTTGGGTTTATTTTTGTTTGTTTGTCTCCCTTGTCTGGGAGATATATTAGGTAAAATATTGCTATGAACAATGTCCAATATTTTACTGCCTATCTTTTCTTCTACAATTGTTATGGTATCTGGTCTGACATTTAAGTCTTTGAAACATTTTGAATTTATTCTTTTGTGTGGTATAAGAAGGTGGTCTGGTTTTATTTTTCTGCATGTATCTGTCTAATTTTCCCAACACCGTTCATTAAATAAACTGTCTTTAGCCTATTGTAACTGTTTGCTTCCTTTGTCAAATATTAATTGACTGTAAAGGTGTGGGCTTATTTCTGGGCTCTCTATTCTGTTCCATTGATCTGTGTGTTTGTTTTTATGCTAGTACCATGCTGTCTTGATTACTATGGTTGTATAATACCAGTTGGTATTAGATAGTGTGATTTCTCCAACTTTGTTCTTTCTCAGGATCACTGTTGCTAGGCAGGGTGTTTTGTGGTTCCATATAACTTTTTAAAATATTTATTCCAATCCTGTGAAATACATCATTGGAATCTTGAAAGGAATTACACTGAATCAGTAGATTGCTTTGGGTAACATTTGTTTATTTATTTGTTTGGTGTTGTAATGATTTTAATTTTTAATATCCATGAACTCAATATGTGCTTCCACCTATTCATAGCTTCTTCATTTCTTTCTTCAGTGTCAATAATTTTCCCAGCACAGGTTTTTACATACTTGGTTAGATTTACTCCTAGGATTTTATTCTTCTTGAAGAAATTGTGAATGGTACTTTTTTCTTAATTTTCCTTACTGATAGCTCACAATTGGTATATAAAAATGCAACTGATTTCTGAATGTTAATTTTTTATTCTGCTACTTTGCTCTATCATTTGTCAGTTCTTGTAGTTTCTTGCTGGAGTCTTTGGGGATCTTTATGTCCATTATCATATCATCTGCAAATAAAGACAGTTTTACTTCTTTCTTTCCAATTTGGATGCCTTTTATTTCTTCTTCTTGTCCGATTACTATGGCTAGGATTGCCAGTACTATGTTGAATAAGAGAGGTGAAAGCAGACATCTGTCTTGTTCCTGATCCAAGGAGAAGGCCTGTAGTTTTTGCCTGTTGAGTATGATAATGACAATGGGTTTGTCATATATGGCCTTTATTATTTTTTGGTATGTTCCCTCTATTCTCACCTTGTAGAGAGTTTTTACCAAAAATGGCTGCTGGATTTTATCTAATACCTTTTCTGCATCTGTCAATATAATCATGTGTTTTTTAATCCTTCATTTTGCTTATGTGGTGAATCACCTTTATTGATTTGTGAATGTTCTACCAATCTTGCATTATTGGAAAAATCCCACTTGATCATGGTGTATAATCCTTTGATGTGTTGCTGTATTCAGTTTGCTAATAATTTGTTGAGGATTTTAGTATCTGTGTTCATTAGGAATATTAGTCTATAATATTGTTGTAGTATCTTTATTCATTTTTGGAATTAGAACACTGCTGGCCTCATAAACTCATTTTGGGAGTGATCCATAACTTGAATTTTTTTTAATTAGTTTGAGAAGGAGAGGTATTAGTTCTTCTCAGAATGTTTGGTAAAATTTGTCTGTGAGTCCATTTGGTCCAGGGCTTTTGTTTCTTGGTAGTTTTTTAATTACTGCTTCAATTTCAATAGGTGAAATCTGTCTATTCGGATTCTCTGATTCTTCCTGATTTAGTTTTATAAGAATGAGTGTCTTTAGGAATTTATCCATTTTGTCCAGTTTGTTGGCATATAGTGGTTCATCATATTCACTTAAAATCCTTTGTATTTCTTTGCTGTGCATTGTTATTTCCCCTCTTTCATTTCTGATTTTATTTATTAGGGTCCTTTCTCTTTTTTGCTTGATTAGTCTAGTTAAATGTTTGTCAATCTTGTTTATACTTTGAAAGAAACATCTCTTGGATTCACTGATCTTTTGTATCATTTTTTAGACTTTATTTATTTATTTCTGCACTGATATTTACTATTTCCTTTCTTCTACTTACTTTGGGTTTTGTTGTTCTTGTTCAAGTTCCTTTAAGTGTAAAGTCAGATTGTTTATTTGAGCTTTTTTTTTTTTTTTAAGATGTGCCTATAATGCTATGAATTTTCTCTCTTTGGGTTTCTTTCCCAGTGTCCCACAGATTTTGGATTATTGTGTCCTCATTTTAATTTCTTTCAAGGTATCTTTTGATTTCTTCCTTGATCTAATTGTTGACATTTTCATTGTTTAATAACATGTTGTTTAGCTTCCATGTCTTTGTGTGTTTTTCTATGCTCTTGTAATTAAGCTCTTGTTTCATAGTATTGTGGTCAGAGAAGATGCTTGATATGATTTCAATCTTCTTACATTTATTGGAACTTGTTTTGTGTCCTAACATGTGGTTTATCCTAGAAAACATTCCATGTGCACTTGAAAAGAGTGTATATTATGCTGTTTTGGGGTAAAATGTTCTGAAGATATCAATTAAATCCATTTGATCTGGTGTGTCATTTAAGGGCTCTGTCTCCTTGTTGATTTTCTGTCTGAGAGATCTATCTATTGAAGTCAATGGGGTCTTAAAATCCCCCACTGTATTTCTCTTGATCTTTCTCTTTATGTCCATAAAGATTTGCATTACATATTTAGGTGCTCCTATGTTAGGTGCACAAATGTTTACTAGGGTTATATCCTCTTGTTGGGTTGTTCCCTTCATCATTATGTAATGTCCTTTGTCTCTTACTATAGCTTTTGTTAAAGTCTATTTCATTGGATATAAGTACTACTACCCAAGCTTTTTGTCCCTTTCCATTTACATAAAATATCTTTTTCCATCTCTTTATTTTTAGTCTGTATATCTTTCAAACTGAGGTGGGTCTCTCAGAAACAGCATATATATGGGTCTTGTTTTTTTTATCCATTCAGCTACCCTGTGTCTTTTGGTTGGAGTATTTAATCCATTTATATTTAAGGTGACTATTAATAGATATGTGTTTAGTGTCATATTTTGTTAGACTACTTTCCTCTTTTTTTTCTTTTTTTTTTTCTCTCTGTTTTTTTAAATTCTTCTTAAAGCAAGCTCTTTCACATGTGTTGCAGTACTGTTTTGGTGTTAACAAACTCCTTTATGTTTTCCCTGTTTGGGAAGCTTTTTATTTTTCCTTCTATTTTAAATAATAGTCCTGCTGGTAAAGTAGCCTTGGTTTTACATCCTTGCTTTTCATCACCTTGAGTGTTTCATGCCAAACCCTTCTGGCCTGAAATGTTTCTGTTGAGAAATCAGATGATAGTCTAATTGGAACTCTCTTGTATGTAACTGTAACTACCTGTTTTTCTCTTGTGCTTTTAGGATTCTCCTCTTGTCTTTAAGCTTTGCCACTTTAATTATGATGTATCTTGGTGTAGGCCTCTTTAAGTCCATCCTATTTGGGACTTTATGTACTTCCTGGACTTGTGTGTCCTTTTCCTTCACTAGACTAGGGCAGCTTTTGATCATCATTTCTTCAAAAAGCTTCTCAGTCCCTTTCTCACTCTCTTCTCCTTCTGGCATTCCCGTAATGTGGATGTTGTTATGCTTCATGTTGTCCCAAAGGCTTCTTAAGCTCTTTCCATTTTTGAATTCTGTTTTTGTTTTGCTGTTCTACTTGGGTTTTTTTTCTACCTTGTCTTCCAAATCTTTGATTTGATCTTCTGCTTCATCTAATGTACTATTTATTTCTTCCAGTGTATTGTTTATTTCAGATGTTGCATTCTTTATTTCTGACTTTCCTTTTTTTATTGTTTCTATGTCTTTTTTTCATGCTGTTGAGTATCCTTATAATCAGTACTCTAAATTCTATAACAGATAATTTACTTGCCTCCATTTTATCTAGCTCTTCCTCTGGAGAATTCTCTTTTTCTTTCTTTTGGGAACTGTTTCTTTGCCTTCCAATTTTGGCAGCTTCTTTTCATTTGCTTCTAAGTATAGGTAGATCTGCAAAGGCTCTGTTTCAGCTCTGTGTCAGACACTGCCTGTGACTGGCCTTGGGCAACCTGTTCGGAACTATCAGCTATCCACAGATTGTGAGTCCCTCTGCTGGGACTGGGTGAGTGCAGAAAGAACCAGACTGTGCACCAAGGCTGGCTTTTATCAGCACCAGGCCTGTGTGAGGTTCAGCTAAAGCCTCAGAGCTCCCAGACATATGCCTTTGCTATTACACTTAATTATTGAGATAATCTCCAGTTATAGTCAGCAGTCAGGTTTAAGCTCCACAGGATGATGTGATATGTATTCCTGTGGGTGGGGCTATTGCTTTCCCTCAAGCTGATGCCACTTGGAGGGGAGTGCTCTGCTTGAGAAAGATGGCCTCTGTGATATTGGGAATAACTCTGCACATAGACCCTGTGGCTATTCCTTCAGTTTTCCCCCCAGAGCCACCAACCACACATGTCTATAGTCCACTCTGCCGTCCCTCTGCCAAAGCCCAGGGTAAGTGTCTGCAAATGAGTTTTAAGTATTGGCCCTTTAAGAGGCTCTCTGTATCTCTAGCCATCTCCCCCTGGTGGACACAAACCCTGCTGCTTTTCACAGCCAGATGTATTTGGTTTCCTTTCCTGGTTTTGGTGCTGTAGGCTGGTGAGCTGAACTTGGGGTTTAGACCCCACACTTCTCAGGGGGATCCTGCTGGCCACAGAAATATCTCAAACTTCAGCTGCCACCTGTGGGAGCCCAGCTAGCTCTCTCATATCTCTGTACTTGCCACTAGTCTCATTGTGGTGATGCGGTTTCTTCTGTCTGTCTGTGGTTATAAGGCTTCTCTCCATCTAGTTTTCAGTTGGTTATTGAGGATAATTTTTCTTTAATTTAGTTGTAATTCTAGTTTGGTGCTGTGAGGAGGTAGTGTAGCTTCCACCTATTCCTCTGCCATCTTAAAAATCATAGTGTCTTGTTATTTCTTGATTGATTTTTCTAAACATCTACTATAAAGAAGTCTTATTTACCATCATACTCCCACATTTTATATCATTTTTCCAATTTTACCTTTGTGATTTTTTCTAAAATGGACATCAGAGTATGTCTTACCTCTGTTTACAAATATGTTTCCAGCAACATGTCATGCTAGAAATCTCTTAAAAAACTCATCTAACTAAAAAAATAAACAAATAAAATGTTGGATGAAGTGCTGAAAAATCTTTTAAATGTATGGATAAAAAAATAAAGAAATAAAGTTCTTTAAAACCAAGTCAAAGGGAAAGCATGAATCTAAATATGTGAGACAGCACAGAAGCAGACCCTGGAATCATCTTCCAGTTCCTGGTGAACCAGATCTTCAGAGTGTCAGAACAAGGGCAGAACTGTACAAGCTACAGGAGCAGACTCAGTCTAAGGAGGAGTAAAGTTGGACATCAGATCAGAGAATCCTGCCCAAAGACATGATCTCTACTCACCTACTAGGGGAACAGTGGTAGCGAAAGGGAAGAACGGAGAAACAAAACAAAGCAAAAACCAACCAAACATAATTTTTTAAAAATTTGTACCACATAGGATTATGATAACAAATGCTTATTTTGACTTCTTCTGTGATTGAAAAAAATAAAATATTTTCTTTGTCAATTTGTAGTCATAAACTAGTTTTAACAGGGATATGGGATATTAGTCACGGAACTTGCCCAAAACATCCCCTAAATTGTATTTATAGTGATCTCAGGTTTAGTGGTGCCATGGTACATGGAAGAAGTGATGGTAATCCTCTTTAGAAGAACACACATTAAACACTCACTTGTTGCCCTGACCAGTGTGGCTCAGTTGGTTGGGTATCATGTCACAAAGCAAAAATCACCAGTTTGATTTCTGGTCAGGGCATATTCCTAGGTTGCAGGTTTCCTTTCTGGCCAGGGGGCATACAAGAGGCAATAGATGGATGTTTCTCTCTTGCATTGGTGTTTATGTACCTCTCTTTATCCCTCCTTCCTCTCTCTAAAAATAAATAAATAAAATATTTTTAAAAAACTCAGTTTTCAAAATTCTATAAGTAATATTTTAGAAAAAAAATAATTACTGAATTAAAAAAAACAGGCGGCGACAACCTATAATAAATGTAAATCAAAGGAAATGTAACATTTAAACTCAGGCAAAGAGACAAGATTCTCAAATTAAAAATAATGTAAAGCATTCAAGTTTTTAATCCATATGGAGTTAATTTTTGAAGTATAAGATGTTGGTTCAGTTCCATTCTTTTGTGACTGTTAAGTTTTTCCAATATCTTTTATGAAAGAGACTATTTTTCCCCTCTGTATATTCTGGTTTCTTTGTTGTATATTAATTCATCATGTATCCATGAGTTTCTTTCCAGGCTGTGTATTCTGTTTCATTGATCTATCTATGTGTCCATTTTTTATGCTAAGACCATACTGTTTTGATTACTATAACTGTGTAATATAGTTTGAAATTAGGAAGTTCAAAGTCTTCACCTTTGCTCTTCTTTCTCAAGATTGCTTTGGTGATTTAGGGTCTTTGTGGTTCTATATGAATTTTAAGATTGTTTGTTCTATTTCTGTGAAAAATGACATTGGGATTTTGATAGGGATTGCATTGAATATATAGATCGCCTAGGTTAGTACAGTTAGTCCTCACAATGTTGTCAATAGATTCTTGAATGCTGAGACTTTAAGTGAAACTATGTGTAACAAAACCAGTTTTAGCACAAGCTAATTGATATAACTAAGAGTAAGTTTTTATAGCATATTTCTGGTCTCAAAAACATCACCAAATAAAGACTCAAAACACTTCTATATTAAACATTGAAATGAATGTGAGCTATACATATATTTAAGAAAGATGAATAAAAACTAGCAATATGCAGGCGTACCTTGTTTTATTAAGCTTCACTTAATCTTCACAGATGTTGTATTTTTTACAAATCAAAGTCAAGAAGCTCCACCAGCAAAAATATTATGATTCATTTTACTGTGATACTCACTTTCTTATGGTGGTCTGGAACCAAACCAACAATATTTCTAAATTTTGCCTGTAACTCTTTTTCAACTTGCTTTTTCTAGTTCAAGTTACCCATGTAGACAATGCCTCTCCCAGCAGCTCAGGTGCCAAGGCAGGCACCCACCCTGACAGGGATGCCTGTTCATTGCAGGGCACACTTACATCTACACCCACACTTACTCAGACTGGGACGATTTGGGCACAGCAGTTCACCTAACGGGGACATCTTTGGGATGTGGGAGGAAACTTGAAGCACCTGTAGAAAACCCACTCTGATGTGGGGAGGACATGCAGGCTCCGCATAGACAGTGGCCCTGACAAGGAATCAATATTTTTTTCTCATCAACGTGATCATGAAACATTATTACAGAGGAGCATCTGTATGGACACTTTAACAATATTAATTCTTCCAGTCAAGCAACACAAAATATTCTTCCATTTATGTGTTTTCTTCAATGCTTTAAAGTTTTCAGTGTATAGTTCTTTCACCTCCTTGGTTAAATGTATTAGGTATTTTATTCTTTTTAATGCTATTGCAAAAGAAAATGTTTTTTTTTTAACTTCACTTTCTGGTAGTTTGCTATGAGTATATAGAAATATGGATGATGTTTATATATTGATTTTGCCTTCTGTGACTTTACTGAATTTTTTTTATTAGTTGTAAATGTTTTTTAGTGGAGTCTTTAGGGTTTTTTGCATATAATATCCTGTCATCTCCAAATACAGTTTTACTTCCTCCTTTCTGGTTTGAATGCTTTTATTTCTTTTTTATTGCCTAATTGCTTTGGCTGGGGCTTCCAGGACTGTGAGGAATAAAAGTGGTGAGAGTGGGCATCTTTATCTTGCTCCTGATCTTAGAGGAAAAGCCTTCAACTGAGTGTGATGTTACCTAAGTTTATATAGGCATATATATCGGTTGATATATATAGGTGTGTAATAATACATATGTGTTTTAGGAAGGTAGGGTAAGGAGTTGATGTTCATATGTAATGACATAAATTTTCACATGTAAAATAATGGGAAATAGTCTCCTGATAAACCTCTGCCCAGACCATCTAGTTTTCAGGATGGGATTTCTGACCTTAAATTGAGATGCACTGCAGTATAGTCTTGTCTGTATGCTCACAACTTCAAATATACACTGTTTGGCTAGATTCCCAAACCATTTACATTGTGTTGGATGCCCATTGCTCCAGCTTCATCCCCATCTACTCCTGCTGTAACACCAGTGAGCCTGCCTTGCTCTCATACCTCCATGTGTTAGTGGGTGACAGTCTCTCTCTCTCTCTCTCTCTCTCTCTCTCTCTCTCTCTCTCTCTCTCTCTCTCTCTCCCCTTCTCCCTGGATACCTTCCTCGTTCCAAACTCAGCTCAGACATCATTTCTGGCTTGGCTTCCCCAGCTCCTATGCTCCCCTAATATCCTTTGAGTCATCTCTTATAGAAGACAATAGGGTATTCAAATTGGGAGTTAATGTCTCTATTTGCCATACTAGTCTATAAGCTTCTTGGCAGAAAGAACTTCTTTTATATGGTGATGACAGTGGATTTTAAATAAATGTTTATAATAAGTAAATTAATTAACTCCTCAAAGATTATAGATCACTGTAGATTAATTTTAAGGAAAGGATTTAAGGACAAAATGGACCTCAAAGACATAAATGATAAGAGAAGAAAGCAGAAGTAAAGGCATAGAAACAGGCAAAAAAAATGAAATGGGTTTGGAGAACAGCAAGTGAAAATTTCATGAGAGAGATATAGACGTAAAAGTGATTGAGAATTAGAAAAATCTATCTTTGCTCCTAATATTGTGACCCATTATATAAATCTTTAATATTTAACTTCCAGGCTAAGTTGTATGCTCTGAGGTCTACACACACACACACACACACACACACACACACACACACACACACACACGATTCTGGGGTGATGCCTGAAATTCTTCTTGATGCTCTGTATACATATCAGATATCAACAAGTTTTTAAGAATTAAATACCACCCTCCCTGCTCTATTCTCACTTAAAGATAGCCAACTCTTAATGTACTAGCTTAAGATGAACTTCTTGTTATACTCATATAGTTGATTCATAAAAAAAACATTAAATAAATCCTTGCCCTGCTGTGCTTTGGGGTTATTTTCCTGAAGAAGTCTTATATTAACTTAGAAAATCATGTGAACCATAACTGTCTAAAAACTTTCTGAGATGATGGAGGCATTTTATCTGTGTCATCTGATACAGTAGCTATGTGGCTCCTGACATTTGAAAGTTGTCTAGTTAGTGTTACCGAGCAACCGGATTTTTTATCCTATTTAAGTTTAATTAATTTATATTCAAACAGCCATTTGTAGCCAGTGTTTACTGTATCTGGCTGCACAGTTCTGGAATATGTGTGAGAAACCTAAAATGTAGCCATTACTTCTACCCCACCAAGCAGTCCACCTCCCCTTCTGACGCTTTCTCCAAGACAGCTGGCTGAGAAATAGAAGCAAGAGCTGGAATGCTTAACTTCTAATTTGCCAGTTGCCATTGGAGAATGGCAATCTTTAATAGGAATTAAGAATGAACTAGGCCATGAAAATATACTCATTCCTGACTGTTACACATGAACGGCCAACAAAATCTCGGTATAATCAGTCTATCAAGAAAAGTTATAATTAGAATCTTATTTATTTCCTTCTTGTGGAACACTGGGCTCCTTTTACCACATTAACACAATCAGTGCTAAAAGGGAAAAGGAAATTGGCTTTGGCATGCATATCATTCTTATGGTACCCATGAGATTTTCAACATAAGTCAGAGAAGCATTCTGGATTCATGTTAAGGATGTTTCTTGTGATCAGACTGGCCTAAATAATACATGAGCCCACACGTACAAACATATTTCATGTCAGCTGCTACTGAGATAGCATCACTAACTATCCCTGGTAATTCTTTCCAGCCCTCCAGATGTCTGCTTAGACAGGTTGTTAAGTTTGCTCAGAGTGACTCGAGTCTAATTTAGAGTCTCTCCAAGCATTGGGTGCATGGACTCATGTTTTGGAAATGGGGCTATTATGCCAAAAGCTAGGGTGTGGCCTATAAATTTGCATTTTAATATGCACTCTTGTGACCCTGATACGGGAGTCCTTCCATTATGTTTGAACAAAGCATAGTTGGGCTTTAGGACTCGTGAGAGGACCAGAACACAGACCGCAGGCACACGGCATGGTAATACACGATAATGAGACAGCCAGGCTCTAAGAGGTAGACCGTTTCAGTTTCACCAAAAAAAAAACATATGCTTACGGAGATGGCCTGTGTATATTTAAGGTGGGAGGAGGAGGTGTATTCAAACACATTCTAGAAGAAGACATTGGGAAGTAGAAAATTTTCAGGAAACTGAACTGGTCCATAGAATTACATCTGGCTTTGCAAATGAGTAACTGTTGGAGAGCCACAGCCCTTTCCCTCAGCGAGATACCCCAGTCACCTCGTGGTTAACGGATAGTAACCTCTCTATGGTTTCTATTTTCATCTTCACAATGCGGAGATAAAAGCAAGCACTGACCTGAATCAAAAATCCTTTGCTGTCCTGTGGTTGGAAGCATGTACCTTGTTTTAAAAGCTTGGAGAGTGGTAAACAGCTCAGAAGAAAGTGATCTCCCACTCTCTGTGTTCTTTTCAACATAGCAAGACCTCCTTAGGCATGGATTTCTTGATGATGCATTTTGGAGAACATCGCTGGGAATCTGTTCAAATAAAAGCATTTGAAAATAGCTTGTCTTCCAGTAATACAGGATTGGGGTGAAGGCCAGGGCACCCCAAGATATCCCACAATGGTATATTGATTATTTCAAACTAAAATCACCCGAGAAGCAGTAGGAGCAGGAAGAGCTCTCTGACTCTCTGTTCCCCTAAAACCAGGAAATACAACTCTGTGACAGGTGCCCTCCCTATCCTAAAAAACTGAAAGACAATCTTATCATGCGTTATAAAATCCAGAGTCAAAAGTGTGCATAAAACAAGTCTTTTTACTCCTTTACTACCCAAGGCCAAACTTTGTTTAGATTACTCACTAACGAATACCTAAATCTTGCTTGGATTCCTTTCTAAGGAGCATTTCCTTGGTCCTGCCAATTTCTCACAAATTTGTTTCTTTGTCAGAAAAATGTAAAAAGGACCTCTTTCAATCATTTCTTTGAGCCTCCTTTTATGAGCACCTGAGCATCATATTGTGATTCTCCCGTGTGCGCATATTAAATTGGTTTTTCTCCTGTTAGCATAGTGTTGCGCACTATGATTATTCTATTGTGTTATTGGTCCAGCTGTAAGACCTAAAGAAGGATAGAAGGGGGGATTCTCGCCCTCTTCAGAAGTTAGTAATAGCAGTGAGGATATCACACCTTTAAGCATGAAAATGAAGGGACAGTCTGTCGTGCTGTCTGCCAAGAGAAACACTTGCTGCCACTGTGCACGTGGTTGTGCTGAAATGGTCCATGGCATCTTCCTAAATAGGAGAATAATTATATTCCCAAGAATATTTAAAGGGGGCTTTGACTTGATTTCAAGGGACCAGTATCTGACAGATATATTTAAAATGTCCCTAATAAACTCCTATAACTACACATAATGTTTCAATAAGAGGAATCCTTTTTCTCCAGTTTGAGTTCCTTGGGTCAATTGCATCTCCCTGCCCACGCCCCTCTCGCCTCCTTTGCCTGGTTTATAAAGTGACCATCAAAATCAATGGAAGGTGCTCATATTCACACTCTACATCAGACACTCTCATAAAAAAAAAAAAAAACTATGTGAAATTGTTCCTAAAGTCCTTATAAGGCAGCAAACTGAGGTTTAGAGCAGTGAATGAGCTTGCTCACAATGAAACGGTGAGTATGTGGTGGAACTTATCAGACTTGTGTATATGAAACTTCAGATTCCTCATTTCATTATGCTTTGATCTATAGTATCTTATTTCAAAGTCAAACTCATGTGTTTTCTGAGATACCTTGCTAAAAATCAAATTTTCCTCTTTTTCACACCTACCTAGACTCTTGCAACAGCCCTTTCTCTGGTCTTCTTGCTGGGAATGCTCCTCTACTAGAGTTTAATCTGCCAGTGGCTGCCTCCTTTTCCTTCTTAAGTCACTAACCTGCCCTTTCACATCCAGAGGCAATGGACCACTTATTTATCAGTCTCACCGGTCAGGTGCCAGTGCCCATTTCTGAATACGTTCACTAATTGAGTATGTTGGAATTTTGTCAACAGAATAGGTGAGAAGTATTGAAACTATCCATTTGTAATGAATTCATTGGAAGTTTTATGAACAATTATTTCTTTGATATTTATCATATATAAGGTCCTGTTTTAGGAGATATGAGCTACACTTTTGTTTTTACTCAGTTGGCCATTGAATCCAAGAAGGAGCTTCTATTAGTTCTCAAGAAAGCAATGGTAGTAAAGTCTGAACTATGAAATGGTATTTCTGAAATCTACTTTTTATTACAGTCATTCAAATTTAATAAAATTCTAGAAAATAAGCACTACAAAACAGAAAATTACTTTAACTAGAACAGACTAATGCCAAATTCAAAGTGGATTTCCCTTAAGCAAGAGTCACATATTTACATCTACAGTCTTTATTATTGTTCTCCTTGTGCTGTTCCCATAGGTACTAATTTTGACTTTGAGGTAACAGCACAGCAGCACAGCGAGCGCATTTCCTCCCGCAGTTTCAACGGGGCAAATTCACTAGTATTGGGAGAGGCGCAAGAATACCATGTATTGTCATCGCTGCATTCAGAAAGAGTCGTCTGCAGCTGCTGTGGAATACTCTCATTTCCATGCAGGATAACCCTGTAGAGAGTAGGATAAAAATTCCCAGAGCAGTGACGTGAAGCTGTTGTTCATGCAGAAGTACCACCGATGTGACGACGCCTGCCAAACACAAGTCTCACCCTGATTTGCTTTTGCTCTCTTGATTGGTTGTAACCTGTTCAGTCTAGGGAGAAATTCTCCTGTGTACTCTTAAAAAATAATTTTTTTAAGCTATATTCAGTGGACCAAAAATTATTTCCTCATTATGCTGGGCAAGCAGCAAAAGAAGAAATTCAATGATAGTGGCATATTATATCAAGAGTACATTTGTTACTTCAGAAAAATTTAGAAATTGCTAGTAAAAGACAACTGTCATGTTGAGTTTTCCTAACAAAGTGTCTATACACCGGTAACTCAGAGCCATTTACAAACGAAAACAGAATAGTCAAGCCTGATCTTTAACCTCTTAAGTTTCTTTCTTAGGTTCCTTTCTCTTCGTAGTTTCCTCCTATTCTTCGTGGACAATCCCATTTTAATGATGTTAATAAGCATGTGAGAATGTATGCCCAAGACTTACATAAGAATATCTAACCTAAACTTGTCAAACATCTGTGTATTCGACTGTCTTGGTTTGAATGTCCTTTTGACAGCTCATCACAATATGTATAAAACTGGACAGATCATCTCCTTTGACCTGTCCCCTTCCTCCATATTCACAAGCAAACTTCAGCTCCACTCTCTGAGATCCCTGTATCAGTGAGTGCTAGCACTGCCCATCGGCTTTCCCCAGTCAGACGTCAGACCTAGCACGCTGTCTTTTCTCTGTCCCAGCACAGCTGGGCTCACCCAGAACATTCTCATCTCCCCACTGAATTACTACAACAACCTCATCACAGGTCTCACTTGCCCCCTTGAATCCAGTCCCCAAACAGCACTAAGAGTGACCTTTCTAAAATGCAAATGATTTCATACCCTGTTGCCCACTCCCAGATTAAAGCCTTTCCCTTCCTTGCCATTGGTCCTAGATAAAGACGAAACTTTCTACCCTGTGTTAGAAGCTGCTTCGTATCCCGATACCTGCTAATCTTTCATCCTTCACCATTTGCTTCTTATTTTCTTCACACCTGGCGTACTCAATTCCAAATACCACTCGTATTTTTCAACCTGTAGGTTGTCCCAATTATCAGGGACACTCTTATTTTCTTCGTGTTTTAGTTTGTGGATGTCACATCTCTTGGATGTGAGCTGAGAGTAAGAAGAAGATGCGCTGAGCATGTCGGCCATCAGCTCATGTCTCAAGCTTCCAGGACCTGCAGGCTCCAGATCCCCCGTGTACCCTCACAAAGTGATAATCTGCTGCAGGGCATGCCTGCCTCTGTAGGGCGGCAAATCAGCGACATCTAGGCCACGACTGGCAGCTCAGGTTGGAAGGCCCTTTGGTATGGAATGTTCGGATAGTATTTACCAGGATCTAGTTGTATGACAGGGACTGTTCATGGAAGTAGAAATATTAGGCCCTGGCCAGGTGCTTCAGTTGGTTAGATCATCATCCCAATATACCGAGGTTGTGGGTTTGATTTCTGGTCAGGGCACATACAAGAAGCAACCAATGAATACATAAATAAGTGGAAGAACAAATTGATGTTTCTCTTTCTAAAAAAAAAAAAAAAGTGGAAATGTTATTTTCTGGGCTCCAAAACTTTAAAAGCCTGCATCATGATTCTCTTATCTGAGTTTTCCATACATTTTATGTAGCATCTTGATCTTTCACAGACCATTTGAGATTTGTGGGCCAAGTGGAAGAGCTTCTGACTCCAGAGCCTGGACCATTTTGTGAGCCATTTCTTTCTCTAGACCCCACTTGAAGGTAGTGATCTTAGGTTATCTGGTGAAGTTTTCAGAAGGGCACAGTCTAAATGAGGTACATATTGACTCCAGTGTGTTAAGTTCTATGAAGCAAATAAAATTAGTCACTGATAGGGAATAATGGGGATATTATAGTTCAGAGAGTGTGGTCGGGGGGGTCTCTCTAAGGAGTTCACCATTAAGCTAAGATTAGAGAGTGAGAAGGGAGCAGCCAAGGGAATATGGAGAGGCACATCTACAAGGAGAGAACGGATGTGAGAAAGAGGGCAGTGTGATTGGGCCACGGAGAGCAAGGAGCACGCAGAATCCAGGGGGTTGGGAGATGAAGTCAAGAGCCTGATCACTTAGGGCATTGTAGCCATAGACGCGAGTCGGGATTACAGGCAAAGTCAGAAGTAGTGGAGGAAGGCAAGGAAACACAGTTACAATAGAGCTTGAGACCAGAGAGCTGGACGTGAATTAGAAAACATTGTTTTTATGTTCCCTTCAAAAGTTCTATGTAGTTCTTTACAAAATAGATAGAAGCTGCATCAAAGAAAGGAAGTTTTAAAAGCCTAAAGGGTAGACTATAATAGTGCTGTAGTCCATGTAATTAACAAAGCTAAGTGCTCATTGCTCTAGTTTATAGCCAGTATGTTTTTCTGAGAAGCTTATTTTCAGTTTCATTTGAGAAGTTGCTTTCAAAATTATCTGGCTAAATTCTTCATGATATAGTTGTAAAAATGGATGCCCAGGGGAGTGAGGAAGTCAGCTGAATTTCACACAGAGAGAATGGCAAAGACCTAGAACCAGGCCTCCCACGTGAGGACTGGGAGGAGGCAAAAGTATGAAAGAAAAGGAGGAGGAACGCGAAACACTTTGAGTGGATCTAAGTGCATTAAGTGGATCTAAATGGTAGGAAATTAAGTTTTCAAAGGCAAGTGATTCAGTTGTTTTGAAAGGGTAAGAGTAAGAGGGTTTTTTTTTTTTTGTTTTGTTTGTATGTTTTTGTTATTATTGTTGTTTTGTCTCCCAGAGAGATGAAGAAAATTAAACATTTTTCTTTTTTGAAGACAGAAAATTAAACTTCTCTGCAACTGGCTTGGATTTGAAATTATATATTGAATACACAGTTATAAACCAAGTGCCATGAGAGAACAGGGAAATCAGGAGGTAATTTTGTGTGGGAATAAAAGGAAATAATGAACCTGGGCCTTTATGGAAGAGAAAGGTTTCCAGGAGGTGGAGATGGAGGACATGTGGGGCAGGGCCCTCTAAGTTGAGGAAAGTAATAAGAAAGGCAGAGGCCCAAGGGATTTAAATGTAGTTCATGTTAAGCAGAGCAAAGCTCTTCACCTGAGACCAAAGGCCTAAGCAAAGATAAGTCATTTTGCAGGATCCTGCTTATTTCCCTAAAGATCTTTGATGACGTTTCATTGTTGGATCCAACTGTAGGTATGAAAATGAGCCCTTTCGCTCTCCTGCCCTTCCATTCTTTGTGATGAATATGATGCTTCAAGAGAAGCAACCGGAAGTCCCTTTGTGAGAATCTTTTACAATTGTTATTTCCAATTTTCTTTTTTGGGGGGACTTAGGTTCGGGGACTTTTATCCAAACCCATCTGGCTTATCCTACCTGAGCTTTACATTTATATGTACTCTTAAATGTGTTGTATACCAATATAGTAAGAGTTACATCCTTATTTGAGAAGTATCTCTGCTTTGGCAAAAAGAAGTGGTAAACAATGAAAAAAAGACAGCAGAGCCCAGAAATAACATATCCACTCAGGATATCAGTGAACAGAAGCCAGAATAGCCATGTACCAGGCCAAGGAGGTTCAGTCCATCCCAGAATAGCAAGACTCAGGGCAGTAGGAGAGGGAACACAGGACTAAAGTAATAGCTTCTCTAATGTATTGAATGTTTGGCAAAAATATTTCTTGCTGTCTGATTATATATTTGCATGTTCAGGAAAAAAGTTAAGGACGTGGAGATTTAAGTACCAAATGAATGTTATTTTTAAGGCATTTTTAAATTTTGTATTAAGGAATGATGTATGTGCAGTAAAATTTTATTTTTTTGTATGCAGATTTGCATGTGCTGAAATGCATACAGTCTGCAACTATTACCACAAGATCTAGGATACTTCTATCATCCCTGAAAGTTCTCTTACTTTTCTGATAGTTAATCCCTCACTTACTTGCAGCTCCTGGCAAATGTCGACTTTGTTGTCTCCCCAGTTTTGCCTTTTTCCCAATGTTATATAAATGGAGTCATACAGTATGTAGTTTTTCAAGTCTGGCTTTTTATTTTATTTAGCTTAATGCACTGTAATTCATCCATGTTGTTATGTAGACAACTAGTTTATTCCATTTTTTCCCCTTCTGTTTCTTTTTATTGCTGAGTAATATTTCATTTTATGAATTTATTACAGTGTGATTACCATTCACCAGATGAGGGATATTTAATTTTCCCCATTTTAGGATATTACAAATAAAGCTTGATGTACTATTAACTTTTTAAAAAATAAAAGAGTATGAAATAAACAAAAACACAATCATGATACAGAATTTGGTAAACAATACACACATAATATGGATAATGTGAATTACTCCAGACAAAGTTTGTCTTTCTTTAAGGTAAGAGGACAGGGGAAGAAGAGTTTATTCCAGAGAATTAAATCAGCTTCCACCAGAAGTCAGCAGATGGTCTCTAGAGTTGATAAATGAAGGAATAAGAATAAAAGCATTGATATATATATCAATGCTTATATATATATCAATGCATACACACACACACACACACACACACACACACACACGGAGAAAATACCAGAAAAAAATCATTTCAATAATTTAAAAATTGCTTCCTCTGGAGAACTGAGAAGGCTGGATACAGAAACCACAATTTTTTAAAAATTGCCTTTGTTTCCTTAAAAGCCAATTAGTTGTATTTAAATTTTGAGCTGCATGCTTTGATAGAAATAGAATAATGAATGTTCCCTGGGTGTTTTTCAGTGCGCTTAAAGTAGATCTTTACATGATCACATTCTCAAACTTGCTTTCTGCTTCTTGGACCTACCTGTCCCTCTTTACTTCCTCCCCCTGTTCTTTCGAAGCTCTCTTCCTTCTTGGTAAAAGAACCATTTACGTGTCTCTTCCCCAAAATTATCATCTTACTTTTACCATTATGATGATTACAATGATTTTGCTCACCCTTCCAGGACTGTTCTTATATGTATGTGACAAAATAAAAGATATTAATAGAAACCTGATAACTCACTTGACAACATTCATTTAAGAAGTGACACAGTAAAGATCTTAATTCACCAGCAAGTTTCTCAGACCCAAAATTATAGTATTGAATAAAAAGCACAGACTCCATAATCCAACTGCCACCAAAAAGTATAGTTTTTCCTAGATCAAATTAAGTGGGTTAGGGATCATCTTTTTCTTCTAGAATAAAATAAACCAATATAATATTTGTTCCAGATTAGCAGAAATAGTAAATAGCCCATTAAGATGATATTTAAATAGTGATGAGTTAATTGGGACTATGGAAAATGTGAAACATTGAGAACAAATGGACTCAAATATGGTATAAAAATAGGAAGAAATTAGACCCCTTGCAGGACCAGAAGCTTTAAAAAAATGAAGAAAGTACTTGTGCATGGCCCTACTTGTTTCCTCATAAACTAATATGTGGCTCTATATTTCAGAAGGCCTTCTTTAGATTTCAGTACTTCTGAGTCATCAAATTCAGTACACCCTGGGATTTTTCCAGAAGAAATGAAGTTGATAGTATGTAAGTTAATTGAAACTATTCAGAGGAGGGCATATTTGAGGTCTGTCTAGAAAAAGTCCAGCCATTGTTAGTATAACGAGAAGGGTTTGCATGACATTGATTTAACCTGGCAGCCAAGAAGAGTGGACTTGAATGCATGTGTGTGAACAATGATGACTTCACTGTACTAGTCAGTGGGGGCAGTAGATGCCATTGAGTGAGCATGTGTACTGTGTGGCTGTTGCATTCAAAATGACCAAGCTAATAGAGTAACAAATCTGAATGAAATTTTGTATTAAGCTTGAATATTCTTCTATAGAATCTATTTAGATGATTCAAAAGGCCATAGCTGTGGGCAACTGACAACTGACAGTTCATCACAACAATGTGCCTGCTCATTCATTACTCCTTGTGCACATTTTTTTTGCAAAACAGCAAATCACTCAGGTGATCCGCTCCCTATATAGCCCAGATTTGATGCTCTGTGCCTTCTGGTTTTTCTCATAACTAAAATTACCTGTGAAAGGGAAGATTTCAGAGCATCAATGAGATGAGATTCAGGAAAATATGACAGGGCAATTGGGACTGTGTGAGGTCCCAAGGTACCTAAATTGAAGGGGACTGAGCTGTCATTATCCTATGTACAGTATTTCTTGTATCTTGTATCTTCTTCAATAAATGTCTCTGTTTTTCATATTACATGGCTAGATACCCTCTGGACAGACCTTGTATGTCAAATCAATCCCTTTTCTTATTTTCCAAGTTTGTTGATATAAAGGCATCATATGGCACAATAGTACCAGAGTCAAACCATCTTTATCTACTTAAGAAGTGTTAGAACATTTACCATCTTATGGGGGTTCCCTAAGTTGCCTATCTGGTGAAATTTCAAGAATTCCCTTATGAAGGATTAATAAAGTAAACTCCAAAATATAAATTTTGGGTTGGAACATACCATATTTTTTTCATATTTTTGGACTATAAGATGCACCCCCCAAATTTGGGAAGGAAGTGGGGGCGTGTCTTATAGTCCAAATGTAGCTTCCTTGGCTCACTATAGGGGGGGGTGGTGGCCTATGTTATTTATATTATTAAATATTTTACCACATTTTTTGCTTCAAAAATTTTTTTCCTATTTTTTCTCCTCTAAGACCTAAGTGCATCTTATGGTCCGGTGCATCTTACAGTCTGAAAAATTTGGTAATTTACATAGGTGCCTTCTTGTTAAAACTGTTGTTAAATATTGCTATAACAACCCAAATTTCATCTACCTTTAAGCTAACATGTTTTCTTTAATGGCCACTAGAATTCACATATTTGGAAAGCCCCACTATTCTTATTTTATTTTTAGAGAAAATATGCGCTAGGGAACATTAACTTCTCAGGATTATTTTAGGTTTTTAACAAGGCTAAGTAATGTAGAAGATGGGGACATATTTTAAGGAGTCTTAGAACAATCTGTTTTTTTAAGTATACTGTAACTTTCAAAATATCTCACATTCATAATCTTATAAATTATATGGGATAATAAGACTGGTTCTTCTTAGAATAGAGGAATCAGTATTGGATTTTTAAAATTTGGTCTATTACTTGGTAAACGTAGGTCCCTGACTCTTTAGTTCAGTGGAATCAGTGGGTCCAAGTCAAGTCTGCCAATGGGTGTCTCACTTAGCTCCTTTGATTTCAGATTCTTCATTTGTAAAATTGTTTAAGTAAATCCTAAAACTCCACAGTATTGTTATGAAAGCTAATGAGTAACTTTAATGAGGGCAATATGGCATATTATTTATCTTTTATATAAACAGTCCCTGAATTTCTCTATAAAAACAGTTCGTAAGTTATACATTTCCAAAGAGGTTGCTAAAGTAAAACATCATAAACTAACAGTTGAGTGTTTATCAGAGAATCTTTTCTTAACCATCAGTGCTTGCTGTAAAGCTTTATTGCACATATTGCCTATGTTCTTATAATACACAATATATCTATTCATACTAGGCAACATAGTCTGACATATTTTTTCTTTAGGATACCAAGATTTAAAATAGCACTCTTATGTGGTAACTGAGGAGGTAAAAAAAAAAAAATCTTTAGAGGACATGCAATCCAGAGATCAGAACTACGTGGAATTCATAGCTTTACATCCTCATTCAAGACCAGTGGCAGTGCTGATTGGTGCACTTTTTGTTTTCAGGGCATGTTTGCAATGGAAGGTACATCATGTATGCTGTGCCATGTCTGATCTGATACAGTGTCCTCATCTTATTAGGGGGTATTGGATGAAAGATCAACACAGGATCAAATATAGACCCAAATACTAACTATACTACTTTTATCCATATATTTTAAAATAGGTATCTACTATCAGCTCATAAATAACATTCTGTTTAAAATTTACTTTTCCCCTATTTTCAATACTCTTTTATAAAACCACGTGGTTAAGCGATAGTAAGTGAATTAGGAGTGACAGTGGGTAAATTCACATGGAAAAAATAGACTCAGATGAAATATTTCTCACTGGAATTAAGTGGCAGACAGGTGTAAGGTGTTAATAACACCTAGCATTAAATAACAACCAAGTACACACTGAGAAAACAGAACCAGAAACCATGAACACATCTTGAGTTAAGTCAGGGAGTGGAAAACAGACCAACCAGCAAAAAGAATGCATTAATACTGCAAATCTAGTAATAAGGTGATAATTTATATTCAGTATACAAGTATGGACCAGTAGCATCTAAGTAGTTTCATTCATTTATTCCTAATTTACACAGTTAGACCTGAAATTATGCACCACTCTTCACCATGATAGATGATAATGCAGTTAAAAGCATGTGAACTGCTAAAAACTGAAATCCTCCAGACAACTGAGTATGTAAACTTAGCATTTCTGTGATCCAGTCCTACCAGAATATTCTTGCGAACAGCCTCTGTCTTGGGAACAATAAAAGTGAGTTACATTTAGAGCCAGTTCTATTTTTAGAAAAAACATTGAAGATCAAAATAATGTATCTTATTTTTAATAGAAACACAAACTAATATATCATTCTAGGTCAAAGAAATAATGCTGAACATTTTAGGGATGAATTTAATATGTACAGTAAAATATTCAAATGCTGTTCTTTAAAGTAAATGATAATCCACAACACTAGGCAATGTGGTAATCAATCACTACAGTTATATTCAATATCATTTATTGTATAACTCCTATCTTTTTTATGGAAATAGACAAGCTGTTAATTAGTATAAAGAAGTTGGAGAATTTTCTCAGGGGAGCTTTTAAGCAGCATGTTTTAGGAGATTTAGAGTAAGACTTTAGAGTCGGTTACAGCTATGAATCCAATAAAAAGCTGTAGGCTTTTATGTTCTCATTTTCATTTTCTTTCCTCTTGGTAGTATAGAGAGACATCAAGCTGTTGCTCCATTCCATTGAAATTTAGGCTCCATTTCTTTAAAATGACATGGAGCCATATATTCCCTTATATAATGTTCTTATAGATGATATACAAAGGTCATAACAAGTAGAAAGCTCAAGGTACATGCAAATTGTTCCAAGTAGGGAACTATTCATCCTAAAGAAAAAGTATTGCAATTGAATGACTCTATAATTTATTTTGGTCCACTTATCCCTGTTAGGGCAGCCTTTGGGGAGTGGGAAGCAGGGAGTACAGCAGCTTTTAGAGTAACTCTAGGTAATGTTGCCAACACCAGACACTAACAGGTCTGGGGGCTCAACTGCAATCTGGTAGGTTGTTCATCGAGGAACCTTGTTCAAAGGGTGACCACTTCCTCTGAGTCTTGCCTATGTATCTCAACTATGGTGACCCCAAATGAGGGAAAATCATTCCTAACAGAAAATTTCCACTGAGCATGGGAGCAGAGTAAGCGGGGGCACAGACACAAACTGAAGAATGCAGATAAGACTCACAGCGCAGAAGCTGATTAAGCCTCATTAAGTCTCAGCTTACCAGACCCGTAGGTGGCTGTATTACATTTAAGTTGCCTGGGAATAAAAGAAATAAAATTTTTAAAGTTTGAAGCCAAAAGTTTCTAGACTCAGTCTTTTCTGACATTTATCATTTATTTGTGAATTCCATGAACACACCATTTTCCCTATCTCCAACAACACTGACTTTGGGGTTCTGATAGCTCTGTGCCAATGAAATATTTCAAAATGGCTTTAAACTTGTGCTTAAAAAGACGTCTTTGTCGCCTCTGTGACCTGGCACACTATTGCTTCAGTGAAGCAAATTCCCGCTCCAGCTCTTTTCCACAGCCCCACTGTAGAAGAAAATTTAAATCAAGCCTGAACATACTGCTTTTTTTTTCTTTTCAACCCCAATTAAATTGTTTTCATGCTATGGAGCCGGGCATAGGACAAGTTATTTACATGGATCCTAGAACGCTAGAGGGTAGATTGTCATTGTCACTTTTTGAGTCTCAGCACTACAAGGACTTTTTAATTTTTCTTAAATAGAAAGCTTGAAAGAAAGTTAAATGTAAAAGTCAGGCAAGGCAGCAGAGCCTTCAAAAGAAAGCTTGTGAACACTAAGGTTTCCATAGCAACATTTTCTTGTCCAAAGTGTTTTTTAATTTTTCCCAATTTATCTACCATAAGGTATTACTATTTATTTTGACCTGTGGACCCCAAAATGATACTGATTATATGCACAATGAAATTATCATTTGAAATGCTCTGATTTATTAGTATTATTTCTTATAGCTTCTTCTAGAGTATTGCTATTTGCCTGTTTTATATATATATCCAGCAATGCGCTATGGGTGTCATTATATAAAACCTGTATATGGAATAGTTGAAGGTAGACATACTTTTGCTAGGCAAGATGAGATAATAAAATTAAATGAGTTTTAGTTTTAAGTACATTCCCCTATTTATTCAGCTATTTTAAACTACTCTAATTTAGAATACTTGGTTGAAAATAATGTTTCTTGCTTTTGGATACACGAGATCTACCCAGAAGGAATCCAGCCATATAATATGAAAAATAGAGACATTTCTTGAAGAAGATACAAGAAACACTGTACACTGGACAATGACACCTCAGTCCCCTTCAAAGTAAGCACCTTGGGACCTCATACAGTTCTCCCAGTCACCATCACCTGCCCTGTCATATTTTCCTGAATCTTATCAATGGTCTGAAATCGCTTCCCTTTCGCAGGTGATTTTAGTTTTGGGAAAAAAAACAGAAGGTGCAAGGTGCCAAATCTGGGCTGTAGTGGGGCTGAGTGGTTTGATGTTTCACCAAAAAACTTCATGAGACATGATATATGAGCAGGCACACTGTTGTGATGAAGCTGCCAATCACCGGTTGCCCATAGCTGTGAACTTCTGAGTCATCTGAATAGTTTCTGCAGAGGAATGTACAAACTTAATGCAAAATTTGATGCAGACCTGTTGTTATACTTGCTCAATCATGTACACACGCTCATTCAAGGGCATCTATGGCCCTCATTGACTGGTACAGTGAAGCTGTCATTTTCACACATGTGTATTCAAGTCTACTCTTCTTGGCTGTCAGATTACATCAATGTCATCAATGCAAACCATTCTCATTGTATTAACAATGGCTGGACTTTTTCTGGACAGACCTCATATGCCTTACATATTGCAGAGATGTTTGAGGTGAGATACAAAATTCGTAGCTGCATCCAAAGAGATCATGTAGAAGTAAATAAATAAAGCAAAAACCCACCAATAGTCTTCCACCTAACGTTTCAATTACTGATCTTAAATTGTGAGTAATTTAGTAAAACTAGTGGAATCTTATTAACTGGGCTGAGCAAAGGGAAAGGGTAGGTAGAAGGCTATCTTAAAAATGGTGCAAATTAGACAGTGATGTACAATAATGTGCATTAATTCCAATGATATAAATGAAATAGAAAAAATCTTAGCCTGACCAGGTCCTCGGGTTGCTTGTTTTAATGACTAAATAAGAAAAAATTTGTAAACAGCTACTTCTCTAATGCATTAGAGTAGTTGAAAATGTCTGAGTTTAATATGACCATTAGGTTTGTTTAAACAATTTACCCTCACTTTGGAGAAATGCTAATGAATTCAAGGCAAACTTTAGCCAAGCTCTATCTCACATCATCTTATGGTGTTCAATAATTGTTAAGCTTTACGTATATTTATAATGCATGACAGAAATAATGTCTGTATTACCCCCAACTACAATGTTTGATGAAACTATTGTTTTAAGAGAATCCTGAAGCTCATTCAACTTCTTAAAGGGGCTCCTGGTTTAACATGTGGAGAGACCTGGGGATCACTAAGGCTCATTTTCTGTTAAAAACAGTAGTTTATATGAATGAAACAGGTTATTCTCTGATGAGACTGGAGACTGGATCCATATTTGTTTTTTTATAATAGCAGATTTTTTAAAAAAAAGATTTTCATTCATTATTTTAGAGAGAGGGAGTGAGGGAGAAAGAGAGGGAGAGAGACATCAATGTGTGGTTGCCTCTCACAAGCCCCCTACTGGGGACCTGGTCTGAAACCCCAGGCTTTGGCAGGCCAGCACTCAATCGCTGAGCCACACCAACCAGCGTGGACCCACCTTTTCAAAAGGTGAAAAGACTAGTATGGATAACATAGGCACATTGTTGACACTTATCACTTGAATTTGAAAGAAAAGATTGACTTTTGCCTCTGGCCACCAGGCTGATCAAAATTCTTGGTTGTATTATGTCAGTAAACACAAGGAGCAGAAGGATAACTTGAAAGAAATTTGGTAGATTAATGTGCTCAGTGAGATAATCTGTGAATGACCTTGAACTTCTTTTGTTAGAGGAAGGGCGACTTGGTGGGAAGAAGCCTTTTCCCAATGAAGAAAAAGATAAGCAAATATCTATTATCATTTAAAGAAGAAGAAAGCTGTCAAACTAAGGAATAATGTCAGGTCTTAGAGATATGGCCAGTGTAATTTGCTATTAATTGAAAAGAAGGAATTACATTTAGAACATCTCTTATTTGTCCTTAAAATAATCATTCTTCTTGTGAGAAGTTTTGACATTCTTTTAGAAGTCTCTCTGCTTTATCCAGAAGGGTACTCAGATATATGATTGCCACATTACTGGGCTCTGCAAAAGGCATAAAAAGCTAAAAGGTGAGCTTGTCAACTCTGTAAGTCAAGATAGAAATGTGTTTTAATTCTTGGCCACACTGGTTAGACTGAGTGCCTTGGAGGGAAAAGGAGGTGCTTTGACAGGTTCAGAAATGTTGCTTCAACTCTGGGATCTATAAGCCTCAAAGAAAGTGGGGAGCCTTATGCAGCAGCAAACCCTGTGAACTCAGGCAGGAGTTTTGTTATGTCAGTTGACTTGCTGATACTAATTCTACTCCCTATACCAGTAAGATATGTATTATAAGCCATTTTTAATAGCCTTTACTTATAATGGGTTAAATAAATAAGGATTCTAGATTTCTTCTATAACAAATCCAGAGATAAGTGTGCCAGACTTGGTGTAGCTGCTTCTTGTATCTTTCTACTCTGGCATCCTTAGTTTGTATATTTCTCTTCATGATTGCAAAATGGCTGCTGAATCTCTAGGCATTGCGTCTTTATTTCTGGCAAGAAGAGGAAAGGCAAAGTGACAAAGGAAGGACTGAATGTCTTGTAAAAAATCTGTACTGGAAACTCCATCTGGAAGGCTTCCCCTTATATCTAATAGCCATAACTGGGTTACATGGGAATTCCTAGCTATGTGAGAGATCAGCAAAGTGAATTATTTTTAATTTAAAATTATAATTTCTTAAAAGATGGATTGCCACTTCACAAAATCAGAGTGTTGCTGGTGAGGAAAGAGAAAAGAATGGATATTGGGTATCTAGAGCATGTTTTTTGTTATTGCATCATTCCAGTTTCTTACTTATAGTTTGGCTGAATTGTTACTTATTTTTTTCCTGCATAATCAGAGTCTGGTAACTAATCTCACTTTACATCAAAGATAGGAAGAACTTTATTGCCAACATGCATAATAAAACAAAATACAAGAATCACTACAGAGCTTGATAAAGAAAGGCAGATTAGAATTTTCTAAGAAAATATCTTTGAAAAAGGTTTGGGGCAGTAGTTTTCCAGTGGATATAAGGCTTTATAGAGCTAAGATGTAGGCAGACACTTGGGTGAAACATAAAAGATGATTCAGTTCACAGGTAATAGAAACACTGAACTACTCTAATATTTTTAGCCAAAAGCAAGAGGTAAGAGTCACTGACCTAGAAACAAGAATTACCTGGAAGGTAAAAGAAGAGTGATGAGTGGAAGACGTATAGAGATGAAGTGAAATGGTCAGGAAGAAGAGTTGTTTTCTCTAGAACTCTGCTTATTGAAGAAAGTAAAAAGCACAGGAAAAATATTAAATGTTAAAGCATTGAATATCAATACATGCAAAAATAAACCTCATAAGTCTAAAATGAAAATATCTTTAATTTCTATAAGGATTTGTGCAATTATTTCCCATTGAAAGGACATCAGGGTGTGAGTACTGCCTGTAACAAACAGCAAGGAGTTTCTTCTTTTTTTTTTTATGATCTAACTTTTCAAAGTGGTTTTGAAGGTGACTGTTTTTTAATTAGGAGAATTGTCTTCTATGGTTTAGTAATGGGAGAGGGAGAAGGAAAAAGCTAAAATCCTATAGGATTTTTTATTTGAAGACCTCAAATAATATTCAATTTTTACTGGTCTCAAAGAATTTATAACCAATTTTATTTACTACTTTTCTCCTCTGGAATGGTTCTGGAAGAGAGTCACAGCCCAATTAGCCAAGACAGTGATGACAAGGTAGAGGAGTCAGGAAGGACCTTAAGGGGATAAAGAGTTCAGGACCAAACCCTCTACCACATCTTTCAGCGCTGCATAAACACGGGTTTTGTTTTAAGATGACTATCCTGTAACTAAAGAGGCAGAGAGAGAAGAAGAAAAAGAAGGAGGGAGGGAGGGAGGGAAGAAAAGAAAAAAGAAAAGGAAAGAAAGAAAAGAAAAGAAAAGAAAAGAAAAGAAAAGAAAAGAAAAGAAAAGAAAAGAAAAGAAAAAAGAAAAGAAACAAAATGAAAAAGAATAATAGAAAGTATATTCACCAACCTCATGGCTACCCAAACTACAGACCAATTTCAGGGACACATTTGTCTCTAAACATACTCTATTGCCACCAAACATAAGCTAGTTAAGTTGGCAGTCCTATGAAGATTTGCTTATGATTGCATTGGCAAAGATAACAGATGTCCAGGGCTTTAAAACAGTAAGATCTACTTATTTTTTAACATATTTTCCTTCAGACCCTTGACTGACTCCCATCACTACAGGAGGGAAAAATCAAAGAGCATTATCAGTTCATTTGAATTTAAAAAACAAGATAGGAATGTCTTTTTTTTTTTTATTTTATTCTTTTTATCAAGTAGACAAGTACAATCAAAAGCAAGAAACTTGGAGTCTGCAAAAGGCTCCAACACTGCAGTCTCTGCTAAATTACAGATGATTGGCCTCTCAGGAACCGCCGTGATTGAAATTGTGCATGCAAGCCAACCCACAGATAACATAATATCTTTTTACTATCTTGTGAAACTGTATATCAATTTCCCCTAAAATTAGTGACATCCTAAATGTAAAGGGCCATATTTTGACATTAATAAGGATTCACAGAGTTTTAATAGGAAATAAAGGTAATAAAATTAATTAATAGCTCTGATGGGTATTAAAAAACTGAAGATTTATGATTAAATTGAAAGTGTTAGGTATTGTGCCCATAGCAGGCAGGAGGAAGCACACCTGAAACAATTCCTTCCTAGAGGAATTGTTTTAATAGTCCAGGAAATTCTGAGAGGTTATGTTGCTGAGATATTGACTAGAATTTTCTTTGTGACTAGAAAAATCTGTAGTTTTGCCCATTTTTTTATAATTTGGTTTATGTCTCTTTATTTTCTATAGAATAATTGTTGACTCTTTGACAAATCAATTTAGCTAGTAGCTAATAAAATTTGCATGAGTATAAATTAATTGTATTGCTTTATGCATAGCTGGAGTTCAGGTTTAAGATGGCCGATGGAGTGCATGTTGGTCTTTCTTTCTCCTTGGAAACAAAATAATGGTGGATCTATAAGAAACTATTATCCAAATATAATGAAGGCAGTAACAATGATGAAAGAATGATAAATTTCAGTAGATGAGATTTTAACAAATATCTCAAATGTGGAAGTTGAATGAAAACTTGTGGAATGATGAAAACAGCTACAGAATCTGTAGCCTAGATTATTCATGGAGCAGATAAGAAAGCCAGTGTCTCCTCCAGGCCCAGACTCCAGAGAGCCCTGGACTCCGAGATAGCATGTGTGAAAGAGACCCAGTGCGACAAGGGGAACTGGAAGCAGAGGCAGCAACTGGAGGTTAACATGAAGATGACTTACTCCGCCCTTCCCCTCCAATCTGAACACATGGTAACAGTCTCTACTTAGAAAGGGAGGAAGTTATGGATGTATTTACTCCCAGGGGGGAAATGCACAGTTCCTCTCCAAATAAAGTAAATATCTGGGGCTTCTGCTCCATCTACGTGCATGTCTATATTCCGTAAGAAAGCCTTTCCGTGTCAGCTGTGGGGGTGAAGTGGGAGAACAACCTTATGAAGGCTGCCTCTCTGATCACGGGAAGGCACACAGATTCCCAAGTCAGCCTTCCTTGTACTGTTCGTAAAACAGATGACCAAAGAACACAAAATACTTGAGGATAGACTGCCAAATGAAAAATTAAACAAACTAAAAATAAATAAATAAACTCAAAGGGGAACAGATATACCTACCAGACAACAATAACAAATTTAAAAACAAAACCAAAACAAAATTCTCTTTAATTAGTATTATCAGAGATATTTGAGAATATATGACATCTACAAGAAAAGAATGGTTAGTATTAAAAATTATACTCTAAAATAACAAAAACCTCAAAATTATGGTTGCTGAAATTCAACTCAGATAAAGAAATCAAAGACAATGGTACAAATTGCTAACATTTTGGAAAATTGTATCTAAGAAATATTCTTAAAGAGCATAGATATGGGAAATATAAGAATAAAAGTATATCTTAATTTAAAAAGTTACCCCCCAAAAGAAAAAATAAAGGTAAGAGAAATAGAGAATCAGGACATCAAATATCTTTCAAATCAGAATTCCACAAAAAAAATCATAGAAACTGTAGAAGAAATTATTCAAAAAGGAGAACACTTCCCCAAATTAAAGAAAGATGTTAGTATTTAAGTGAAAGGACTCATTGAATACTCAGAAGGTTGAAGTAAGAAAGACCAATATTTAAGAAATAATGAGGACATGTAAATACGCAGGAAAAGAAATGATCCTAAAAGTATCAAAGAAGGAAAAAGCAAACAAGTTAAGAAAATACTAGGTTGCCAACCAAGGGGAAAAAATCAGAACAGCATCAGACTTCTCTTTACTGAAACAAATGCTGGAAGGTAGAGCAAATTCAATGTTTGGATGGAAATTTAATTTTGATCGGGTACCCTATATGTTGTCAATCATCTCAACAACGGGATTTGAAGAGAAAACAAAATAATTTCTGTTTGTATTGGTACTTTTATTTTTACTTCCAATGAATGTTTTCTCTGCCAATTCTTGATGATGAACTCCAGGAAAATGAAGAAAAATGAAAAAGTTAGGAGGACTTGGCATATAAGAAATGGTAAGAATAACCTAAGATCAGAATAACAGGAAATATCAACTATACACAATAATAAAGAAAATCAGTTGTTGCTAAAAATTATATCTTCGAAAGGAAGATTTGACAATAGATGAAAAGGTATTATTGATGGCTTATATTTCTTGTCACCTAAAGAAACAGAGAAATGCTGAGTTATTTCAAGAAATATCAAAATGTATAAAAAATTTCCTGATGTAAAGCAAATTTAAACATGACATGATTTTAAGCAGTTAATGGAATATGGTGAAGGAGATTCCATGTAATATTTAGTTTGCGTAGCAACGAGGTTAAAACAGTGAGCCCATAGAAAAAGAGCACTTATCATAAACCTCTATTTGTCTCCACAATCAACAATATTCACATAATCATAATAATGTAAATATTGTTTATAGCCTTTCAATTAAAAAAAAAACATTTAGATAACCCTCAGATGATTTTATTGATGTTGCAGAACAGAATGTAAATATTACTACCAGCTGTCTAAATAAAGATGGATTTTCTAGTACCAGAGGTGGAGGTAGAACACAAATTTTTACGTAGACTCAGACCCAGAGAGTGTGATAAGAATAAAAGCAAGTTCTAATGCCGTCTATCCTTGCACGCCACAGTGGGGAAAGGAGGCTTCCCAGACAAAGAGGGGTATTCAGGTTCATGGTTTCTTATCACTCCAGGCAAAGTAATGCACAGGCTGAAGACAGGAATGGAGTGGGCTTTTTCTTGATAACCCTAAATTTTCAAAAAGCTATGTCCTTTCACAACTCCAAAGGAATTCCATCAAGGATGCCAGTCATTGAAACAAGAATAAGCCAAAGACTTGTCACTGCCTCAGGCTATCCCGAAGGGAGGGTCCTTCTTAGCTGGGTGGGATAAGAACCCTTTTAAAGGAACTGAGGATGGTCAGATGTTTATGTGCTAATCAGCTGTGTGTAGTGGTCAGACAAAAATGGGTTAGGCTAGGTTGGCAACTGAGTCTCCTGCAGACAAAAACTGATTGGCGTTTCAAAAGCAGATCTCTCGGAGCCATTCCCAAGCTTACATTTCAAGCACTGGCATCTGCTTTCAGACTGTGCTGTGTTAAGTAATAAATCCTTCTTTTTAAGGCTTCTGGGCCTTAGGAAACAGCTTAGTGACCAGAGAAAGAAAGACACAGACTTGTTGTAAAGTTCACTTTTTTAACTTTGTTGGGCTCTAAATTCTGAAAAAGATAGTTATCTCAAGGAGTCCAACCTAGGTATCTTGACAACATAAAAATAAAGGTATAGATAACAGAAGGTAGAATGTGTAGGTAGGGCAGACAGTTGAGGTGCAAAGACTGAAACAGTCCCATAAAGTGGCAGCCAAGAAAAACTATTCGACATCAATGGATTATGAAGCAGGTTTGAGTGTGTTATTTTGAGTTTCATAAATAATTAAGAGACAAACTAAAAACACTGATAGAACCATCAAACTTAGGAAGTGGCTGTGGAGGTGGAGGTGGTTTCAGTGCGAATGCACTCAGACGTCTATCACAGCAGCGATTCCATAGATAACATCAAAATTAATGAAGTCGTTACGTGTCTGTCTTACAAGCGTATCAGTTAGAGATGGGCGGACATTCATCAGAAGAGATAAAACGTTGACTTCGGAGGTGGGACTGGGGATGGAAGTGGTGTGGACAGAAGTCTGTTGCTTTTTCTTTTAAGCTTATTTGTGCTATTTTATTTCCCATGAAGAGGATGCATGCAATACTTTAACAACAACAACAACAACAAACTGGGTATATATTTAGAAAAGGCAGAAAGCAAGTGGACTAGTTGTTTGATTAAAGTGACAGAAACAACAGTATTTATTTATTTATTTATTTATTTATTTATTTATTTAATTTCTTGAAGCTGACATATAATCTGCCTCATTTTCTTCTCCTATCATATTTCCAAGTCTACCCCTCCTCCCTCATTCTTCTCACAATATGCTCAGGAATTCTTTGTACTACTTCACTAAGACGTAATAGTCACTGAAATGCCTATTGAATCAATCTTGTATTTAATATATTATTTTAATGTACCACATACTGCACAAGGTGATTGACAGACTAGCTCAGTTGTTACTGTTATTTTTGGATAAGGAACTGATATTCCTTTGTCAAATTTATTTCAAAGGAGAGGCTGGACATTAACTTATTGGTATCAGTGGGAAGATCATAGTGAAAGAAAAAATATTAGAGGGGAAGATGGGTACTTGTTCCCAGAGAATGGGTGATTCAACAAAAGCAATTACTTTCCTATGAAGGCTCAGAACCTCCAAAGACAAACAAGGGGTATTGCCAGTTTGCATCTAGAAAACTATCATTTTGTCTCACTTTTGGTTTTTGATTTTTTTAGTATATAGACACATCAAATAATTTTTAATACTGCTCCGGCCTTCATTGGTGGCAATTTTCTATTATATCTCTATTTAATTAATATTGTTCTGTTCTGTTGCCACTTCTGGTCTTTGGTGAATTAGACTTGCTTTATTCTACAATATATTAGGTCCTGGATTTTCTAGTTCTCTAACTTCTTGTAACTAATCATATTTCTGTGAAGAGCCCAATATTTAAGTCACTAAGATGCTGGTACCCTTGAGTAGAGATTTATAAAATGATGGCTCTTTCACTGAACTCGGCTTATGCACTTCCCCAGATTAGCTCTGCCCTGTCAACCTCTCTGGCCCTGGCCACTTCCCCTGCTTCCTAACCTGAGTAGCCCCAGTGACTACACAGTCCATTCCCACGCTCACAAAGCATGGCCACCCTCTCTGATCTTATCACAGCTGCTCACACTTTTGGTTGTCTTCTAGTGTTTTAGCCAAAGGCCAGGTTTCAGCAACGGCTCCAATGCAGTCTCTGCAATTGAAGCCAAAGCAGTGTTTGGTCCAATCCCTGAAGCCCAAGGAGATTTTGGCTTTTTCAGCAGCTACCTGGAGAAGCCAAGTAAAACAACCTGGAAGTCCAGGAGAGGAACATTTGACTGAAGTAAGACAGTATCTAGAAGGCAGATAAATCAAGGGAATAAGTAACCAGGTTTCTTTCCTTGTAAAAATTGTTGCAGACTCAGTAACACATTCCCTGTGTTTGCCTGAGGGATACTCTTGATTCCCTGGGATTTTGTTCTCACAATAAAACATTCACATGCAAACTTTATTTCAGGCTCTGTTTTCCAAAATCTTGGGCAATGCACCTGGCACCTGTAATTGGAGAAAATTCCTCAGGATAGGAATTTGCAGTTGGATGCCCACCTGCCTGAAGGGAACAGTGCCCTCGCACATTGCCATGGGAAGGTGAGATGGTATTACCCAATGAGGAACACAGTTATTAAAGCTTTCACCTCTGGTTAATTGGATGAAGGTGCTGGTGGAAGACAGTGCATTGAAAGATCAAGTGTTTAATGCACTTGATCAATGTGGGAGCAGTGCTAATTATACGACTGTGGTTGGGATGGCTGCTTTTAATAGCATTGGAGGCCGAATTAAAGTATACTTTGAAAGCCTGAGGTCTTAAATGCAACTCTAAAAAAGATTCCTGTTTCTTGATGCACAGGGCATTCTAAACTAACGACAAGGTTTAAAGCTTGGTCATGATGGTAGCAGAGCTGCACAATGAAGTTGAATGCACACTCTGATTTGGGAAGAACGAAACCCTGGAATATGCAATGGGATAATCAGTTTAAAAACCTGAGAATCTTTAATCTTCAAATTCTGTTGAACCCTTTTAGCTGGTAGAAACACCCAGCTTTCCTTTGGTAAAGAAGACTTGTCCTCATATCTCAATGACAGGCCATGCCCTCAGCTAAAGACAACTTATTTTCTTTAAGACTTACCCTGATTGTTTCTCCTTGCCTCCAGGACAGTAGGAGGTACTGTTGTGGGAATAAAGAGCCTAGCCACCAAAGGAGTTGCAGAATCTGACACCTATGTACTGTCATGAACTGAGGAAATATGTGTGAGAGTATGTTTTGAGATTGCTAATCTGGGGAGATGGAATAGAAGGCTGGATAGGGGAGAGCTCATTGACACAGGGTAACTCACTCAAACTAGTGGTAACATTCTGATAAATATACCTGAGGCTGGTCATGACAGTTTTCTCTGATGGCTCCTTGAGGACTGGATACAAGAATGGCATCGGTAAAGGAGGTGGAGACTTCAGAATACTTGGTATAGTACTGAGGGAGGGGGTTGGAAGTCACAGGGAGTTGGCAGTGTCAAAACGTGTCTGAGAAACTACCACCTGCCTATGTTCCCAGGAAGGACCCAAAAGACACTGCCTTCACTGTGGCAGTAATGAAGGCATTTTGAGAAGCACTGTGGTAGCTGTCTCTGCTGAAAGAGATTACTGTGGGACTTAGAGCCCAGATATCAATGGGGAAGATAGCATTTTGAAATGGCATGGGCCTGGGGGCAGCACGGAACTGTCAGAGAAAAGATATTCATATGTGTAATTGCTGAAATGGACAACAAAGCAAGAGTAGCAATACAATGTCTCAGTCCAAAGCTTAATCTCAAGTTGGCAGAAGAGGGAGAAGGTAAGTGTCAGTTGTTCCAGAACCAGTCACATCAGGGGATCTCATCTGTTTTGCTTATCCTCCTCAAGTCTTTTTGGGATATTGCCACAGTTCACTCTTTTTGAACTGGATTTGTACTAACTATCCTCTCAGGATAGAAGGCAAGGCATCCTATGGTTACACACGAGTAGGTGTAGATCTGGGTAGTGCAAGGAATGAATTCTGCCAGATCCAACCTCTGCATCTTTCCTGATATAATCAATGTTACTTAGCTCCTGGACTTTGGCCATTTGTTCTATTTCTCAGATGGAGTGGTCCTACTGAAGATGCTTTTATAGTCTTCAAACCCTGGCCATGGCTGTTGTTGCCACATCTTAAATGGTACCTGTAACTCAGTTTCTTCCTACACTAAGTTAGCTCTAGTGGGAGCCATTTAGCATCTCCATGCGGAGTCCCAGCTGGACTCCACCTACTGAGACTCCCATTTCCAAGCGGTTACCTGGAGGGACCAGGTAGAATTCCCAGAGGTGCAAAGAAGTTAAAGACTTGTGGGCTGACTCTTGACTAATGAGAAACAGAGCACAGGAAGGAGCTGTCATTAAATATGCTTTCTCTTTCTCCCTCTCATTGGGCAGATTCTCCCAAGAACGGGTGGCTTCATATGGCCTCTTGTTATTAACGTGAATTTTCTTATAAAACGGTGGCCAGCTCTTTAATGCAACATGTAGTGTTTCCTTGTCCCCTTTCCTTGTGCCATGTCCTTTCCCCCCCTCACTCTCTTCCTGGGAGTCTATCTCCCCGTAAGGCATTGGTACATGAGCCCTGCTATACATCTGTTTTCTAGAAAATCAGGGGTAAGGCAACTTCTTACATAGGAAAGACATCAAGGTCACCACAATAAAAATATTTGGAATAGAAACAAATAAACAAACAAAAAAGCCCTCTGACCCAAGTGATGTGGAATGTGTGAGGAAATTAATGGAGTAAAAATCAGGTAATATTGTATTTTGGAAGAAGAGGAAAACACATTACATCATCATTTTCTCTTTCTCTTCCTGTCCTTCTCTGAGCCAGGACATAGTAAGGTGTGGAAAGCTACATTTGGAAGCTATTAATAGTCCAACTCACTCAGCTGAGCAGCTGAGAACGCACAGAGGCTAGAAGCAGAGCTCTGCTGCATGTTTGTTCTATGATCTCATCTCTGAGGAAGGGATGTAAAGGAAAACTGGGAGTTTTAAACTTTCCAGTGCAGGCTGTAGAAATCTGAACAACATTCAGGGATAAAGCTTTGTAAGATTTCTCTGAATTTTCTCCCTAAACCAGCTATCCTTTGAGTTTTATCAACTTCAGCAAATGGTAATTCTATTCTTCCTGGTACTTAAGCAGAGATCTTGCTAATATCTTTTGACTCGTTTCTTTGTCTCACAGCCCATATTCAAGCTATCAATAAATCCCATAAAATTCACCTTTATTTTATATTTAGAATTCAACCAATTGAAAATGGAAGAGAGACTATATTACACAGTTGAAAACCTTACAGAGATTTCATGTCTTCCTTAAATTCATTTTTTCATTTCGTTTTATTCATGAATGTATCTGACATACACATAATTCCTGGTTCATATTATAAACTTAGTAAATATTATATGAATGAATTGATATATGTAAAGCCTGATTTAAATTTCCAGAGACTGAAAAAAAAGAAAGTTATCTGAAAGTTTAAATGTGAATTCATGGATATTTGGACCAATGTTTTGCTGCGGAAAGATTTTTAAAATGTTCTAATTTTAGAAATATTAAATAGTTGTCAGTGACACAACCTTGGTGGAAAAGAGTCTAAGATAAAAAAAAAAATGGTTTCACAAATAAAATCTAAGTTTTAAGGTAGTGTTAAGTATAATCAGATTGACCCACTGGCTGAATAGTTCCAACACCCCCAATCAGCCAAATCTTGTTAGTGATCACATTGTCTCTCCATTTAATGCCAAAAAATGATGATATTTTGTGGCTAAAGGGATAATAAAAATCTTAAGAAACACCTATTAAGAGAAATTGTGAAAGAATACCTCCATTTCCAAGTGATATAGACAAATTTAGTGCCCTATAAGGAACATGTGACAAAAAATTTTTAAAAAAAGAAAATAAAAAAGTAATGGGATGATTTGACATTTAAATAAGAACAGTAACAAATACCTAATGTCTGTGAAATGTTTCTCCTATATTTAAAAATCACCTTTGTTGTGATATGTAGAGCTATTCTGTCAATTAAGCTTAGAATGATTATATAATATGCATGATGCCATGTATTGTTAGATCTTTTAAAATTATGCCATCTTAAAATAAAACATTCTACTCATCATTAGCCCCCAAAATTGAGGTTTTAGGCATCTTTGAAGCTCAGATTCTGTGACAGCTGGCCTGGTAGGGTAAGGAGGGGCAAACCCTTGTCTGAGCCTTAGGAGCCTGGGTCCTCACCCTGGTTCTGCCGTCATCCAGCTGTGGGACAGTAGCACTTCGCCTTTGCTGTATAAACCTTCCATGATGGACATGCACTAGGGGATGTGCAATGTGTCTCCAATTTAATGTGCTATATTGAGAAGATGAAATTTCTAACACCCTACATTTTAACCCCCCTGAGATATTGCACTGTCACTTCAAACTGTCCTTTCCGCAAGCACATGTGATCCCCCCTACGGACTGCCTCTGACTTCCAGTCCGCTCTGTTTTTGTTGTAGGCTTCCAGCTCACCAGAGTTAAAAATGTGAATCCTTTTGGATGCTTCTTTTACTATCACTTAACTTACCACAGAGTCTGACTGCTGCTCTTTTGGAAATACCTCTCAGGTTAACCACTTTTTATGTTCTAAAATCTGTGATTTTGCCTATGCCCTCTGACCTCCTGTTTATATTCCTATAGCAGTTGTCTGGCTGGTTTCATAGTCTCCAATGCTCTGTTTACTGTGTCCATCCCACACATCTCTTCTAAACTAACCTTTGCACACCAAGACTTTCATTTTACTCCCCAGCTTTAGAGTTACCCTGGTTGCTCTTTATGGCCTGCTTTTGCCAACACCGATCTCTTCTCCAGAGAACTGTATCTTCCCAATATGGTTTTCTCTCCCTAGGGCTTCCACCTTCCCCAAACTGCACCCTCACCCTTGTAAGTTGTATTTATTCCATCGTCAGTAGTTTTTATTATTCCTATGAATACTTTTGTTATTATAACAGTTACCTATTTGATTATAAAATATTTGATGATGCATACAACACAAAGTAAACTAAAAATCAACCACAGTCTAACATTCAAAGCTGGCCATTGCAGGCAGGATCTTTTTCTTCGTATGCTGGTATAGATGCTGGTATAATCACAACAATAAAATGACACCCATAAGCACTCATTATAAGCCAGGAACCACGCTTCACACTTTGTATGGCTTATCTCATTTAATACAACTCTATGAAGTAAAGTAAGGATCATAGCTTTATGATCCTTATTTCTAGATAAACTGTATTCTACAGTTAATTGACTTGCCCAAATTCACACATTAAATTTGATCTGCTATTTCCAGAGTGTGAGTATTGACCACAATGCAATTCTGCCTACCAAATTCTTATATAGGATAAGTCTATTTGTATATCAAATTGTTCAATGCCTAATTTGCATATTCATAAGTGGAGATACCCTTATGTTTTAGATAAAAAACTATACCTTTCTCTTATGGAAAAGTGAAAAGGCTTAGTCATACGTGCAACCTATTTTTTATAGTACTATCGCTAAAACAGTAATTACAAACTTATAGGCTTCAAAAAGCAGTTGTTTTCCATTCATATTTAGAGTCATTTTCCTAAACAGTCACTGAAGTTTAGGAGGAATTTTGCTAGAAATTTATAATAGTAATTTCATAGAACTGATAGAGAAAATCATTTTGCAACCTGAAGGAAAAGGCAAATCAATATGAAATTAGTCATCAGAAATCAAGTACCACATGAGTTCCAAAGAGCTGAGGAATGGGTCTGTTGTGATAAAATGAGTGAACAGTAAGTTATCATTTGATATCTGTATGTATATCTTAGTTAGCAAGGATTCCAGTAAGCCATAGTAGCTGATAAAAAGATATTTTTAAATTTTAAATTTACCATAGCTCCGGCATAAAATTACGTCAGACTGTCTTCGCGTGACAAATTTTAGTGTGCCCGGGAGTCGTGGAGGCATCAGCGCCAGTGCCGGTGAGTGGGCCCTGTGCCGGCAGCTTCGGTGCGGATCTGGGGTGGAGCCCAAGGACTTTCTTTCTGAGAAGAGGCTTCGAGGTAATATTGAAGCATGTGGTATTTAGATCTCACTTTGGATATTCCTGCCCTAATCTCTGTTCTAAGACTTATTTGAAAATAGTTTTTTCCTGCTAACAGCTACCACCAGTTTTCCCAAAAAAACTGATGTAATTTAGACAGAAAGACTGGTTGTTCCTGTACTTCAATGACATTTTCTAACAAAGGAAGAGTCTCACAAGACAAGACAGGGTCAATAGATTCTTCTTTAAAAAAAAAATAATTGTTGTTCTTGTACAGTTTTCTGTCTTTTACTCCCATCCCAGCCCACAGCCCCAGCCCTCCCCACTTCCCTCCCATCTCCCCCCCCCCTGTAGTTTTTGTCCATGTGTCCTTTATACTTGTTCCTGTAAACGCTTCCCCTGTCCCCTCTGGTGACTGTCAGTCTGTTCTCAATTTCAGTGTCTTTGGTTATATTTTGCTTGATTGTTTGTTTTGTTGTTTAGGATCCTGTTAAACGTGAGATCATGTGGTATTTGTCTTTCTTGCTAACAGAACTCTTCTTCGCTTCTGTAACAGCAGCAACTCTTTAGCCAGATTTCTGAGGCACACTTGTTATGACTGTTTCATGTGGACATTGCTGAGATTGCTGTGCTCGGTCTCAGAGACAATGTTTTCATGAGCGCTGTGGTCCGACGGCAGTAACTGTCAGGTTTGTGCATTTGTGAACTTAGACATCGCTCTTCAGGTTGGCATTATTTCCGTCAAAGTTGTTTCATTTTTAGCACTGCGTATGTTGAGTATAGTTGCTGTTTAAAATACCTTTCAACATTTTCATGTGATTTGAAATTGAAGCAAATTTTACAATGTTCACAGAAATGCACATAAACAAAGCAATGTTGTGTAAATTTGGTATTATGCAAAAAAATTCCTTGTCACTAAAGGAATGACAACGATTCCATATTTTCTTATAAAGCAAAAATCAAGTGCTTTCTACCAGTAGGTTTCATGATTTACCTTGAGGAGAAATTACTTGGGAACCTCAATAAAATGCAGATTCTGATTCAGTAAATTTGTGTTGGGGCCTATGATTACAAATTCCTCACAAATTTCCAAATTTGTCTGTGCTGCAGGTGCATGAACCACAATTCAAGTGGTCAGGGTACTCAAAGGAGATGCGATATAAGTATGTAAAGCTGCACTACATTTGGTTAACACACATGTAAAAGGATATTTGCCACTTATCACTTCATATTTTGGTATCACCTTAGCCATTTATTATATAAATATGTTAAATTCATAACAAATATAACATATTTTTGTTCTATGTATATGTAAGAGTATATAAGAGCAACTGATACATGAAAAATCTCAAACTTAAGAGTTTTTCAAGTAAGTATCAGCAAATTTGTGTTAAGAAATTATTTATTGGGAATGTGTGCATGCCCAAAGAATTAGGCCTTGAAGAGATATTGGCCCACTGTTTTTGGTAACCATATTATTCATAACAGGTGAAATAAGGAAGCCACCCAAGTGTTTGCTGATGACTGGATAAGCCAAATGTGCTATCTATGGATAACGTGATATTACTCACCCTTAAAAAGGGAACGCTGACATACGCTACAACATGGATGAACCTTGAGGACACCGTGCTAAATGAAATAATCCAGTCACAAAAAGAAAAATACTGTGTGATTGCACTTATATGGGGTATTCAGAATCATTAAAGTCAGAGACAGAAAGTAGACTGGTGGTTGCCAGGGTCTGGAGGTAGGGGGAACAGGCGTTATTATTAACAGGTGTAAAGTTTCAGGTTCACAGATAAGAAACATCCTAGAGATGGATGGTGGTGATGTTTGCACAACAATGTGGATGTTCTTACTACTACTCAGCTATACCCTTAAAAATGGTTAAGATGGTAAATTTTATGTTATAGGTATTTTACCCCCCAAATTAAAAAATATATATAAGATTTTATCTGATTTCTCATTTAAAAGCAAGCCTGTATCTGAGTAACAGATAAGTTTCCTGGATGTGCATCTCAGAGGTTTTGTGAGGCCCGGCTGCCATTTCTTATCTGGAGCATATCTCCCCCCATACCCTCACTGTAGTTTTTATTAACCACTTTGGGGTATGCTAAAATCCTGCATAGAGTATCTACGCATAGTCATCCTTTAACTCTTGGCATGGCATGTCTGTTGGCTATTTCTTAGGGGAGTGGTCCTCTTCTAGGGGAACTTGTAAGTTATCTCATTGTAGCCCTTAACACTTAACAGTTTAGCCATTCCCAGCTTGAGACTCTGTGGGTGTGTGGTAAGATAGCCTCACAATTAATGGATTCTAGAAATATGAGTCCTTCTATGGAGTTCATTGTGAAATAATACTGTTAGAAAAAATATATTGCTTTCAGAGATAACTGCAGAATTCCTCTTGAGGCTAAAATAATTTTTCTGTAAAGATTTACCTTACTGAATATGTCTGTTTTCAGAAATGAGGTTCTTATTTCTGAGGATTAGAAAGCTTCCCCAGACCCCATCCCAGCATCGCTATACCCCCTCCACCAAAAACAGGGGACAATCATAAATGCAGCAAAGCCATAGCTCAAGATACACAGCAGTTACAATGAAGTAGCTCAATTATCGTAACATCACTTTTCATCTTTGACAGCTTTGTGATTCAATCCACCCCTACTTTGCTTTTCTTCCTATTTCTTCTTTCTGCTCCTATCTCCCCAGAATTATTGCTCATGAATCATGTGTATTTTGAAAAGGGATCTCATTGAAGAGTGTGTTTCTATTCATCAGAAAGCACCCCCTTTGAGCAAAACTGTCCCTTTGCGCCTCAGCGTGCTGGGCAGGCTATAAAGAGCTGCTTATGTAACCAGTCACCCATTCCTGATCCAACCCATTGTGGCAAAGGTAGCGGCATTGCTTGGTTTGAAGCACAATAATTATGCATGAGAAATGTATGCAAAAGGACCACAGGGTGTGGTAGATCCTCTGAAGTTTCTTACAGGATCATTATACTAGGTGAACATCTGTCCTGGTCTATTGAATACATGCAGCCAAGATCCACCATGGTCTGGGTTAACTGACTTTTAAACGGATTGCAGTAAGCTGCTACTGGAGACTCTCACTCTTTACAGGCAGTTCAAACACTCAAAATATTTGTCCTCTAGGATCATATTGAACCAAATTTACACACAAAATTATCCTGACAAACATGTTGAGATTTCTTCTGTCATTAAGAATTTGCAGGGAATTCAAACTGGAATTTCATTCTATTATTCACAAATGGTATGTTGGTGTTTTGGGGTGATAAAGCATTGAAGACAATCCAAACATTTTTGGGAAATGAACAGGATTTCAGAGTTTCTGTAAACAGACTGCACCACCAGAAAGGTCTAAATACCCAAACAGCAGATAGTACAATCCTTGCAGCCTAGGACTGAGCAAATGCTTCTAGGAAAGCAAAAGCTCACATGATTTTGACTTAAAATACAGCAGGGAGGATTTTGGCAGTCACTTATAAAGTGAAGATAGGGTAGAGAGAGAAGACAGAAATTTCTATTTGAAGAAATACTTCTGTCCTCTGCCCAATACAGTTCCTAGACCTAGAATACATGTTAAAGGCCAATATCCTTGCAGAGGTCAGGCAGGGCCAGCGAACCCATTGCTGCATCATTATCAGGCCTCAGTCACTCAAAAAGAAAGTCCCTATAGCAGTTAAGAAGGTCAAGATTGGGGTCACACCTGGGAGAATCCATGCTCTTCAGTTTTGAAAGTTTATATTCACTGTAGAAAAAAAAAAAAAACAGTTAATTGAAGGCACACAAGTCTCTTACAGAAATACCAGTATACAATAGCTAAAGTAAGGCCTTATGAGAATAATAAACTTTGGTGTACTTTCTAAGTGCATGTTCCTGAAGTTAACATACATGTAGTCATATTGGAAGAGGAAGGCAGCAAAAAATTGTACAGTTTTATTATACTCCCTACCTTCCTCTACCATTTATACAAAATTATCATCGTTTGTCTCTCAAGCCTTCTTACTCCAAGTTGTTTGCACACTGGCTATAACGCCTTGCTATTGATAGAGGAAATAAATAGAATGGAAGTTTTAGAGAGGCTGTGAAGTTTCTAATAACTTTTGAATTAGGTGGCAGACTTCTCCAGATCCATGACAACACAAACTTAATGTAGGCTATTAGCAAGTAATTTTCAATAGCATTCTTTTTAAGGGTACTAAAAGTCAATTTGGTAATCATACATATACCCATAATATAATCAGATATACCACTGAACATGTCATCCTCAGGTTAAAAGTGTAAATATTAAGAATCACATAAAAACTTCATTTCAACCCATATAATTATTTTAATGACTCCAGGGTTTGATCCAATATGCAATTCATGTTTATGCAAATGAACAGTATAGATTTCCTTGTAGGTATAGAGCAACAGAATGTAAAAAAGTATAGCTAGAAACTGTCTCCTGGTATTTTACATTTTTAAAATTTTCACTTCGAAAATCAGTGGGATAAACTGATTTTAGTTATCCAAGTTGTTGATACTTTTAATTTGGATTGGCAGGCTGTTGTTTCAAGAACAGTAACTGCAAAGGGGGAACACCCCCACCACAGAAATGGGGGAGCGGTTTGAGCCGCACAGGTGTGACTGGAGACTTTGCCCTCTTACTAAACATGAGGGGCAAAGGCAAACATGGCCAACACTGGCATTCATTGGCTGGAAGGCTGGACACTCCCACTGGCTTTTGGCATGCATGGGATTCTGGGAGGGGACTTTTGAAATAGAGTGCACCGGAAGGCAGTTGGGTCTTTCCCCTCCCCCAGGTGAGGGGTGTGTCAGTGGTCACCAGCAGACCTGCCAACGGCAGCCAGTGAGGGACTGTGAGCGAAGACCTGGGGTCACAGACTCCCTGAAGTTGGACAGTGACTGGAAACCAGCTAAGCCACCTATGTTTATGATACTTTTGGGTGGAAAAAGAAGTTCCTGGTACAACCTTAAACTGAGCTGGCAGAGGGTGACAGGGTGATTTTTCTTTGGGTGTCCTAGAGGGAAGAAGTTTTTAGGCAGAAATTTGCTATTATTTCCATAGACCTTGGTGATATTAGCACAGTGAACAGATTTTTGTTCTTGTGTAATTTTCAGTGCTTGAACCTACATAGTAGTTGTAATAACATATATTTAAATAGCTATTTTGATGTTATACTCTGACTTTTTCTTTCCCCTCACTTTTTTTAGGCAGAAACTTGCTATAAAATAAAAGACTCCTTTCTTTTTCACTGATCTCTGTCTTTGGAGATTTTCCTGGTAGGCAGCAAGTGGTAGGACCCACCCGCCCCTACTGGTTGAGTTCATCACGTAACCATTTAATTCCATCTGATTGTTTTAAATATAAATGTACTGCATACACAGATTTAATGGCTGATTAGACACTGTCAACTTTATGTGAGAATATTTGTAATAATTCGCCCCAGTTCTATATGAGTCAACTGAAACATCTTCAGACCTGTCAGCATTATATGTACAATGCTTAGCTCAATGACAAATGCAGTTATATTATTTATAGACAAATATCATCTACATGATTGACTAAATAGACCTCAAAATTGGCTGCACAAAACTCATTATTTAGAAAAAATATTTCAAATGCAACCCAGTGCTGACTTTTCTAACAGGGAGAGCTATTTGCAGGCTGACTTTCCAAAAGAGTTCTTCAGAGACCCCAGATGGAATACATACCATCAAGTATGTCAGTGGAGATGAATGAGAAGATATACCCCGATACTCTAATTAAATTTTATTTACAATTAACTTTTCTTAGTTTATAGACTCAAGTCAACAGCGCTTGAGTCTATATTATTTAAATATTTAAGGCACTTCTGTGATGAAAGGGCAGCTTTTTGTGTATACAGTCATGGAGAAATTGGAAAAGGAAGACTTTCTTCCTTTTTTAAAACATTACCTCAGTGAGCTTGGCCTGTAGTAATTAAGCCCTGCAGGAAACACACATGCGCACACACAGAGAAAAGTTTTTCCCTAAGCTTGAATCCCCTGTTTTTGATAAATAATAAGATATTTAATACATTTAAATTTAACCTTGCTCTGGACCTCATACCTTGGATAAAAATGAAGTCCAAATGCCATCATTGGAATTGACTCCTAATATTAGCCTACTGGTGCTCAGTGAGAAATTATGTCTATTGACTCCAAATAAGATAGCTACATAGATAGATAAAGAGAGCACTCAATAAAAATACGTAGAAATAGTGTATATAGATTTATATATTTCCAACACATGAAGGTTTTCCTGTGCTGTGTCAAAATCTTTTTATCATATTTAACTCTTCCGTATCCATTGATTTGATGAGGACTATGAAGGGCAATAGAGTGAGAATGGGATGATTCTAGATTTAGGAGGCTGGAAGCAAGGTTATTTTTCTCTTTGGAGTGTTAAGAACCAAGAAATCCAAAAGAGCCATCAAACCCCTCCCCACAGTTTTTAGAGGAGGTCAATTAGAGAATGTGAGCGCTGATTGAGCAGCAAGCTGGAACCACACAATCAGAGGCTCCTCAGCCCTCCCCTGCCCTTGGAAGCTACATTCTCCCCCATTTTCACAGCCAGAGCCATTTTTAGAGAATTTTGAGAGAGTAATGTGTTATTGAATCCACTTGGACAATATATGTGACTGAACCTAGTTAAGGCCCCAATATTAACTTTTAAGTTTCTGATGGATGGGTGAGGAGATCTACTCATTTTGCAATGGACCAAACAAGCCTTGAAAGCTCCCTTGCTTATTAACCTGCCACCTACCAAACTGGAGGGGCCTACCTCTTCTTTATCCATCTCTCCTTGCCCTCTGTGTAGAGGTCTAGTTTGCAAAGCAACCTTAGTGGATTTTTGTACTCAAGTTATTCAATTTAGTTGTAATTATATATTAGGCAAATTTATGAAATATCCTCTAAAGAATTACTGCATTTAAATCCCGTGGCAGCAGTGGCAGGCACATGAAAGTTGACTGCCATTAGAAACAGGACTATTTCCATGAAAGAAAATGAGCTATTTGGCCAGGTCAATCGACATTCAAATGCAGATTCTTTCACTTCACACAAACATGGAAATGCTACTTAACTTTTTCCAACCCCAGCTTTCTATTTTGTAAAACAAAGTTAATAATATGTACCTTACATGGTTGTTGTGAGGTGCAAACGAGATCACACATAGCTCAAAACATGGTGCCTAGATTCTTGCAAGTGTTTTTTTTTTTTTGTTTGTTTGTTTGTTTGTTTGTTTTAATGGCAGAGAATTGAGTTCTGAAGAGTATAAAGCCACAGATATGACTTTGGAAGTTCTTTTCAAAAGGAAAATTATCTTATTTTAAAATATAATTTCTTCTCTTTTGCTATTTCTGTTGAACAAGAGAATATGTTATGTTGTACAAAGAACTGAAAATACAACCAAAAGTAGCTCTTTAGATCAAGAGTTAATTTATCACATTGTAACTGGCTAGCATCTTTTAAAGTCGGGAGAGTGCATTTTGAAGATGCCAAGCCAAGAAATTGAGGCTTTGAAGAAGCAGGAGGATATGGGCACAAAAGACAACTTTGGCCCTTGAGTTGAAACTGGCGTAGCGTATGAAATGCTTATACTCCAGATGGTCTTTGAGCGTATTAAATTAATGTCCTGTTTTTCTTAAACATAGGGTACAGGTTTTGATTTTTATCTTATTTAGAAAAACTAAGGATGACTGCCCTATGGGCTGTTCTGTTGTTTCATAATACTTTGTATACTTAAGTATAGATATGAATGTGAATATAGAAATAAATATAGGTATACAATTTGACTTTCATAACACCTTCTGAAATAAGTCCTGTAAGGTATATGACATTATACCTGTGAGAAAACTAAAACCAAGAGATTTATTGATTCTGGTTTATACTGAAGGTCAATAGGTTCATATTCACCATTTAAATATCTCTATTTCAGTTCATAATCTAAATAGCCTTATAACTAATGACTCTCTTAAAAAATAAGACCATAATTACTCTTCCTTTGTCCTACTGCACAAGAGAGTAATATTTTGTATTAGGAGAGTATTAGTATCATTTAAAGGAAAATATATTAAAAATTAGTTGCTCAGTGTATATTAAGTAGGAACTTTCTTTTAGCAAGGAAGGATTGGCATGATTATTCCCTTAATGCAATCTAAAATATTTTTCACATGTATTCTCAGCTATACTATTGGGTGATGTGTAAAGAAAACCCACCCACCCACACACATGCGCATGAGCACACATGAAGAAACACAGAAGAATTCTTTGTTGGTCCATGGAAGACAACCTCTGAGGAATTTGAGAATATTTGTGGGCTGGAGTTTTGCATGAAGACACTGGCACAAGAATATAATAACAAAAGTTTAAATCCTAAGGAAATAAATATGAATATGAAACAAAAATCTTGATGCATAAAGTTGTTTATGATGATGTTATTATAATTTTAAACCACTTGAGAGCAACCCAAAATGTCTTAATGTGAGTAATAGTAAAATTGGCTATGGAATGTTACATAGAGATTAAAATGATGTTTATGAAAAATTTGTAATAACATGGGAACACAGTTTGATTTAAAGTAAAATAAAAGATGTGAGACACAGGCAGAGATAGGCTGATAGTTTATTATTTTTTTAAGTATGTACCTATCTGCAAAATAATATTGTAGAGAAAAGAAGCAAAATGTTAGCCTAGTTCTATATGGGTCATGAAACAGAGTAACAATATATCTTTTTCCTACATTTTTGTACTTTTCAAATTTTTGTAATAAAAAATAAGATCTATTCTCTTTTAAGCCTCCATTCTACTTTTTACATATAAAACCAATCATGAATTTACTGTCAACCAGGACAACAGAAATGTGCTAGATAGTGTGTTTCAAAGTCAGGAATGTCCATGGAGAATTAGTCACAGGTTTTGGCTGTGGAAGCCTCTGTTGTGTGAAGTACCGTTGCTGAACTGATCCTGACCAAACAGAAGGTCAATAAAAGGGCAGTTCCTTCTTTCACCCTTCTGCCTATCAATCTCTATTTGCTGCCCCCTACTGGGAGAACTGAGGAAGCTACTGGCAATTGAAAAATACAGTCTGCCTGGTACCAGCCAGAGCATTAGGAAGCAGTGTATAAAAGGGTGGATTTGGAACAAAAAGACTAAAACTTAGTAACAACCACATGCTCATTCTGAATAAATAAGAATAATGCATTAAATGCATTGCTCGAGACTAAAAAAATCTGAGAGTAACTATTGAGACAGAGAAACCTTTATTAATGACTTTCGTTAATTTGATTACCGAAGCCAAATGCTTCTTAATGGGATGAATTGAGTACAAATACGTAATGTTAAACTTTTAACATGTGTCATTTGTTTTCATTAAAGTGATTCAGCCATCACCATTCTACTCCAATAGATATTTTATTAAAGAAACTAATTTAAATGTACATGATAAATGAACTGTGTTGAAAATTCTATTTTTCTTCAATTCTAACCTCCTGATCTTAATTAACTTCTCCACTAGTGTTCCCATAGAAACCAGAATGCAATCAATAAGATGCAAAGGTAGTAATGTACATGCAGAAGCATTCAACAAGTACAGTAACAACATTTATTTTAAATCATGGGACAAATTAGTATTTGCAATTAGATTAGCGGTAATATACTTCAAAATTCAAAATGGAAAATGCAGCTTAATGGTAAACAAAGATGATAAACTTTCCCTGAGGTCCTCGGTTTTCTCTTTTCCAATGTAAAATAAGCATAATGCCTAGAAATTTGAAGATTACATATTTGCGTGGCAATGCTTTTGGTTTTTCTGATTTTATTTTTATCGTGCCATGCACTGTTCCCTTACCCCACACTTATTTTCTAACAAATAAAAGCAAAGCAACAAAAAAGGTAAAATCTAAGCTCCTTTGCATTGAAGGACTCGTGCCATTCTGACCCCCTTTTCTGTTCTCTATTCACAGGCTGGTACCTACCACATAATTTAATTATACATTCAAGGCAGAGACCAAGACAGATTTCTGCTGGAATTGCCCTTAGCTAATTAAACAAACACAAAAGTGAACACCAGTTCGGTTTAACTACCGGTTAGACTCGTACCAAACGCTGAGAGTCAGGATTATGTTCCAGTTTGAGTGCCCTGGTGGCAACCCAGCCGTTCTGACTCCGTCGCTCCTAAGGTTTGTTGCAAGTAGCTTATTGCCAATAATAGTTGAAAAACAAACGAAAGCAAATAATAGTCATAAATATTTTACATTAAAAAAGAGTAGAGTGGTTTCAAGTTATTTCTACACTAACTCTCCATCTTTGTATTTTGATTTGGTTTCATGAATACAGAAAAGTAAATTAAGAGCTATTAGTTAAAAAAACTTGGATTCTGATAACTTTGTTTTTCCAGTGCATTTTGGAGGAAAAAATTGTCATAACAACTGTGATAATTCATGCTTACCACTTCCCTTTCATCTTTCCTGATTTGCTCCACAAAAAAGAATATACCCAAATTGTTCTTTACAGATTTCATAATTAATTAATCCCAGTTGTCTGTGCCATGCCTTTTCTCTTCAGCTGTCTTATATCATATCACTTTGGATTTCTTTATTATCTAAAAATGCACCATCCATCATTTGAAGTTTGAAATTCCCTTCTCTGACCACCAATCCTTGTTGAACGTTGTATTAGAGTCAACCAGCTCTGTTCCCCCTTCTGTAAGAGGTAAAGGCTTTCCTGTCCTTGTTAGGTGAGGGATGAACATGCGATCTGCATGAGCTGAGGTGAAAATGAGAAAAATGATAGAATCCGGGTGAAAATGGTATCTGTTACTTCTGGACAGAAGCTTGAGAACAGGGGGCACATTGTAAGTTCACTTTTCTCTTTGCTACGATTAAAAGTAATTGCAGATTGTGGCTCTTTCAGCTTGGGTCCCAGAGTACCAACAGTGATAAATAAGGTGGTGAGTGAATCACCCATCTAAATCTTAATGAACATAATGTGTGAACATGAGGTAAACCTTGGTTGTTTTAAGTCAGTGGTCAGCAAAGTGAGGCTGAGTTTGTTTGCTTTGTAGGTAAAGTTTTATTGGAACACAGGCACCTTCATCTGTTTATGCATTGACTGTGGTGCCATTTACACTATAATGGCAGAGTTGGGTAGTTATGACAGCCACTGTGGCCCATGACCTCTAAAATGTTTACCATCCAGCCCTTACAGAAGATGTTTCTAACCTAGCTTTAAGCCATTGAGATTTCAGACATACTTGTTGCAACTTAACCTAGACCATCCTTTCATTTGGTACACTCTTCTCTTTATATTTGGTCATAGCCCATGGAATGGGCATAAATACCAATATCACTTTAGTTTCTTCAGAATTACATAATGATGGATATGACCTTGCCATAGACACTAACCTGACTCTAGAGTAGCAACGAAGTGACCAAGACAGTGTCCAAGTGTCCAGGTGTCCTGGGTTGATTTTCTTTCTTGTTGCCTTTCTTTTCCTTTCCTTTCTTTTCTTTTCTTTTCCTTTCTTTTCTTTTCTTTTCTTTTCTTTTCTTTTCTTTTCTTTTCTTTTCTTTTCTTTTCTTTTCTTTTCTTTTCCTTTCCTTTCTTTTCTTTACTTTTCCTTTCCTTTCCTTTCTCTCTCTTTCTCTTTCTTTCTTTCTTTCTCTCTTTCTTTCTTTCTCTCTCTCTTTCCTTCCTTCCTTCCTTCCTTCCTTCCTTCCTTCCTTCCTTCCTTCCTTCCTTCCTCTCTCCCTCTCTCCCTCCTTTCTCTTTGCATGGCCAGCAACAACACAGATGGAGTCTCTTCAGAAGAAATCAAAGTCCTTTTCTGCTGAAACTTTCCTTCTTTTTGTCTCCCCCTCCCCTTCTCCTTGTTCTCCTTCTCCTTTCCCTCTGCTTCTCCTTCCCCTCCTCCTCCTCATAATGATAGAATTCAGTAGGACCAAGGAATATAATGAGAGGAAGAAGGTAAGGCATGGAGTCAGTGATGAAAACTAAAACTAGAATAGTAAGGACCATAACTGTCTGACCATAAAATCTAGGTAAAATATAGGATCCTATGAAATATTTTAGGTGAGATAGGAAACTAATCACATAAGCACTTTAGGAAGATCACTTTGATTCAGCAGTAAAACTATGTTAGAGTGGCTCAAGAACCAAGGCAGGGATATTGCAATTAAATGGGCCAGAGTTACTGGTGTCTGAGCAGGGTGGAAGCAGAAGGGAAAGGAAGAAACAGACTTATTTGAGAAAATGCTTTACAACTTAATTCACAGACAGGACTAAGGTCATCCAAAGTGTGCTTGCTTAACCTTCCTCCTTTCCACCTCAATTTATTCATTTGTTTTAAAATATTTATTGGGTTTTTGTTTTGCTTTGTTTTGTCTTGTTGAATGTTTTCAAGACTATTCTAGGTGTCAGGCAAATAATCAGTAAATGACTAAGGTAGGGCATATGTTCTTGTGCAGAACTGAGAGGCAAATGAGAAACACATACCAAGAAAGACAATTAATGGTATATGTCCTATTAATTACAACAGGGAGATGTGGTAAAAAGCAACCTGAGTAGAAGCTCTATCACTTTGGGAAGTCAGAGACAGCCCGCATTAGAGTGTCACCTTTGAGCTCAGACCTGAGTTGTGGGAAACGGCTTGCCATTAGGATGTTCTGGGAATGCAAGTTCTAGGTGGAGAGAGAAACTTGGGAAAAGGCAAATGGGGAATGGGCCATTTGTTTGAAGAGTTGGAAGAAAGCTAATGTGGCTGGAACAGGGCAGGGTGCAGTGGAGAAAGAAGAGAGTGGGTAGGGAAGCAAACATGAGTTTATGGAAGGTCTCAGGGGGCTATTAAAACTTTTTGATTTTATTCTAAGTGCAATATTGCTGTATTTCCTTCCTTTATGTCCTTAGTTTCTGCTTCAGAGAAAAACATATGTATTTTACAAACTCTATTAGAGCGCTTTATAAATTATCCTATCATACCTCTAGCCTTCCCCTGAGGGATGCCCAGGCAGCTGGTAAAAGATTATTTCCCCATGTCTCTATGAGGGTGTCTCCAGAAGAGAATAGCATTTGAATCAGTAGACTGAATAAATATCATCCTCACTAATGTGGGTGGGCATCATCCAATCCTTTGAAGGTCTGAATAGAACAAAAAGGTAGAGAAAAGGCCAATTCACTCTCTCTGCTTAAGCTGAAACATCCATCTTCTGGATCCAACTCTCTGCAGGAGGCATCGTTCAGGAAGAGGGCACAGGGACAGAACACTCTGAGTGTACATGGTGGACAGGAGGCCAAGCATGGAGACAAGTGAGGCTGGAGTACAGTGAGTAAGGGGGAGAGTGAAGAAGGTCATGTAGGAGAAGGAGTGAGGGGCCAAACTGTTGAGGAACTTGGAAACTGTGGTAAGAAAGTGTGCTGGAGGCCTTTGAGGGTTTTGAGTGACATGATCTGACTTAGAGTCTACAAGGATCATTCTGGCTTCTGTGTACGCTACGTCATGAAAAACAGGAGTGGAAAGAGTGGGATAAATTAAGATATTATTACAGTAATGCAGGCAAGAGATAACGAGGGAGTAATATGGTGGAATCAATGTCCTCCTTTGTACAAAGCACCTATTATAACACTTAAAACACTGAACCTAGCATTTTGGCTATTTGTCTGCAAGGATGTCAACTCATCCTGAACAGGGGCTTTAGCTCATTCATTTTTGTATTTTCCAGAGTGTCTAGAACCTGACTTTTCACACAGGGACAGGGTGAGCTGTATTTTATCAGAGCTAGATTTATCATCTTTTCTGTTTTTCATAGAGACCTTTATTTAGACTCTACTCAGGTTTGTTTGTTTGTTTTTATATTTTTCCTGCATACATAATGCTGGTTTCTTCAGACTTTTCTCCCTGGTCTTAATTTACTACCTTTTAGCTATTTTTGTGTCTCTTCTCTGAAATGTAGTATAGTTGACCTCCTTTTAAATTATTAAGTAAAAATCTCCACAAATGATGCCAATAGTCTTAGGTACACACACGTGAAATCCCTTCATAAAGTAACTCTCTGGATTTTTATATTGTTTGGGGGTAGATTTTACTGAAATGAACATTCTATTAAAAATTAAATATGTAGACTCCAGAAATGGAAGTAAAATGGCTTGCAACTCCAATGATAAAGAATTATCTACTGCAAAAGAAGTGCTTAAAATCTGACAAAGACAGGTGTCTTTTCAAAATACTGAAGAGACTAGATCTCTGTTTGGTGTGGATGTGGAAGTAAAGAGAAGGAACCTTGGTAACGGTAGGCCAATAGAACCTTAACTGGGTACCAACTCTCTTCTTTATTTCTCTATTTACAAGGCAAAAACTACAATGGACTTAAAAATAGGTTGAAATTAATTGTAAGGAAATCATAAGGCAGTGTGGTTACAATCATCTACCTCCTTCTCTATGGGAGGTCTATCTTAGAAGTTTCTGGTCTAGAGGGTAGGACTTTTGACAAAGTAACAAATCTAGCCCATGTAAAGACTGTAACTTGACTTGGGACAGGGAGTTAATGTTGGACCCAATACCGTATCATCAGCTGTGAGTGAGCCAGATAATTTATTTTTTCTCCCAGACTCAGTTTCCTCAGATTGAGGAGACACTAATATACCTATATGTTAGAATTGTGGGAGGATTGAAAGAGATGGATGTAAAATGCTTAGATGAATGCTGGAAAATAAAATACTATTGTTCACTGTCCAACTTAGATCCATCATTAGCATGGAAGGCTGACCTCAGAACAGCATCACTGGGACTCCATTGACCACTGGCTTTTTGGCAGGTTCAGCCAGTGCAGGATTCCAGGAGGCGCTGGGGGCATGGGAGAACAGAGGAAGATGGCATTCTCCCTTCCCTTCTGATTTCGTACTGCGCGCTGGCAGAGACTGGGTCCCTCCTTACTTATTGCTCTGCTGGTTGTCCCTTCTCCATGTCTCCTGTTCTCACTGGGCTCTTGGAACACTATTTCCATCCCCTGCTGCTAGTGACTGGGTGATCCGACACCCCTTTTGGCCCCCTGAACCCTGTGTACACCTATGAAAGTTGACTCTTCGGTAACTTCATTTCTCTTAAACCATCAGAGTGGGATTTTGTTTCCTGCTGTGGACCTAGACTAACACACCTTTCAATTTTTTCTAGTTTCAGGAAAAGCTGATTCCATTAAATTTAGAAAATGTCTGAAACCCATGGGGCAGGATTTATATTAATTCAGCAAACATGGTCTACTATCCAGGAAATAGCAGTATTGAGTAATCAAGACTCAGTACCTGTGTTCAGATAGTCCGCATTCTACTTGGGGTGGGGAGTTGGAGATGGAGGTGCAAGAGCAATATTTACAAGATAAATATTTAAGTGCCAGGAGTATAAGAATGTCTAAAGGTCAAGGTTAAAAAAAAAGAAAAGAAAATTGTAGGAAAATAAAGTTGAGAATAAATGCCACCACAAAGAGATTCCAGTGATTTTAAGGATGCATGGAAATCCATCATGTGGGGCTGGTGAGTTATATTTTTTCCAGACCAAGAAAACAAATATCATGTGCAAAGACTGAGAATTATCATATTGGTACACTTGATGAATGCTTTGGGGTGATGGATTATTTGGAATAGTTAGGGTTTAGAATAATTGGGAACAGGCAAAAAGTGTGAGGGGGCATGGCACTAGTAAACATTGAAGCAGCAGGTCATGAGCACAGAGAGGTCATGAGGACAGAGAGGACAGAGAGGACAGTATTTGGAACCAGATCACAGAGGTGTTATATGACACTCCAGGAAACGGAGATGTTATCCCAATAGGCATATTTTAAGCCACCAACTCTTTTTAAATGATTGAGTTATTCAATCCAATTTGTAGCATTTAAAAAAGAACAGTGGAAGGGATATGGATGATGGAGGAAAGTAGATTGGAGGTTGGGAGACAACGCGGACTTGCCGTAGTCCAGAAAGGAGGGGATGAGCCTGAGGAGTGCAGTGGTGATGGGAGGACGCAGAGAAGGAGACTCATTCTAGAAACTTTTATAAGTAATATAGATAAAATTCAGTGTCTGCCATATGCGAGAGTAGACAAAGACACCTAGAGTGTACCTTAACTTCTTAGTTGTGCTGGATGTTGGCATCATTGGCTATAAGCTTGGTGGTAAGGAGAGCTAGTATATCCCATTCGAATATGCTGAGATGAACTATTTGTGCAAGGGGAAGGTCTGTGTTTTATGGAAACTGGAGCTAATATAACTTTGGAAGCCCCTTTAAGAAATAGAATGCAAAGAAAAAGAAATAGAGCATAACAGGTAAATACTTATTCTACTAATATGTCTTTGGAAAGCTCTACCATATTTGATGAGAAAGGAAGAATATAGCAGATGTTGTAGTTGAGGGTAAGGTCTGCATGAGACTAACTCAAATTGAATTACATTATACAAAATTAAACAAAAATGCCCTGGTGTCTTCAAAATATCAGTATTATAAAAATATAAAGACTTAGAAACTGTTGCAGGTTAAGGAAAGTAAGTGGACATGACATCGAATGTCACACATAATCCTGGATTTGCTTTTAGTGTAAAGGAACTATTATATATAAAATAAATGGTCTTTATATTATGAAAGTCAACACTCATGTATGTAGCATTAAAAGAGCCTCATGTCTGAAATTTATCCTCAAATGTTTCAGGAGAGCAGTAAAGGGAGATGGAGAGAATCAAGGATTAAGTGAATGTAATAAAATGTTAACATTTGCATGTTCTGGGTGAAAGGTACCTGGGAATTCACTGTATTATTTTTGCAACTTCTCTGCAAGTCTAGAATAATGTCAAAATAAAAACATTGTTTTTAAAAGAGTAAGGTTTTGGAGGCAAATAATCTTGATTTGCATCCTAATTCTGTCACTTTTTAGCTTTATGTGTTGGTGCACTTTGTTCAACTACCTTCTATTTTATTTGCTTTAGCTAAAATTAGAAATAATTTTATTTATTGTTAGGTCATTGTGAGGATAAACTAAAATGAAAAGATATAATATTTGTAAACTGCTTAGCAAAGTTCCTAGACAAAGTTTTCAGTAAATGACCACACTTATTATTGGTAAGCAATGATTTCCATTGCGGATAGTTGCAAGGGAGGCAACGTCTTTGGGGTATAATCATATTTCAGAGTATCTGCTAGGGGAAGGGGAAGGAAGTGGTTGAGAGTATGGAAAATGAATTGGGTGGTGTGGGTACAGGAGAGTAGGTTTAGGAAGAGAAAGCACAGAGGTTTGAAAGGAGAGAAAAAATAAGTAATGGGTTGAGGGCTGAGTACAGCCTGATGAATCTAGGCCTGGGAGGCGTGGATGGAGCAGGCTGGGCTTTAGGTTTCCACCACTGTTACAAAGTTGTACGGGGCCAAAATTGGCAGAAGATCCCAGGTGATTATCTTGTGGGATTTGGGAAGATCCTATTTTGCAAGATCAGGGTAATAAATACTCTTTCAAAATAAACTCTGTAAATTCTTCCTCACATGCCCAACAGATATACATCTGTGTTGAATCTCGGCAGCTCTATTTTGGGAAGTCAGAGCTGCAGCGTGTTGAGCAAACTGTATGCACAGGGACAGGCATGGAAAGGAACATGGCTGCCGTATTTATCCAAGAAGCCCAATTTGATGGCTGTAATTTGCTTTGCTATATTGGTATTAATTCTTATGTCTCCATATATAATCTTTCTCTAAAAATCACCTATTAAGTATTTTCTTAGTCTTGTCAGTCTGCTATAATAAAATATTGTAAACTGGTAGCTGATAAGCAATAGAAATTTATTTCTCACAGTTCCGGAGGCTAGAAAATTTAAGATCACAGCACCAGGGGATTTGGTGTCTGGTGAGAGCCAGCTCCCTAGATGGCCTTCTTTTCACTGGCAAGTCACGTGGTGGAAGGAACAAGAGAGCTTTCTTCAGTATTTTTTTACAAAACCACTGAGGGTTCCACCCTCATGATCTATCTAATCACCCAAAACTTCACCTCTTAACACTATCACCTTGGGTGTTATTTTTCAACATATGTACTTTCAGAGGGATACAAGGAGACCATAGCGAATATTAAGATTATACTTCATTCTCTTTTAATTTTTAAAAATCTTTTACAATGCTTTCTAGGCATTCAGTAATGGTATAATGTTGATTATCAAGAAAAAAATTATTGGCCCTGGCTGGTGCAGCTCAGTGGATTGAGCACAGGCTGCAAACCCAAAGGGTTGCTGGTTGGATTCCCAGTCAGGGCACATGTGTGGGTTGCAGGCCAGGTCTCCAGTAGGGGGCGCATGAGAGGCAACCATGCATTGATATATCTCTCCCTCTCTTTCTCCTTCCCTTCCCCTTTCTCCAAAAATAAATAAGTAAAATCTTAAAAAGAAAAGGAAAAAATTATTGAAAAATTATTGCATGAATGAGTCAATGAGTTTAAGTGAATGAACAAAGACACAGGAGTAGTTTTAGTATGAAGAGAGTTTTTTAGTGTAATTTGTTATTGCATTTTACCTATAAGTCTTTATATTCATGAACTTAATTGTTTTAAGCTTTGGTTTTCAGTCTTTGAGTGGAGAGGAGAAATAATACATTCATTTTTGTAAAGCATGTAGTGCAAAGCAGGACTGCAGAAAGCTAGTTACTTTTTTTTAAGAGCATAGACTGTGTTAAGAAAAACAGGGTAATAGCATTATTACTCGGTGTAAGGCATAAAAAATGGCACTAATATCCATCTTCATAATGCTCATTCTTTTCCTCTTCTGACTGACTTTTAAAAATTAATTTGATTATAGGACTGTCCTATAGGGTTAATCAAGAATGATTCTGTCTGTTAAAAATAGCGAAGGTATAAATAAATGGAACTGAAATGGCTCCTACCTAGAAATTGTGCTTACAGATCTGCAGGATATTGACTCAGTGGTATTACACTACCTCACTGTGAGTGCAGTTCCTTAGAATAATGACATGGAGTGTGTACCTAGTGTTCTAATTAAAACCAATGGTCATTCATCTATCTAATTGCAACACTGCCCTCCAGGATACTTCCACTGCAAATGTGCCATTCTTCTTTTTCCTGAGCAAGTGACTTTAAAACTACCTGGCTTCTCGCCAAGACCTAAAGTGAAAAATTTACTGACTGTGATACTGCAGTAGAAACAGCATTATGGAATGAAAAATTAAAGAAGACAGGCAAAGAAGTGAGATTTTCTATCAGGTTTCTGGAGGTAGAGCTTATAAGGTTTCAGCATTAGCTGTCATAATATCTAATTTTCTCCACAAATTAATAGAAGTCATCTGTTAATAAGTAAAGGCTTTCTAAAATACACTAAAATCCCTGAGCTTCCAAAGTAAGAGAAAAATGAAAGTTTAAAGAAGCAGACAGTTATTGGGTGTGCTTTGTTATAGATTTCAACCCCGAAGCCTGGGGAAATGCATTCAAGAGCAACCAGGGCCGGTACCCAGGCAGCCCAAAGATGAATTTACCCCATGCCAGAGTATCCAATGCTAGAATGAAATCCCCTGGGAAACGTGCTGTGGATAATAAGTACATATATGCTATTTCTGTTAACATACATTGTGTTGTTAGCTTTAATGATTTAGATCATGTGTGGGGGATTGATTGAAATAAACATAGACAGAAAGTAGTTTTTGATATGAACAATAAGACATCATCAATATCATCATCAGAATCATGAAAGCTACCATTGCTTTAGTTATTAACTATGTACCAATGACTGATACATATTAACTCATTTAATCCTCAAAATCACCACATAGCACAGGTGGCAAATGCAAGGCCCACAGGCCGAATCCGGCCCTCCAACTTGTTTTATCCGGCCCAGCACCTTGTTTCTACCCGGCAGCAGCACCGAGCTCCTTGCCCCTAGTTAAGGAGTAGTTACATTTACACAGTCCTGAAATTATATTCAGCCCTTTTAAGGCAACCACAAGGTGGATGTGTCCCCCAGTGAAAATGAGTTTGACTCCCCTGCCAGATAGCATAAGTGCTATTTTTAAATTCCATTTAAACATTTAAAACTGAGGTAAAGTGAGGTTAAGCCACTTGATCAGTGTCATGTATGCAGGGAGTGACAGCGATGGATTGAATTAAACTCAGATTGCTGCCTCCATAATCTAAATTTTATATATGCATGCACATATATACACACACATATGTGTTATTGCCCCTTCTGATATTTTAACTTACACATTCCCAAATGAGCTCTCTAGTCACATTTCCATTTTTATCTCACAGAATACAAGATATTTGGACTAAGTATGTAATACATTCCATTAGGCAATGATATTATTAATGCATCTCAAATTGAGTAGTGGCTGTTAGAAACTGGAACAGCCACCCTCATACTATACAACTGTAACTGTAAAATGTTTTATAACTTGTGCAGCAGTTATTTGCTCAAAAACCTTCCTCATTTCCATCGAACAATCCAAAGACATCATATAACTTCTGATATCCCTCTCCAAATATCTCCCTTCTAATGACCTCTGAGCTTAACTCATAAGCAACAAAAACAAGTATTTATGTTTTACGGAGACTCCATCTCGGAATTGTCCTTATGGTGTTTCTCCGTACTTAAGGAAGTCGATGAAGCTCACTTCGGTTGTATCACAACAGGTTTCCACAGTTTGGAGATTCCAATAGCCTGCTGAGGCCCCTCACCCTGGTCTGTTGGAGCGCTGGTGTTTCAAGGCCGTTTGCACTGTTCAGTTCAAGGTTCCCAGCATTTAGTGGAGAGTGGGACACACGTCCAGGGTGAACTCTGCTTTTTTTGAACACAAGAAGTTTCTAGAACACTGATTTTATTTGACTCTGAGAACTTAGACTTCGCCCATTGCAGCCTTTGCTATTCTAAACGGACGTGCCTTTGAAGTGGGCAGGCTCTCAACTGGCCACGATGACCCCATCTGCTGTGGAGTCCTGTTACCCTGACTGTGGGCTGGGCAAGGTGGCTTAATTCTAGTTAACAGACTATGGCAAAGCGATAGGATGTCACTTCCAAGATTAGGTTACAATAAAACTGTGACTGAGAGACAGAGGCAGAGACAGAGACAGAGAGACTCACTCCCTCTTCTGAGTGAAGACAGCTGCCATGTTTTGAGCTGCCCCACAGAGAAGCCCCGGGGGGGGGTGGGTCCCAATCTATTGTCCGCAGCTAACAGCCCGAGAGCCGTCAAGCCTGCTCACAGCCAGCTGAGTGAGCTTGGACGTGGCTCATTTGAACCTGGAGGAGAGAGTGGCCTCAGCGCCCAACTCCAGAGCAACCTCACCAGAGAACCTGAGTAAGAGGCACTCAGCTAAATTGTACCTGGATTTCTGACACACAGACATTTAAGCTCATGTCTGTTGTTTCTGATTTGGGGCAGGGGGGTGACTTGTTGTGTATTAATAGATAAATAATATACAGATTTTGTACCAGAAAGTGGAGCACTGCTGATATAGAAGCCTAAAACGTGTTGGTGCTTTTGGAACCAGATAGTGAATTTTGAGGAGAATATTCGTGAAAGCCTGAGTGCCTTGAACTCATTTGCAGTGGGAATATGGACTTTGCAGATGCTACCACTGAAGCCTCAAAAAGAAGTGAGGAATGTGCTATTAAAAACCACATGGGAGAGGGGAATTTTTGTTATATAATAATGAGAAGGTTGGCAACTCTGTTGCCTGTGGTAACATGGGAAGTACTGTGTTGGCCAAAAAGTCCTTTTAGTTTTTTTCCGTAAAATAAAAGACAAGGTTTTCATTTTCACCAATAATGTTAGTGATTTGGACATTTTGAGTACATCAGCTATCTCCTGATACTGGCTTCTAGTGGGTAGGGGTCAGGGATGCCACTAAGCATCTTCCAACGCCTAAGACAGCCCCACAGCAAAGAATTATTTGGCTAAAATGTCAGTAGTATGAAGAAACTTCGCAAACCACTTTTGACATGTTCAATCAGTCACAGCACCTTCTCCATATACTGCATGAATTTGTGTGTGTGTGTGTTTCAGTGGTGCTTTTACTTTTCTTGAAATAATAAGGTATAGTACTCTGAAAATGTTGTACATCTTCTTCCATCTTCAATATTAAAATGGTTGCACAAAAATTCACCAGTTTTGGTAAGTTCATTTTTAAATGCACACTGATAGGACAGCTGTCACAGTACATTTTAACAAAATTGTTTCAAAGGAAATTAATGACAACTAAGCACGACTAGAGTCATCATACAGAAAAAAAAAAAAACTAAACAAACTTTTTGACCAATCCAATAGAAAATATACCTTATGAACAGGGGGCTCTAGCTGAGGAGACTTGCAAGCAGATTTTGGAGATGCTACCTTGGTATTCTTTTGCTGCTTAGAATACAATGGGACAGGGGAAGGGTGAGGGAAGAATGTTAAAGGGAACCAGACCTTGATATTTCTTGAAAATTCTCTACCTCTTCCAGATGGCAGGTGATATTAAAATTATAAAATGTATTCTGAGCAAAAGTTGAATCCCTGCTGATGGCAGGAAAACATGACTTAGGGAGAAAACCGAGGCTGTGACTGTAAAATCTTTTAACAGCTCAGTCAGATCAAAGGAGATGGCCTGAGAGTACTGTTCAGTCATGTGAAGGGCTGAAACGTGAGATTCTCGCAGGTTCTCTCAATGAAAACTAAATAAACTAATGACAACAACAAAAATCCCCAAAGCAAACAACTCATGTCTTTTAGAGGAATATAATCTGCCTAATGTAGTGAACCACAAAGAGATTCACAGGATGTTCATAAAATTTTTGAGTAAATTATATCAACAAGCATGCTGCCAACTTGGACTGAGTAGAATAGGCACAGTACAAATAAAAGGTAGCATCTGGGTCCCCAAAATTTTACCACACTATCCACAAAGCAAGCAATAAATATCAGAGGTATTCTTTTCAGTTTGTTTTTCTTATAGATTTTCAATGTGCTTAATAGGAGTTATTAACCTACAAACTGAGGATTTGCCTTCGTCAAGGAAGAGGTAACTGGTACACTCTTATTATGGGAAATGATACCTGCCCCTCAGTAGGATACTGTGGTTACATGGACATCTCAAACCTTTACTTGTTTCTCTCACTGTAACCCAGTGGGTGTCTGCAGTGTAATTGTCAGAAAAATTAGGAATCCTCTTTTGGACGTGTCTCATTGACACATGTGCCCAGAAATGTATAAAATGAAGCGAGCATAGACTGTTCTGGAAAATTACTCAGATGGAAATAGGGATTCACTTTTTAAGCATACCATCTGGGTGATTTCTACAGTGGAAATTATACTGTATTATTTGAAAAGATCGGAAACTTACCATTAATCTTACTTTCAGTTTTAAGTGATACTTTTACAGCTCAAAATACATGTCAAAACTACTTGGCCCAAGTCATATCAGGACATCTAGTAGCTTTAGATTATCAATCAATCAAGGTGGGATCTCTGTCATTACCAAGCTTGTGCTGTGTTTGAACGAATCCTGTTAGTCAAGTAAAACACTGCTCTAAACTGAAGTTGCTGGCCACTTGGCCCTCCCAGGTAGGTATGGGTTCTGGACGTATTTGCTTGTCCAGCGGTCAGTAATTTTTGTGCATGATTTTAAAGCACTCTACAAAATTCGGTGCGCTCTTCTTTTCCTCCTTTGGGTACATCTTCAGTCTCAAATGCCACTCTGCAGCCACTGTCTTATCAGATGATCTGACAACTCATTCGTTAACAAAAGAGGCACGCTAATAGGGCAGCTGTCACAATACATTCTAACAAAATTGTTTCAAAGGAAGTTAATGACAACTAAGCACTAAAGGTTAGCACAAAAGGTTAAACCCTCATTTGGCTCTAAATTGCTTCTTTTTTTTTTTTTTTTTTAAGATGAGGACCTCAGAGATGATGACAATGCTGCAGATCAGAATGAAACTGCTTTTGGTACCCACTGTGTGGCCTGGCCAGAAGATGCCCAAAGGCTAGTGTTACTGAGGACTGGAAACCCTCCCCAGGCTCCATTATCAGTTATGCAGACAGAACCATAGCGTGTCGTGATTTACATAATACTTCTAATTTTACCCAGAATCTCACCTACTTCCACAATTCCCTGTCTTAAGAAACCAACCCATTCAAAGACTCACCCTTATGCTTGTACCCAAGCTAAGGATTTCTGTCCTTAACCCATGAGCAATAAAAATTGTGATGAAATGCTAATTTGTAAGATTCCCTGTATTCTATCGCTGAAGTAAATGAATAAAATCTGATTTGTTTATATCAACAGATTTCTTTATTTAAGGAGTAGGATTCTTACCTTGTGTCATCAGAAATATCTAAATTTAATTTGCCTAGTCAATGTCTAAATTATGCTTTTTAAAGTTTTAATGCATCTTTGATTGTCATTAGTTAGGTATTGTGATTTTTCTTGGCATTTTGTTTACAAAGAAGTTCAAATGAGTAGTGACAAGTGCCTGATGCAGTGCAATAGAAATACTGATAGCTTTTCCTTCAAAATGTTTACCATTTTGTTAAGAAAACAAAACAAAGACATGGGAAACAGTGACCAATTTGGGATTTTCATAGGATCAGAATGTATTCCAACAGTGGAAGAGCTATTTAAGCATTGTTGATGACTCACCAAATTGAACGAGAACAACATCAGTAGAGTTGATTTTTTAAAATATTCCCCTTCACATACAGTGTTTAAATGATGTCTTATCTGGAGGTAAAAGGACTTTTTACAGCAGGTGAAAATTTTATTTTTTTAGATTACCTGATAGAACAACTGTGCTTCTTTTATGAAAGTTTAACTTGATTCCTTTTGAAGCTTTGATCTTCCATTGTATAAATTTTATTCTGCCCGGACAGCATTTTCTGTAAGTGTCCTAACACATCATCAGATCAGAAATCCTTGTCAAATGGAATTTTTGAGGATTTGCTTCCCCAAGTCTCCATTTCAGATTCAGTTTTCATCTCTTGCTAATACTAATTCCCTGCTTGCTTCCTGCTGGGGCAGTTTCTTGACAGTATGTAGTATTTTTTTTTAAAGCATTAACATTCCAATATAGGTGTAGATTTAAGAATCTTTTCACATAAACACTTAAGTTAACAAACAAAGAGGTGGGAAAAATAGTCACGGTGAGAAAAGTTAAATATATTGTCCAAGTAGGTCATTTTGTATTCTACTTAAAGTTCAAATACATCAGGGAACATTTTTATGTTGAATTAATCCTATCCTATCAAATGCACGTCAACCCCCCAGGGGAGCCTGATCGTGCAGCCTGAGGGCATATGCTAAGTGGTCAATTGACTCCTTTCTCCTGTTATAATCATCATTAATGATAATGGACATTCTGTTCTGGGACTGAGGTAAGGGCGTACTTCTTTATTGTCCATTGATGCTATTGAAAATAATAGACACATTTGTATGGGAGCATTTAGGAGCATCTTGGGGGAAGTGGCCAGAAAAGGTCAATTCAGCACGACAACAGAAAGAGCATCCCACCATTCAAAGGTGTCTGGCTGGAGCATGAGTCAGAGGGAAGGTGTGTGTGACAGATAAGAGATTTGGCATTTTCAGATTACTCATTTGTGTGCTTTCTCTGTCCTCTCCTCTTCCCATGGAAATGAGTGTTCTTTCTATGTTCCTTCATCTGTTCTAGCTACAAAAGCAAAATGAATAAAAGTTTTGCAAAATCTTTTGTTACAGGGGAAAATAGGGGATAAACTGGAGGACACAAACTCTTTGTCTTGCATATGCATGGTGTGTCTAGTTCTTCCGAGAAGACATCTTATGGGTCCAAGAGACCCAGAACTGAGAAAGGTCTGAAGATAAGTGGGAGAATATTTGTGGAATCATTGAGCTGAGGAGGAAAAAATGAAAGCCCTATTGAGACAGAGAACTGAACTCAGAGACCTAGGGAAACTAGAGAGAAGCAAACACATAAATGGAGAGAGATTGTTGGGATCAATAGCACAAGCGATTGAGAAAATGAAAAGAGGAGTGAGGGCTGAAATGGGTTAAATCAGGTAGTTTGTGCTCCAAGCATCCAGGAGGTCATTTCTGGGGGGCTTATAGGACATAAAAGTTTGGTGTGTGAGTGAAAGGAACCCTCCAAATAATAGTGGCTGAAACAGGTCGGAAGTGTATTTCTCTTTCATACAAAAGTCTGGGTTGGCACTCCAAGGCTTCTATGGAATTGTATGGTATCGGGCATAGGATTCTTCTACCTTGTGTTCTGCCTGGTGATATGATCTCATGTGTCCTCTGTGTTTCCATGATGAGGGAGACATGTAGATAAAGGCACATGTGCTATTTCTTAAGGAAGAGCCTGTGAAAATACCATTACTACTTACCCTCTCATTGACCAGAACATAATCATATATGATCATATCTAGCAAAAAAATGGTTCTGATAAATGTATTCTCACTCTGGGAAACCATGAGCCAAGCTAAAATGGAAGGCTTTGATACAGAGTTAAACTGGCCCAGATACATTGTGACTATATCACCAGGCAAGTTGCCCACTGAGCAGAGGCAAAATGGTTCAAAGTCTCTATAGGCAGCGGTAAGTGGAATACTTCAATTATTAGGAATTCTGTCTTTGAGGAGGAGAGGTATCAAATCAAAATCGGGGAGCTGTTGATATCAGTGAAATTCTCTCTGTCCTTTTAGCAAATCTGCCTTCTGTGATCAAACATCCAGGAGTTTCTTAACTGCTATAAACATTCTAGGACATTGAAATAGAGGCCTAGTTCCCACAATTAATCTGCATGGATCACAGAGCACAATGGGAGAGAATTTGAACCCAACCCTCCTATGGTATACCACATGTACAAATCCAATTGATTATTTTCCCAGAGAAGATTGAACTGGGTAAGAGAAAATGAGGCCACTGAGATAAATCTCCAGGAGTTAATCTGGCAAAATGGATGAGTGTTAGCAGCAGAGCCTAAATGTGAAAGAAAGCAGGGGTTCCAAGACAGTGTGAGGCACCTCAGGCCAATTCCTCCCTTCCCACCTGCACTGTGCTGGTGCCTGCGGGTTGGGCATGGGCTCTGGTCCAAGGGGAAGGTCTCTGCACTTAGGAACCAACAGCTCCCTTTTTTTTTGTTGTTCCCCTGACATAACTGTCTGTATGAAATGCAAGGTACCTTGCTCTCTGCAAAGAGAGAATTAAAAATTAACACAATGTGGAGAAGATCAAAAAGCTTCTATCAGTGAAATGAGCAAAAATCCATTAGAACAGGGGTGTCAAACTCATTTTCACCAGGATCCACATCAGCCTTGTGGTTGCCTTCAAAGGGCCGAATGTAATTTTAGGACTGTCTGAGTGTAACTACTCCTTAGCAGTTAAGTGAGAGCTTGGTGCTGCCGCTGGGTAGAAACAAGGTGCTGGGCTGGATAAAACAAGGTGGAGGACTGGATTCAGCCCGCAGGCCTTGCGTTTGCCACCTGTGACTTAGAAGCAAAATCCTAAGTGATGAAAGGGGTGGACATCAGGGAATGGATGATCTGTGGAGGTGCAAATAGCAGGTCTGAAAATTACAATTGTCCCCAGACACCCTAGACTCTGAAAGAGAGAATTTGGGAATGGGATATCTGGAAAATTCCAGGCTTCCGGATTACTTGGTTGGACTGAAGGCCTTGGTATTTGGATAGTGTTCTCAGTGTGATGAATCTGTATTCATTGGTGAGACACAACGAAGGTAATACAGATGGAAATAAGAATGAGATGAAAGGCTGATCTATCAGAATCCAGGTGGATGCAGAGTCAAGATCTGAGGGGGAAGCAGGAGCATGTGAGCATTACAGACTAACCTGTTTTGATGCCGTGCCGAGAAGTTTAAATTGAGCTCTAGTACAGCCTCCCCTGCCAAGGACATCCTAGTGTTCTGTTCCATATACCACAGTGTTCGTTGAGAAAGGAAATAGAAAGGGCTATGAAAAGCTTAAAATATAGCTTACCCCGACATTCCTGTTGAACACAAACCAGGGGTCCATGGTTTACTGGGGCCACTGAGTGGAAGTTCCTTAGTCAGATAATGTACTGGAGATTGGCATACCATCATGAGTTTCTCAGTGACCAGGGCGCATTCTGAGAAATGCCTTTTTAGGTGATTTTGTCTCTGTGAGAACATTACAGAGTGCGCCTATACAAGCCTAGATGGTGTGACCTACCCTTGTGATTGTATGTGGTTCGTTTTTATGTGACTGGCAGTGCAGTCGGTTTGTTTACACTGACATCACCACAAACACAGGGGTGATGCATCTTGCTAGGAAATTACAATTGCTATAACGTCACTAGGTGACAGGAAATTCTCAGTTTCATTGTAATCCTATGAGACCACCTTTGCATATGTGGTCATTCATTGACTGAGATGTTATGTGGGGCATTAATGTATTTAATGGAAAGGCACACAACTGGATCTTGAAAATATGCAAAGAATTTTAGAATTAATTTCCTATCTTGATGAGGAAAAAGATTCATAAGAAATGTGATTGATTAAAAATGACCCTCCCACCCCACTACAGAGAAATAAAGTTTAAGTAAACACACATTTTTTTTTTTTTTAAACAAGGACTATATGGTTAGGGTTGAAGGAATCCATTGAATGTAAAGGAATATGGGGATAATCATTGTATGTTAGTCCTCTGAAAATTCTCTAGGGTTAATTTTTTCTTTATGTATTTCAGTTTTATTCTTTCTTTTGGTTAATATATAGCTTTTCTGGTTCCATGATTCTAAATTGACTGAGATTTTTTTTTTAATTGTGCTTTTTAGGAATCTGCTGTTATTCTATTTTTTTTCCCCGATATAATCTCTACTTTTTGTCTGAGTTCTTTCATGATACTTTGTCACTGGTGTTCTGTCATTTAATTTCAATTTCTGTCTAAGCAGAGTTTTTTAATAACTGTGGGTTTATTATTTTTTATTGGTGCTAGATAAATTATGCCATTTTAAAAATATTGCCTCTCTTCCATAATCTCTAATATGCTCTTCCAGGGCTTCAAGCATATGAGTTACTAGACTCAATCAGAACTGTGTATTCTTTCACATTATTTAGATTCTTCACGTTATTTTTCCCTTAGTGTTACATTCCGGATAATTTCTTTAGATATATACTCTAGCTCATTAATTCTATTTTTAACTATGTCTGATCTACTGTTTAATACATCCATTGCTTTTTCTTATTCCGACAATTATATTTCTAGTTTTACAGATTAATTTTTAAGTTTCCTATATACTTGTTCATTCCTTGTTATGTTCCACTGCACACTCACTGTCCTGTAGCCTTGGGTCTTGAAGGATTCGTATGTAACTAGTCTGGGCTCTGTATTTGACATTTCCAATATGTAGTCCCTGGAGGTCTAAATCCATTGGTTTCTTTTTTCCTGTTGATTTTTATTCCAAGTGGCTTTTCTCTCATACGCTTTGTAGTCTGTAACTATGAGCGCATTATCTTCATTGATTGCCATCTGATGGCTCCTCATTAGGAACTATTTTTCTGTGCAACAATTCTTCTCAACTACAATGTACATAAGAACCACCTAAGGAATTTATTAAAATGTGGATTCAGAAGATTCAGAACTTATTATTCAGAACTTATTAAAATGTGGATTCAGTAGGTCTGGGTTGGATCCTGAGAGTCTTGGTTTCTAATCTGCTCCCAGGTGACGCTAATGCTATTGGTCCTCAGGCCACACTTTGAGTAACACGGACTTAGAAGAATTGCTTCAGCTTCTGTGTTTGCTGGTAGTCAGAAGCCTCGACCTAAAACCCGGGGTCACATCAACCCCCATTCTCCCTGATTTGATGTTGCCCTATCCCGCACTTAACTCAAAGCTCAGCATCCTCACAGCAGCAAGGTTGTTGGTGTTCGCTGTCTGTGAAACTGGCATCTCTCATCTGTAAGTCTGTCTTTTGCTCCATGCCCCTCTCTCTATCTGCTGAAGATTTTTTTTTAAAGAGGGAACATTAAGAAGAGTTATTCATGTTAGACCAGTGAAACCACAAAATACGCATTCTGTACAATATGCAGGGTCCTGCTGCAGAAAGGTCCCTAGAGCACCCAGTCATAATGCCAGAAACAGAAATCTGATCTACTTTTTAAAAATATTTAAGAGAGAGAGTTTATAATGGAACCCTGTTTAGTTAACTTGTCAGGACAGACAGTACAGATAATAGAGTTGGAAGAGTATTGTTAATCATAAGGGGTTATGGAAATGCAGAAATATAAGGTGGCGCTATTTTTCATAATTATCTGCCAGTCTTGGAAATGGACAAATCGTATAATGTTGTCATGTAAGGCAGGATGGTGCTCAGTCCTTTTGTCTCCTGTTTATGGTCTTTGAACTGAGACATTTCTTTGGGCCTTTGTTTCTTCTGTCAACTTTGTTTATGTTTAAGCTCTAAATACAGTAACAAGCTTATTTTACCTTAAATTTTTCAACAGTTCTCCATTTTATAGAACTCCTACTGCCAGTAGGATGCAAATTACCCAGACAGGCTGGGTTGTGTTTCATAATGAAATATGATCATAGCACTGAGTTGGGTTAATTTATATTGAACAATTCCTCTGGCCCAAAAATTCCTACATGAGACTGCTTTAAATAGTTTGTTAACTGATAGCACTGTATTAGCCTAGGGCAAAGGAATGTCATACCTGCTTATAAAACAGGTAAGTTAAGGTGCACACAATTCAAATGGGTCGTTCATGAAAGCTGCAAAGCAATATTCCATATATAAGAGCTATTTTTTTTAGCTGTTAACTAGCAGCTTTTATAATGCATGCCAGGTGTGGTACACTATGCTCTCCAATACTCCCAGTCATTAAAACGTTGCTGAGAGCACATTTTTCTCCACTAGAATTTTCCTAGGGGCTCTATCCAGGTGCATGAAATAGTTAGGAGGACCACACATACATATTCACTAAAATTGGATTCTGATTTGCATATTATTTAAATACTCCTACATAGGCTGTGCCATCTAGTCTTAGGCAGCTTTTAGCAAACCATTTATTGCTGCCATTGAGGTTGACACTTCTTGATTTTACTTCTTTACTTTCATCCTCACCCAATCTTTGACCCCAGTTTGGCATCAAAGAAATACTCAAAGATGGTTATGGTGTGAAGAACACAAATATGTGTATTTCAAGGAAACTTTCTTCTATAGATCCAAATTACACTTTGCATTTCTTTGGTGGGGGAGGGAAAGGTAGAGTTGAGGTTTCTCTTTGATGGAGAAAAAGATGTACATAAATGTTAATATTTTAAATATATAAATTTAAAACATTTGGTGCAGTGATTCATGAATTTGACAAATAATGTTTACTTAATTTTCAAGGGCACTATAATTTTCAACACTATAATTTTCAAGGGCATCACTAGGTATTGGGCACTCAGCAGTGAACAAGATATTTTTTAAAAATAACCTGTTCTCATAGATTTTACATTCTAGTTGCTAATATATGGATTGGGAGACAGCAGATACCAATAAATGAATAATATGTATACTTATACATTTATATATATTTTATACATGCATAAATATATATGTATATATAAAAGAGAGAGGTCTGTCAAAAAAGTCCAACCATTGTTAATATAATGAGAATGGTTATATGTAAAATATATATATAATATATATATGTCTGGGAAAAATCCAACCATTGTTAATATAACAAGAACAGTTTGAATGACATCCATGTAACCTGGCAGCCAAGGAGAGTGGACTGGAATGTGCATGCATGAACAATGATGACTTCACTGTAATAGTGGGGGTGGTAGACACTGTTAAAAGTGAGCATGTGTACTATGTGGCCATCATATTCAAAGTGACTGAGTGAGTAGAGCAATGATCTGCATCCAGTTTTGCATTAAGTTTGAATATTCCTCTGCAGAAACTAGTCAGATGATTCAGAAGGCTTTTTGGAAGATGGCACAAATAAAAGTGTGGCACAAATGCTTCAAAGATGGCTGAGAATCTGTTGAAAGTGATCCACATTCTGGAAAGCCTGCAACAAGCAGAACACCTGAGAATGTTGAACCTGTACGGGCTGCAATCACCTAAGATCAGTAACTGACAGTGCGAGAACTAGAAGCTGATCTGGAGATTCCCAACACTACTGCATCCAAGATTCTGATGCGGAATCTTGTTACGAAATATGTCGTGGCAAAATATGTTCCACAGCTTCTGCTACCAGAGCAAAAGGAACATCATGTCACAGTTACTAATGACTTGATTCAAACTGCTCCCAATGAAAAGGATTTGGCACCCTGCAACTTTTGGCTTTTCCCAAAACTAATCACTTGTGAAAGGGAAGAGATTTTGGGCCACCAACAAGATTCAGGAAAATACAAGAGGACAGCTGATGTCTATTGGAACTGTGTGAGGTCCCAAGATACCGGTGTGTCTATGTGTACGTGTGTGTGTGTATATATAGAAAATATATATATATATATATAAATTCTAGAGATAAACATATAAATAATGTAGGGGCAGAGATAGGGAATGCAGAATGTTGGGATAGGGAGGCTACAATTTCAAATATGATTGTCAGTGAAACTATCTTTGAGAAGTTTTCATTTCAGTAAAACACAAAGGACTTAAGAAAGCAGGCCATGCTGACATGCAAGGAACATTGCTGGGCTTCTCCCTCAAAGATCTGATCTAGGAGATTTTAGGTGGACTCTTCTTATCAAAATTTTATTGAATATCCCAAGGGATTCCAATGCACAAGGTCCTGGTGCAACAAAATTGAGAGGAAGCTATAGATATTTCCCATGTACCCTCTGCCCTACCCCTTCCCACACACAGCTTTTCCCATTAACAAAATCCTACACCAGAGTGGTACATTTGTTATCATTAATGAACCTACATTAACACGTTGTTATTATCCAGTGTCCATAGTTTACATTATAGTTCATGTTTGCTGTTGTACACTCTGTGTTGAGACAAATTTATTTCTTCCTATTTTTTTCTAGATTTACTGAGATATAAATGGCATGAAACATTGTATAGGTTTAAGGTATACACTGTGATATTTGATACACACATACATGGCCAAATGATGGTCACAATAAGGTTAGTTGACACATCTATCACCTCAAATAATTACTTTATTTTTGTGGTGAGAACATTTAAGATTTACTCTCTTAGCAGTTTTCAAGTATGTAACAGTGTATATAATTCTGTAACTACAGTCACCATGCTGAATCTTAGATCCCCAGAACTTCATCTTGTAACTGAAAGTTTGTACCCTTTACTCAACATCCCCCCCATTTCTCCTGCTCCCTTGCAACCTCCCTGAGTTGTCAGTCTCAGCCTGTTGATTGTGATGCTCTGAGTCAGGAATGCCTGAGATGCTCATCCAGGCCCATGTTACTTGGGGAGAGCCCACAGGCATTCTCCCCACTGGAGCCAGTGTCACGACTGGAGTGGCCCTTGTGGTTGTTATTACATGTCCAGGAATCATCTCAGCAACCCCCTTCAGCGAACTTTTAAGAACAGGATGTATTGCTCACAAAGCCTGGAGGGTATACAGCTTGGCCAAGGGCCACACAGTGAGGCTGCAGATAGAAAGGGAGGAAGTACAGACCTGTGGCTCTATCTTTATTGGGGTTTGAGGCTGGGGTGCCTAGGATTTCATAGGTTCACTCTTTATTGGTAAATTTAAAACATAAGAGAAGGAGTTAGGATATGGGAAGGGAAAAGTGGGGTACTCAAACAGTTATCTAGGCTACTTAAGGCTTTCTAAAAGTGGGATTTCCTGGGTGGGGGCAGACTGCCTTTCTCCTTAGTCATGGACTGCCCAGGGTTTCACAGTCTCCTGGATCTCAAAGGTTCCACAGAGGCACATTTGTTAATGGACGGATGACAAATTGTTGTTGTTGATGGGGGGATATGTAAGAGGGAGGACTTACTTGGCCACCTTAGGACCTGGACAAATTTACAGTGATGTGCATCCACGACTCTAGTATGATAGGCAGTATTTTTATTGCCCTAAATACTCTCTGTGCTCTGCCTAGTCATCTATCCCTACTACCTTAACCCTGGCAGCTTCTCATATTTTTACTGTCGCCCTAGTTTTACCTTTTCTAGAATGTCATATAGTTAGAATCATAAAAGTTGTAATCTTTTTAGATGGGCTTCTTAATAATTTGCATTTCAGTTTCTCTCATGTCTTTTCATGGCTTGATAACTCATTTCTTTCTAGTGCCAAGTAATATTTCATTGGTTGGATGTGCCACAGTTTATCCATTCACCTATTGGAGAACATCTTTTTTTTTCAAGGTTGGCCATTATGATGAAAGCTGCTAGAAGCATTCACATGCAGGCTTTTGTGTGGACATAAGTTTTCAGTTCCTCTGAGTAAATACTAAGGAGCATGATTGCCAGATCTTATGGTAACAGGCGGTTTACCTTCATAAAAAACCACCAAACACTCTTCCAAAGTGACTTCACCAGCAATGAATGAGAGTTCCTGTTGCTCCACATCCTCGCTTACATTTGATATTGTCAGAGTTTTAAATTTTGACCATCCTAATAGATGTGTAGTGTCATCCCACTGTTGTTATTTTGCATTTCCCTGGTGATATATGATGTGTAGTATCTTTTTGTAGGCTTATTCACCATCTGTATATTTTCTTTGTTGAGGTGGCTGTTAAGGACCTCGGCCCATTTTTTAACTGGGCTGTTTGTTCCCTTATTGTTGAATTGTAAGTGCTCTTTTAAAATTTTTGTTTAACATTTCTTTAGTGAATATCTTATGCAAATATTTTCTTCCAGTTTGTGGCTTGTCTTCTTACACTCTTGACATTGTATTTCACAGAAGTTTTAAATTTTAATGAAGCCCAGATTAGATTATCAGTTATTTCTATAATGATTTATGACTTTGATGTTATATTTAGAAAGCCATTGTTGTATGAAATCTGTAGTGATGTATCATCTTTGATTTTTGAAAATAAGAGTAAGTTATTTCCTTTTTTTTTCCTTAATTAACCTGGCTAGAGACTTATCAACTTTGTTTTTTTTGCAAATTATTAGTTTTTGTTTTTTACTGATTTTTTATTGATTTATTTTCAGATTCATTGATTTCTGCTCTACTTTTTGTTATTTCTTCTGCTTACTATGGATTTTATTAATGTTTTCTACTTGTTGCCTTTATTCTTTCATCCTGTATTTGTCTTTATACTTTTTCTGCCTTTTGTGATTTTAATTGAGCACCTTATATAGTTCTATTTTCTGTCCTTTCTTAGCATATTAATTACATTTCTTTTTAAACTTTTTTTAGCAGTCGCCCTAGAATTTGCAATTATACATTTATAACCAATCTTAGTCCACTTTCAAACAGTATTGTTTTGGCTCACAGCTAGTGTAAGTGCCTTATTAACATTTTTTTCTAATTCTTCCTTCCCATTTCTGTATCATTGCTGTCATTCATTTTACTTAGATGTGTGTGTGTATATACTTGTATATACTTTGCATGTATATACTATGTATATATATTCACACACATAATAAAATACATTATTGCCATTATTTTAAACAATCTGCTATATTTACATCAATTAAGGTTAAGAAAAATAATTTTTAATTTTTGTTTTCACTTATTCTCCACTGCTTTTACTTTCCTAATTAGATCTGATTATGTGACCTACATAATTTTCCTTCTTTCTGAAGACCTTTTAATGTTTCTTATAAGGAAGGTCTGTAGAAATATTTTTTCTCAATTTTTATTTGTCTGAGAAAGTATTTCTCTTTGCCTCTTTTCTGGACACCCAAGGTTTATTTCAAGACCAGGTTGTGTATCTGTCACAGGTGGGCTGAGCTTCTGCTCCATGTTTCCCCATGCCGGGTCTTGCGCTGAGGAGATAAATAGTTGCTCTCTGAGACACTGCTGGTCTCAGTGCAGAACCAGTGGAAAGGTGGTAGGATGACACCCTGTTTCTTAAAGCTTCTTCTGAAAATGGCCATCTTCACTCACAACTTATTGGTTAAAGCAAGTCACACAGGATATCCAAAATATTCCCATCAATTAAGACAGGACTCACATCAATTTTTAAGTTGGTGTACTTCTGTTTTTTCCTGATTTCTCTAACTTTTCAATGCCCCGCCAAAATGAATTACATCAGACACCAAATGTTTCACAGTATTTTCCCTCAAGTGTGATTTATTTAAGTCATGTATAATTAGAAATACGGAGAATTATAGCAGAATAAAAACATAAGAATTGTATAGCTTGTCTTGATACAAATTAAAGAGGTACTAATTAAATGAAAAATCAAGAAAAAGAATTTTAAAATTTTTTGGTTACTCATTAATTTTCCATTGCTCACTCTTTCTTTATTAGATCTAATTTAATATAAAATATTTCCATAGGAAAGGAAAATATTTTAATCATAATACAATTTAGTATAATTAACCATAATAACCCAAATCTTATTAATCACTTATTATATATCAGACATGGTGCTAAGCACTTTTCATAAAGTATTTTCATCACAAGGAACTTGAGACTCCTAAAGGTCAAAAAAATTTATCAAGTTATGCAGCTAGTAAACAGCAGAGCCTGGTGATGTTTAATTTGAATATTTAAGTCTTCATATTGCTCCTCCATAAAAGCTCAATTAATACATTTCTCCAGAAAAAGAGCAGAACTAATCTTAGCAAGCAAGATGTCTGTTTAAATCATGGTGGCAGTGGCGGCTAACTAGATGATGAAGTACACCTATTCCACGACATAGTGTGTGGTACCAGATGGGCACTAGATTTTCCATGGTGAGCTCTTCATAAGGTATATAAATATCTAATCTCTGTGTTGGGCACCTGGAACTAATATAATATTGTATGTCAACTGTAATAGAAAAAATAAGTTTTTATATTTATTTATTTTCTTGGTAAATTATGAATTTATTTTATTAGATTTATTGGGGTGACATTGGCTAATAAGATTATATAGATTTAAAGTGTACATTGCTATGATACATGATCTATGATATTGCATTGTGTGCCCATCACTCAAAGTCAAGTCATCTTCTGTGACCATATATTTGACTCCCTTTTTCACATTTAAAGGTGACCTATATATTTTATCCACAACCTAAACCAAAGTTTCTCAACTTTGGCAACGTTGACATTCTGAGTCAGTAACTTTTCGGTTGTAAGGCCATCCTGTGTATTGCAGGACATTTTCAGCAACCTCAGCCTCTTCCACTGGATAACAGTAGCAGCACCCCCTTCCCATTAGTGGCAACCAAAAATGTCTACAGATGTCGGGAAAATGTCCCTTGCAGGCCAAAGTTGACCATGGCTGAGAACCGCAGCCCTAGAGACAAAGATGTGCAATAAAAAATATACTTGATCATCTAGTTAATAACCAAAACCATGATTGGGATTTGCAAACTGCTGCTATTAGTCCTTCAATTATAGAATGTAATTTCCTAAGACACAGAATTTTAAATGGGTGTTTTGCATTTTCTGTTTTCTCTCAAAACTTCAAGTATTTCAGTCCACTCTCTTCTTGATTGCATGGTTTCTGAGGCAAAGTCAGATTTAATTCCTATCTTTGCTCTTTTACATATGAGGGGTGTGTGTGTGTTTTCCCTCTGATTTCTATCATTTTTTAAAAATCTTTTGGTTTTTGACATTTTAATATAATATGCCTAGGTGTAGTTACTTTGGAATTAATTTATTCTGCTTGGTGTTCTTTGAGACTTCTGGATTTGTTGTTTTGTGTCTGACATTAATTTGTCAGTTATTGCTTCTCAAATATTTCTTTTTTTCCTCTTTCTGATATTCCCATTAGTTGTATGTCACACCTTTTATAGTTTCTCCACAGTGCTTGGAGATCATGTACTTTTTCTTTTTTTTTTTTTTTTATGCCTTTTGCTTCTCCAGTTTTGGAAGTTTCTATTGTCATAGTTTTAAGCTCAGAGACTCTTTCCTCAGCCACATGCAGCCTACTGATGAGCCCATCAGAGGCATTTTTTAATCCTTTCTTAGAATTTCCAACTCTTTTTTACATTATTCATCTGTTCTTGCATGTTTGTCTATTTCTTCCATTAAATCCCTTAGCATATGGATTATTAAAGAACAAAATCCTGATCTGATAATTCCAACATTCTTTCAATATTCTGATTCTGATCAGAATATTGGTTCTTACAAGAACATTGGTTCAGAACTAACTCTGGTTCTGATGCTTTTCAGTCTCTTCCAACAGTTTTTTGCCTTTTACAATTCCTTGTAATTTTTTGTTGAACGGTGGATACGATATACTGGGTAAAAAGAACTGCCCTAAATAGGTGTTAAGTAATGCAGTAGCAAGATGTTGGGATAAGGGAAGTGTCCTATAGTCCTGTACTGAGGTCTCAGTGTTTGGTGAGCCTGTTCCCCTGGACGGTGAATTTCGCCTGTTTCTCAGTATTTTCCCCTCAGGTGAAACTGGCTGGCTAGTAGATGCTGGAGTTGGGTATTTCCCATGTCCCAGGCGTTTGAGGCTCTGATAAAACTCTAGCAGATTGGGCTCAGGTTCACGAGTTTTTCCTGAGGGCTGGTATTGTTAAGAAGAAAAGCATGCTCTGGTGTGTATTTCACAATCAGTGCTTTTTCCTTCCCCTCCTGGAAGCAGGAGGGGATTTTTCTCCAGTATTCACTGAGAGGACCTGGTAGAGCTTCTGGAGGTAAAACTGAGAAAAGTGTGATCCTGAAACTCCATCACTAGGTTTCCCTAGAGTTTTTAAGTAACTGACTTGTCTACACTAAGCCTCCTGTTATTCATCAACTACAGTTCAGGTTTTCCTGTACCAGCACTAGCCCTGGAGGTGTCTGTTCCTGGCTTTCTGCTCCAGTAAGTTGTGATTTTGTATGTCTACCTGTCTGTCTCTCCAATTTTTGTGTCAGCGGTTTGTCCTGTGACCTCACTTCTCTGACAGATCTAAGAATTGTCAATTTTTGAGTTTTTACTTGTTACAATAGAATGGCAACTTCTAAGCTCTGTAAATGCCATACTGGAAATTATAGTGTGTACATTCATTTAAAAGTCTATTTACCCTGGCTGGTGTGGTTCAGTGGATTGAGTGCCAGCCTGCAAACCAAAGGGTCACTGGTTCCATTCCCAGTCAGGGTACATGCCTGGGTTGCAGGACAGGTCCCCAGTTGAGAGTGCTTGAGAGGCAACCAAATATTGATGTTTCTCTCTCTCTCTATTTCTTTCTCCCTCCCTTCCCCTCTCTCTAAAAATAAATAAAATCCTTTAAAAAAAAAAACAGCAAAAATCTTTTTAATGCCTCCAGAAAATACTTCTTGACTAAGGGCCAAAAGAACATGTGGGAACACTTGTAGCTCTAGATCTTGGTCCTCTCATGGGTGGAATGTGTAGGTAGACTTTGAAGGAATGTCACACACTCTTAAGAGGGCTCAACACATTTCCTTACCTGCAGTGGGCCCTGGGCCTAGGCAGTTTGGAGAATCTCCTAGAACTCTTTGTCATAGTAACCTTTTAAAATGCAAATGTCATGCATTCAACAGATGGAGGAAATCACATTTTAGGACAAAGGTGGTAGAAAAAGAAATGTAGCAAGAGAGTCTCAAAAATCCCCTCTGAGTTTACCAACTATTTCTTGCTAAGATCCCGATACACTTCACCATAATATCATACCCCGTTGTTAATAAACTATGACTTAACATACAAACATTTTAAATATGGAACCAAATCTTCACTGTAGGACAACTCTGAACAATGGATTAAAGACAGTGTTTAGAACACTGGCAATTCTTGGTTTATTTTAGCCTCACTGTCGCTACTTCCTCCTCTTGATATGCTTTCCTCTTCATTTATTTATAGGACACAGATAAACAAATGTGTTTTCCTGAAGCAAAACATGGTTTTATTTCAAACATAAGAACATATATCCAGAAAATCCTGATGGAATGGATAGGAGGAAATAAAGGGGGAACTTATTCAATTTTATTATTTTCACAGCCCAATTTAACTTAGGCTCAGAGCTCATGATAATATTCATGATTTCACTAGCAAATCACTGCATCCCCAAATCTTATCTTTAATGTCATATTGAATCATTTAACGATTATTCATAGGGTCACCTTAGGAGACAGACCGTTCATATCTTTCAGCAGCAGAGTCTTAAGTATATGCTACATTTAAATTGCATGGTGGTTAGGTTACTTGAGATGCCTCATCTAACATGCACTTTCTTTCCAAGTTATTCCATTTTTCAGGGCCTAGTTCAAGTTTGATCTTTTCCCTGAAGATTTCCCAAACTAGTCCTATGCATATTTATTTCTCTCTCTTCCCTGAGCTCTCAGTGAATAATTTACTACATTGTTGATATGCTATCTCTCATTGTCTATTCTTTTAAATAAGATAAGAATCTGTTTATTGAACAAAAATTATTGTTTATTTTCCATGAGATATGAACTTTAATTGTTGCACAGAAGTATAGATTAGTGTAAAATTTTATGTTCCAAGAATCAAAAGATTGTATTTCAACTTCAGGTTTACCACTAACCAAAAATCTTGGCAGGTCACCAACCTTTTCATTAATGGGTTAGAGTTAAAAACACTTGTCTTATTTTCTGGTATTATTTCAGAAGTAGATTCAAGAATGTGTATCTTTGAGTATTTAGAAATATTAATACATGTATAATGAGGATGTTAACTATTACACACACACTCAAATATCTTTATCTCATAGCAACAAACTACATAATATTATAACATCTTGAATCTTCCTCTTTCATATCATGGAAAAGGTCACTGTCTGAAGTATTGCATAAGCACACACCACAGCTGAGGCAGTAAGTGATGGATGCTCGCAGAACCATAATTGGAAAATGTGAAGTTTCCCCATGATTTACAAAACCCGTTATTTGTTACACTACCTCTTAGCTTTATCCATTTAACCAAAAAGCATTAAACCTTTCAATGTACAATTTTTCTGCGGGCAAATGATAGATAGTAAAGTAAGACACACTACGTGGCATTCAGGTCTTCACATGTTGACAAGATGACATGTCTACAAAGAACCAGAGCTCTAAGCAGGAACGCAGTGTTTCCCAAACCATGTGCAGCGGAACACTGGTGTGCCGCAAAATGCACTGAAGCTGTGGGAGAGGCGACACTGCACTTCTGCCTTCTTACAATGTTTGGTTGGGGCTGAGAATCAAATTGACAGAAGAAAAATTACCAGGAGAAAAGCATACATATTTAATGTGCTTTACATGGCATGCAAGCCCTTGTAAGGAAATGAAGGCCGGAAGAAGTGGCAACATCTAAATGCTTTTATACCAGGTTGAACAGAGAAGCAATTGTGGAACAGTAACTAAAATACATGGGGAGGCTAAAGGAAGATAGTTATTTTAACAAGGTCTATTTATACCAAATTCTCTCAGCTTCAGCTTACCATCTGTTGGGTTGGCCAAAATGTTCATTTATTTTTTCCTGTAAAATAAAAGACATTTTTCATTTTTACCAGTAACTTATTGATTTGGTTGATACCAGCTTCAACTGGTCCACCCAACCATTGAGCATCATCCAGCGAGAAGTCTCTGAAATGAAACCTCACAAACCACTTTTGAGTTGTTAAATCAGCACAGCACTTTCTCCATACACTGTACAATTTTTTTCTGTGTTTCAGTTGCATTTTTACCTTTCTTGAAATAACAAAGCATAATATGCTGGAAATGTTGCTTATTTTCTTCCACCTTCAGTATTAAAATGGCTACATACAAATTCACCAATTTTGATAAGTTTTTTTAAAATGCACGCTGATATGACAGCTGTCATAATACAGTCTAACAATATTGCTTCTAATGAAGTTAAAGTCAACTAAGCAGTACTAGAGCCATCTTATAGAAAAAATAAACAAAGTGTTTGGCCAACCCATATTTGAGGGTTTTCTCTCCTGCTTTTGGGAAGAAAAAAATGGAGGTTCAAAGGGCCTGCTGTTTTTTAAAGTCCTTTAAAGCTCAATATAGCCATTTTGCCAAAGTGGCATATTTTAATTCTATTTTAATCCTATCAATTTTTGTTGCTTGAAATCAATATTTCATCACCATTTTTAAACACAAATGTAAGTGAAGAACTTATGTTTCAATTCATGCCTGAAGCCCAAGTTGCTTCCCCTCACACATGACCCCAAATAAATGAGATAATATAATTTATTTCATAACAATAAACATAATAGGGAGGTCACCATAAAAGGAAGGAGAATTTACAATATCTTTGAAAGACATGAAGAAAATATCAACCTTGTTACCAAACTAAATAAAGTGACAAATGCATAGACTAGAATAGGTGAACCTACCTACCTGGTAGAATCCCAGAGCAGTCTTGAATTCAGAGTGAACAGGTGTCATTCAAAGGGAAAGGGGAAAAAGTGTTGACATGTAGAGTGAAAGGGCAGTAATTCAATATTGTCTTTAGAAGAGCTACCCCTCTTTGCCCTCCATTCCCATACTTTTCTTCCCTACCTTTCCCCTCAGAGCAAATGGAAAACAGCCTACACCAGCCAAAACCTATGAACTTATTATTCTATGCAGTTTGCCTGTTTCCTGGGATCGGAGGCCACACAGTGAGTTTCACAGGCTTGTATTACATTTGAAATTCTTGACAGAGGCAGCCATGAGGAACTCAAAAGAGGAAAGGAAAATCGTGATTTTGTAGTGTAGAAATAGAAACAGCTCAGCTATGTTAGTTCCTAACAGTATAAGAGACTTCACAATGTTTTGTACACCTTTTTACTCAATTCTCATACCTTCATTTACTAGAAAAGAAAACTAAGATTCAGGAAAAAAAAAGCAATATGTTAAAGGTCAAATGATTGGCAAGAAGAGCATCCTATGCTGGAATCCAAGCTTTCTGGACTTACCCTTACCTTCAGCTCTGTCACTTACTATCCGTGTCGTTGGCTTACTTCATCTCTATAAGCCTCATTTTCTTATCTGTAGAGTGGGAATAATTATGTTACTTACTTCATGGAGTTGTCAGAATATTTAATAAAATGATATATGTGAAACATTTAGAATGATAGTTCATACTTAGAAACCTCTTAATTTGTTAGTCGTATTAGCTGACTTCAGTATGGTGTTCTTTATCCCAAATGCTAGATCACAGCCAACTCTAGCTTAAAATAGGGACATATTTTTGTAATAAAACTATATAAGTTTTTTAAGTCCTTAAAAATGTTTTCTCAAAACTTACCAAAATACACACCAGAATATTCTGAACATTAAACTTCCTTGTGTACCTATTTGTGAGTGTGCATGTGTATGTGTTATCACACCCACATCAAATTTTCTTGACTCTAAACAATGTATGTATGTTTGTGTGTGTATATATATATATATGTGTGTGTGTGTGTTGTTAGAGACTCTGTGTGTGTGTGTGTGTGTGTGTGTGTGTGTGTGTGTGTGTGTGTGTGTAGATTGGTGTTAAGGAAACTGGATGGATAAACCATATGACCTGGAAGAAAATACATTATCCAGAAATACAATTGTACCCCGGTCACTGAGGAAACATCTCTTTGATATGCTCTCTCTGGGGCTCATTTCCTTCATGGAGTTTACAGGTTGAAAGGTATCGCAAAGCTTGCAAAGACAATGTACATGATGTTAAAGTATGGAGTTGTTTGGAAAAAAGTTTTAAGAGTACTATATATTCCCCCAAACACTTCTGCCTCTTTATCTTTTGCATGTAATTTAAAAGTAACAAAAATGCTTTTATCTCAAAACAACTGATTTCATTCAGAGACAAACTCTTTAAAGAATGTAAACTGCTTTTAGAATTTATACCTGAAATCTATATAATTTTATTAATGTCACCCCAATAAATTCAATAAAAATTAAAATAAATAAGCAAGTTAAACTGCTTAAAATGTAGTATATATAGAATTACCAGCCTCCACGTGATAGTTCTGGAAATTGTTTCCCACTTGGACATACAGTTTAGATTATAATCTCAGGGGAAAACAGATTATTGAAACTGCTAGCCGTGTTGCGGGAAAGATGCAATATTTGGCCAAGAACACAGATCCTGAGTGAGCACCTTGTGTTCCCACAGCTCACTCTGAGTGCCACTTAAAAGCACTAGGCAGAGCCAAGACAAGAACAGTGAAAAAGTCTTTCTTGTACTTACCTTTATTCTCTGATCTCAAATCCTATACATTCTTTGGGTAAGAGATGCTGGGCTTCCTTCATTTCATTCCCTAAATGGCAGGTGTAAGAAAACCATGCCAGGGAAAGATACTTGTTCCTCTAGAACACAGATGGCAAACACAGGGCCCGTGGGCTGAATCTGGCCCTCCACCTTGTTTTATCTGGCCCAGCACCTTGTTTCTACCTGGCGGCATCCCTGAGCTCCTTGCCCCTAGTTAAAGAGTAGTTACATTTACACAGTCCTAAAATTACATTCAGCCCTGTGAAGGCAACCATGAGGCTGATGTAACCCCCCAGTGAAAATGAATTTGACACCCCTGCTCTAGAAAGTAGCACATTTAAGGCAGACAACCCCAGACTTTCTATGGCCAAGTAGCTTCTAGGTGAGATCAAACCCTGTCCTTCTTATCCTTCTTACCACAGCTAGAAGAGTAAACCTAACAGACTCCCTGCCCCCGACTCCGTTAGAGAGATTGCAATGTTTTGCTTACTAATGTCTGAATGTGGCCTTCCCTGCACTTAATTTTCAATACTTCCTTTTTTTAATTGCAGAGGATAGAATAAGGAGCAGAAACCAACATGAAGATGTTAACTCTGAATAAGACAAGATTTAAAAGTGACTTCTTTCCTTTTGATACTTCTTTCTTTTTGAGTATCAACTGCTTGGCAAGTCCATTATAGGGACACAATGCAGAAGTTTAGGTTAGTGAAATGTTAGATACAGTTGTATGAGCAAATAGTGGTCTGATTTCTCAACCCCTCCATCTCTCAAGAATGAAATGTTTAGCTCTCAATTTTTTAATTTGCTTTTATCAAATACTATCATTTTTAAAAGCTGACACAAAATTGCATTATTATTTTAAATTTTCATTGAGGTGTGATTGACATAACAGTTTCAGATGTACAACAGAAGGATCTGATATTTACATATATTGCAAAATGATTACCATAGTAAGTCTAGTTAATATCCACTAAATTGCACTATTTATTTAAAAGTTCTCCTTATATCTCTTAAGAATAGCCTATAAAATAAAATTTAAAAAGATTTATTTCTCTGCAGCAAACAAGATGTGAAATACATTTTTTGCCTGAGTGTGCTAGGTCTGAAAATGACCTTTTTGCATGTTTTTTTCCTTTAGCCTTTATCTTTAACATCAAATATTCCTCATGATTACTGTTTAATATTATTCTTCTAAAATCTGCACCAAAGTCACATAATAAGAAGCTTCTACATAAACTGGGTCAGTCATATTCATCTGTAATTAGAGTATTTAGATCCATTTATTTTAATTTTAGATAACAAAATAGCAGAGGAAATGTTTCCTTGGCCACTGGAAAGCATAGAGGTAGAGTCAGCTACTTGCACTTATTTCCTCTGGGTGCTGGGGGAACTTGGTTATCTGGCTTAAACAAAAGAATCAGGGAGCTTACATGTGAACCAGGTTGAGCATCTTGATGATACATTATGTTTGCTTTTAATTTTAGGGCAATATTTGTAAGAATTATTAGGTGCCATTTTATATAACTTCAGTTATTAAACCAGTAAAAAATTTCCATCATATTCAAATATGTATGCACACAAATTTAGACGCATAGTAAGCCCAGAAGCATGTTCTCTCCAGTGGGAATGATGTAAAATTGGATTGGAAAGCATAAATGCCTTTGCTCTCTAACTCACCTGTCAAATAAAAAATAAAATCAACAAACATTTCTCATTGCCTGCTGTGCCCATATATTATCTAGGGGCTCTGTGTTATGCAGCCATGTGGTTTTTGTGTTGGACATTGCACATTGTCTTTATGTGTTTGCTGTATAATAAATACATAACACTGAACCTGGTTAGTTAGGTTCTCTCAGAGTAATTTTGAATTGAAATCTAAGCTAAATGACATATACTGTGTGTTATAGAGAATATATGTAAGTCGTTTGGAGTATTTTAGCACTGTAAAGAAATGACACTGTTTATGGTTAGTGGGCTGGTTGAGTGAGTGTTTCACTTAACAACTATTTACCTATTAGATGGTGGGCACTGTGGTAGGCACTATGGATATAGCACAAGGATGATGTCTTTACCTAATGGAGGAAACAAAAATTTACTTCTAGCCAATCAGTAGATGGTGAATGTGAAGTGGGTGAAATAAATGAACAGATGAATGAATGAATAAATTCTGGTTCAGCTTTGTTGTGTTTTGTTGGGTAAATTTGTCTTTGAAGGAAAATAGGACTGAGCAGAAAGGAGAGGAGCCTTTGAGGTGGGAGGGAAGCATGAGCAAAGACCTGAACACAAGCAGGAGTGTCTGCCTTTCATTCACAGAGATGTGAGATGGCCCCAAATCTGAAATCAGAGTCATAGAATGGATAAAGAAATAAAACTGAATAAAAATGGTGTTTTGGAGCGAGGAAAGTAAGGTAATGATGAGGAAGATAAATGGAGCAAGGAAAGGGAGAGAAAATTAAACCTGGTCTACATGCATTTAAAACTCCTTTTGGTGGCCATGTGAGGAACCTCCCCATCCTTGTATTTGGGTTACTAAGCCATTATCATCAGAGCTAGCAAAGTCATATACATTGATGTCAAAAATATTTGGAGAATATGGGCTTCATGTGTTTAGAATTAGTACAGTACTGACAACGGCATTCTTGAATCATCTTGTCAAAAGACATCAACCTTAAATAAAGTCATCAGCTTATTTGTTTTTTAACACTTAATCAAAAGTTATAATTATTTTGTTTCATTAATTTTGTCCTGTCCCTCCCTTAGATAATAAGGTTCATGAAGTCAAAAACTGATTTCTACATTCACTATAATATCATCAGGAATAAATACAACACTTGGCATATACTAGTTGCATAATATAGAAGAAATAAATGAATGAAACACACATACAGCAGGCCTGGGAGGCTAAGCATATATAAGCTTGCATGCAAGCCTTGTTTTAAGTTCCATTGGAAAGGAAGCATTGTCACGCTGAGCAAACACAGCAAAAAATTTTTATAAGTGATTAAAGCAAGCCAGAACACAAATTGTCTATTGTAGCATTCACTGAATGGCTTAAGGGGCTGCCAGCAAATCCATTAGAAAGCCTGTTTATAGAGCATTATAATTTTGACATAAAGAAAAGAAAACATTGCTTCAGGATGAATTATTTCTTATAATATAGCTGGGAAATGAATGATTTTTCCAATTAACAACTGTGGAGTAATTTTAAAATATATTATAAATTTAACATGTGCTATACATGCCCATACTTCTTTTTATTCCACATTTGTATTTCCAATAAAGAACATTGTATTATTTTACATAAAAGTCCTTATTCTATGAGTATTACTTGATGAAGTGACCTTCTCACTATTTAATATGGTAATTAATATTAGAAAATTGCTGATGAGCAGTAAAAATTCTTTGGAGTGAAGTATATTAGATTTTAATCCCAGCTGTGTGATTTCATTCAAGTTATTATCCTTTCTGAATTTTAGTTTCTTCTGATAAATGGAAGTAATAAAGCAATTTGCTAGCATCCTTATGAAGATGAACAAATAGCATATAAAATCCAGGGCATAAACTATGAAACCAATCTAAGGGAACAGGTATAAAATATTCTTAAATTTTAAATTAGTTTGTTTTTAATTAGAAAGCAAGAAATAGAGTGGAAGAGGAACAGGGTACAGGTAATTAGTTTTTTGTTTGTTTGTTTAGCAATGCTAGTAATAGGCATGATGTCGAAGTTATTTAATCCTTCAGCTATTGCCTTTCCCCCATCCTGTTTTCCTTTCCTTCTGGAAAATATATTAGACTTCATTTCCTCATTGTACCCTCTATGTCACTCAACACCTAGCCATTAATCTTTCATTTAAATATTTTAAAATCTCCTTATCTATGTGCTCTATTCTGCTTTTTTGTTTTGCTTGTTTGTTTATTCTTCAAAGCTAGCTCTGGTTTACAAATTAGCTTTCCAGCTGTTATTAATCTGCTACTAATTCCTCCAATGAATTTTAAACTTCAATTTTCTATCATTTATTTCCATGTGTTTCCTTTAATTTTCAAATTTACCTTATATTTAGACCTGGTTTCAGAGCAATCTTTTAAAATATACTTGTTTTATAACCTTTTGAAATTGGTTGCTCTCTCATTCAAACTTACATATTAATTTTCTTTTATGTTTGCTTATTTTTTGTCAGCTAATTCTGTTTATGTTTTGCAATGTTTGAGTTCAAATTTGTTTTCATCTAGGCTTTTTTTCTGAAGGAATCATGTAGCTTGGGGTGTGGGAATTGCCCTAATATGCATTTTTGTTTATATTTATCATGTTTCCAAAAGATATTCTTATACTAGTGTCTTGGCTTTGCATTTCTGACAACAAGGCGCTGGTATACATTCAAGTTTTAAATTTTCCCAGGGTATAATTCTTTTCTTTTACCCATGGGAGACTTTTTTTAAAAACCTAGATTATAGGAAGCTACAAATACCTTATTGTATTCTTCTGGTTGGTGGATCCCTTGTACCCTGTACTGTCTTAGAAGAATTAAATTCAAAGCCTCATCTCCCACCCTTACATTAACACTCTAATGCAGGCCATAATCATGTCCCATTGTAACAAACACCCTCATATCTGCCACACACACACACACACACACACACACACACACACACACAGCATTCTTACCTGAGTTATAGAGAACCTCCACTCATTCAACAGTTTTTGATCGCCTGTGTTGTGTAAGGCACTGTAAATTCTCCACTCTATTACTTTCCTGTGTGCTGAAACACCCTCTCCCCACCCCAATGCAATGGAAGTATTAGGGCTTTCAGATACCTAACATTCATAAAATTTTTGAGATTGATTAACTCAGAAATTTAGAAATTCTTCCACCTCAATTGTTATAACAAATTGTACTAATATCTAGGACCATATCATAAATGAATTGAAATGACTTGACATGTAATTATTTATAAAAGGGCTTTTATATTATTCAAGATGTGATGGCAATTTGGAGCAAATTACCACCCCACCCCCAGAAAAGTATAATTAAGTAGTATTTGAGTCTCCAATTTGTTTTTCTACTCTTTAAAAAAAAGTGGCCTATATTTTATCCACCTCCTCATATCAGTTCTTAAACTATGGATTATAGAGTCTTATCTCCAAATGATTAATCAAAATTAAGGGGCCAAGCTTTGATATTGTCCTAGAAAATAATATTCTATTAGAAAAACCTTAGATGTTTTTCTAAATATTTTTCCAAATACAAGGAAAAATTTGATGTGCATGCACCTAAAAGAGTAAAAGCAATTGTCTAGAGGTCACAAACAATAACAGGTAAATAATATCTTTACAAACTAAAAATGTCAGACTTGTAGCTATATTATTGTTTATTTCTGAAGAAAGAGAAATTGGGCTCTTTTGTGTTATTTACCTACTTTACTATAAATTGCAAAGATGAATTCTGTGTTCCAATAGGCAGACATGTCTATCATAATTAAAGTCATCAGGCAACATTTATATGTCTGTTTTTCCCTAAACCTTACCTGACATTGGGGAATTTAACAGCATATACATATGCATAAGCTAATGCCAATAATCAAAATAGAAACTCTAGCTTAAAAGAACATTTAAATAAAATAAACACACTGATAAACTTGAAAAACAGAAATTGAGTTTGAACTTAATCTGTAAAGACTGAGTTCAACAAAGAATGAAAATCTGATCTCCAGATAGTGAGTGAGAAAAATGAAAACCAAGAATTTCTTCATTATTCAGGTCCACATTCATATAAAATATTTCCAGAGCTTTGATATCAAAATTAATGTCTTACCATTGAAATAATAAAAGTAACATGCAATTACAGTGGTTTTATAAATAGATAATTACTAATATTAACATGTTTGTCAGAGCTAATGTGAATATAATTGATATAGTCATTTCAGAGAACACTTGGCAGTATTTAATGAAACTAAGCATGTGTATTCCCTAGAACCTTTCAGTTCCACACCTAGGTATTCATACTTCAATGAACTGCCACATAGAAGCACAAAGGAACATAAGGAGCATTTATTACCAAGATTGGAAGCTAACCTGGTATTTAATCTAGAGAAAGGATAAGTAAAATGCAGTAGATACCTAAGATGCAATACTGTACAAAAGAAATAAATTAACTAGACCTATTTATAGCAATAATGATGGGTCCTTAAAAGACATCATTACATGCAAGAAAATAGAATGAAAGGTATCATAAATATAAAATGTAAAACAAACACACATAAATCAATGCCATATCTTATTTATACAAATGTATGCAAATAAGTGTATGAAACTTAGAGATAAATACACTGATGGGTAAAACTGCCTAAGATAGAAACAGAATTTGGAATGGAAGAAATGATAGTAGTATACAAAAGTAAGTAGCCAACCAGGGATCTTAAACAGACTAAAAATAATAAGATGTAATGAATTGAGACAATTAAGACATTATATACAAGATAATAATAAATATCAGATTAAGATATGGAGAGAAATTAGGAGGCATTCCATATATATTCGGGTCATCAAAAATATATGTTTCTCCCTAGCTGGTATGGTTCAGTGGATTGAGTACTGGCCTGTGGACCAAAGGGTCACTTGTTCAATTCCCAGTCAGGGCCCACGCCTGGGTTGTGGGCTGGGTCCCCAGTTGGAGGTGTATGAGAGACAACCACATATTGTTATTTTTATCCCTCTCTTTCTCTTTCCCTCCCCCTCTCTAAAAATAAATAATCTTTTAAAATCTTTTAAAAATTATTTTTCTAAAAAAATACAGGTTTCTATTTTTGTCCCTGGGAAATCATCAAATAAATGTGAAATAGGCAAGATAAAAATAATGCTAATAAATATAAGTACTTATTTTTAGTTTTTCTATGTTAGCCTAAGTTTTATGCAAAGCACTTATACTACTTCTATAACCATGGAAGTGGTGAGGGGGAAACATACTTGAACCATTCTTATTTTTTAAATTTTTGTTCAAGTAAAGTTGTCTACATTTTCTCCCCACCACTCTTCCCAGCCCTACACACCCCTACCCTCAATCCTGCCTCCCTATGCTTTGTCCATGGGTCCTTTATACATGTTCCTTGACAACTCTTCCCCATCTTACCCATGCTATCTCCTTCTGCCCCTCCCCTCTGGTTACTGTCAATTTGTTCTTCCTTTGAATGTCTCTGGTTCCATTTTGCTTGCTTGTTTGTTTTGTTGATTATGTTCCACTTATAGGTGAGATCATGTGGTATTTGTCTGTCACCGCCTGGCTGATTTCACTTAGCATAATGCTCTCTAGTTCCACCCATGCTGTCACGAAGGGTAGGAGGTCCTTCTTTCTTTCTGCTGCATTGCAATCCATTGTGTAAAGCTGTGCAACACAGCTTTTTTGATCCACTCATTTACTGATAGGCACTTACATTGCTTCTAGCACTTGGCTATTGTAAATTGTGCTGACAAGAACATTGGGTGCATAAGCCCTTTTGAACTGATGTTTAAGGATTCTTAGGGTATAATCTCAGAAGTGGAATCACTGAATCAAAGGCAGTTCTATTTTTAGTTTTTTGAGGAAATTCCATACGTTTTCCACAATGGCTGCACCAGTCTGCATTCCCACAAACAATGTACTAGGGTTCCCTTTTCTCTACATCCTCAGCAGCACTTGTTGTTTGTTGATGTGTTTATGATGAACATTATGACCTGTGTGAAGTGCTATCTCATTATGATTTTAATTTATATCTCTCTGATGGCTACTGATGCTGAGAATCCTTTCATGTGTCTCTGGGCCCTCTGTATGTCTTCCTTGGAGAAGTGTCCATTCAGGTCCTTTGCCTGTTTTTAATTGGATTGTTTGTCTTCCTAGAGTGGAGTTGTGTGAGTTCTTTATATATTTTGGAGATCATACCCTTGTCTGAAGTATCAGGCAAAAGTATATTCTCCTATGGTTGGTTCCTTTCTCATTTTACTGATATTTTCTTTAGCTGTGCAGAAGCTTTATATTTTGATGAAGTCCCATTTGTTTATTCTTTCCTTTATGTCCCCTGCTCTAGAGCACATATTGGTAAAAATAGTGCTACATGGTATATCTGAGATTTTCCTGCCTATGTTCTCCTCTAGGACTTTTATGGTATCAAGACTTATATTTAAGTCTTTTATCCATCTCAAATTTATTTTTTTGTATGGTGTAGGTTGGTGGTCGAGTTTCATTTTTTTGCATGTAGCTGTCCTGGTCTCCCAACACTATTTGTTGAAAAGGATATGTTTACTAGGTTTTATGCTCCTTACCCCTTTGTTGAATATTAATTGACCATAGTGATATGGATTTATTTTGGGTTTTCTATTCTCTTCCATTGACTTATGTGTCTATTCTTATGTCAGTACCAGACTGTTTTGATTACAGTGGCCTTGTAATATAGTTTGATGTGAGATGTTGTGACCCCTCCTACTTTGTTCTTTCTCAGAATTGCTGCATCAATTCAGGGTCACTTATGGTTCCATATAAATTTTTGAAATGTTTGTTCTATATCTGTGAAATATGTCATTGGTATTTTGATAGGGATTGCATTGTATATATAGATTACTTTGGGTACTGTGGACATTTTGATGATGTTAATTCTTCCTGTCCATGAACACGGTATATGTTTCCATTTATTTGTGTCTTCCTTAATTTTTTTCTACAGTGTTTTGTAATTTTCTGAGTACAAATTTTTTACCTCTTTGGTTAAGTTTATTTCTAGGTACTTTACTTTTCTTCTTGCTATTGCAAATGGAATTGCTTTTCTGATTTCTGTTCATGATATTTCATTGTTGTTGTACAAAAATGCCTTTGATTTTTGAATATTGACTTTGTATCCTGCTGATTTGCAAAATCCACTTATTAGGTCAAGTAGTTTTTGGTGGAGTCTGTAGGGTTTTCTATGTATACTGTCATGTCATCTGCAAACAATGACAGTTTTCTTTCTCCTTTCTAATTTAGATGCCTTTTATTTCTTTATCTTGTCTGATCACTTTGGCTAGGACTTCCAATACTATGTTAAATAGAAGTGGTGAAAGTGGACATTCTTATCTTGTTCCTCATCTTCATAGGAAAGCCTTTAGTTTTTGCCTGTTGAGTATGGTGTTTGCTGTAGATTTTTTATATATGACCCTTATCATGTTGAGGTATGCTACTTCTACTCCCAATTGACTGAGTGTTTTTATCATAAATGGGTGCTATATTTTATTAGATGCATTTTCTGCATCTATTGATATGATCATGTGATTTTTATCTTTCTTTTTGTTTATGTGATGTATTACATTTATTGACTTGTGAATATTGTACCATCCTTGCATCCCTGGGATGAATCCCACTTGATCATGGTATATGATCTTTTTAATGTATTACAGGATGCAGTTTGCCAATATTTTGTTGAAGATTTTAGCATCTATGTTCATCAGCAATATTGGACCATAGCTTTATTTCTTTGTTATGTCTTTATCTGTTTTGGGGATTAAGATGATGCTGGCCTCATAAAAAGAGTTTGGGAGTCTTCCCTCTTCTTGGATTTTTTGGAGTAATCTGAGAAGGATAGGGGTTAGCTCTTCCTTAAATGTTTGGTAAAATTCTCCTGTGAAACTGTCCAGCCCAGGGTTTTTGTGTGCCAGGAGGTTTTGTTTTTTGTTTTTTTTGTTTGTTTGTTTGTTTGTTTGTTTTTTAATTACTGCTTCAATTTCTCCAGCTGTTTTCAATCTGTTCAGGCTTTCTGCTTCTTCATTCAGTTTTAGAAGATTATATTTTCTAGAAATTTGTCCATTTCTCCCAGGTTTTCAAATTTCTTGGCATACAGTTCTTTACAGTAATTTCTTACAATCCTTTGTATTTCTGTGGTATCAGTTATACTCGCTTCTCTTTCACTTCTGATTTTGTTTATTTTGGTCTTCTCTCTTTTTTTCTTGATGAGTCTGATTAAAGGCTTGTCAATTTTGTTTATCTTTTCAAATAACCAGCTCCTGAATTTGTTGATCATTTGAATTGTTCTTTTAGTCTCTATGTCATTTAATTCTGCTCTGATCCTCAATATTTCCTTCCTTCTTCTCACTCTGGATTTTGTTTGTTGTTGGTTCTCCAGTTCTTATAGATGTAGAATTAGGTTGTTTGAAGCATTTCTATCTTTTTGAGGTAGGACTGTATCACTTTGCTGTGTCCCATAGGTTTTGTCTGTTGTGTGTTCATTTTCATTTGTTTCCAGAAACTTCTTGATTTCTCTCTTGATCTAATTATTAACCTATTCATTGTTTAATAGTGTGTTATTCAAGCTCCATGAATTTGAATGCTTTTGAGTTCTTTCCTTGAGGCTGATTTCTACTTTTAGGCCTTTGTGGTCAGAGAAAATGCTTGATGTAATTTCAATTTTGTTGAATTTTTTTGAGGCTTGTTTTGTGTTCTGTAATGTGGTCTGTATCTGAAAATATTCCATGTGCATTTGAAAATAATGTATGTTTTGTTTCTTTGAGATGAAAGGTTTTATGTATATCAGATAAGTCCTTTTGATGTAGGGTGTTGTTCCATACCATGATATCATTGTTGATATTCTGTTTGGAAGAGATCTATCCATTGTTGACAGCATGGTGTTAAAATCTCCTAGTATAGGTGTGTTGATGTCTACATCTTTCTTGAAGTCCTCCAAAATTTTCCTTATATGTTGGGTGCTCCTGTGTTGGGTGCATATATGTTCATGTATTTTATGCCTTGTTGATGGATTCTTCCCTTGAGTATTATGAAGTGCCCTTCAGTGTCTCTTTTTATGGCCTTTGTTTTGAACTCTATTTTGTCTGATATAAGTGTTGCTACCCCGGCTTTTCTTTTCCTGTCCATTTGCTTGGAATATTTTTTTCCAACCCTTCACTTTCAGTCTGTGTAGGTCTTTTGTCCTGAGGTGGGTCTCTTGTAGGCAGCATATGTGTGGGTCATGTTTTCTTATCCATTAGCTATTCTGTGTCTTTTGATTGGAGTATTTAATCCATTTACATTTAAGATTATTACTGATAGATACTTGTTTATCTTTCTGTCTTTGTACCTGTGTTCCTCTCTCTCTCACTCCTTTCCTTCTTCTTCTTAAAGCAGTCCCTTTAGCATATCTTGCAGTGCTGGTTTGGTGGAGTTGTATTCTTGTAGCCTTCTTTGTCTGGGAATCTCCTTATTTAGCCTTCCATTTTAATTGAGAGCCTCGCTGTGTAGAGTAGTCTTGGTTGCAGGTCTTTGCCTTTCATTATTTGGAATATTTCCTGTCATTCCCTTCTGGCTTGTGTTTCTTTTGAGAAATCAGCTGCTAGCCTTATTAGAGATCCCTTGTGTGTTACTTCCTATTTCTCCCTTGCTGCCTTTAAGATTCTCTCTTTGTCTTTAAATTTTGTCATTTTAATTATTATGTGTGTTGGAATGGGCCTCTTTGTGTCATTTTGATTCAAACCCTCTGTGCTTCCTGAACTTGTACAGCTTTTCCCTTCTACAGGTTAGGGAATTTTTTTCAAACAGATTTTCTATCCCTTGCTCCTTCCCTTCTCCTTCTAGCATTCCTATGATTCAAATGTTTTCATGCTTCATGTTGTCTTGAAGTTCCCTTAAGCTATCTTTATATTTTTTTAGTCTTTTTTTATGCAGTTGTTTTACCTGGTTATTTCTTTCTACTTTGTCTTCCTGCTCAATAATTCAGTCCTGTGCTTCATCCAGCCTGTTTGTAAGTCCTTCTAGTGTAATTTTTATGTCAGATATGTATTCTTCATTTCTTCCTGATTCTTGTTTATAGTTTCTATTTCCTTTTTCATACTATTGTAGTTCCCACTCCATTCCTTGTATTTGTCAGTGAGTTCCTTGAGCATCCTTATAACCATTCTTTTGAATTACATGTCTGATCATTCACTTGCCTCCATTTCATTTAGCTCTTTTACTGGGGAATCTTCCATTCCTTTTGCTTGCACATTCTTTTTTTGTCTCCCCATTTTAGGTGACTCTTTTTGCTTGTTTCTGCAATTTCAGATGTTCTGCTTTGTCAGCTGTCTTCATGGGGTGCAGTTCTATGGTAGGGTTTCTGTGGGACTCAGTGGTGCAGTCTCTTTGATTTCCTTGTCTGGATGCTCTGGGGTTGCCCTTTCTTCCTTTAGTGTGGACTCTCTTGTTGTACTTAGGTTTTATCTGTTGGTGTCTCCTTTGTGGTGGGTTCTTCCCTCCAGTGGGTTTCCCGGTAGTCACAACTCCCCCCTTGTCTTGTATACTGTTGTATAGGTATTGGTTAACAAGACAGTATTACCACACAAGCAAACCTACACCAGCAAAAAGAACCCCTTTACTGCATCAACAACCTGAACTGCAATTGAGCTAAGCTTAAAAAGTTGAAGAGAGATTGCGGATGTTATAAGATATGACAAAAGGAATATGAGATGACTAAAAGTGGGGAAAATGTTATTGAATGCTGAGAGAGAGGAGAATTGATAAGATCTGGGATAGAACTGAGGTGAAGAAAGGGAGAGAACAAAATTTAAAACATAATACACAAAAGGGCAATGGGAACAATGGGGTAAAAAAAAGGGAAAATTATACTATGAGGTTTGAAGTAAAATTGAAATGGTACTGAACCAATAGGAGGAAAATTGAAAACAAAACAAAACAAAACAAAACAAAACAAAAAACCACAGCAGGGTCAATAGCAACAACAGCTGAATAAAATTAAATAAAGGTGGGATGGGAATAAGTATATTATAGAGAAGAAAAAAATGAATATGAGATGTCTATAGTAAAGAAAAATGATTTTGAGAGCATGGGGGAGCAAACTAATAAGAATAAGGAGTAAAGTTTGAGAGAGGGGGAAAAAGAAAAGAAAAAAGGAGAGAGAAAACAATGAAATAAAATTCCTCACTCAACTGATCAGGGGCAGATTGAAGGCAAAATGGAATAAGACAGCAGGAGAGTATTATATATTGCAAACAAGTAGTGAAAAAATGGGCATTCCTTTGGAGAAGTACAGCAATAACCATGGTATTCCACCCAACTAGCCACTGTTTATAAAAGGTGAAAAAGAAAAAAGACTCTTATTAGAAGGGAAAAAACAATGTGAGCTGACTTAAGAAACAAGAGTGCTTACACAAGGTTAGATGGAGGAGAAATAGTGAGAGTAAGGGACAGAAACTTGGTGTGGTGTGAGAGTAAATAAAGTTCACATCAACAGTAATAAAGCTCAGGAAGATGACAAAATGGATTAAGACCAGGGAAAGGTGCTGTGTATGGGATTTGGAATAACAATAGTATGATAAGAAATATATAATCTGAATTTAAAAGAATAAATAGTAAAAGATGAAGAGTGGCATGCTATTTGCAATACAAATATAGTGAAAGAACAATTAAAATGTAATATGAAAGGGAGAATTAAAAGAAATCAAGCAATAAAGACAAACAAAATAAAATAAACAGAAAAAAAGAAATAAAAAAATGCACGTTCTGAAGGATAGCAAAGTGAAATTTGTCTCCGCTTTTGGTGTTCACCTTCTGGACTTCGCTCTGGATCTGTCTCAGGTTTTCTCACAGCTCTAAGTCTATTGTCTTAGTCTTGGGGTGGAGGGGAGCATGCTGCTGTTAAACCTGCCAAGCTGGTTTTGCACATCTGCCCTGATCCTGCAGGCAGAGGGGAGCTGGGCTCCAGTTTTTTCCTTTCCTGTGGTTCCACAAATATGGAGGCTCAGTCTGGCCTACAATATTCGTAGGTGCCCAGTTTCTGGCCCACACCCTCAGAGCACTGTGCCTCCCACACTGACTACTCTGTGCATTTGCTCCAGGCTGGTGCCTAAAATCCACCTCATTTTGCACCCCTTGATTAGTCCATGAGGTGCACTGAGTGAGGGCAAATCATGCCCACTCTCCTCCCTCTTTGCTGGCCCGGCGCCTGTGTGTATGCAAAGTCCCTGCTCTGGTGCTCAGTTCCCCTATTGAAAAAGTCTCTCTGGGCCCTACTGCCTCTCCAAGCCCCTGCTGTCCTGCTTTGATCAATGGGTGAGGCACCCTGAGTGGGAGCAAATTGCTCCTTCACTCCTCCCTCTTCGCTGGCCAGTAAGACTGTAATATAATAAACAAAACCAATTAATACACCAAATCTATTTTATACCCAAAACACAACAATCAACAGCAAAAAGATTCTGCTAAATTTTAAGTATTACTTTTTATAATAAAAATAACCTAATGAAAATCTATATACCTAATAGTGTATCTTCAGTAAAAGATTGCAGATACACTCTGTGGTGCGCACCTTGTCCCTGGAGAAGAGCAGATGAAACTGATCAGAGATTCTTTAAGTATGTGACTCATTCCCCCACCCCCACTCTCCAAAGAAACTGAAAGTTGTAGTTGTTCAAAGCTTTCTTTTTAATCAGCAATTTTATGGTTCTTAGTTCTTAAGCTTTTGATGATTTTGGTAAAACCAATATTATTTTCTCCCTAGGATGAGAAGCTTTTAATTGATTAGGATGCTCACTTTGAATTTCTAGCCTTTGAAACAAAGGCCAGAAAAACACCAGAGTAAGGTCTTAGGATAAATTTTCTAAGTCAGAAAATCTCAAAATCATTGTCCTCTTCAAAGAGCAAAAGAAAGTAAAGAAAAAATGTAAAGTTAGAGAGGGTGAATTAAAAGCTTCTAGGGTGCTTCAGAAATGTCAAGTGATTTTTACTTTATTTTTAAGACCAAACAAAGTACTTCAAGGAGTTTCCTTAGAAATTATCATAATCTTTTTTTAATCACTTGTTTTGGTTATTCCGTTTCAGTTGTCCCAGTTTTTACCCCTTTGCCCTCTCCTGGCACATCCCTCCCCCCCCACTCGCTTCCACACTATTTTCATGTCTGTGGGTCATTCACACATGTTCTTTGACTAGTCAGGAACCAAAGAAAAATAGAGGAAACTGAGTAAACTAATGTATTACTCCATTGGCCAAATTGGAATTAGAAACTGAAATACTAAGTTTTTCTTTAATTTGGAACATGGAAAGCATTCAGTGTCCTCTGCGGTCACGTGATTTAGAAGAACACGTTTCTTTAGGATGTATATTAATGTTCAAACATTAATGAACTGAGATCATACTGCTTATGGGAAAATAGTTATCAGAGGTACAGTAAAGGAGAGGACTCTAAAATCACCCTGCCCTGGGCTGCATCACTCCTGGCAGGTCAACCACTCTCCCTCAGGCAACTCTCACTGGTCATTGTCTCACCGCATCAAAGTGCCTAAAACCAGTCACCCATTCATTACTATACAATTGGACTGACCATGCTCTTCCCTCTGAGAGGTAATCGGAACTAATTCCATCATTCCCTTCAGTCCAGTTTTTACCTCCCTGGACTTTGAAAACACAAGATTCAATGACCATCCTTCATTATTTGTAAAACCTCTGTTCTGACATGATCGCCTGTCATAGCTGGACACTCCAAGTTCTTTCTCCATAACACAAGGTCTGTCATTAAGAAAGCCCCTTCATCCTTAGCTTCTTCCATTAAGCTTCAATTTACCTTCTTGCTCTAATTAAAATTTAGCTCACTTTGGAAGGCACTGCTTGCCCTTGTAATATTCTGAAATAGTTGCTATATTTTCTCTCATCCTATGTACACCATTTTCAGACAATTTTTCTTTCTACTTCCCTTACCTGCCAGTCCCATTGGAGTGACTATGAACAGTTAATACCTGCACTAGCCTTCCTGGCTGCAGTCATCTGCTGTCCTTTTCATAAGCGCCCCTCCTCCCTTCATTGCAGATTTTTGTACCGGCTTAACCCTGCTCCACCACCACTCCTGTCTTCATAATTCATGATTTCAATACCCACAAAATGATCCCTCGCATATCCTGGGTCTTCTCACCTCCAATTATCTTCTAACCCATATCAGCCACCATTTCTATAATCAGACCAAAGATACTGTCATTTGCAAGAGCTGAGTTCTTTTTACAATCTCAACTTCAAGCAGCACACGGAGTACCAATCTGAAGGCCCATTTGTCTATTTTTGATTCTCCGATGTGAACCCTCCATCCACTGGCGCTCTACCACATTAGCTCTTTGTACCACTCGTTTCCTAGTGGTTTCTCTCTCTCTCTTTGGCTTTGTTTTTAAAATGTTTTATTTGATTCTTTTTAATTTTAAATTAATTTGATATATTTCTTTGTTTTTCCTAACATTGTTTCTTGACTGTCTTTGCTTTAATACACTGGTCAGTGTCATCACTCGAGCTTTGTTTCCCCTCTTCCCTTCCGTCAGACCAAACTGACACGATCTCAGCACTGATTAAGCTGAACTTTTCCACCTGCTTAGAACCTGTAACTTGGCTGGAGAAAAATCCAGTTTGACAGGTATCACTTCAAGTTTGTGATCACAGACTCAAGTGGGTCATCAGGGTTTAAAAATTCTCTCGTATTTTCCAAGTTAATTCACTCTCTCACTTTCCGAGACAATTGTTCATATGTTCTCACCACTAAAGTTTTTCCCAATCCTGCTCTCCATTCTGAGCTGATGTCCTTGCTTTACATTTTACTACTAAAAGAGAAATAATAAGAAGGGAAGGCCTACGTGGGCCTAACATTAAAACTACCCATCTTCATCAATTCTACTATATCAGGAAGAATTGATATTTCTCTTCCTATGTGATAATTCTTATCAAGGTAGAAACAGGTGTCAGTCTCCTATTTAAAAAATCATCCATCTCCAAATCTTTATCTAGATTACAACCCATTTTTCCTCTCCCTTTTAGAGGATTCGTTTATACTCACTGGCTCTCTCTCCTTCACTTACTTCTCTCTTGAACCTTCTTCAACCAGGATTTGTTTCTACTAAATCTTCTATTATTATCACCAATAAACTTCACTTTGCCACTTTCATTGACTTATTCTTAATCCTCATTTTATTTGATCTCACAATAGCACAGGCCCTGTTTGATTACTCTTTCTTGAACCTTTCTTTATTTAGCCTCCAGGATAATAATCCCTTTTTCCCCTTCTTTATTCTTGTAAATCCTTCTCTGTCTCCTTTGATAAATCTTATCTTTATGACCTCTCAATCACATTGAGGTTTCCAAAGCTCAATTATCAGATTCTTTTTTGTTGTGCTAATTGAATCCCATTGTTTCAAATACTGTCCGAAGCTCTGATCTTTCCCATGAAATTCAGACTCATTTAATCTCTACAATTATATTTAGAATAGACATCCCAAATTCAACCTACCGAAAATGAAGTTTTGTCTTTTACTCTGTTTTTCTCAAAGTTGTTCACATTTTTGTAAAAGGAAATTCCATTCATCCAGTAGTTCAAGGCCAAAAAGCTTAGAATCATATTTGATTCCTCTTCTTCTCTTACAGCTTCTCTTCTGCTCTCATAATTCTAATCCAGTTTAGAGGCAAATGTCCATTCTCCCTTTGAGGTATAACTAGGATCTAATTGCTTCTCATACCTCCCCAGACACAAAATTCTGTCTCAATTGAACTATTGCAATAGCTTTCTAACTAGTTTCCATCCTTTCACTCTTATCTCCCTAACATCTACTCTCTTCAAAGAAGCTAGAGCAGTTCTTTAAAAATGTAGTTTCAATCAAATGACTACTTTGCTCACAATTTCCGAAACCTTTCCGGCTCACTCAGAATAAAATTCAGACTCCTTAACCTACCCTTAAGGCCATATAAAATTATTTATTCAGACTCCAATTTCTCCTTTCTTACCTATTTCTGACACTCGCCCTTGAGCTCACAGTACCATACACACTAGTATCCTTTCATTCCTCTTCCCAATATCTTATCAGGTCAGAAATCTAAGTGAATAGAATTTCAGAATGTATGCTTTTATTAAAATCATACATTTAACTCCCCCTAAGCAAACTTATATATTTCAAAATATCAAAGAAAAATATAGTCTCTATCAATAGATAAATCTATTTTCATCGCCCTAGCTTGTGTAGCTCAGTGGACTGAGTGCAGGCCTGCAAACCAAAGGTCTTTGGTTTGATTCCCAATAAGGGCACATGCCTGGGTTTCAGGCCAGGTCCCCAGTAGTGGGCATGTTAGAGGCAACCACACATTGATGTTTCTCTCCCTTCCTTTCTCTCTCCCATTCCCTCTCTAAAAATAAATAAATAAAATATTTAGAAGAAAATCTGTTTTCATCCATCTGTTGATCTGTCTTATTTAGTTTCTAGATTCTTTCTTAAATTATTTATCTAAGGGAAATTTTGTGATTCTAATATTAGGAAAAAGGAAAAGAAAAAAAACAGTGATGCTATGTTAAGGATCAAAACTATGCTGCAGATTAACCAGAACACTCTAACTAAAAACAAAAAAAAAATTAGTATAGATTCATTTGAAGACAGAAAATAGCCTACTTTTCAAAATTGGTTGCTAAAATGTATTAGCAATTAGGCATTTGGAAGAAGTTATAACTACTTGACACAAAAATTTAACATGCAATTATAGTATTCATGCTTTTAAAAGCAAAATGAAATGCTAAATTACAGAATCAATAAACACAATCATTTGCTTAAAAATTGAACATTTGAGCACATATTACAATGATGATGCAAACCAAGACTGACTAGAACACACAAAAATGGGAAAGGGAGTAAAACCTTTTTGTTTTTGTCTTGTTCAACATTTTATCATAAAAATTACATAGGCTATGGCCTGGGTCCCATAATTCAGGTTGCACATGCACAGTTTTGCATAGTTTTCACAAGATACTGCTTCTGATTGCATATCCTTTTATTCATATTGATGACTTTAAGAATAAGCAGCAAGGTAGTCATACTTATAAAGGTTCATTGACTTCAAACCCTTTGACATATATGATAAAATTTGTTCTTAACAATAGCTCAAGAGTGTAAAACCTATAATATCTCCAATGATCTATGGTTAGATAGTAATGAAAGAAAATTAGACTCTCCTAGATCACTCCAAGTTCAATCACTTTTCCCAAAAATCATTAAAATGACTCTTATATAGTAGTAGAGAAAGTGACCCAGTGATAGGATTTCAAATCCTCCTCATTTCGCAAATTCACTCCTTCTCACTGGCTCCTTAAAATGTCATTGACAAGAACCTTCTCCTCTTAATATAAATCTTTGACTCAATTTGACACAAGTGCCTGCAGATAAATAACATTTTAAGCCATCATCAGGAATTTACATTTTAAGGACAAGGAGAGTTCTGAGACCAGTACCAAGGAGAAAATGTACTTTATATATTATTTACTTATTTTCTAGTGGGACATTCTTTGCATCAGCCTAATCAATGCATTTTGTCCTCAGTTAATGAAAATCTGAGGTATAAAGGGAAGACAAGGAGTCAGTTACATGTTTCCATAGTTTAATGTCATCAAGTTCTGAAAGCCTGATGCACCTTATCTCCACAATAGAGTTATGACTACCAGGCATGTTAGTTACTCTTATACATTAAAAAAAATTATAAGTAACAGCTGACTGTTTGTTTGGGATTGATCACAAAAGGAAGAGTTCATATGGTACAAGGGTGGTGATGACAGACATTGCTGACTCCCAGGTTTGCCCAAGGGTTTTCCTTCCTCTTCATCTGTAGCCAAGGCTGCTGTTACCTCAGTTTAGAGCAATATTGTGAGCCATTGTCATATTTTTTTTTGACCAACCTCATTACTCTAAAGTGGATAAAGCAGACAAAACCTTAGACACCGGAAACACTCTTATGTTCTGGCAGAACTTGTCCCAAAGCACCTACACATTTAGTGTCAAGTACTTCAGGAAACCTGATATCCACATTTTCTCATTCATATCTGCCTTAAAGACACTGGGCACCACCTGAAGGCCACATAATGAGTCTTCCTTGGCACTGAAAGAAATTTGGGGAATGAGATCATCATGTATAAAGGGTCCCAGATAGGACCATTTTATTCAGAATCCTCTTCTATAGGAAATAGTGAAGGATTCCACTTAATTGGATTTCAATATTTGTTCATTTCTCTAGAGGCACTGAATAAACTAATTTCATTTTCAACCTCATCTGTATTCTTAGTTCTATACTTCTGCATGTATATAGGTGCATACATAATTTTAATCCCCTACTCCTTACCATTACTGCTACTAAAGGTGTAGCTAGCTATTCAGACAACTGAGCTTGTATGTATTTTCTTTAATCCTTTTGAGTTAGAGGAAAGGCAGAAACACTAAATCCCTAGCACTTAGAATTCAGGAGAATCTTTAAAAAAATGTATCCCCTTCTTACTGTCCCCATGCTCTACCACACATTTCCCATATTGTGTCTGCATATGGGGCCATAAAATATAGGGTCTGGCCGAAGTAATGCTTGCTTGAGTGTGGTTGGTAGGGTAATAACATGGATGTAATAATTTATAGTTTTAATTTGAACTTTTCACTTAAAATATTATATGGTATGCTTGAGTGTGATGTCATTACATTACAGAATTAAATGCTTATGATTTTGTAATGAAAGACTTTGTAATACAAAGCAGGTGTTTTTGTGCTGGACCCTGTGCGTAATGGATACATGTTAAGGTGGCCAGTGCATGGGCTGTGAAAGAATTCACAAAGAGAAGAAAAGGCAGAGAGCGAAGTTTTATTCAATTTCCAAGGGGGAAAGGGGGTTAATGTGAAGAGATATGCCAGCAGCTGAATGTTGGCGCTGTTTTTATGGAGTGATGGGGAGTGGTGCACCTGGGTGGTCATGGCAATTATAAATCAGGAGGTTTCTGGCTGATTGCGCAGGCTTCAATTTGTTCTGCTATTATCTTTGGGTTCAGAGTCCGTGTGCTCAGGTCTGGCATGCTGTGTTTGTGTAAGTTCTAAAACACCTGCATGGGGGTGCTTTTCAGTAATCCCTGGGGTCCTGAGAATGGGGGCTCAGAGAAAAAACAGTTAATTACGCCTGGCAGGCTCAAGGGAAGAGAGATGGCTGGCTTTGGTAAAGAGGCCTGAACGGGGCCTTTCCTAACTGTGTTTTTGTGTTTTCATCCCTTCTATACACAGAGAAGAAAAACAATGGACTTTTGTACCATTCTTTTGGGACCACAGTTTGAGGATTAGCTTTGGGGCTAGGCTGTGAGAGGATGGAGAACAAAAGAAAGCAAAAATGTAGGTGTTTCACCCATTTTCATTCGCCATCAGAAGACACTTTGTCCCTCTTCAAGGTAGATCTAGAGAACTTCTGGAACTCCCTCTGCCCTTTTTTGTGTTGTGTTGAGTTGAAATTGTGGATACCAAAAAAAAAAAAAATACAGCAGGTCCTTAAATAACTTCATTTCATTCAATGTCATTTTGTTTTAATGTTGAAATGTCGTAGAAACTTAACTCTTATTTGTATCAATTAGCCTATTAGTTTTCTTATATGTTGTTTAGTTTAAAGTCACAGAAACCTTTAACATTAAGTGAGAACCCATGTTATACTAACCAATAGTTTGGTAGTACTTGAAATTCTGGTCTTCTTCCCAATAAACCAACTATTATTTATTGTTACATTCCTCAATAGCTGCTCCATGTATTCTGTCCGGTGTTCCTAACTGCATTTAGTGGGCGAGACAGATGGAATGTCTTTATTCCTTACTCAGAAACAAACTCCCATGGAAACATTTAATTTTTTTAAAAAAGTGGTTCAGTGCTGTTAGTATCTTATTTTTATGTACTTTATAAACATTTTAAAAGGAACTCATGGGGGAAAAAAAGCCATGAAGGATTTCATTTTGATATTGATTAGCTTTTCTCTGCTTCTCCAAACTCTTATGCTGTAAAATCAGCAAAAACAAATTGATTATTTGAGGGGCAATCATGCAAATAGTTGGCTTCTCTTTAGATTTAGCTCATCACTCTAAGAAGCCCAGAACAATCTATTGTTCTTATGTGCTTAAAGTTAATTCTATGTAAATGGTCTCAGAAACTTCAATATAAAGACCAACTAACTTTAACGTTTAAACGCTAACTCTTCTAACATCTAACTCTTCAGAGCTCTGTTCAGTTTCATGCTGGAACCTTCATCCCCTTTATGTATGGCAATTAGCCCACTGCATGGCACAGTGCATGACATATGACAGAGGTCCAGAACATGTTTGCTCACCGTGTTGAAAGAATAAACCAGTGCATTCAGTTTTTCAAGCACACATTGAATATGTTTTTTGCATAAAACACTATGATGAAGGAAAGTAAACTGATGGCCAAGATATGTCTCTGATATCCAGGAACTCTCACAGTGGGAAAAATAGATATGTAAGCAACTTATTATTAGAGGGCAGAATGAAACAAATAAGAAAGAGATATGTTGGGGAATTTTATTAGAAAGAAAAAATATGAATAGTGGCAAAAATATTTTTGTTGAATCAAATTAAAATGCTTGTCAAAATCTTACTTATTAAAGTCTGTAATTTATGGAAACAGCACTGACTTGGAGTCAGGAAATACTAATTTTTTTTCTAGTTCTGCTGTTATCTATCCCTGTGATCTTACAGTGTATATAGTAACCTTGATATTTTTTCTCTAATCTGAAAAAAACAAGAGACTTAATTAGCTTATATCTTTCTGCTCCAATTTGTAATGTTTTTGTCTTCATATTTATAAATTGACATTATTTTTCTATTTTACATAATTTTTCATTATACTGTAAATATTCTTCAATAGATTGATGTTTGAAGTAATGGAATTTAATCACTTCACCTAGATGTATGTATTAGAGATTTATTCCTCTAGATAAATATAATCTAATTCATTTATTGAATAGTAAGTAATGCACTATTTACAAATATACTCTAGTATGCATGTATACCACTTACGGTTTGATATTGCCAATATTTCTTTATTAGAAACCATGCACTTATCATTTATATTGTTGGGCCCATATAATAGCTTCGCTAACACAAAACAACAACTGAAATTGCTGAATCCTAATGCTTGTATATTTTGAAGTTTATTAGACATAGATTAACTGTTTTCCAAAGTGATTTTACTGTCAGTGTTTGAGAATTCTGATTTCTTTGCATACTCTCTAATACTGTTATCTGCCTTTTATAATTTTCTGGGTGTAAAATAGTATTTTATCTAGTGGAAGTATCTTTTAGGATAAGCATCTTTTATAGTACTAAGTAAGTCCCCTACTATTCTGGTTTGCTAAGAATTATTTGTTATGTGTTAGGTTTTTGTTTATATAGTTCGTAATAATCTTGTCATAAATGGTTTTTATAATATGAAATCCATTTTTTCGAACTATTGCTATGATCATAAATTTGTTTAGCCTCCATTAATGTGCTTAAACAGTGGATTACATCATTAAATGCTCTGAAATTAAATACTTCTCTTATTCCTGAAATAATCCTTACTATACATCCATGTATATTATTGTTAGATTTGGATTGCTAACATTTTATTTAGAGTTTTTGCCCCTATACTCATCAGTAGTACTTATTTCTAATATCATCCCTGTCCAATACCTATATTTTACTGGTCTCATTAAAAAAAAATCTAGGAGTTATGCTTCTCTTTCTGTTTTTAGAAACGTTCTTTTCTAAATTAAAGATACATTATAACTAGCCTATAAATTTTGTGATAAATGTAATAACCAATAGTCTAAAAAACAGATTACAGATATTTCACTTAGCCTATCTGAACCTCAGTTACTTCACTAACGATGATCTTAACCATGCCTGACATGTGTTTCCTGCAAGGAACACACTATATAACACATGAAAAGCATACATTTGACTTAAATGTTAATCGTAATTTAAAAATTTAGAATGGAAATGGATTGTTGAGGATTTTGACTGAATTGCTATGAGAAGATGACATTAAAGCTTAGTAGTGTGGACACAATAATCAGTGGAAATAATCCAGAAATTAAGATGGGAATAGAAACCCTGTCATTTAACCAGCCTCTCATGTCCAGAAGCCTCTGTGAAAGGGGGCATCGATGCGGGTTTTGTGTTTACATGCAGGCATGAGTTTGTGTGCCCAAAGTCAGCCTAACTGTAATTCTGATTGATTTCGGATAAAGCCCTCTTTATTTTGGTCATGGGTCTCTCTATGCCATACTTGCTAGAGGCAAAATCTTTGAATGTTGGATTTGATGTGAAGCCAAGTGGCTTAATTTGATAGCATTTTGAAGCAGCAACTATAGTTCTGATTAACTAAGAAACAAAATGCCCCCAGGAGACATAACTATATTAAGTAAATTTTATACGGCCACCCAGGATACAGCTGAACCATCTTATCCTCTCCCCAGTTGGTGTGTGCTGAGAAACTACACACTGAAATAAATATTTTCCTGTACCAAAGGTATCATGATACCTAAATCACACATTATGTTCAAGATTAATGGAAATTTAGAGATAACTGCTGTCAATAGCCCTGCATTCCAAATCAAGAGGGTTTATATTCCTCTGCCATTACTAATTTGGCAAGTTACCTTACTTTCTCTGTGCCTTAGTTCACACATATGTGAAAGGGTACATATCAGATATCTGCTTTTCTTCATAAAATTATGATGACAGTCAAATATTTTCATGTAAAATGAAAGGGCTGAATAGTATATTAGTTAAGCTATTACTAATAGAGCCTATGAAAGATAAGCCTCATATATTCAAATTTGAGAAATGTTTTTATCTTACTAAATGACTTTCGTCAAATTAAGACACATCTGCAACTGAAAGAGGGCACTACTAATTAGACGGGGAAGCGGGGCACAAAGACTGTCCTGAGCAAACCTGGCCACCCAGTTTCTCACTGACCTAATAGCCTAACACAGGTGTTCCCGGTCAGGTGGCTTTTCCCCAGAAGTGGATCAGAGACTCCGTTCCTTCTAGCACACCTTCCACATGTGCATAATAAAAACATTCTAGTGTCAGTCATATGCTCGTAAACCATTTCTCAAAAAAAAAAAAAAAAAAGTTCTAATGTGCAACATTTGTGGTCTTCTCTATTGTAAATATTCCCACTAGGATCAGTTTCAAGCTACCACCAGTGGAACAACAGGCTGGAAACATTTCCAAATACCCATGATAACTGGCTTTTGTGGACTGGTGGAATCCAGCTCCGGAACCCCACTGATAAGCTGTTTTCTCCATTCCAGTCAGTAGCAATGGGAAGAAAGCATAGATGACAATGTATGGGGGATTTTTTTATGCACCAGGTCTTGAAATACCACATTCACTTGCACTCTACTGGTTAGAGTTCAGTTACATGTAACAATTCCAAGTGACACGCAGTCTCTGCATCTAGGAAGGAAACACAATAGGGTTATCCAAACAGCAAACCTGCCTCTGCCACTAGATAATTAATTTCCAAGATTACTTCTGTGTTGAATACTATAAAATATGACTATGAATCTTCAGTTTTCTGTCTCTCAATGATATAAACTTAACATTATATGTATTTTGCAGTGGTGTTTTCGGATGATCATCTATAAGTGAAAATATGGAGCATGGACTATATATGCATTGCTTGTAGAAATTTTAGAAATAGTTATCTTTAAATATGGCTTGGTAGAATAACACTTCATGAAACAACTATTTAATAGTTTCTATTAAGTATTAAAATAATTCAGATCTTGAAATCAGTCTATTTGAATTGCACATTTCAGCTTTGAAATGTATCCAAATATAGTATCTCCTATTTAAATTACTTCATGGGGAGAATTGAAATGACACATCTGATATAAAAAAAAACCTAAATGGGCAGCTCTTCTAAAATAGCAGTACTGAGGAAGTGGAGCAAAATTAAGCTATCCATTCTGATCAAGTTCCCATGTGTCAGCCTCAAAATATGAACTTGTTCATTTTGTAGCTAGACCTTCACTGATTTTGTCATAAGATATATGAAAGCATGCAAAATAAATTACATAGAAATCCTGTTTTATTCAACTTGAATTTCAATCAGTATTGATCTTGATTTTTTAAAAGCCACATTAAATTAGGAGGTATTGAATTGATGGAAGACAATTAAATATCAAATTGAACAATAATAGTGTCATTACACTTTCTACTGTATACAGTAGATAATACTTTTACTCTCATTTACAATGACATTCATTTTGTATTTTTTTTTGATAGCTGGTTAATTTATTATGATATTTATTATGATATGATATTTGTTATGATATTTAATGATAAACCACAAACAAGATTTTGTAGTTTCAGTTCTGTTTGAAATGTTTCACTTGCACAATATCTACAATATTTAACATGTGTGTCTGCATTCCAAGTAGCCATTTATTTCCTTCAAGTTCATGGTATATGTCATGTAAAAACAGTTTTCCAGTAATAGCGAATAGTGGGTAATAATCACTAATCTAAAGTCAAAACATCAGCTTGAAGCCTGACTACCACTGGGTTGCTCTGTACTTTGGAGTAATCACTTAAACCTTTCTGTTCCTCAGCTTCTTTTCTGTGAAAAGGGAGCTATACAATTTGAGTCTATGCCTCAAAGTTTTGTTATGAGGGTTAAATGAGTCAATATACAAAAATACTGTAGAATAGTAACAGTACATGGTGTTTTACAAACATTATTATTATAATTATATTTGTTAGCTTTTTGTGAAAGACTAGAGTGAATTTTATATTTTCAAGTATTTGTATTTGCTTTATTTTTCTATGTTAAACACTGTCTTAGTTAAAAAGAAAAACAAAAGCAAAAACAAATTACTTGCCCATTGTCTTAATAATAGTCTCTTTCATCCAAAGAGTTAAGATAATTTTACTAATTTTAAACCCCAAAGAGGTGAAGGCCACATTTAATCAAATGAATTACTTAAATATACTATAATTTTTCAAAGTTCAAATTTCATAATAAAAAATCAACAACTGCAAAATTAATCCCTAATTTGAATTTTAAGAAAAAATTACAATTGACACTTTTTAAAACCTTCAGCTAATCATAGGAACCATTTTTTATGTATTTTCTTTATGTTCCTTCTGTCCAAAAGTTTCCTTTGTTCTGTGAATTTTAAGTCACTTTACAAAAAAGCAATTTTTAGTTATTGTTAAAGCAAGTACTGGATGGGATATTAGTTTATCGTACCTTTTTGTTAGGTAGAAAGAACATTAAATCTTGAATCTGTCACTATGACCTATCACTTTCTTGCTATTCAATTCTCTGCGGTCTCAACTTTAAAACAGACTAACAATGCTGACCCTTAAAAAAAGTGTAGATATAAAGTCATTTGTTTTCTATTTGTAGGAAAACTCAAAACATTGACTGGACACAAAGGCTTTTGATGCATCTTGTGTTCCTTTCTGATGTGGGTTCCATTGTCCAGTAGCATATCACGACCTTGCTTAGAAAGGTGGCTTTCTGGCTCCTATTGGGAGCTATGTACATGTAATTTTCCTCAGTAAGCAAATGATAGTTTAAACCATTGCCTAAGCACTTGTAGCTTTGTTATCCACTTTAGATTTAATGTTAAGAGTTTTGTCTGGTTAATATTATCACTGGTCATTTTTATGTTTACATATCATGTCTTTAAAAAATTAAGTTTTAGCCCTGGCTGGTATGGTATAGTGGATTGAGCACTAGCCTGCAAACCAAAGGGGTTGCTGGTTCAATTCCCAGTCAGGGCACATGCCTGGTTATAGGCCAGTTCCCTATTTGGGGGCGCCCAAGAGGCAACTATGCATTGATGTTTCTCTCCCTCCCTTCCCCTTTGTCTAAAAATAAATAAAACAAAATCTTAAAGACCTTCATTTCTTTAAAAAAAAAATCAAGTTTTAGTTCGGTTTGCCACTCATTTGCTTTATAAGCTTGGTTATCTTTAAATGCTCTAAGAAATTGGGATATTATAGTAGTAGTTGGATTTGTTCCATTCATTCTATAACAATCTGTAGCTTACAGAAAGTAAAGCTCCCCAGGATTCTTTCAAAATCCAGATAGTCAAACCCTATGTACTGGATGGACCATGCAGTCAAGTTGGCTGCATACGTTGAGCACATGTAGTACAATGGCAATTTTAGAATCAAAGGCAGAAGGATACTGTTCTTATAAATGTGTCTTGAGGAACTGATAATGCATATGCAACATTTTGGAAATTGTAGGATGGCACGCAGGTGGAAGGTGATTGCATTATTTTTGTATGACATAATATTACAGAGTGTGGTCGGTATTGAGAGGCAGTTAGTGTTTTGATTAAGAGCATGAGCTCTGGAGCTAGAATGCTTGGGTTTGAATCTTAGAATCACCATTTACAAGCCACATGATCTCCACAAGTTACTTCATATTCTTATGCTTCAGGTTGTCCATCTCTGTAAAAAGTACCTACTTCACAAAGGTTGTTAGGAGGACTAACTGAGTTTATGTACATAAGGCAATTTAACAGGTTTCCTGGTACACTGTAATTAGTATGCAATGTTTGTTGCTATTTTATCTTGTTACACTCCAAGTTATTAAAATTAAAAATTTAAATCTTGTTTTTTTCTATTATCATTGAATAATTATTAATTTTAATAATAAGGATATTAAATTTTATAGTTGCATTTGTGCAAATTTTTTCTATCATGTGGTGGTTTGCTTTTTAATTTAAAAAACTTTATGCAGTCAAATGATTGTTCCTTTCTAAAGAAAGAAATGTTTTAAGGCAAAAAGAATATTCCCTTGAAGTCAACAGCAATAGAATTCATCTGTGTGTATTTCCTCCTATCATTCACATGTGTATAGTATTCACATAGTTTTAAGCTTCCCATGAATACTATTTTATATTCTGCTTCATATTGCCTAAAAATATTCCACACTTCTCTCTCATTTTCATAAATCAGCACCTGTAATGGCGGCAACATATTGGCTGGTATTAAAATTGAATTTTGTAATTGATTTCTCTCTTTGCTTTGATCTCTGAAAAATCAGAGTTGAATTTGTAGCCCATCTCTAACATTTGTACATAATGCTTCTTTTTTTAGGACTAAATTTGTATTACTAATTATTCATTACTGTATTCTTGTGATTTTATGTTGTAATTTTTTTCACTGCTACATTTAATGCCACGATAAACCCTTTTATTATTTTTTCAGTGAATCCTCTCTTAAAACAATAAGAAAACGTAATAATTAAACTTGTAAGCAAGGATCTTACTGGGTAAAGCAGAAATAGAGCCCTAAAACTTGACTACAACTGCTCTCTCATCCTTTCTCTGACATCTACGACAGAGGCCAAGATTTGGGAAACTCGGATTTTAAAACCATTAACCTAAACCCTTTATACTCCCTTCAGCCTTTCATAAATTCTAAAGTTGCTCCCGGTTCAGAAGAGACCATCGGGGACCTCACCACTTTTACTGTTGTTTGGTCCCCTGGTAGTGTTTTTTCAGAGCTGCCTTTGGACCGTAACTTGGTTCTCAGAATTTGCTGTGTGCAGCCGTTGAAGACCTTTCTGAGTTCATTAAGGAGAATCACTTATGAGGTTCCATGGGAGGAATTTTTCTCAAACCTTAATTCCGGCAGGGAAAATCAGGCTTTATTCTATCCATTGATGTTTTATATATTAGGGACACTGAATCTTGTGATCGATTTCTCTATTTGCTTTGATCTCTAGTTAGAGTTGAATTTGTGACCTAACTCTAACAATTATACACAATACTACTTTGTATAGTAAATTTACAAGGACTTTCATTTTACTACTTTTACTTTTTACTTTACTTTGATTTCTTTACCTTGTCTTCCTCATTCTCTGCAACTTCTGCCAGTTGTTTGAGAAACAACGTACTCGATTATTTGCTGGGTTAAATTGCCAGGAGTGGAATGACTGTGTGGCTGTATTTAAATGTTCAGGTGGCCTGTGATATCTGTTGTGGTCCTATGAGGCGATGGGAGAAAGTCTCCTCCACCTTGCCTCTAAGCTACATTTATTATGAATTTCATGAGTTAAATTCATAAAAATGAGCCCAATGTATTGAAGATAAACAATGCCCACCTCAAATGACTGTTGTAAGAATTGAACAAAATAATATATGTATAGTACATTTAATGTCTCTTAACATATACTATGCACTAATAAATATTAACCATTATTAAATTTCTAGCCAATCACCTCACTAGAAATATAATATAACAGGTTAAGGTTACATTTGTAGCAAATTCCTCAGTAATAGGAAACTTCGTTTTCTTTCTTAATTGCATCACCAATGTCTTAGAGCCCTTGGGCTAATTATGGGCTTCTGTGGTGCTCCTTTTAGCCAACTGGCTTTCTTCACACCCGTCTTTTTGCCTGTGTTGTAACTGTCCTTGTGAAATTATTAAGAGATAAGGTTTGAAAAAATAATGTCTGTTAACCAAAAGATGACAGACTCTCAAATACATAGGGTTTGTGCAGCTTTGTATGCTGCAGTTTATGAATGAAATTACCACACTATTTATTTTCAACAATCATTAGTTCTTAATTGTAAAATGTAGGCATTACTGCCAGGGATTTTATTTATTGAGTTGACTCCATCTTTCTGCTTGGCGATAATGCCATGTTTGCTGTGGAGTACATGTTGTTTACCATGAGGATTACTTTCACATTCACATGATTCTAAGTGGGAAATTAACTGAGGTAGAGGTTCTCTATGAACATTTGCAGCCAAACTAACTGTCCGCAATCTGTAAAAGCTTGATTAATTTTTTTAGTAACAGATTGAGCAATAAAGATATATCTGTGTTCTCTGAAAATATGTGCTCCACTATACAGGAAATACATTCTATCCCTGTTTTCTTTGTAAGAAAAAGAGAGAATAAGAGTTTACTTGGTATTCATCCCAGTTCTAGAAAATGAATGTCTGTGACTCACTATATTTTAGTTTTTAATTGCCTGTTTGACAGTAAACCTATTTCCATAATGTAGTATCTATATTTCATGTTTTATTTGAAGTATGTACACCTAATTTTAAATAACAGCATTTAGCTGTACTGTCTATATACTTTATTTTTGTCACAGGATTTTCTCTTAATAAAAAAAGCACCATTCAAGAGGACTTTTAAGATCCTTACAACTTTTGGAAATGTTTGCATTCTCTGCCCGTGACTTTTGAAGAAAGTCCTACTGAAAAATAAGAATATAGTTAATAAATTGTGTTTTTATAAAATTTACTTTAGATATGTACTCTCCCCATGGCCCTGCCCCACAAAAATACTTAACTAATAATCCTTTAGGCCAACGGTCATTCATTTCCTCTTTCTTATCATATTGAATGTTTCAATATGATATCATGGAATCATGAAAATAATCTGGATGTATTATACATAATAATAATACACCAATATGTAAGGTACATTAAACATAAGTTGTAGATTAATTACTTTGAGGCTGACATGATACAGCCAGAGCTCTGAACTGTCTTCCTCAGAATCATCTGGTTATTATACTCTGAAGCCCCACACTATTTTCAACTAGAGATGTGCTGCACTTATTTCTGCATGTTGTGTTCATAGATAACACTTTTTTGAAAAAGAAAAAATACAATTTCTTTAACACCCACTCATGTTCAATTCCTAGATAAGAAAGCTGAAATTCAGAAGGCAAAGGAATTGCGTAAATAATAATCATTTAGTGTTACCTATATATGTAGCCACACATGTTTATTCCTACTGTGAAATTTTTGGCCTTACCTGGCTCAATTACCCTAGATTCACATTTGCTTAATTACTACTGATAAGGTGCTATGTTCTATGGGAGACTATGATAGTTGCCCTTTATCACCTTCCCTTGAAATATATGGATGTTTCGTGTGTGTGTGTGTGTGTATGTATATGTATACATGTATATACATACACACACAGACACACAGAGAAAGAGAGAGACAAAATTCACATATAATGAAATGTATGTATCTTAAGTGGATAGTTTGAGTTTTGACAAGTATATACACCCAGGTAACCAACAGTCACATTATAATGCAGAATATTTATATCATGTTTTCCTGTCCCTCTTCCCCCATCTCTTCTGGAAGCAACTACTTCTCATTTCCACCACTGTATACTAGCTTTATTTGTTGTATGATTTCCTCCATGTACAATATGTAACACCAATTCTCTTGTGTCTGAATTCTATTGCTCAACATAATGTCTTTGAGAGTCATCCACACTGTTGTACATATCAGTAATTGTTTTTTTATTTTAATTGTTATTCAAGTACTGTTTTCTGCCTTTTACTCCCATCCCAGCCCATCCCCCCAACCCTCCCCACCTCCCTCCCATTTCCACCCCTGCCCTTGTTTTTGTCCATGTTCCTATGAATCCTTCCCCTTTTCCCCTGAAATTCCCTCCCCTCTCCCCTCTGGTCACTGTCAGCCTGTTCTCTATTTCGGTGTCTTTGGTTATATTTTGCTTGTTTGTTTGTTTTGTTGATTAGATTCCTGTTCATGGTGAGATCATATGGTATTTGTCTTTTACCACCTGGCTTATTTCCCTTAACATAATGCTTTCCAGTTCCATCCATGCTGTGGTAAAGGGTACGAGCTCCTTCTTTCTTTCTGCTGCATAGAATTCCATTTTGTAAATGTACCATAGTTTCCTGATCCATTCATTTACTGATGGGCACCTAGGTTGCTTCCAGCATTTGGCTATTGTAAATTGTGCTGCTATGAACATAGGGGTGCATAGGTTCTTTTGGATTGGTGTTTCAGGGTTTTAGGATATAATCCTAGCAGTGGAATTGCTGGGTCAAAAGGCAGATCCATTTTTAGTTTTCTGAGAAAATTCCATAGTATTTTCCATAGTGGTTGTACCAGTCTGCAGTCCCACCAACAGTGCACTAGGGTCCCCTTTTCTCCACAACCTCTCCAACACTTGTTGTTTGTTGCTTTGTTTATGATGGCCATTCTGACTGATGTGAAGTGGTATCTCATTGCGGTTTGAATTTGCATCTCTCTGATAGGTAGTGACACTGAGCATCTTTTCATGTGTCTCTGGACCCTCTGCATGTCCTCCTTGGAGAAGTGTCTGTTCAAGTCCTTTGCCCATTTTTAAATTGGGTTGCTTGTCTTCTTAGAGTGGAGTCATGTAAGTTCTTTATATATTTTGGAGATTGAACCCTTGTCAGAGGTATCATTAGAAAATATGTTTTCCCACACGATTGGTTCTGTTTTTAGTAATTATTTTTTTTTAAATTGCAGACTAGTTTAATATTGTTTGAATAGACTATGATTTGTTTATTCATTGTTCATTTATAGATGTTGGAGTTTGTGCCAGTTATTTATTGATATAAATAAAGCTAAGACATATTTATGTTCTTTTTATGGATATATGTTCATTTACCTTGAGAAAATATTTGGAAATGAAATTTCTGGATAATAATAAAGGCATATGCTTAACTTTATAAGAAACTATCAAAATACTGATGATGTTCAGTATTTTTCATATTTTAACAGGTTAATTTTATGTTTTCTTTTTTGAAAAATTTATTCAAATTTAATAACCTTATATAAAAATATATTATTTTCTTTCCATTATTTATGCACACAAGCTCACTATACATTCTCAATATAAATTTGTTGAAAATAAATGTTTTGACAATATTTTCTCCAAGTCTCTGATTTGACTTTATTTTATTAATGCCAGTTTTTGATGAGCAGAATTTCTTCATTTTGTTGAAACTCAACCTCTCCCTTTTTTTTTCTTTTTTGATTAGTAATTTTATGCCCAGGACATTTTTTTTTTTTTTTTTTGTATTTTGGAATAGGAGCTTTGTGCTTTTAGCTTTCATGTGGAGGTCCGTAAATTATCTCAAATAAATGATTACATGGGGTGTGAGTTTCAGGTTGAGGCTCATCTTCTTTCTTCAGACCTTTAACTAGTGACATTTGTAGAACCGACTTTCTCCATTGAGTTGCATTGATGTATTTCAGTTCACCATGTATGCGTTAATACATTCCTGGATTTCCTATTTTATTCCATTGATCTGTATTGTGTTATGCCAACCCTACAGTCTTGATTAATGCAGCTTTATGTTATGTCTTGAAACCAAGTGTGTAAATCCTTCAACTTTGCTTATCTTTTTTCAAGGTATTTAGGAAGGCTATTCCAGGTCCCATTTCCACATATATTTTAGATTGAGCTTACCAATTTCTATAAAAAGATAGCTAGGATTTTTATTAAATTGCATTAAGTCTATAAATCAAAAGAAGGGAATTGAATCTTAATAATGTCTTCTAATTTGTGAATATTGTATACTTCTATAATTATTCACATTTTTAAAAATGTTCTCTAAGCAATGTTTTCTTTTAATGTAGGAATCTTGCACTTCTTATGTGAAGTTTATTCCTAACTACCTTATGGGTTTTGGTACACATACAAATACTATTATTCTTTCATTTTCCAATTGATTCCTGCTAGTCTTAGAAATACAATTGATTTTTGTATATTGACATTGTATGCAGTCATCTTGCTAAATTCACTTATTATTTTTTTTAGTTTTTAAATATATTCCTTAGGATTTCTACATAAACTATATATTCTTTCTAAATAGAAGTAATTTGCATCTTAATTGCCTATAAGCCTCATTGCGCTTGTAGGAAACCTCCAAAGCAATGTTGATTAGAACTTCCAGGAAGTCCAGGAAGCTCAGAGAGTCCCAAAGAAGTTGGACCCAATGAAGCACACACCTAGACACATCATAATTACAATACCCAAGATTAAAGAGAAGGAGAGAATCCTAAAAGCAGCAAGAGAAAAGGGGACAGTTGCCTACAAAGGAGTTCCCATAAGACTATCAGCTGATTTCTCAAAAGAAACCTTACAGGCAAGAAGGGGCTGGAAAGAAATATTCCAAGTCATGAAAAGCAAGGACCTACATCCAAGATTGCTCTATCCAGTGAAGCTGTCATTTAGAATGGAAGGGCAGATAAAGTGCTTCTCAGATAAGGTCAAGTTAAAGGGGTTCATCATCACCAAGCCCTTATTGTATGAAATGTAAAAATGACTTATCCAAGAAAGAAAGAAGATCAAGAATATGAACAGTAGCCTTGGCTGATGTGGCTCAGTGGATTGAGCTCCAGACTGCAAAGAGAAGGGTGCCGGTCAGGGCACATGGCTGAGTCACAGGCCAGGTCCCCAGTAGGGGTCATGCGAGGGGCAACCACACATTGATGTTTCTCTCCCTCTCTTTCTTTCTCCCTTTCCCTCTCTCTAAAAATAAATAAATAAAATATTTAAAAATTTTATATGAATAGTAAAATGACAAACTCATAACTGAACCTAAAAACAAAAACAAACTAAGCAAAAAACTACTAGAACAGGAACATAATCACAGAAATTGAGATTACATGGAGGGTTATCAGTGGGGAGGGGGATGGGGGAGAATAAGGGAAAAGATACAGGGAATAACAAGCATAATTGGTAAGTACAAAATAGACAGGGGGAGGTTAAAAATAGTATAAGAAATGGAGAAGCCAAAGAACTTATATGTATAACCCATGGACATGAACTAAGGGGTGAAGGGGATGTTGGTGGGAGCAGGGGCAGTGGGGAATAAAGGAGAGAAAAAATGGGGCAATTGTAATAGCATAATCAATAAAATATACTTAAAAAGAGAACATATTTTTGCCTTGTTTATGATATATAGAGGAAAATATTCAGTATTTCTCTATTAAGTAAGATATGAGCTGTGGGACTTTCATAGATAACCTTTGTTAAATTGAGGATATTCATTCTATTCCTAATTTACTGAGAATTTTTTTAAGTCAAGTAAATGCATAAGTTTTTTCAAATACTTTTTCTGTTTCTGTTGTGATTTTCCTCTTTTACTGTTACTGTGGTAAACTACATTGAGGGAATTTCAAATATTAAAGCATATCGGCAGCCCTGGCTAGTGTGGCTTGGTTGGTTGGATCATCATCCCATACAACGAAAGGTTATGGGTTTGATTCTAGGTCAGGATACTTAGGTATGTTGCAGCTCAAACCCTGGTTGGGGCCTGTACAGCATGCAACCAATCGATGGTTCTCTCTTACGTTGATGTTTCCCTCTCTCTCTAAAAATTAATGAATATATATTTTAAAAGAACAGACTAGCATACCTGAAATAATGCGTCATGACCAAGTGTAGTTTATCTTTTTGATATTTTATTGGGTTTGACTTGTGAATATTGTTTTAAGATACTTGCATTGATATTCTAGAGAAATGTTTGGTTTTTAATTGTCTTTCCTTATATCTTTGTTCTGTTTTTGTATCAAGGTTATGCTAGCTTTATAATGTAATATTCCCTCTTCTTGAACATTCAGAGTTTGTATAAGTTTATATTTCTTCCTTAAATGTTTGATGACATTACTAATAAAGGTAAATTTCTTTTTTGATCTGTAGTAACTTTCTCATTAATAAGATTCTCATGTTCATTTAATGATTTTCTCCCTGTGACCTGTAAGAGAAATTATCATCAGGATAATTCAATTGGTAATTATAATGCATTTAATTGTAAGACATCTACCGTCTTATAAGACATCTACATACCTTCAACTACTGCTTATTTTTCTATTGCTATTTAATTTTTCACATAGTTTTCTGAACTCTCCATGTGTGAATTTCCTCATGGGAAGAGCCTGTCTTCATGGCCTGGTATTATTCACAACCCTTAGAACATTGCCATGTTGTTCTTAGCACTTAGTAAATTCTTACTCATTTGATCTTATATCAAAACTTTCTGGGAAAGTGTTCTTTATTTGTCTTTAATTAATTGTTTCAAGTGCCAAGGGAGTCCCCTTAGTTCTAGTATTATTACATTTGCTGCTTATCAAATTTACTGCTTATTAAAATAAATGTTATCATATCTATTTCTCATTCCACAATAAAAATGTAAAGTATGATCAGTTTCTATATGCATACACCATCTCTATAAGTCAGCCCTTTCATTTCTTCCTTATTAAATTACTTGTAGAAAATTATATTTGAAATAATTTTCACAAAGTGATAGAATATAAAAAATTAAAAATGGACCCTGAGTAAATAAAATTTAGAGTAGAAACATAAAATTTAAAAATTATTAACTCAAATACACTTAAATGACAATAACAAAGTAAAATAAAACGTATCCCCTCCCCTCACTTGAAACAATTCAGAGATGGTTACTTGGCCTAATACTGGACAATGAAATGCTAGAAGGTGTTGGCAGAAGTTTTGTAAAGAGTCATTTTTACCACTATGGGATAGCTTTCAGAATGCATGTATCCCCATCAGTATCAATATAAAGAAGAAAACATATTGGCCTCTCTCTTCATCATAGCTACTTTGAGACCATTATATGAAACAATCTTGCATTGAAATGGCTGCTGTGGTTAGTGGAGGGAAGTAATAACTAGTGCCAGGACAATCGATTATATTATTTTTATTTTATATTTTATTTTTATTTTTAAAGATTTTACTTAATTGTTTTTAGAGAGGGAAAGAGAGAGAGTGAAAGAGAGAGAGGGAAACACCAATGTGCAGTTGCCTATTTCACGCCCCCCACTGGGCACTTGGCCCACAACCCAGGCATGTGCCCTAGACTGGGAATCGAACTGGCGACCCTTTGGTTTCCAGGTCGGCACTGAATCCACTGAGCCACAGCAGCCAGAGCAGTATTATTTAATTTCTCAAACAAGTAATCTTGAAAAGTGTCCTATCTTTGGACTTTATTATTTGTATTAATTATATTATTGTTCAAACCAGATCTTCCTTGCCGCTAAAAATATTCCTCATGTTAAAACAATTGTACGTGTGTGTGTAATTTGGTTTAGAGGGAGTCACTTATTCACTTTTTGAAGTGCAACACTTAGGCAACAATAGAGTGAAAATCACTAGAAAATGCTCATGAATAGATTTGAGAGAAATATGGAAGATCTTTAGGGACAGTAGAAACTGTGGTTTTATTACTGTATTTAGGAAGGAAGCCAGACTGAAAAAGATCAAGGAGAAAGCTGTCTCAGAGGAAGTGGGTAGATAATATCAGACTCATTTTAATATGGATATGAGTTGCAGATTAATTACTTTGAGTAAAATCTTGAGAATTCTGTTTCCATGGTTTATAAAATTTCCTATGGGGCCAAAGCCAAAAGAAAAATATATTAATTACTAGGTGGATGTGGTATTATATCAATAATTGCCATTTACCTAAATAGAACATACATAGTTGAGCATAACTTAAGTCATCAATAATTATTACTTGGTTCTTATTTTTATCTTTAATTTTTTCCTGAGTGTCATGTGGCTCTGAATGCTATAGAATTATGATGAGCAGTAAAACCAGAGCTTAAAAAGTTTGACAGTAAGAAAAGCCTTACTATTAAGCTTCTTAGAATAAATATTTGGGAGGTAGGCAGAACAAAACATATTACCTATATTATATAATTGGCTTATTTAGTCAACCTTTAAAGTGTTCACTATTTTCAAAAATAAAAGATATCTCTTATCTAGGCCTACTAGGATTTGAAGATAAGAATCTGGAATATAACCCAGCTATTTCACTGTCCACTGTGTCTAGTCCATGGCAGGTAATATGTTTTCTGTTTGCTGTAACTGAATTTCTCAGGTTATACCCATGACCATACTTACTCAGCTCATCTCTGTAACGGCCTTTTCCTTTGTCTCATTTTTCTTAGTAATTATTTCAGTGACAAAATTTGCAAAAAGCTAAGTAGTTAAGCTGCAATAGTCTTCCCCACCCCAAAGGAAGAAAATCATTAAAATGGTTCTTTAAATTAGCCTGGATATATAATTGGTGTGTGACGTATATCCATTTTTTGTTTGTTTTGCAGAAATGACATGACACAGACAGACCATCTTGTCTGTCAGAACTCGGGAAGTCTGGACAGTTCCCTTTCTGCCTCTTTCCATTGTCTCCCCTCCCCCTCCCCCTCACTCAGGATGGGCTAGCCTTTGTTTCTGCTCTTGGTTTTACCTGGCATCTGCCACCTCTCTCTGTATGGGATTGGATGGAAATAACGGAGAAGGGACAATGGTGCAGTTTAGGCCATCTTACATTAAGCATCCCAGTTTTCATCACTCTCAGTAAAAGACAACCTGTGAGCTTTTATACTCTGGATTTTTGAAGTAAATGTTTTTGATAATTTTAAAAAATATCTGACTTATAAAAAATAATTATTCTTCCAATTTAAAATCAGTGGATGGGGTAATGACAGAACAACCCACCACCAAATCTAAAATTGGGTCAAAGCCAACAGCTTAACATATAACAGAGCACAGTTTATATTTTCTGGGTCAGGAAAAGAGAAACAATGCAGAGAGAATTCATCAATGATTTTAAAATATTTCACTGCAAATATGCCTTCGAATCTATGCCAATTGTTCTTGGATCATTGGAGTCATTCTGTAGTTATTTTTCTAAAGAAAAAAAAAAAGAGCTTGCTTGTTGAAACAGAATATTAGCAGATTCAATGAATTAGGGAGGATGTGGAACAGGCACCAGTGGTTAAATATTACAAGTTGTGATTTGGGTTTTTGTATCATTATTCTGTCCCTCTGTTTATTTCACTGTTTCAGGCTTCAGAGCTGTCAAATGTAGCATGCCTCAGAGAGGACCTGTGACAGAATAAGCAGTGAGTGGGGCACCAGGTTGGGATAAAAATACATGGATTCAGTTTCTCCTGCTCTTAACCTCTGTGACTGCCAGCTCCAAATGAAATTAATGAGCTTGAGATGCAGGGAGAGTTAATGAAAGTTCTTTGAGTGTCATGATAGAGGACATAAAAACAAGTCAGGGTTATAGCTCTGTGATGTAGCATTTGTAAAATACTTTTAGAGAAGACATCATGAACCTCAAAAATCATATAATATCTGCCTATAGTTTAAACATCTGTAAATTTGCTGAAAGTTCCACTTTCCATGGCCACTTCCCAACTGTAGCTCACCCAAGGAGACTAGAAAGATTTCAGTGGCTTTGATATAAAGAATTAATATACAAAGAAATTCCATAAAAGACTGCACTAGGTTCCATGGAGATCATAAAATGGGTGGAGATGTAGTGATTTTTCCTCAGAAGTTCACAATTCTGCTGCACAATGGATTAATACAAAGATCCAAGGTACCTCTCCTGGTAAAACGATGCTCCTTGACTAGATGGAGTGTAATCAGTGCACACATTTTAATAAAAACTAAGAAGAACCATCAGCGTCCATGCATGATGACGTTGATGATAGTGGTGCTTGTACTCTGGATGCATCAGGTGAAGTTCCAAACCCTTTAGTTTTATGGTCTTACTTGACCCTCCTAACGGTGGCATGTAGGTATTAATTTTATCCCTTTATACAAATGGAGAAACTGAAGAAGAGCAAAGTTAAATAATTCACCTATGATCACAGTGCTAGCAAGAGGTAGGGTAAGCGTCTGGATGTCGCAGCCCATTTCCACCCCTCTAAGAGGACACGGTGCCTCGGATGTCCCCACTTCCCCACATGCACTCCAGTTCTCAGGCTGCAGCGAAAGGGACAGATGGAACGCAAAGTCCTGCTCACAGACCGCAGATCGCAGAGCAAACCAAAGAGGTCTCTGAAGGGAATAATAAAGACATCTCCCACGGAACATGACAGTTAACAGGCCTGAACAGAGCTGTGAAGAATGAGAAAAGTGAAGAAAAATGGCATGAAATTATGCAGAGGTGTGACCAGAAAGGAAAGACAGGGAGAGAGAGAAGGGAGAAGGAATGGAGGAAGATTATCAGTTTGATTAGTTTCAGCTGTCATCAAAACAAACTTCAAGAAAACAGTGGCTTAAGCAAGACTTTTAATATTTATTTCTTATGGTAGAAGAGTCTGTAGATGGAGGCCCAGGTTGTTTAGGTCTGCTAACAGTATAGTCAGATCCAGGTTTCAAGAAGTAATTAGAGATCCAAAATGACCGTTTGAGTTCTAGACTTATACCCATCATTTAGGCATCAGGAAAAGGGAGAATAAGGAAAAAAGAGCGTTTTCTACTTCTTAGAACATACTTGACATAACTTAAATACATTTTTAATTACGTCAAAGGGGCTAGAACATAACCTCAAGCCATACTTAACTCCAAAAGAGGATGAAAAATAACCTTTAATCCAAGCAGCCATGTGTCTGAAATTTGGCTTTTATTACTTAGGGGAGATGGGAGAATTAATATTAGGAGGCAGGTAGTTTCTGCATGGGAAAAAATATAAAAACAAACATAGTAAATATAATCCAGGAAAATAACACAATGTGAAACAAAACAAAACCAAGACATGAAAGATAGTACTTTACAAGTGCTCCATGGTACTGAACAAGTTAGTAAACACACTATTTTAATAAAATGAGAAATTCACTTCAGAATGAAGTTACAGAGGAAATTGGAGAACTAAGAAAGCAAATGAAAAGTCAAACTCATAAATACATTTAAAATAACAAGATAGATCTGAAACAGCATTAATAACATAAAGATTTCAGATAATCACAAAGAATGCCAAGATAAATACCCCCCCCCAGAACTGGATGGATGTGATAAGATTATACGGTGACATATTGATGATTACTAGAATTGTATTGCAAGGTATACAAATATTGAATCACTCTATTACACACCTAAAACTAATATTTTATGCCAGCTATGCTTAAGTAAAAAAGAAATAAACAAATTAGAGAGAATATTATGAACATAAAAAAAGCCAGTTAAAATCCAACATAAGAATAGCTATGTCTCTGGAGTAGAAAATCCAGTGGATAGAAGAAAATAGTACCATATGAGATTTCCCTCCAAAATGAAACAGGTTGAGAATTTACTATTTAAGAGACACAGATACAATAAAAAATGATACAAAATTAAAATTATTGTGTATCCTCATTAAGCTATCATGAATGAATCAGGATTGTAGGAGGAACATTAAAATAAAAAAAAAATCAAGGAGAAATTAATTGCCTTTAGATGAATCCACCAAAGCATTCAGTGGCAAAATAAAATGGAGCACCATCTATTTAGTTTATAGAAAATAAAGTGCAATCCATAAAAGGGTATAGTCAGCAAAGGGTTCAAATACAAAGTCAGCAGAGAAACATTTTCAAACATAAAGGAACTCAAGGAATGTAGCACCCATAATTCCTTATTGAAAAATATCAGGAAAAAGAAATCTAACCCTTTAAAAACTAAATAGAAATAAAAATTAGTTTTGGAATACTGGGTAATTGATAGTAATAATTGATTCTATTTAAACATTGAATTAAAACTAAAATCTCAAGAGAACAATAGTTATAGAATGGAATCTAAATACTAAATACCAATCATACAAAATTGATAATATAACTCATAAAACTTGGGAGGTAAAGCAAAATAAGAGTATTAATTATACCATCAGAGCAAGGACTATATTGACACCTCTAAATTGAAAACATATTTAAAAAAAGAGTTTGTGTTTATAATAATTTTCATAAACTTTTAAATAATTTATGGTACTTTGAAAAATAGTAACATGGGAAAGAAAATGTATTCATGTTTAACAATTTGTTCACTTTCACTTCACTTTCTTATTTTCTTAAAACAAAGTAGAGTTTAATAATTTTCATCAGAAATGGCATTGTAGTCACTAAATACATGTATTTTTTATTTGTGAGGGCAGTTGCCCAAAAAACCAATTATTTAATTTTCTATGTGTGGTGGGATTTGGGATTATATTTTCTTTCCTTTTGGTACATTTAAGTGTTACTTGAATTTTTATTATTTTATGAATCATTTAAATAAGAGAGTAAGTCGTTATTTTTTAAAGGAAATAGAATGGTCAGTGAATATCTCCCTGATGAAATGCCATTTAAGAAAGTATCTGGAAAAAAGTGAGGAAGCAAAAGGGAAGAAGCCAAGAGAGATATATCTTTGACATATTTGAGGGACTTCAGAAAGTTAGTACGGTACAGTTGATTTAGCAAGGTACAGAGCAGTAGAGAGTGAGATTATGTGGTGTTTGTAGATTCTTATAAGTCCTTTGCCTTTTATTCTGAGTGAGATTGAAATCAAAGACAGAAATTGCATGATCTGGTTTACATTTTACAAGTGTCCTTAAATTTCTTTGTAAAGGATACACTGAATACTGTACTAGAACAAGACTGGTAGGAGTGAGGCAAAAGAGGCTATGGCAATAATCCAGGTGAGAGATGCTATAGCTTGAACCAGGAGAAGGTAAATAGTTAGATTCTGGACCTTTATAAGGGAAATCTGATATGAAGTGTCAACGGGTTGAATCTTAAATGTAAGAAAATAGGTAAAATAACAGCAAAAATTTTAGCTAAAGTAAATGGAACAGTGCTATTAAGCAATTTAGTGGGATAAAGAAACCTGGAAAAGGAACAAGTTTGAGAGTTGAACATTGTCAATTCAATTGTAGAACTTAAAAGTTTGAAATTTCACTTTGATATCGTCTGGATGGGTGCTAAATAGCTAATTAGATATAGGAGGATGTAATTCATGTTAGAGTTCTGGAACTAAGCTCCTCATTTGCAAGCCATCCATATAGGAATGGTACTTAAAATCATGGAATAGAATGAAACAAGCAAGGGAAGGTCAATAGAGAAAAATAGAGATTCTAAAAGCTGCCCAGGTATAGTCTGGAGAGTGTAGCATTAGCAAAACAGACTAAGATAGAGTCCCTTATGAGGTGAGAAGAATCTAGAAAATGGCTTCCTGGATGTCAAATGATCAAAGGATTTTAGGAGGGAAGGAGTAAGCAACTGTGTCAAATGACAGAGAGAGGTACAGGAATGTAAGGACTGGAGACTGGATATTGAATATAGCAACTTGGGGATGATGAATGACTCTGACAAGAGATGCTTTGATGGAATGGAAATAACACCTGATTGGAAGGGTATGCGAGAGAGTCAAAGAGGAATAATTAAATTCTGAAATATATGTATATTTAGTTAGGTCTTTGATTATTTATCCCCCTCTATTTTCTAAAATTTCTGTCTTGAACCCAACTTTTCAGATGATTTTTTTCTATTCTATCTTCTATTTCTTTTAAATTTTACCCAATTTTTTCTCCAACACACACTGAGAATTTAATCCATTGTCATATACTTTGTTTCCAGAACTCTGTAATACTATTCTTTTTAATTGTTGAGTTATTTTTATTCTTTAGGAGGTATTTTGTCTTGCTTTTCATTCTCTCCATGGTCTGTATTTCTTTAAGTTCCTTTGCTCCTTTTTTTCCTGTGTTTTGATTCCTATTTTCCATTTTGGCCCCTGTATAACAACGAGGCCTTGAGGACTTTGTTGAAGGCGTAATCCTGCATATCTTTAGGTATTTTCTCTAGGGCTAGTTATAGTTCCCATAAAAATTCCTGTTTCTGCCTGAAGTCCTTAAAACATTGTTGACAAGATTCTGCATCTGAATTTGGGGAGAAAAATAGATATTCCATTTAATATGTAAATATGCTTTAACTTCCCCATTTTCACAATGTACAGCCAACCACAGTTGTTCCTGATGTCTTCCTGTCCAGGAATGCTCTCTATTGTCTTTTGTAAAATAATTTTTTAAAAATTATTGAGGTAAAATTTATATAACATAAAATTAACCATTTAAAAAAGAACAATTCCATGATTTACCACATTCATAGTATTCTGTAATCATCACTTCCACGTAGTTCCACAACATTTTCATCCCCCTAAAGGAAATTGCTGTTAACTACCTGTTTTCACCTCCTTCTAGCCTGTGGCAACACTAGTGTGCTTTCTATCTATACAGATTTGACTATATTGGATATTTTCTAGAAATGAACTCATATAATAAGTGATCTTCTGTGTCTGGACTCTTTCACTTAGCGTGGTGTTTTCAAGTTTCATCCATGTTGTACCATTATCAGCATTTTACCCATTTTTATGGTTGAATAATATTTCACTGTATGTATACACTACAATTTGTTCATCTATCCATCAACGGGCACTTGGGTTGTTTCCATCTTTTGTGTGGTGTGAATAGCACTAACTAAAAAATTTATGTATGTGAATTTGTTTTCAATTATTCAGGGTATATGCCTACATATTTAGAAATACTTAGTAATATAGACTAGTCATATGAAAATCTATGTTTAACTTTTAAGCAAACATTTTCCACAGTGGTTGAGCCATTTTACATTCCCACCAGCAATATATGAGGGTCCCAGTTTTCTGCATTCTCACCAACACTTGTTTCCTTTTATTTTTTAAATTATAATCATCCTAGTAGGTATGAAGTCATAGCCATTATGATTTTGATATGAATTTCTTTAGTGACTAATGATATTGAACAGTTTTTTCTGTGCTTGTATGTGTTCTTTGGAGAAATGTATATGTAATCCTTTGCCCATGTTTTATTTTTATTTTTTATTTTAATTGTTATTCAAGTACAGTGTTCTTTTACTCCCATCCCAGCCCACTCACCCAGCCCTCCCCACCTCCCTCCCATTTCCACCCCTGCCTGTGTTTTTGTCCATGTTCCTATAAACCCTGCCCCTTTTCCCCTGAAATTCCCTCCCCTCTCCCCTCTGGTCACTGTCAGCCTGTTCTTTATTTCAGTGTCTTTGGTTATATTTTGCTTCTTTGTTTGTTTTGTTGTTTAGGTTTCTGTTAAAGGTGAGATCATATGGTATTTGTCTTTCAGTGCCTGGCTTATTGTTTGTTTTTTTTGTCGCTAAGTTAAAAGAGTGCTTTTTATATTGTGGATACTAATCTGAATAATTATTCCATATATGATTTGCAAATTTAAAAAATAGTTTTAGGTTATCTTTTTTTATTAAATTCCTTTGATAGATTTTTTATTTTTTAATTTCAATGGTTTTTATCTTATTTTATTTTACTTAATATTTTTATTGTATTTTTCCATTATCATTTATTCTCCCTAAAACCTCTTCTACCTCAACCAGGCCTCTCCCCCTGCAATTACCACAATGTTGAAAATGTTTTTAATTTCAGTGATGTACAGTTTATCCATTTTTTCTTTTGTTCATGCTTTTTGTGTCAATCTATGAATTGACTGTCAAATGCAAGGTCATGGATATTTAGCTTTATGTCTTCTTTTGAGAATTTTATGGTTTTAGCTCTTATATTTAGGTTGTTATTTATTCTGAGTTAATTTTTCTATATGGTGTGAGGCATGGGTCCAGCTTGTATTAATTTTTTGAGAGCGTATTCCTCCGGCCTTGTGCTGAGGCTAGAGTCGTGCTGTTACTCCGCCGTGTGGACTGTTGGAAGAAATTTGGGGTCTGTCTTAGACTTTGATGAATCCACTGCTTTTCACTTCCTTCCTAATTCCAGAAGCATTTAAAATAAACATTCTCTGAGCATTTCGAGGTCTTTAGCACAATTGATGCTGCCTCTTGATTTTTCTCACTGCCAGTCTGGATCTTAACTATTTCCATTGCCACTTGTCTTTCTGCTCTACCATTTTCAAAAAGATTTTGCTACCCTTGTCTTTTTTTATTATTTTTGTTCTTTCAGTTTACTGTCCTTTCTAGTGGACTTTGAATTCTTTTACTGCCTTTTCTAGTGAACTTTTTAGAAAGAAAGGAGAAAAGAGTTACTGAATCTGTTATCATTTACTTAAAAATTCTCCATTTGTATTACTATTATAATCTACCTTTTTTCACTATTTGTTCTCTTAGATGTGTGAAAAGAATAAGAAAAAATAATTTTTATTCTCTTTTCCTTTATTTTTTATTGTTGTTCAATTACAATTGTCTCACCTTTTTTCCTGTTGCTCCCTCCTACCCCATCCCCCCCCACTCCCACAGTCAACCCCCCTGTTGTCCATGCCCATGAGTCTTCTATTCATGATCCTTTGTTTGCCCCTTCCCCTTCTTTCCCCCATTATCCTCCTCCCTGCTCCCTTTTGGTCACTGCCAGTTTATTCTTTATTTCCAGGTCTCTGGTTCTATTTTGCTCACTTGTTTGTTTTACTGATTAGATTCCATAGACACATGAAAAAAATGCTCAATATCACTAGCCATTAGAGAGATGCAAATTAAACCCACAATGAGATACTACCTCACACTGTTTAGATTGGTTATCATTAACAAATCAACAAATAAGTGCTGGTGAGGTTGTGGAGAAAAGGGAACCCTACTGCACTGTTGGTGGGAATGCGGACTGGTACAGCCATTATGGAAACATTATGGAATTTCCTCGAAAAATTAAAGATGGAACTGCCTTTTGACCCAGTGATCCCATTGCTGGGACTATACCCTAAGAATCCCAAATCACCAATTCAAAAGAACCTATGCACCCCAATGTTCATAGCTGCATCATTTACAATAGCCAAGTACTGAAAGCAACCTAAGTAAATGACCATCAGTAAATGCAATGGATCAAAAAACTGTGGTACATTTATGCAGCGGAACACTACACAGCAGAAAGAAAGAAGGAATTTCTACCTCTCTTAACAGCATGGATGGAACTGGAGAGCATTATGCTAAGTGAAATACTTTTTATTCTTGAATTAGTTTCAAATGTGACCCGTACTACCTGTCCCTTTGGAAACGGTAGTGGTGGTATGAGCTGGAAATGAAGAATGATTCTCAAGAGTATCCACAACCTTGAGGCAGAGTTGCAAGATTTTCCTTCAGTGAAAGCCTTGATGAGGTGTTTTTATTTTTCCTTTTTCTGTTAGTTTGGGCAGTGCATTGCATTTCATTTACATGAGAGAGACCCTTCTTATAGGATGTTGTACAGAACATTCTGCCATTACTGGATAGAGAACAACAAAGTGGCAAAACCCTGCTGGAAGTTAAATGAGTTTCTTTACTTCTGAGCTTTTGTGATACTGCTTGAAACAGGGTGGGAGTATTTCCATTACTTTGGCAGTGGCCCTAGAACCTGGAAACAGTTTTGCAAAGAAAAGGTCACTATATAGATAGTCGTACTTTTAATAATAGTAACATCAGATCTTGCATCAAATAAAATTAACAAAATTATTTCTGTTTTCACTGTTATAAATATACGTATATATACATATATACATATAAACACATTATGTGTAATTTCACTAAAATACATAAAATATACATAGAAGAAATACTTAAAGATTAACATAAATATGACAAAAAGCATGTCCCTTGGGTGATCATGTCCCTTGGGTGATCTTTTTCATTCTCCTATTTTCTACATTCCTCCAAATGTTCTACAATTAATATATGTTATGTGAATGTGTCTGTGTGTATATGTTAAGTCAAAGCTTCAAAAATATTTCCCACTGCTTGCCACATAAGAAAATATATTACAGACTGTTAACAGGTACATAATAATTTTTACTGTGATGAAACACAAAAATTGGCAATAATTCAACTAAAACATATGAAGTATATATTATGTATAAGGCACTGTGGTATGAACTGTGGCAGATAAAGAGAAAAATAAGACATGCTTCTTGCCCTCAAGAAACTATTTCACCACTAATTTACTCTATACAGTAATCGAGGTAATAAAAGAGAGGTTCTATGAACTATAGCCCTGTTTTGAAAATTGCCAGTGCATGGAATCACCTGGGGAAATTATTAAAGATGCAGGTTTCTTCTCCCTTTACCAGTGGCCCTATGACTATAAATTTATAATACATTTCAGTTAGCACCTTCAGGTGGTTCTTGTATGTGATCCTTCAAAGAACACTGAAATAAATGATCATGAAATGAGCAGTGATTCAAGAGATACACACACATTTGCATGTCTCTTTATTTCTGACTATTCCTAGCAATGTATTTGGGCAATTGGTTCAGTGTTTCATCTCCAAATTCCTTACGTAAAGCTAAGCAATCATAATCACCTACATTATAGGGCCATAATGAGTAATGCAAATACTATTCCTAAGTTATCCAACCAACTGTAAAGTATACAGTTGATACTCTCAGGTACACATTGATAGTATAGCCGTTTTCATCAACCCTAAACAAATGCTAGTGAGGAGACAGGGAAGAAATGCCAAATCCAGCAAAGCTGGGGGCGGGGGGCAATCAAAATCTTCATTCCAGTAGGGAATTTAGATTGAGTCTTGAATGTTAAGCCAAATTTTGATAAACCGAGATAAGGGAAAAATATATTCTAGTCAGTAAATCATGGTGGTAAGAAATTTAAGCATGTTTGGGGAGCTCTTAACTGTAGACATGACTGGTACAGAGAAAGCTTTGGTTGTCATAAAAGACAAATGTGGAGACAGGTCTTGTGGGAAGATTATAAAGCATCTTGAAAATCTACCTAATGAGCTTTTAAAGCACTCTTAAAGAGTAATAAGTTGAACATAATTCGAGCAAGGGAGTAATTAAAGCAGATAGAGTTTCCACGTGATGATTTGTTGCTCATGTAGACAATATGTTGAAGAGAGAAGAGGATGGAGGTAGGGAGACCAGTTCACAGGCTACGGTAGGAATTCAGAGAAGCAGTTATGAGTGTTTGAACTTAGGCAGTAAAAAGGAAATCGAAAAAGTAGACACCTATGCGGAGCATATCTGAAAATAATAGACACAGATGAAATGTGGAAATAGAAGGATAAGCAATTTAATTTGGACAAGAGGTTTGGTGGTTGGAGGATGGAAAGATTATGATATTGTTTCAAAAACACAGAACATAAAAAAAGAACTAAGGAAAAATATGGAGACTTCAGTTTGGGGTATGTAATGTGGAGGTGCTCACAGAGTAATCAGATAATATACAACAGGAATTCAGCAATGTAAGGGTGAGGTTACAACTGATGAATGGGAGAGGAAAGTAGAGTCAAAGGTTATTCTCATGATGCCAAGAATTTGAAGATACAGGAGGGGACATATTTTTTTTTCTAAGCATCATAATAAGGCCAAAGAGTTAACAGTGCTGTGTACCAGATCTTGTTCTAAGCACAAGTCATAATTTAAATCGTTTATATTTATACAGCCCAAAGAAGAAGGCACCGTTATTGTCACCATTTTATAAAGTGTGGCTCAGAAAAACTTAGTAATTGCTGGAGGTCATAATTCTATGCACTTAGTCAGAATTTGAACCCAGGCAGACTGGCTCCAAACTGTATTCTTAACTTTGACACCCTACTGTTCTCAAGAGAAAGTATAGCATGAGAAGAGATAAATCCAAGGCTAGAACTGTCAGGAATGCTCTTGTTAATGTCTGAGTGGAGAACACACATACCCTAGCATTAGACTGAAAACAAAACAAAACAAAACAAAAAACAGTCAGGACAACCAGGAGCTCCAAATACAGAAAAAAGGGGAAAGAAGGGAGAAGAAGCAAAGGACAAAAGATGGAATTCATTTTTCTTGTTTCCCTTATAGCAGAGGGGCAAGACTTCTGGTGATTAAAAAAATCTTTTTTATCAACTGTAATGTCATTTTAAGTTAGGTCCTACATTTGGCTTCCTCCCCTGCTTTTCAGCCTAGCCATATTAAAGGTCATTTGTAACACTTGAGGAAAAGCATGGTAGGGTGTGGAAGGGGGGCAAAACTAAATGATGAGAAAGTGAATCCTCTGGCTGGATTGCCAGATGTTTTAAACTACTTGACCCTTTTCTTCCCACTTGATCTCTCCCCATTACCTCCCATCATTCTCTATATCTCTGTCTTTTCAGAGTTTGTTTGTGTTGCTTGTTTTTATATTTTAATGCACTTCTCCACAAATTCTCTGTAATGCCTTCACCTGTAAAGTTCACATGTAAAGTTTATCACACAACACAAAGTTAACAGTGAAGCAAACTATTGCAAAATCTCATGAGGCTAACCTTCAAAACAATCCATATTCTATATATGTAGACATTATTATTAACTTGTTTTCAAGGTCTTTTTAAGCAATATCTGACATTTAAACTGATTCTTCATGTCCATTGTGGCTCCTGTGTATTATAAATTTGAGCCCTTGCCCAAGGTGTTTTCATCTTAACGTATCCAACCACTTCACTCTGCCTTTATGTGCTGAAATTAACTCCCAGCCCTGGAGCAATTTGTGTATACAAGCACAGAATGCTTGAGAAACTTCAGATTTACATTGCATATCATCAGAGAAGTCTGACATCAGTCTTTCTAAAGGTCCTGTATTAATCTTGGCACTTCAGTTTCCCAGGTAGTATTGGGGTTTCCCTCCACTACTTTCCCTGTGCAAATTTGGTGTTAGGTAAGGGCTCTTATGTCCCTGTAGATCAAAGTGAGTTAATTTTTATACTAGATCCACAGTGTACAATAGACCAAAGTTATCCCCATTGTAGTTTAAGGATCCCTTATACTTATTTTCCCTTGTTTACATCCATTTCCAGTTTCTACATTCTTTTATCCTGTCTTGGTTTCACCCTGCTTTAACCCAAATTTGACACTCATTTTTTTTTTACTGGATTTGATCCATTCAGCCCTTTACTGAATTTGATTTAAAAATCTACTCATACCTATACCTCAAGAGAATAGTGATTTTGCTTAAGATTAATGAGGTTTAGGAATGGGAAGGATTTTTAACTGAATTCTGTGTTTTCTTCCCCTTCTTTCTTTATTATTTAAGATTTTTATTTATTTATTTTTAGAGAGAGGGAAAGGAAGTAAGAGAGGGAGAGAAATATCAATGTGTGGTAGCCTCTCACATACCCCGTACTGGGGACCTGGCCTGTAACCCAGGCATTGTGTCCTGACTGGGAATCGAACCAGCAACCCTTTGGTTTGCAGGCCTGTACTCAATCCACTGAGGCACACCAGCCAGAGCTGTTCCCCTTCTTTGTTACCTACCTCCTCCTTTCAACTTATTTTTGTTTTCTCTTCTCTCTCTCTTTTTTTCTTTTGCCTCAGGTAGAATTGGATTCACTTCTTTCTCTAAAATGTTGGCCATCATTGATGCTTTTAGTCAGTGTCTGAGCTTTTTGCCTAATAATACCTGTCACTGCTAGCCTTTCAAGAAAATGCAGAAGTCTTCCTAAAGAGGTACTTTTAAGAATAAAATTATCTCCATCTAATCACACTTGGGAAATGTGCTTCTAGGCTTTTCTAACACAGCAGGACCCGCTGATGTCTATAAGTTGCCTTCCAAATGGACTCCCTTTGACTTGTTTGCCTTGCCTGAGTGGAAGTTGCTGTGGACTTTGCCAGTCTAGTCTGCTGACTAATGGCGTAGCCATCCTGCCTGTGCTATTTGGGGAACTCACCTTTTCTCAGACCTTCATTTGGTCACTTATCCCTGAGCATCCCTCTCTGAAACAATTCACTCTTGTTCTCTATTCTGTGTTTTGACACCTGAAATTTGCCTGAATTTATGGATCTGCTGGGATTTCCAGACTTCACTTTTCCAAGTTTCATTCATCTATTGCTTCTTGAGTCCAAGTTCCACTACCATGTGAGTTTTTGATAAATATTCATAAACAGCGATGGATACATTGCTCTTCCTGCTTTAGAAACCCATGGACTGGTTACTGCAGACTGTGGTTCTTCTAGGCTGTTTATTTTGCTATGCTATGATGGAATCCTGCAGCACATTTAGTTTTTTTAATTGTTATTTTATTTTATTTTATAATTACAGTTGATATACAATATTGTATTAGTTTAAGGTGTGCAACATAGTGATTAGGTATTTACAAAGTAATGATAATATGTCCAGTGCCTCTCTGATGCCAAGCACAGTTATTATAATATTATTGCCTGTATTCCTGTGTTGGATTTAACATCTTAGTGATGGCTGGAAATTTGTACTTCTTAATCCCTGTCATCTTTTTCACCCAGCTGGTGACCAACAGTTTGTTTTCTATATCTGTGAGTTTGTTTCTATTTTATTTGTTTGCCTTTTTAATTGCACATTAGAATGCAATCATATGGTACTTTTCTTTGTCTGATAGTTCATTTAGCATAATACCCTCTAGGTCCATCCATGTTGCTGAAAATGGCAAGATTTCCTTTCTTTTATGGTTCAGTAACATTCTATTGTATATATGTACCACTTCTCTAACCATTCATTTACTGGTGTACACTTAGGTTGCATCCATATCTTGGTTATTATAGATAATGCTTGGGTGAAAATAGGGATACATATATTTTTTGAATTAGTGCTTTGGATTTCTTCAGGTAAAAACCCAGAATTGTAATTGCTGGGTCATACAGTAGATCTATTTTTAATTTTTGAGGAACTTCCATACTGTTTTCCACCATGGCTGCACCAATATACAATCTCACCAACTATGCACAAAGATTTCCTTTTCTGCACATTTGTCAACACTTGTTGTTTGTTGATTTATTGATGATAGGCATCCTGACAGGTTTGAAGTAATATCTCATTGTGGTTTTAATTTGCATTTCCAAGATGATTCATGATATTGAGCATCTTTTCATGTATCTTTTGGCCATCTGTATGTTCTCTTTGAGAAAATGTCTATTCAGGTCAATTGCCCAGTTTTAATGGTATTATTTATTTCTTTTGGTGTGAACTTGTATGAGTTCCTTATATATTTTTGTATATTAATTCCTTATCATTGGCAAATACCTTCTCCCATTTAGTAGGTTGTCTTTATAGTCTGTTGATGTTTTGCTACACTGTAGAAAGGATTTTAGTTTGAAAAATTCTGATTCATTTGTATTTTCTTTTGTTTCTCTGGCTTGAGAAGACAAATCCAAAAATATATTGCTAATAATGATGGCAAAGTATTTGCTGTCTATATATTTTTTCTACGTTTTACATTTAAGTCTTTAATCCATTTGGAGATTATTCTTGTATATTACATAAGACAGTTATTCAGTTTTATTTCTGTGCATGTATCTCTTTAGTATGCACAACTCAATTTATTGAAGAGACTATTAAACCCCTTGTATAGTTTTGTCTCCTTTGTCATAGATTAATTGACTATATAAGTATGTGATGTGGACACTGGCTAGCAGTCTCTGAATCATTATGGATGAAATAAAACATACACGCAGACTACCGAGTCCGGTGGAGGAAAAAGGATGACAGCATGGCTTTTCTCTCAAGGGGAGCAAAAAGCCATGGCCTCCACCATGACAGGCCTTTATTTTATTTCTTATCACAGTACAAGATGGTCCTCACTCACCATCCCTTTTACAGACAACAAAGGAACCGATGCCCCTAATCACCTCACATAAGAAGGATATTAGCAAATGAAAAGGGGAAAATTGGTTGAGCCACACTGGTCCCTGCAAGGTTTAGCATGGATTTTAGGAAATTACAATAAGCACTTGGCTATTCCAAACCTGGGTGAGGGAGTTTCAGCAAAATGCAAGACTCAAAGCGGCTTAGGTACATTGCAAACTGATTACCCATGAGAAAACCTATCTGTGGCCGTGGGCCTTGAGCATCTCCGAGTAGGAGCTGGGCCCATGCCATGCAGAAGGGTCTGCCACAAGTTTGAGTTGATATTTTGGCTCTCTATGAGTCTCTTTGACTTATGTGTCTGTTTTTATGTCATTATTATTCTGTTTTGATTATTATAAGCCTTATGGTATAATTTGATATCAGGTACTGTGATGCTTCCAACTTTGTTTTCTTTCTCAAGATTGCTTTGGCTACTTAGGATTTTTGTGATTCCATATAAAATTTAAGATTATTTGTTGTAGTTATATACAAAATGCTTTTGGTATTTTGACAGAGATTGTATTGAATTTACAGATTGCTTTGGGTAGTATTGGCATTTTAACACTGTTAATTCTTCCTATCTATGAACATGGTATAGCCTTTCATTTATTTATATCTTCAATTTTCTCTTCCATGCCTTATAGCTTTCCAAGTGCAGATATTCTACCTCCTTGGTTAAATTCATTTCTAGGTGTTTTTTGTTTTGAAGCAATTATGAATGAAATTGTTTTCTTAATTTCTCTTTCTCAGAGTTTATTTTTGTTATATAAAAATGCAACTGAATTTGAGTATTAATTTTGTATCTTGCTGTAGTCCTGATTTATGTTTTTAGTTCTCATAGTTTATTGTTGGAATCTTTAGGATTCTCTATGTATAGTTTCATGTCCTCTGTGAATAATGATAGTTTTACTTCTTTCTTCTCAATTTAGATGCCTTTTATTTCTTTTTCTTGTATGATTACTGTGGCTAGGAATTCCAATACTATGTTCAATAAAAGTGGAGAAAGAGGATATCTTTGTTTTGTTTCTTATCTTAAAGAAAAAACTTTCAGACATACACCATTGGGTATGATGTCAGCTGTGGGTTTAGCATATATGGTCTTTATTATGATGACGTATGTTCCCTCTGTCCCTACTGTGCTGAGAGATTTTATCATAAATCTATGTTGGATTTTGTCAAATGCTCTTTCTGCATCTATTGATATTATCATATGATTTTTATTCTTCATTTTCTTTATGTGGTGTATCACTTCAATTGATTTGAGGATATTGAACCAAACTTACATCTGAGAAATAAATCTCACTTGTTTATGCTGAATGGTCTTTTAAAAATACTGTCGAATTCAGTTTGCTAATATTATGTTCAGGATTTTTCATCTATGTTCATTAGTGAGATTAGCCTATAATACTTTTTTTATTATAGTATCTTTGTCTGGTTTTGCTATTCGTTGATTCTGGCCTTGTAAAATGATTTGGGAAACTTTTCTTCCTCTTCAGTATTTTAGACTGGCTTTAGATGGATAGATATTACTTTTTCTTTGCATGTTTGGTAAAATTCACCTATGAAGCTTTTTTTTTCAGAACTTTTGTATGTTGAAAGTTTTTTGATTACTGAATTGATTTTGTTGTTTGTTATCAGTCTTTTCAGAATTTTTGTTTCTTCTTGATTCAATCTTGGATGATTGTATGTTTCCAAGAATTTATCCATTTCTTCCAGGTTGTCCAATTTGTTGGCATATAGTTGTTCATAGTATTTTTCTTATATTCCTTTGTATTTCTGTGATTTCAGTTGTCATTTCTTTTTCATTTCTGATTTTATTTTATTTAAAAAAATTTATTTATGCTACTACAGTTTTCCTTCTTTCCTCTCTTCACCCCCTACATCCAGCCACCACCCTACTTCTATAATCAGTCTCCTCACCGTTGTCCATGTCCATACGTTCTTTTTATGAGTTTTTTGACTAATCCCTTCACCTTCTTTCAATTAGTCCCCACTTCACCCCTCCCCACTGTAAGTCTCTTCCATAATTCTATGCCTCTGGTTTTGTTTTGCTCATTAGTTTATTTTGTTCATTAGATTTCTCTTGTAAGTGATAATATGTGGTATTTGTCTTTCACCAAAAATTTATATGGAACCCAAAATGACCCCAAATAGCCTCAGAAATCTTGAGAAAGAGAGTTGAAGAACAAAGAAGAACAAGTTGGAGAGATCACATTTCCTGATATCAAATTATATTACAAACCCACTGTTATCAAAACAGCCTGGTACCAGCATGAGAACAGACACATAGATTCAATGGGACAGAATAGAGAGCCAAGAAATAAACTCAGGTGTTTAGGGACAATTAATATTTGGCAAAGGAGGTAAGAGCATATGATAGAGTAAATACAGTCTCTTCAATAAATGGTGTGGGGAGAATGGGGCTGGTACATACAAAAAAAAAAAAGAAAGTAGACCACCATCTTGCACCATACACCTGAAAAAGCTCAAAATGGATAAAAGACTTAAATGTAAGTTGTAATACCATAAAAATTCTATAGGAAAACACAGGCAATAAAATTTTGTTATCTCACATAGCAGTATTTTTGCCAAGTTATTTCCTAGGGCAAATGGGAAAACATCAAATTAAAAAGCTTCTGTGCAGCTAAAGAAACCATCATCAAAATAAAACGAGAACCTACTGTATGGGAGAACATATTTGACATGATACATTGGACAAGGGTCTATTCTCCAAAACATATGAAGAACTCATATTGCTTAACACCAGAAAGACAAACAATCCAATTAAAAATGGGCAAAGGACCTAAATAGACACTTCTCCAAAGAGGACATACAGAGGGCCCAAAGACATATGAAAGGATGCTCAGCATCACTAACCATCAGAGAAATGCAAATTAAAACCACAATGAGATATCACCTCACACCTGTCAGAATGACTATCATCAATAAATCAACAAACAACAAGTGCTGATGAGGATGTGAAGAAAAGGGAACCCTAGTGCACTGTTTGTGGGAATGCAGACTGGTACAGGCACTGTGGAAAACAGTATGCAAGCTACTCAAAAAGCTAAAAATGGAACTGCAATTCCACTTCTGGGAATATACCGGTAGGATTCTGAAACACCAATTCTAAAGAATTTATGCACCACCATGTTCATAGCAGCACTATTTACAATAGACAAGATTTGGAAACAGCCTAAGTTCCTATCAGTAGATGAGGTGATAAAAAAACTAGTATATTTGAACAATGGAATACTATGCAGCAGAAAGGAAGAAGGAATGCCTACCTTTTGCGACAGTGTGGATGGAACTGGAGACTATTATGCTAAATGAAATAATCCAGCTGGTGAAAGACAAATATCATTTCTGATTTTATTTGAATCTGTCTAAAGAGTTATCAGTTTTGCTTATCTGTTTGAACACCCAGCTCCTGTTTTCATAGATGTTTTCTATTGTGTTTTTAGACTCTGTTTCACTTATTTTTCTTCTTATCATTAATATTTCCTTCCTTCTGCTCACTCTGGGCTTTGTTTCTTCATCTTTTTCTAGTTCCTTTAGGTGTAAGTTTAGATCATTTATTTAAGATTTTTCCTGATGTTGAGGTAGAATTTCTCTCTTAGGATTGCATTGACTATGTCTCATAGATTTTGGATCCTCTTGTTTTTATGTTCATTTATCTCAAGGTATCTTGACTTTTCCCCTAATCTATTTTAACCCATTCCTTTGTTTAGTAGCTTATTATGTAACCTTTCTGTGTTTCTGTGTTTTTCAGTTTTCTCCTTGCAATTGATTTCTAGGTTAATATAGTTGTGATTGAATAAAGAGCTTGATATGATTTAAATTTTATTGAATTTATTGAGATTTTTTTTTATTTAACATGGTTGATCCTGGAACATGTTGCCTGTATATGTGAAAAGAATGTATAATCTGCTGTTGTTGGGTGAAGTGCTCTAAAAATATCAATTAAGTCCTTATACTGTAAAGTTTCTTTTATGGCTATTGTTTCCTTGTTTATATTATGCCTGGATAATCTATTCTCTGATGTCAATGGTATGTTAACATTTCCTAATATTGTTGTCTCACTATCCATCTCTTTTTTTGTTTCCATCAATATTTGCTTTATATACTTAGGTGTTCTTATGTTGAGGTGTAGATGTTTTAGAGTTATATCCTTTTGTTGGATTTAATTATAAAATGTCTCTTGTCTCTTGTTAGAGCCTTTGTTTTAAAGTCTCTTTTGTCTGATATAAGTACTACCCTAGGTTTTTGTTTTTCTAATTTCCGTTTGCATGAAATATATTTTTACATTCCTTTACTTTGTGTGTGTCTTTTGATCTGAAATGAGTCTCTGGTAAGCAACATAGAGATGAGTCATTTTTAAAAATCTATTCTGCCACCCTGTGTTTTTTGATTGGATATTTTAGTCCATTTATATTTAAAGTCATCATTAATAGATATGTGCTTACTGCCATATGCTAATTGGTTTTTTTTTTTTTTGGCTGTTTTCATTGTTCTTTTCTGTTCCTTCCTTCTTCTCTTGATCTCTTCCCTTTTGATATGTTGGATTTCTTTACTTGTTTGGATTACTTTCTCTTTTTTGTGTATATATTTTTTGTGTTTTCTTGTTTATGATTACCACGAACTTTATATCTGTATATTCATCTATATCTATAGCAGTCTATGTTAAGCTACTAGACATTTCAGGTTAATTGAATTCTAAAAGCATTGCATTTTTACTCTCCCCTTTTTATTTTTTGATGTCATTTTTTAATTTTTTTTGTGTATACCTTTAATATTTATTAAAATTTTAGTTAATTTTTGTATTATTGTAGTTTAACTTTCATTTTAGCTTTTCATGTAGTCGATTCACTGTGATTATGTTATACATACCTTTACCAGTGAGAAGGCTTTTTGCCTCACTAATGCCATCTTTTCTCCTGGGGAATCCTGCCACACATGCACAGCCATACTTTGCTATTTCTGCACTGTGTCCAGGTCGGACTGCCCTGTGCACAAGCACAGCAACACCACACTCAGTCTGCACGGGACAGCCCTGCGTGTATATGCCACAAGGTTTTGGCATCTCTGTACTTGCTTCAGGCGGGCACGCACACATGTGCATGCTGCAGTGACTTGCTATCCCTGCACTTTCTCTTCTCTGGGTAGAGTGGTTGTGCCCGTTGGTACCACAGTGGTTTGCTAGCTCCACACTCTCTCCGGGAAGTGCAGCCTTATGTGAACACTCAGCAGCACCCAACAACCTCTGCAGGTTTTTGGTTTTGTTTTGTTTTGTTTTTGACAGGGTAGCACTTTAGGCAAATTCTTTCTCAATTTGCAAACTCCACACTCTCTTCAGGTAGGGCAGCCCACCTGTCACACAGCCTAGTGGATGCCTGCAGCAACACTGCTGTACCTGCTGGCTCTATCACTAGGTGGGGAGGCCCCTTGTATGTATGCACTGGTGCCCTCCTGTTTGTTCTGGGTGTAGCTCTAGGAGGGGTGGCTGGGGATGCATTCCAGTACCCTGCAGGTCAGCCAGAGAAACTAGATTCAGCTCATGCCCACTGTTAGTGTGCATGGGAAATGGGGCTCACTGGTCCTTCCAGTCCTGCATTGTTTCCTCGGCTCCTGGAGAGTTCTCGCAGTTCTCTGATCTTCTCTGTGCAGTCTCTCTTGCTTGTTGTGCAGAAGCTGTTCAATTAGCCCACAGTTGTCTCTCAGGGGGGAATGTCTCTAAATATAGGTGTACATTTAATGTGTCCTGGCCAGGGAGGGATCTCAGCGTCCACCTATGCTGGTCCATCTTGGATCTGCCTCCTGGGTCATACCAAATTTATGGAATGAACAGCTCAGCAGCACCTCAACATTCCTGACTTAGCGATACTTTTTTTATAGGTACCTTAAAGTAATGATTTGGTTGAAATACTGTGGGCACAGTTGTAAAAAAAAAGATGGTTCTGGTAAAGCTTGAGAAGCTGAAAAAGTTAAGGATGTGTTGAATATGAATTCACATAAATTCGATGTCCACTATGAGTGATGGAGGTAAAATTTAATCTGAAATCTAGCTTATAACTCAAGGATCTTCATTATGTCAGTCCCATCACAACTGCTAGCCAGTGATTAATACAAGAATTAGATGTGCTGATTATCATGTAAAATACAGAAACACTGATACTCTCACATCCTGGAAATGCCACCTCCCAAAGATGGAAAGCACTAAAATCATAAGTTGGAATCCCTATAAATGCCCAATGATATCATGGTTTCAAATCGGTGGTTCCTATATTTACTTAGGCACATGTTCATCTCATTAGATTATATGACAGACATTATGGAAATATTTTGATTTTTCATTATAAAGAGTAGCCTAATGCAAAGTTATATGTATATACTGAATCAGGAGAAAATGAGAGAAATAAATAAGATTCCCTAACATGGCTATTGCTCAAAATCTGATCATGTCTTCCTTACAGAGACAGAGTCTAAGATGTTCTTTAGCTCTGTTACATTCATTACCCAGAAAAATTTTGGAGAGCAATTGATACCGTGTGTAGGAACATTAGAGACATTTTGAAAAAAAGCAGGGATACTGAAAGACTACTTCTAGTATCTTTTATTCCTCAGAGGGATTTTAAGAATGTTAACATACTGCTAAGTTTTCAAGGACCACAGACTACATATAAAACAAAATGCATAGGTGTTGATGTACCAAGGACAATATAAACACCTGGAAACAATATAAACAAGATAAGTTGCAACAATGTAAATAGACAAATATATATAAATTTGAAGTGTTTCACTGAAAGTTAGTTTCATGAATTCTTTCATTTTTATAAAACTTGGATATTTTACTAGATTTGGTGGCATTTTAGGTACTGGCAATTTTGAACCCAGTAATATTTTGAGATAAATGAAGATATCTGAAAATGCATGGAGGATTTAGAAATAAAATCTAAAAAAACAATATATTATTTAAAATGGGAAGAGGTTTATTTATATAGCTGATCTCACATATATAGTTCAATTCCAATTAAGGAATTAAATCAAATGTTTCATAGTAGGTCTTATCTAGAATCAAACAAAATTCCTGGATGAGAAGAAAAATTGACAAAGGATTTGAAACTATTGTCTAATAATTGACAAAAAAATTACTAAACAGAAAGACTCTGAAAGTTTTTTAGTTGTGACAGAATGAAAAGATGACAAATGTAAATGTAGAAGACTTGGGCTCTGGGACTGGCTTTGGCTGCCTCTGTGCAGACCAGCCTCTGTGAGCCCCAACTCTGTGACTAGGAGATGAGTGACGGTAATATCCCTGATAACTTTAAGGGAGTTTTGCAAGTGTCAAATATATCAAAATGAAATCATCGGTTTCAAATTCACTAGGCTGTAATGACTTCTAAAAATCTGAAGTATCACTGAGAAAATAGCTGTACTTTTTAAATTTATATACTTATTTTTTCAACTAGGGCTAGATTTCTACTATTTCTTCCTTTTTTATTGTTGTTCAATTGTAGTTGTCCCAATTTTTCTCCTGTTACTCTCCCCTGCTCTGCCTTTCTCCCCCCAGTCAATCCCCATGCTTTTGTCCATGACCATGGGTCCTTCATACATGTTCTTTATAAAGGCCATATATTTAATATTTTCATGAATTAAGTTTAATAGAGAGAATTCAATTTTAAATGTATTAGAAGGATATAGTATATAAAGGCATCTTATGGAAAATCATTTTGTGAAACTAAAAATCTAGATTTTCATATACTAGATTCTTTCAAAGTCAAGTATATCAAAAGGTCCAGAATATGGAACATTTCATACCATAATAGCAAGAAAATAATAATCATTTTAAGAATTTTGTCTTAAAAATAAGAATTTTTCTCCTTTTTTGACTGCTCACACTTCGGTCAAGTCAAATTTATTTGATTTAGGTTTTATCATTTTTTGTGAATAATAAGCGGATAAGCTGTTTAGGATATTCCACAGGAACAAGGTTAAAGATAGTGAGAAATACCAACCTAATAATACCCATTACCATAATTATTTCATGATTTATTTGCTGATACAATTGGGATGACCTAGCAAAAATCACCAAAAACTTTGGGTCAGGTCATTTTGATTTTAATCAAGCTAAATTAAATGCTTGATTTCTGTACAGATTATTATAGGTTTGAATAATTTACAGAAGTGAAAATTTTCACTCTCTTCCCAAGAAAATACTTCTCTATGTATATCTGCCAAGTTTTATAACTATTGTTAGAAGTTAGTAACCCCTGATGCCCAATCATTGGGCCCTGGAGATTGATGCTCTACAGATCAAGTCCTTAATCTGTTTACTAATAAATTTTATAAAGTCATCATCTTTGAAATTTTGTACATTTTTAAGGTAAGTTAAATTATATAGCCTTTAACTTAGACATTAAAAGAATGTAGATTGTTCCCTCATTACATTTAAAAGTCATGAGTTAATATCAAGAAAGAAATAATGTATCTAGATTGAAGTGGTACAAAATGGATTAAGCAATCATGTTCAAACTGTGTACTGTGGAAGAAGAAAATAACAAAGTCATGCTTTTCTGTCAAGATTATTTTCAAAGTCCAGAGTTTTAAAAAAGTTGTCAATTAAAGGTCTAAAGGGTCTTCTGGCCAAGATGGAGGCATAGGTAGACACACTGTACCTCCTTGCACAACCAGTAGAATGACAACAACCAATTTAAAAACAAAAAAAACAATCAGAACTCCCAGAAAAATTGAACTGTATGGAAGTCCAACAACCAAGGAGTTAAAGAAGAAACATTCATCCAGACCCGTAGGAGGGGCGAAGACATGCAGCCAAGGCAGAGAGGACATGTGGCAAGGTGGCAGCTGGCAGTCCCACATTTCCATGTGGATAAACTGGGGCAAACAACTGGGGAACAAGATAGACCTCACAACCCAGGGTTCCACTGTGGGAAAATAAAGCCTCAAAACCTCTGACTATAAAAACCTGTGGGGATTGTGGTGGTGGGAGAAACTCTCAGACTCACAGGAGAGTTCATCGGAGAGACCCATGGGGTTCTAGAATGCACACAAACCCAATCACCTGGGAATCAGTACCAGAGGGGACCAATTTGCTTATGAGTAGTGGAGGAAGTGACTGAAAGCCAGCCAACAGCCAAGCAAAACACATGGTTCCCTTTCAGAACCCTTTCCCACATATAGGGTCACAACGCAGTGATGTGGGTTGCCCTGCCTTGGTGAATAGCTAAGGCTCCACCCCTTAAACATAACAGGCACACTAAGACAAAAAAATATGGCCCAAATGAATGAACAGATCAAAGCTCCAAAAATAGAACTAAGTAATGAAGAGATAGCCAACCTATCAGATGCAGAGTTCAAAACAATGGTAATCAGGATGCTCATAGCAATTGTTGAGTATGGTCGCAAAATAGGGGAAGAAGTGAAGACTATGCAAAGTGAAATAAAGCTAAATATACAGGGAACCAATAGTGAAGAGAAGGAAATCAGGACTCAACGGTTTGGACCAGAAGGAAGAAATAAACATTTACCTGGAACAGAATGAAGAAATATGAATTTAAAAAATGAGGAGAGGCTTAGGAACCTCTGGGACAATTTTAAACTTTCAGACATCCAAATCATAGGAGTGCCAGAAGTAGAAGAGGAAGAGCAAGACATTGAAAACTTATTTGAAAAAATAATAAAGGAGAACTTCCCCAATCTGGCAAAGGCAATAGACTTCCAGGATGTCCAGGAAGTTCGGAGAGTCCCAAAGAAGTTGGACCCAAGGAAGCACACACCAAGGCACATCATAATTACATTACCCAAGATTATAGAGAAGGGGAGAATCTTAAAAGCAGCAACAAAAAAGGAAACAGTTACCTACAAAGGAGTTCTCATAAGACTATCAGCTGATTTCTCAAAACAAACTTTGCAGGCAAGAAGGGGCTGGAAAGAAGTATTCAAAGTTCGAAAAGGCAAGAACCTACGTTCAAGATTATTCTATCCAGCAAAGCTATAATTTGGAATGGAAAGGCAGATAAAGTGCTTCCCAGACAAGGTCAAATTCAAGGAGTCCATCACCACCAGGCCCTTATAATATGAAATGTTAAAGGGACTTAGAAAAAGAAGATGATTAAAAATATGAACAGTAAAATGAGAACTCACAAGTATTAACAACTGAGCCTAAAAAAACCCACAAAAAACAACAAATTAAGCAAACAGCTAGAACAGGAACAGAATCACAGAAATGGAGATCATATGGAGGGTTATCAGCAGGAAGGGGGAGAATGGGGAAAAAGGTACAGGGAATAAGAAGCATAATCAGTAGGTACAAAATAGGGGGAGGTTAAGAATAGTATAGGAAATGGATATGCCAAGAAATTATATGCATGACCCATGGACATGAACTAAGAAGGGAGGATGCTGGTGAGAAGGTAGGGTGCAGAACAGAGGGGAATAAAAGCAGAAAAAAATAGGACAACTGTAATAGCATAATGAATAAAACATATTAAAGAAAAAGTTGTCAAGGGACTAAAATGTACAGAAAGTAAATGCTGGCCATCTGATTTCTAAAATGTCAGTTTGCTTTTGCAGAAAAAAAAGGTTATATGGAAAATGAACAAGTGTATTTATTTACATACTTGCTTTTATATATATTTCCATTTTGACATGTTTTCTCATGTTTATTATTATGAAAAAATAATAGTATACAACTAACCATCTTTTCTTTGCAGTTGGTTGTGCCAGGCACATTAATAGTTCTTATTATCCTCACTATCATAAGGGTTGGTATTATTACCCTTTACTAATGAGAATAGGGAGACGGAGACTTTAGGTGACTTGTAGCTAGTAAGTGATAGTGTTAGAATGTGATCGTGGATTTACTTAACATGCATTGCAGTGCTGTTTATACAGAAAACCTTATTTATGAAATCAGCATCTTTGTTTTTAACTAGTTCTATGAGTTTATAATTTCTTGTATAGGAAGATTAATAGAGGTAAACAAAGGTACATTTTAAATGGCTGTATCTTTAAGTTTATGAGTGTGGAGGTGCTTAGTTAATATTAAAATCCAGGAAAATCAGAGTTGATATTCTTCTCCTGCTTGTCTTAGGATTGGTTTTCCTTTGAAATGCAGCCTTCTGTGTTATTTTTGTCCCAAAATGATGTTGCATATATATTTTTTAAATCAAGAAATCCACAGTTGTATTAAGAAATATTTTATTAACAAAACAGTAAATTCCACTTGCTTAGCATTTCCAATAATGGATAAGTTGGCCTTGCAACAGAAAAACAAAACAAAACAAAACCCTTAGATACCCAGTCACACAGAGCACTAGAATGGGAAGGTCATGTGGTCATTCTTTGATGTTTTAGGGATTGACCACATCACAGATTATTGTAGTATTTTTTTTTTAAAAAAGGCAACACATTACATGAATAAAAAAGAAGCCGACTTGGTCATAAAAGTTACAGTCTAGAGATGTAGTCAAATTTATGCCAGGTAGTGTGAAATCCTTTATTAACTGCAAACTATGCATGGAACCCTGATACTTTTGGTATGAAGATACTTGGGGTTTTATTCACATCTTTTTCTCTCCCTAGCTCATGTTTCTCTCTTTTTCTTCTCCATTTTAAAAGAAAGAAGAAAAAATTGCTAGATTTTTGTAGGCCAATAACATTAGCAATATTTTTACTGACAATATTAGATTACATCATTACATGAAATTTTAAAGTTTATGTTGGAAGGAAACATTGAAATCAGTCCCAGACAACACACTTCATAGATACTGCTTAACAATGCCATTATTTTCTATCAGATTTTAGAATCTTTCCAGATGGAAACCAGGTAAAGTTACACAGATCAAATGGAAAAGCAGCTATTTATTTGTATAACCTCAAGATGTAAATTAGTGGTTTTATATTTACCTTCTTATTTCACTGGCTTTCCCTGAGTAAGACTGAATGAGAAGAGGGGAAAAAGGACATGAATTTTTTAACCGAGCAAATTTTTTAAAAAATGTGAAACAGAAGTAACAGATATTAAATTTTAGTTTTATACCTCTATTTTATAGGTCATGAAGAGCCTTTAAAACTTTTCATACACAACATTTCTTGGCAACCATAGATAGTGGTGATCTGCTATGAATTGTATGTTTCTAAGGCGCTGTATGTCTGGAATCCAGGCCGCTTCTTGGCTTTATTTTTTAATCAACTAAAGTATTACAAAAGACGTTTTTGCATTTTTTGCCTTTACTGATTAAAGCTAATTGTAAAGGTATTCTCTCTTCTATGAAATCCAGTATCATTTTAGGAGATGTTGAAGTAATGCAACCAATTTATACTGAGGCATCAATCTAATAATGCATTTCCTTTGCATTACCTTCTCATGTTGATAATTTATTGCTGTGAACATCTTTGAAACAATATGCAAAACAAGTGTATAATCTATACTTTCCTACTATTTAATGTGTGTTAAATTAGAACATTTAATGATATATATGCAAAACCACAAAAGTTAAAAGATAGTCAATAATCAACAAATAGAGAATGGTTTTTAAAAGGATAGTAATACAGAATCAAAAATTACTGAAAATACTTTCTTAGCTGAGAAAGTGTTTACTTTCCAAAGTGTTTATCATGCACATGAGGTTCAGAGAAAAAAATATAATTTTATTGGAAACAAAGTTTTCAATTGCAGCAACCAGGGTTAAGATGTTTATCAACTAATTTTGCTCTGTAACCTCCCCACATAATGGTTCATATTCATGAAGCAAGATATCATTGATATTCTCTTTGATAAGAAAAGGTTCCATTTCATTAGGGACTAAAATATTTTGGGAATTTCTTGGAAGCCTATGATCTTGATGAAGATCGCCCCATTTGACATCAATACCTTGGCACAACTACATATATTCCTTCCTGCTTTTCAATTTGTTGGTAGATATTTGTTAGTATATATATGTTTAGTCTGTCATCATATCTGATGGACTACTCCGGATTTGTGTGTGTGTGTGTGTGTCTGTGATTGTGAACAGTGAATGTATGTGGGGAATGTATTTTGGGGGAAAAAGATTATAAGATACGTATGTATATATTTTACCATCTAATTCACACCTTTCATACAAATACTAAAACTTAATTGTAACAGAATGAAGGCTGTACATGTAAGAAAAAATGTAGCTGAATCTTTTTATATACATTCATACATATCTTTCTTAGAATAAACACTACATTGTAACTTTATTTTAAAAAAGTAAGTAATTGTGGCAATTTATTATGATGGGGAAAAAAAAACCCTGAAATAATTGTTGCTCTGACGTCATAAAACTCCCTATACTTAGCAACACTTATAACATTGAATTTACCAAAAATGGCTGAAGAGCAGAGATATATTTTGCATTTTCTATACAACAGGCTATAAAACGTCACTTACCACAGTCCAGAAAGCACACAGAGATGGATTTTATATAAACATATGTAATAACGTATTAAGCGTGCATGAAAATTTCCCAGTGATTGCATCTATGCCCTCTTGTTTTTGTTTTGAAATTTTAGTGTGAAAATGTGCCTTATATTTCACATTGTTTTGAAAATAAGGCCTCCGTACTATTTTTTCCCTCACAATCAGAAAGGGGCTTTTTGAACGTGTTCCTACACAAGTCTTCAAAAAAGCCAGCACTTTGTTTCGAATGCAAGTTCCAACCAAGGCTCCACTTGTGCCAGGCAGCAAACTCTTACAGATTTGCAGGTCGAGTCACTCACAATGACACAGTCTTCTCTGGCCATAGGACTATCTGACTTGTCAGGAAAGCGCTAGCACTTTGGCTAAATCCAGGATCATAGGTAGCTTCTTTTTTTTGTGTGTTGTGTTTTGTGTTGTTTTTGTGTTGTGCCTTGATGTTGTAATACTCCTTTGCTTTATGAATGCGTGCGGTCATCACTGTCTTTTAGAAATGTTCCAGCAACATAAAGACAGGCAGAGTAAATGAAAACACTGTGGATGTTAGGGAATTTATTGGCCCCTGCTTTTTTTTTTTTTTTCTTTTTTGGAGAAACAAGAGCATGAGATACTTGTTTTTATTTTTTAAAAACAGTCTTTCCTTCCTGATTGCATTCCCTGTCTTCTTTTGTATGTGCTTCATAAAAAGGAAAGTAAATAAGTTTATATTATGTCTCAGATAAAATGAAGACTATTTCTATACAAGGGTCCTTTTAAGATCTTGGAATCAGACGTAATACTCTTTATCCTTGTTTTTCTTATTTTTGTTGGCGCTTTTCGCACTGCTGGGTTGTTTCTCCTTTACAACAGCCCCATTGGACTGTGCTGAGTTACTGATGTAGTTTCGACTCTCGTCCACGTGGTATGAGCCTTCATCCCGGTTTCTGTACTTGTACATGGCATAGAGGAGAATGAGGATGCACAGGGCGGCTGCAGCTACTATCCCCACCACCATGCCCGTGGTGCTGCTGGACTCCCGAATCACTTCTGCTGAGCCTGGGTATGGCTCTCTTCCCCCTGCTCGGGTTGGGTTGGCTATAGGAAAGAGGATGAGAAAAAAAACAAAGTGATTATCAAGTTCACTGAATGCTCAAGACGTATACTGACATTTACCATCTATTTCCACGCCTAATGCAACGGCATCTACTGCTTTAGGAAACGTATACTGCTGTTGAGTGTAGGATCCCTGTGCCTGATGGTCCCTAAAAACTGAACACTATGAATCAAAGCACTTGACAAGTGATCGGTTGCCATATTTTCTTTCTCATTGATCAATTTCATTAACAAGGTCTGGTAAATGCAACCCCAGATATGCTCCAGGTACCTCTAAAGGGCCACGTTAATGTGTTAGGTGAGAAACTGTAAACCCAATATGGAAAATAAAATCATAATGACCCTGCATTATAATATTAGAGATATTAAATTAAGTATCAATTTAAGAATTAAAACGATGTTAAAATAGAAAAATGCAGAGCTAATTCTAGACTCTGAATCAGGATAGCTAAATTTAGGATTGTTTATGTGATCATGTAGCCTCATACAGTATTAAATATCATATTGAACAATAAGATAATCCAGCCATTTTGACTAATGTAACTGCATGGTTGTAAGAGTGTGATTTTAGTCATATATTTACAAACTAAAAACCCAATTAATTCCTTTTCTGTTAGAGGTTTATTTGTTTATGTAAGTATTATGCATGTATCTTATTCATTTGTTGGTAGCAGATGAATGGTCACCAAAACTAAATTTGGGAGGATAAAATAAGAAAATATTTTCCCCATTTGTATAGACTACTTAGATCGGTTTTGAGTCAAAATTCAGTACCTAATAGAGAATGATAAATAAAGGACTGGCTAGCCCACTTTATTGAGCTGGAAAAGCCCTCATTCAATTTTTCCGGAGTCTAAAGAGTAAGAAAGCTCTTCCTTTGGAACAAGAAATGGATTACAGGGTGCTTTAATGTCTTCTCAAAGGCCCCGTCAGGCACTGAAGATGGCTACAGATAGGGAGAAACATCTTGGGATTTGGTTTATAGATCAGAGGAGGTGAAGGGTGACACTTTTTCTCTACATGATACACTTAAAATTTTTTGAAAGCATTTAAAATAATAGCAACTTTAGAAAGATAAGATTGTATCCCATTTCTCTCTGGCCTGAGGTCATTTTTCTTTATCAATTTTGTTTTCTGTCTTTCTTTGAATCTCTATCCTTTCCCTTGTCTTATAGAAAAAAGATTACTTTTCAGATGCAATGGATTAATTTTGCAAAATTTTATTCTTTGTAAATTATGCTGAATTATTTAAATTATGAAGTTAAATAATCTCCTGATTGCAAGTATATCAGTTATATAGGCATGAGTGTACATGGGGGATTGTTTTTGTATGTATACTCACATCAGAAATTGAACAATTCAAGAAGACACAGATTATACTTTTAGTTCACTACTATTAAACATCATTTAGGAATTACTTTTAAATATTCCTACAAAAGTTTCTATGACTGGGAATTATTTACCAACTGTAACTCTATACTGCTTTATGATTTCATTTTCAAACATCACCAAGACTTCTGTCTACATGTGGGTTTCTTGCTGTTATTTTTTTTCCTTCTCCAAATAAGGCCTCACAAATATAGTTACTTACAAAGTGATAGCTTTCAGTTTCAAAGCCCCAATATGTTGTGCTCTGAGCTACAAAGTACAGCAGGTGAAATCTTTCTGTGCTGATTATGTCAGTGCTTGTTTTACAGAAGACCAGGCAGTGTTGCTGAATAAAGAACCTTGGCATTGCTTCTGTGGCCAAGGTAGATGAAGACAGAGACAATAATCCACTGCATTTGATTATAGGAAATTAATTTCCTCTGCAGAACAGAACCTGCTCTAGGAACTCTGTCACCACCTGACCACCTTCTCTTTTAAATACAGTAATTTTGGCCAAAGGTTGGCAATTAGCTCAGCTGCTAACTTTCACTAAATGGCAACATTCTACCTGCTTATTTTGAGTAGTATTCTTTTACCACAGTGTAATAAGAGCTGAAGAAGAAATTTTTACTTAAATGTTACCTAAATCTTTTCCCCCTACCATGTTGGATGCTTTTGTTTTAAACACATTTTCATAATGAGCTCACTTTGTCTATCTGTCAGAGAGCAATGGGGAGTGGAGATAAAATCCTATTCACAGAGCTTGTGACAATAAGACCTGAGAGTTTTAATGACATGCTGGGCTTAAATGTTCTATACTAAGAATATACATGTACATTTTCCCCAGTTAGGAATTAGTATCATAAATGAACTATCTTATTCAATAATTTTAATCATATTTTTATCTGCTTAAATACTTCTGATATATTTTCACAACAACAGTATAAGTAGCACACTAACCATTTGATGTTAAAACTAGAATGATAGCAAAGACCAAAAAAAGTCACAAATGCTTCAATTTTGCTTTATGGTTGTTTGATAAACCCGTCATGTTTAAGAAAAAATACTTGTATTTTTGCAGCTCCAGACAAAATGCTTATTAAGTCACATGCTGGCCTAAAAATAGCTTTGTATGCCATATGTACGCAAAGATTCTAAATATGTTCTTCACATAACCCACCAAATAAATTCAAACTCAAAGAAGAAAGATTTCTTATTTTCCCCCCTAATTAACATTAAAAATTAATCAACACAGGTATTTATTTTTTAAAGATTTTATTTATTTACTTTCAGAGAGAGGGGAAGGGAGAAAGAAAGGGAGAGAAACATCAATGTGTGATTGCCTCAGGTGCGTTCCCCATTGGGGACTTGGCCTACAATCCAGGCCTGTGCCCTGACTGGGAATTGAACCCACAAACCTTTGGTTGTCAGGCCCACGCTCAATCCACTGAGCTACACCAGTTAGGTCTCACCACAGGTATTTATATAGACCTGTTTGGAGTATGCAGTTGCTTCCATATATAGTTTATCACTTAATAACTTTTTTATGTTTATGCTTCAAGTCTAAAGGCTAAGTGATATTTTTCTTAACTTTTGTGCTAAGATCAGGAGTATTAATAATAATAAATAAAGGACTGGCTAGCCCACTAAAGTGTTAATGTGAAGTGTTAATGCACTTCACTTTCTCTGTGAAGTGCAATAAAAGGCTAGAGAAATGTACATATATTCATGAATTATAAATGTGGCTTCACTATTGACTGTCATTAATGGTTTATTTTGATGATTACTAAAAACTATCTGGGAAAATTTTATATTAATGTAAATGTAGACATTAGTATAAATGGCTAAAAATGCTAAATGCCTTTTTATATAATTTGGTTAAAATTTTACATAGAAATATAGTCATCTTTTAACCATTTATGAAGGTCTAAAAAATGAATTTAATCAGAGAAATCCACAAACAATTCTTAAGTTTCATGGACTTATGAATTTTGCCTTCCCTTTAAACTCTATAATAAACTAAATTAAGATATTTTAAATAATGCAATCTACATTTTTCCCCTAGCATTGCTCAAAAATGAATAAAAGGATTACAATTTATTTTCACTCCAACACCTTTTCTCTGTCCCAACAGGTCATGAGAACACTTAAAAACACAGGTAAAAGATAAAGGAGAGGAGCTAAAAGAATGGAATACATAGAAATTAACAATAAGCCCTTGAATGGTCAAAAATTGACTGATTCATATGAAGCCAATTCATTATATCAGGCCCAGAGGCTGAAGGAGCCCACGTGTGTGGAAAGCTTCAATAGGACTGATGGTGGGCACAAAATAAACAAAGGCAGGTAAGTGCTGCTTGGTGTGATTGGACATAGGCAAGGAGCAAGTATTCAACTATAGTGGTAACACGCATATTTTAATGAGAGGGTAGGATACTAGCAAAAACAAAAAAGAGAGCAGATGAAATATCCTAAACATTTAGTTCCATTTATACCTTCTATTTTGATAATTCTATTCATACAAAGAATCATGAATTACCTACAATTTATGTGAACACTGTAACAACAGAAGATTTTACTTATTAAAGGTTTCCCACGTAATTCTGACTATCTCCATTTTACTGAAGGGTGCGTGATATTATGTCCCCTCAGAGCCCACTGGAATGGTGTGGGTACTGCTAGGTCCTTCACATGTGGGCAAAGTGCACACACACACACCCCTTAATGGCAATATAAAAACCCGATTTTTGCCTAAATGAGTCAGGAGCTATTCATTGTACTTGCAAGGACAAAGAACTGTCACCAGGGATTTGATCTCTTTCACATAAGCCACTTTTCAGCCAATGGCTATGGAAATATTCCTGGGACTCGTGCACAGGTAGTGTTATCTTAAAGGACAGATGGAAAATGGTCTTTAATTCTGTCTCTCTGTCTTTGCCTCTCTCTCAAATATTTGGCCAGATCTGATTGTCTCCAGAAGTTTTTCACATGATCTGCTTTGGCCCAGATTTATTAAGAATCCTGTATGCTAGCTCTCGGAATTTACTTGTTTTTGATTGTCTCATTAATATTGTGATGACCTAGGTAGGCGTTGCCTTTCCAGTGTTAGCATAGTTCTTAACATATTTCCACATTGTATCCTTAAACCAGTTTATTCATGTTAGATAGTTCATGGTGGAAAATGTACAGTACTTGCAAAAGACATATCCCATTACTTTACCATATAAAAATAATAATAAATGCACTTGATGCTTTGCACTAAAAAGTTAAAAAATAAAATATTTAAAATGTTAGCATTCTTAAATTTGTTGAAATAGATATTTTAAACTACCATGACAAGAAAAGAAATTGTGCTGATTTGTATGTTCTTGCTTTATTTTTGACAGTCCCTGGCACTGCACTTGCAAAAGAATATCATTTTCCCAGATAGAATCTAATTCAGGTCCAGTTAAGAAACACCATGGTACAAACGTGGTTAATATTAGGTTGTAGTACAGAGAACTATTTTTGGCAGGTCTCATTTCTTCCCTGCTCCTCCAGTCCTCTGTAATCATCAGCTCTACACTCCTCCCTCTTCTTCCTCTTACTGCATCCTGCCCTTCTCTTTACCTCTTCTGTGTGACTCTCTCCCAGCTCATCACTTATACTTGGATGTGGCTCTCAGAGATCATAGTGTGTCTCTGCCCACTCTCAGGCAAATGAAGGTCAGGCCAGCAGGGGTCAGCACTCTTTGCCTCTGGCACAAGTGCATTACTCAGCAAGGTGTTCAAGGAATGATAAAGACTTACTGCCAAATTCCTAATTTCAAAGCATATATGTAAAATAGTCCTGTCAAAAAAATGTCTAACTGTGATTGACTGTTTCACCAGAACACAGTCTTTGTGTTTTATATTGGCATGCTTTACTTTAAATTTTAACTTCCTAAATTTGCTTATAGAATAAAATCATATGCTTTATCAAAAGAAATAATATTATCAAGTAAAAAAATGTATCATGCAGGTAGGGCTCTGAAGAGCACATTAAGTGATTCCGCTTTGTGCCAGCTTTGTATCATGAAGTGCCCGAGCCTGTATTTATCGATTTGTCACTGATTGTTATCTAGTTGTGACCTCAGTGAGTGCCAACCTAGAGTATAAAGTCTGCCTTTACTTAGCAAAATGACTCACAGCTGAAGTTCTAAAATAAGTACGTATTATGAAAGGAAAATTTTTGAATATTAATGAATTTTCCAAAGAGGTTTCACTTCTCAATGGAAAGCACTTGGCACCCTTTGGTTATACATTCTGAGATGAGAAACATAGCAATCAAATATTGTTATTAAAAATATAATCGCTCTTGGTTTAGGTTTTTGTAACACTGCACAATAAATGATGCTTTAAGTCCTAAATCCTGTCACATATAATGAGGGTTTGTTGGATGACTGTGGGACCTTAGAGTTCTGTTGATGAGTTTGCCAAGGAAATAACCATGCCAACAGATGCTCTTTTTATCACTCAAATTGTCATTTTTATGAAAGTATTTTGTATACTTGGATGAGATGTTCTTTCACTGTAATCTTATTATATTTATGTTGTTTCCAAAGTTAGCTTTGTAAGGCGAGACTATAGTTTCCAGGCAATTTTAATTGTTGGTTTTATTTCTTTAACATAGACTGGTAGTGTATAGGTACATCATCAACCATGACCTTGTCACATCAAGGATGAAGCAAAAGTTTCACTATATACAGATGACAATGAAAACCCAGGTTTGGAGCTTTAAGGAAAAAAGTTCAAGGAGATTTCCAATCTTAAGAAATAATAAAGAATAAAATATACCAGTAATAAATAAATGGACATGAACTATATAGTTCATATCAGCAGGTTACACGAAAGATCATAAAACATCATAATAACCAACATACATACACATATATGCATCATTCTGCTACCTGGAATTGTTAGATGTCCTTTCTTATAAAATCCTTTTTAAGCACCACTAGCAAGATGCATTTATTGAATTTTTTCTTACTAAGGGTCTTTAACCAAACTTTCTGGTTTTTATCATCAATTAAATTAAAAGTAATCAATTTTAAATTTCTGTTTCCATCCCACGTAGGGATAGGAGCTGCTTAAAATGGTCTCATTAGACCAGAGTTCTGTACTGTGTTTTAATAGATGTGGAAGTTATTATAATTCTAGGCTAGCCTTGAAAGTGGTTTTAGATTTATGGGGAAAGATGCAACTTTTCAAGTATCCAGTTTTATTAATACTGTGAAAAGAAAATTGGAAATATAGGCTCCCAGGGTGTTTGTGAATTGAGATTAGCACAGTTTCTTCCCCCCATCTCCAAAAAATAACGTTTATTTTATTTTTTCAATTTTAGTGCTTCAGTACAACGTGGGTCAGAAGAAACTATGCTGCAGTCATGTGCAAGGACACATGTTTAAAAACCACAGTTGCAAGAAAGCAGGTAGGCAATGAATTACAGGGCATGTGCTAATTTTGATGCACACCGGTTTTCTGAGAAGCGATGAATGCTGTCAGACCTCTCCCTGTCTGCCAACTCCACCCCTGCCCTGAACATCTGAAGCTCCCTCCTGTAGGTCAGAGAAAAGGCTTGAAAGAGGACATATCTGATACATCTCGGCCCTTCTGATGAATTGGAGATTCAGAAAGAACTTGGAAATCAATAAGCCTTTACTACTCGCATGGCTCCTGGGTCTTTTCTAGTCTGCCCACCACTACCTGCTCAAATTTGTCTTACAATTTTCTCAAGGAAAGTTGCAATGAGTAGAGGAGGGGAAATGGAGATAACTGTACTTGAAAAATGATTAAGAAAAAGTTACAATGATAATTTTACTGCTGTCCCCCAGTCTCCTCCATGTATCAGTTACACTTCTGCCTTCATGGTTGGCTCGTACGGCCTCTTTCCTCCTGCCTGGCTGCATACTACTTATTCCTCAAGACCTAGCTTAAATGCCCTGTCTTCTATGAAGTTTTATGTAAGAACCTTCATCCCTTCAGTTAACAAACACATAATGAGCAATGGTTGTTATGTTCTAGGGACTGTACTAGGTGCTGGGGGTGAAGCAGATGACCAAACACACTTGACAGCTGCCCTCAGGGCCTTGAAATATAATAAGAAAAAGAGAGATACAGCAAAGAATCCTGTACAGAGATTGGAGACAATGAAAAACATAAAATTACATAGAAAAAATAATTAAAAGTTTTCAACAAATATTAACAATTTACCAGAGAGCATATAAGATGTTGACAATACCTAGGGAACCAAGACAGCCATGGGTTCTATTTTCTTAAAAATTATACCATCAGATTTCACTCGTATGTGGGAAAGCAACAAATGAGCAATCAAGAACAACAAACAAAAACTCATAGACTATAGTAGGATGGCTACGAGAGTGAAGGGGGTGGGGGTGATAAAGGGTAAAGAGGTAAGGCGAGTATATGGTAAGGCAAGATGTCACTTTGCATGGTGGGCACACCAGGTAATATACAGATTATGTATCATAGAAATGTATACTTGACACCCATATAATCTTTTTTAAAAAAATATTTTATTTATTTAGTTTTAGAGAGAGGGGAAGGGAAGGAGAAAGGTGGGGAGAGAAGCATCAATAGGTGGTTGCCTCTCGTGAGCCCCTTACTTGGGACCTAGTCCACAACCCAGGCATTTGTCCTGACTGGGAATCAAACCAATGACCCTTTGGTTCACAGTCTGGTGCTCAATCCACTGAGCCATACTAGCCAGGGCTACACCCATATAATCTTATTAACCAATGTTACCATGATAAACTCAAATTTAAAAGAAATTATTAAGAGATTATAATTACTGCTTCAAAAAAGATTAAAAAAATTAGAGTGCTCTACACGACTCTTAAATTTTATATTTCAATAAAATAAACATTTAAAAACTTAAAAACAGTATATTGAAAATGAAACAGAAAATATAAGGCCAACAACTTAAATGTAAAACATTCAATAACAGAAGAAGGCATAAACATTAGGTAGCAAGAGAGATAATAACGGGGGGTGCTTTGGAAAGTAAAGAGCTCTGTGGGTAGAAGGTGTCTGAGAGGACACTTAAAGGAGGTTGATCGAGGCCTTCTAGTGGATCCTGAACGGCCACCGAAGGTTTCTAACACAGGAAGTCATGAGCTAGAATGGCCTGAGGCTGGTGAGGACAGAATCAAGAAGACCTGTTTTATCTCTGTTGGGTTGTTTCTTGTCTTTCAGACTAGATTGCTAGTCTTCAGTAGTTTCCCGAGACTCTATTTGTCTTTCTACCATTTCTCTAACCTTCCAACAGCTAATGAAGATTGAACATACTACCTGCAAAATGTATGTTTTCTAACTGATTAGAGTAAGAGATGTGTGTAAGCTTATAAATTTTCAGGAATAGACTTGGGTGGATGAAACCATTAAGAAAATGTGAAAGACCTTTGATTTCAAAGTTTTAGTAAGGGTAATAAGCCACTGGGCCAAACACTGGCAGTAACATTGTATGTTTCTTTATAAAATATTTTGACCTCAATATTTTCCAAACTTTTGCCATCTATAATACCTTCAGCAAAAGAAAGTTAATGCAGTATTTATTTAATTAAACTAGAAATCACTTTTCTTGTGCTTAGCTGAATTAGGATGAATGTGCATCACTGCAAATATCATATCTGCATTTATTTCCCTATGTATCCAAATACTATGTGCTCAATCACATTGACTCAGTGACTTTTTAACTCAATTTATTGAGGTAACATTGGTTAATAATATTGCACAAGTTTCAGGTGTACAATTCTATAATATAACTTCTGTATACTGCATTGTGTGCTCACCACCAACAGTCACCTTCTGTCTCCCTATATTTGACCCCCTTTACCCTCTTCACCCTCCCCCCGCCCTAACCACCATACTATTGTCTGTGTCTATGAGTTTGTTTGTTGCTTTCTGTTTCATATCCCACATATGAGTGAAATCATATGGTTCTTGTCCTTTGACTTATTTCACTTAGCATGATAATCTCAAGATCCAGCCATATTGTTGCAAATGGAAATAGTTCACCTTTTTATGTTTTAAGTCAGCCAAGTTAGCAGCCTTCAGTTTGACTAATTTGGGTGTCTATTGACATCACATCATCTGACACTCACACCACCACAGGCAGTGGAGCGCTGACTTGGAACTCTTTGCTCAAATTCAGCAGAGTAGTTGCAGGAGTTTCTAGGGTACTTTTTATTCCTATTGCATTCAGAGTGATAAAGTTGAAAAGGGCCTCATCAGTCAGGTCAAACTTTCCATAATTGGCAAGCAGAAGAAAAGCCATATAGGCAATAATTGAGAAAATCTGTTTTAAAGTTAGGGAGCTTGGAAAGTCTGTCTGTGTTTTTCATCAAAATGTATTACATTTCAGAAAATGTGAGAAGAGTGATATTTTGAAATGTAGATGATGCTCTCTATTACTCATTTCTACTCTACTAAGCCCCTCCATAGCAAAATAGCTTATTTTCCTGGAAACTCATTGACTAACATCCCCAGAAATACATACAGCAAGAAATCACTTTTCTTAAAACGCATTTCACAATTTTACATATACAAAGGTTAACAATCAATCTTCACATACATCTAGGGATTAATTCCAAGGAATCCTCAAATCTAGAACCAGGAATCGTGGAGGGACCTGGTTTATAGGAAGACAAAAGTGGCATCAAGGTTATAGCCAGAGCAATAGTGTGTGTATGCATGTGTGTGCGTGTGCATGTGTGCGTGTGAACATTGCAGCATTCCTTACAATCCTCTGACAGCTGTAGCTACAATGACCTATTGTTCCTCTTCCTAATTTGCAGGGAAAGTCAGACTTTTGAAGAGCTCCAGGAAAGATTTCATAATACCTTGTAGCTAACTTGAATATGCTGAATTATCAAAACCCTATTTCTTAACTTCCTCTCAAATATTGGACAGGTTACCCTTAGTAGAAAAATTTTCACATGATTTGATTGTCAGCTGATGCTCAACATGGCTATTATGACTTCTGACTCGGTGCATGGCTTACATTTCTTTTCTTATTTAGTTAACAACTGTTACCTTTATTGAATTATTATTATACAGCGGGCTCTGTGCTGTGTACTTTACACAGGTCATCTAATTTATGTCTTATAACAACTCTGTGATGTAGATATTATCACTATTTTACAGGAAAGGAAATTGAGTCTCAGAGAGGTTATATTATGTAGACTTCGTAAGTGGCACACCCAAAATTTGAACTCAGGCATGCCTGTCACAGCTTTATACATTCACTGTGTGTGCATATTTGACTTGCAGAATCATTTATTAATATTCCTGATTTTATCCTTCCCTGCAGAACTGAGCCCTTTAGGTTTCTTTTCTAAGCAGCTGTCCAGTTCTATCGCTGGCAGCCACATTCTGCTGTACTCTCTACCACCTCTCTTCCCTTTCCAATACAATGAGTTTGCATTCCTGTGCAATCTTAGGAAAGCAATGCAAAGTGACATGGAGCATGTCAGACATCAGGTTCTATTCTAGGCACTGCACCTAACTTGCTGAGTGACCCATAGCAATTCACTATCCCTTGCTAATATGCTTTCATCAGAAACACAAGGGTGATGCATTGTTTACCTCTCAGGGTCTTTGTAAGCTGGGACTATAAGTGAGAAAGTGCTATGTCAAACTAGTGATGGTCCGATTATTTTCCTTGGGTCTTCCACACAAAAGATATTGGATCAGCAGAAGTCCCAACAAGCAGACAATTCTGCAATATGTACTGCATACCATGGCTCAGTCTGTTGTGACAGTGACCACAAAGGACATTATCTCTGCAGGGTCACTGGATTCAGGGACTTCCCTTTCATGGATGGAGGCCCTGTGAATTCAAGTGGCAAATGACCATTTACTTTGCAGGAGATGGTTTAGACCATTAATTGCCAGGCTGCTTATGGAGCTGGTTTCTGTTGATCTGCGAAACCTCCTGTCTTTATGGATCATGCTCTATGGCACCTATGGTGGGAGTGAATTAAATTTCTTCCTTTTTAAAATTTTATTATGATACTTTATGTTTTTAGGTTTCATGAAATTGATCATCTAAGACCACTCTTTGGTAATAACAGAGAGCAAAGCTTATTATCTTGGAAATAATAACTATTGATTAGGTTTTAGGGTTTGTTTCTAAAATCATTAGGTCAATTCTCTTTTTCTTCCCTTTTTTACCTGCTCTGGATGCTCCTCAATCAGGTTCCTGAACCGCAACAAAGTCCAGGTCATTCTGGGTAAGGAGGCAGCGTACAGTTTTCCTGACTTTAAAACTGGGTCTACTCGCTTTGGGTGATCATTTATATATTCCTGTCAGGAAGCTATTGCTGTCTCAATTTTCTTTTGTTGGGAAAAGATCACATTTTTTCTCTGGCAAAAGTGCAATAGCTAAGGTGAAAGATTAGACAGCTTCCCCACTGAGCCCATTAGAAGGAATCATGTCAAGTCTAGAATTGGGAAATCTGGAAGACAAGCCATCTTTCATGGCGGGAGGTTGCGTGGCGGGTATGGCCAGTTAAGTCAGGCACCCCAGAGTGCGCCTGGATGTCTTAGGAAGAACAGCAAGTGGATTATGAGAACAGGCAGGAAAGCTAATCATTCCTTCTCCCAAAAGCTCTGCAGGGCAGAAACCTGCATTTTTTTCCTCCAAAAATAAGAATAGCAGATGATATGTACCTTCTTCCCACCCTGACAAGCTAAATCTATCCAGCTGAAACACTGCTCTTGTCTTGCTAGTTTCATAGTGGATATTGAGAAAAGTTTTATGCTGATAGAATCCAGAAATACTTTATAAACCTTCCTAGATACTAAAGGGCCAATTACTAACATTTCCCCTTCTTGCCTGAGGTACAGGTTTATTTTCATTTACGACATGGTTTACTCAGTTAATTTCCTGGTACGGCTAATAAAAGCTAATTTACATTATTAAGGTTTTTCATGTGCCCGACTCAATGCTGAGAGCCTCTGCCTGCACTGCCTCTTTTCTCACCACAACATCATGAGTATTTAACATTATTCACACCATTTTACAGATGGAAAAAAATCAAACACACAGGCTCAGTGCTTTGTTTCTAATGATAGAGTGAGCGGATGGACTGGGGTGGGAGCTCAGACACTCTTAACTTCCAAGGCTTGCTCAAACGAAATGTAAAATTTGTGAGCTCATAGATGTGGCAGCGTTGGTACTTCTCTTTCTACATATTTTTTAATTTAATTTACATATTTTTAAATTTAATTGATAGTTTCTGGCTATATTGGCATCTTTAATACTTTTTTAAAACCTGGCAAGTTAATAAAATATTTCTTTTTAGGCTCTTATTTATTTTTCAATTAGATTTGTCATACAATAGTATACTAGTTTCAAGTGTACAACATAGTGATTAAACATTTATATATTATGAAGTCATTATTCCTATGTCTAGCATTTATCTGATACCATACAGAGTTATTACAATATTATTGACTATAGATTCCCTATGCTGTGCTTTACATCCCGGTGACTGACTTTGTAGCTGGCAATTTGTACTTCTTAATTCCTTCACATTTTTCACATCCCACCAACACCCCTCCCATCTGGCAACCATCAGTTTGTTCTCTGTATCTATGAGTTTGTTTCTGTTTTGTTTGTTCATTTTTTTTTTTGTTTTTTAGATTTCACATATAAGTGGCATCATGTGGTATCTGTCTTTCTTTGTCTGATTGATTGCACTTAGTATAATACCTTCTAGATCCACCCATGTTGGATGCCCACAAATGGGCAAGATTTCGTTTTTTTATGGCTGAGTCATATTCCATTGTCTATATGCACCACTTCTTTATCCCTTTATCTATTGATGGGCACTTAGGTTGCTTCCATATATGGCTATTGCAAATAATGCTTTAATGAACATAGGGGTGGTTATATCTTTTCAAACTAATGTTTTGAATTTCTTCAGATAAATATGCAGAAGTGGAATTGCTGGGTCATGATGTCCTTCTATTGTTATTTTGTTGAGGAGACGCCATACTGTTCTCCATACTGGCTGCACCAATTTTAGAATCCCACCAACTGTGCATGAATGCTTCCTCTCCTCCACATCCTCGCCTACACTTGCTTGTCAATATACTGATGATAGCAGTTCTGACATGTGTGAGGTGGTGTCTTAATGTGGTCTTAATTTGCATTTCCTGATGATTGCTGATGTTGAGCATCTTATCACATGTCTGTTGGCCATAAGTATGTCTTCTTTAGAGAGATGTCTATTCAGATACTTTGTCCATTTTTTAATTGGATTGCCTCTATTTGGGGGGTGTTAAGTTATATGAGTTCTTTATGTATTTTGGATATTAACCCTTTATTGAATGTATTAATGAGAATGTATCCCATTCAGTAAGTTGTCTTTCAGCTTTGTTGATGGTTTTCTTCTCTGAGAAAAACTTTTTAAATTGATGTATTTTTTTTGCTTGCTGGAGGAGATATATCCAAATAAATATCACTAAGAAAGAGGTCAAAGAGTTAACTGCCTATTTTCTTTTAGGAGTTTTATGATTTTGGGTCTGACATTTGTCTTTAATCCATACTGACTTTATTATTGTATCTGATGTGAGAAAGTAGTCCAGTTTCATTTTTTGAATGTCTGTCCAATATTCCCTACAAAATTTGTTGAAGAGACTATCTTTACCCCTGTGTGTATTCTTGCCTCCTTTATCATAATTGACTGACTAAATAAGGATGGAGTTATTTATGAGCTTTCTACTCTGTTCCATCAATCTAGGGTCTGTTTTTTATGCCAGTACCATGCTGTCTTGATTTCTATAGCCTTGTAGTATAGTTTGATATCAGGTAGCATGATATCAAACTATACTACAGTTGATATGTCCAACTTTATTCTTCTTTCTCAAGATTGCTTTGGATATTTGGAGTCTTTTGTGATTTCACATAAATTTTAGGATTATTTGATATAGTTCCATGAAAAATGCCATTGGTATTTTGATAAGGATGGCTTTGAATCTGCAGATTGCTTTGGGATATTATAGATTTTTAACAATGTTAATTCTTCCTGTCGATAAGCATGTTATAGCCTCCCATTTATGTGTCTTCATTAATTTCTCGTTCAGTGTCTTACAGTTCTTTTACCTCCTTGGCTAAATTTAATTTTACCACTAAATTTAAAAGATAGTTTATTCCTTTTGATGCAATTGTAAATGAGACTGTTTTCTTATTTTTTTCTGATAGTTCATTATTGGTGTATAAAATGTAACTGATTTCTGAATATCAATTTTGTATACTGCTACTTTAATACATTCATTTATTAGTTCTAACAATTTTTATATATTCTTAAGGATTCTCTCTATATAGAATCATGTCACCTTTACAAAGGTGACATGGCAAATAATTCCTTTCCAAATGAATGCTTTTTATTTCTCTTCCCCATGTGATTGCTGTGGCTATGACTTCCAATTCTATGTTGAATAAACCTATAAATATAGACAATCTTGTCTTATTTCTGATTTTAAACAAAATCAGTGTCTCACTGTTGAGTACGATATCAGCTGTGGGTTTGTTAAATATGGCATTAGTTGTGTTGAGGTAATTTCTCCATAACCCCACTTACTGAGAATTTTTATCAAAACAGATGTTGGATTTTGTCAAATGCTTTTCTGCTTCTATTAATAAGATCATACAATTTTTATTCTTCAGTGTGTGTATATGGTGTATCACATTAATTGACTTGCAGATATTGAATCAAGCTTGCATCCCAGAAATAAATACCACTTATTCATGGTATATGAGCTTTTAAATGTCTTGCTGAATTTGGTTTGCTAATATTTCATTGAGGAGTTTTGCATCTATGTTCATCAGGGATATTGGCCTATGATTTGTGTGTGTGTGTATGTTGTCTTTTTCTGGTTTGGGATTCAAGGTAATGCTAGCCTCATAAAATGAGTTTGGAGCCTGCCCTCCTCTTCAAATTTTAGGAATAATTTGAGAAGGATAGGTGTTAATTCTTTATTGAATGTGTGATAAAGTTCACCTATGGAGCCATCTGGTCTAGGGCTTTTGTTTGTTGGAAGTTTTTGGATTACTAATTTGATTTTGTTAGTGATTATTAACTTGTTCATATTTTGTCTTTCTTCCTAATTCAGCCTTGGAAGATTGTATGTTTGTAGAAAATGATCTGTTTCTTACTGGTTGTTAATATTTTGGCATGTAATTGTTCATTGTATTTACTGATAATCCTTTGTATGCCTGTGGTGCTGCAGTCGCCTTGCCTCTTTCTTTCCTGGTTTCATTTATTTGGGCCCTCTCTCTCTCTCTTTATTTTCTTAATGAGTCTCTATAAAAGTTTATCAATTTTATTTATCTTTAAAAAACAGCTCTTGGTTTCATTGATCTTTCCTATTTTTTTAGATTCTATTTTACTTATTTCCACTTTGATCTTTATTTTTTTCCTTTATGCTACTCATTCTGTGCATTGATTGTTCTTTTCTTAATTCCTTTTGGTTTAATGTTAAATTGTTTACTTAAGATTTCTTTTGTTTTTTGAGTTATGCATGTTTTTGTCATTTTATCATTTTCTGATTATTTTTGTAGTTCCCTGCTCCTTATTATCTTGTTCTCTTCTTTTGTATACTATGACTTTCTATAGTACATTGTTTGGATTCCTTTCTCTTTACTTCTTATCTCTTACAGATTTCTGTTTTGTGGTTACTGTGTTCTTCATGTATACTAAGTTGTGTTTAGGGCAGTATGTTTTAAGTTGATGGTTGCTTAATTTTGAATGCATTCTAAAGTCACAGATTTTTACTCACCCCCTCCACATTTGTTTAAATTATTCTTTTACATCTTTTGTGTATTACTAAATTTATTGTTGTAATTGCACATTATCTTCCTAATTTTGCCTTTTAACTTTTGTACTAGCTTAAGAGTTGGTTGATCCACTGCTCTTACTACTTTGTTTCTTATATGCTTTTATTCATCTTTGAACAATTCTTTTCTACTTAAAGAAGCCCTTTAAAATTTCTTGTAATACTAGTTTAGTGATGATGGACTCCTTCAGCTTTATCTTGTCTGGGAAGCTCTTTATCTCTCCTTTGATGCTAAATGATAGCCTTGCTGGGTAGAATAAACATGGCTGTAGTTCTTTGCTTTTCATCATTTTGAATATTTTGTAACAATCCCTTCTGACCTGCAAAATTGCTGTTAAGAAATCAGCTGATAATGTAATGGGAGCTCCCTTGTGCATAACTAACTGCTTTTCTATTACTACATTTAAGGCTCTTGCCTTGTGTTTAACCTGTGGCATTTTAATTATGATGTATCTTGGTATGGGCTTCATGGCTTCACCTTATTTGGGACTCTGTGCTTCCTGGATATGTACATCTATTTCCTCTGCCAGGTTAGGGAACTTTTCAGTCTCTTGCTTTGTTTCTTCACCTTCTGATACCCCAATGATGTGGATGCTGGTACACCTGATATTGTCCCAGAGGGCTCTTAATCTATTCTTATTTTTTTAATTTCCTTTTGATGTTCTAATTGTGCACTCATTCAGTCCTCTGCTTCATCAACTCTCCGGTCTATTTCCTCTACTATATCTTCATTTCTGACTGGTTATTTTTTATGATTTCTATCTCTTTGTTGAACTGCTCCCTGAGTTCATCCATTCTTTCCCTAAGATCATTGAGCATTCTTATAAGCAGTGTTTTGAACTCTATATTAGGTCAATTGCTTGTCTGCATTTCATTTAGTTCTTTTTCTGGAGATTTGTCTATTATTTTGTAGACGTCCTGCAATGCCTAGTGTCTCAGTCTTGCTGGTCGCTTGAGCCAGGTGCTTCAGGAGTGTCCCTTGTGTGACTTGTGTGTGCCCTCCTGTTGTAATTGAGCTTCAATTACTGTTGGTGTATTAGTAGGTAGGATTGAACCTCAGGCTGAGTGCCTATAAGGATTGGTTGTGACTACAGTGGATGAACTGTGAGCAGGGGATGACTTCACAGAGCAGGAGTTGCTTTAGCAAAGCTCTGATGCCAGTAAATTTTGCCCTTTGGCTATATCATTTGTGAGATGGTTGGGTGGGGCTCTGGTATTGGAGCCTCTTAAGAAGGACTATGAGACAGAGCAAGTTTAGATGGTTCTTGTGCTCAGTTTGGGGTCACCTGGTGAGAATGAAAAAAGTGATCTGTGGATGTCTGCTGCTTGTGTGGGCTTGGAGGTACTTGAGAGAGCAGCCATGCTGTAAACTGAGGCCAGATGCAACTAGTGCCTGGCTTTGGAACCTTTGGTGGACACCAATATGTGAGCTGAAGCCAGCTGCCACTGTCACAGGTTTGTGGCCATTTAGTTGAAACTACTTCCAAGCCAACAGTAGCTTCAGCTTATGCCAGCCTTAGGGCTAAGTGATGGGATTTACAGTGCAAGTGGAGACCCATTGTTGCATATGCTGGAGGGTGGGGGTATTGGATTCACTCAGCAAAAGGTACAGGGCACACCAAGGTCAGTCAGTGCTGCTTGTTTGGATTCGGTGGACCTTTCATAGATTTGGGGAAAGTCCACAGCATGAACCCAGGCAGGCTATTTGTATGGAAAAGTTGCTCAAACTAGGCTGCGGAGGGTCTGAAGGGAATCACCAGGATAGGGCAAACCATGTTAGCCAGGTCAGTGGAGAGCTCAGATTTGTTGCTTACCTGCTGGCCAGGTGGTAGCATTGCTCAACAAAGGAACAATGGCACCTGACAGAATTTCTGTTCCAGGAGAGAGCTTCTTGACCTCTGCCCTTACAGTCATCACCCTGAAGCTCCTCAATTCAGTTACTCCCCAGGTGTCCCTTTTGGAGCTGTAGCCCCCATGCCCAGAGAGAGTTAGGCTGTGCATGCCTCCTTACCTACAATAGGAATGCCTGGGCCTCTGTCTCATTCAGATGCAATTGTTGCTGGTTCTTATAGCCAAATATTATATAGGTACCCCTCTTCTCAGTATTAGTGCCCTGGATTGAGGAGCCTAGTGTGGCACTGGGATCCCGTGCTCTTCAGGGGCAACTCTGCAGCCTAGATATCCCTTTTGACACTTAATCACCACACCCTGGGTGTGGGACCAGCCCTTTCTGCCCTTCCTACTAGTTTAGCTCTGGCTGCTTCTTTCTATCCTTAGTTATAGGACTTTTCTGCTCAGCTCGTCTTTGGGTGGTTCTCAATGGCACTGTCATGGAAAGAGATGAACATAGCATTTATCTAGTCTGCCATCTTTACTGGGAGTCCAATGTATTCTTGTCTTCCCTGTTTTATTACCAGTGCAGGCTTCTTGATGAGAGTTATTCAATAAATAGGCCAGATGACATGAGAAGAGAGATGTAGACTAAAGCCTAATGTAGTATTTGCTGCTCATTGGAGCACATAAACCAACAAAGAAAACATATTGGCTCTTCATGGAGGCAGCACTCCCTGTAGAGTGGTATTCAAAATATGCTGGCTTACCTCTGTTATCATCGGAGGAAATGCAATTAATAAAATGTCAAGAAGACTCCACAGGAAACCAGTTTCATTATCAAATAAGGCATTTGGCACAAATTACAAGAAAATGCAATTTCATTTTTCCTGGATTTCATGTTTCCATAAGAAATACAATTACCTCATAATTTTTCCAAGCCTTTACCCACATTTCTTACTCTGATTTTGGTTAGTATTTTAAATCAGGACAATACTTTTCATTGTTTCTTTCAAAGCTCAAGAGGACATCTCACACTTTAGAAAGGCTCCTACGGTATTTCTCTATTTTCTAATAAGGGCTTGTGATGTGAAAAGTTATGTTTAAAGGCTGAATACGTGTAGACTGCCTGAAAATGTACTGTTTACTCATTACCGAACAGAGTTTTCTGGTACTTATTAGGAAGGTTCTCTATTAGCAGCCATGCATTTTTGCAGACTTATTCTAACTCAGCAAACTCACTATTTGCTAAGGAACTATTTTAAGTGGCCTATCATCTGTTGAGACATTTGAATAGAGCCCATTCTCTCAAACATTAAAAGGTCCTGTGCTCCTTTTTCACTCAGATCAAATCTGGATGCCTCGTGAGGGGTCACTACAGAATAAAACAATGCAGCCACTGGCACAAAACCCAAGCTGTTAGTTACAGGTCCCCTACTCACAATTTGCTTTATCATAAATTATATGTTAATACCCTTCATCCATGTCAGGCACTCTGCATGCATCTTCCTCAATCTTGTAACACTCCCCTCCTACTCATTTTACAGGCTAGGGAATTGAGTATCAAGGATGCTCAGGATCTTCCCCAAGACCAGGAAAGATTATAATTTCAAACTAGTTCTACTCCAAAGTCACAGCCCAGACTGATACTCCCTGTTGCATATCACAGTTCTTAAAAAGTGCTTTTTAAGAGTTTTCTAACAAGTGACAATGGTCCATTCCATTATATTGTTAAAAAAAAACTCCAAAATCACCAAGAGGTAAGAAGAGTTCATGATAAATACAAATTGCTATGCTCTGAAAACAAACAAAAAGAACACCTTCTGTTTATTATTTTGTTTCCTACTATCTCTTAGCGGAAACTAATCTGGTGCATCAAATCAGTTGCCCGGAAAGGTGGAATCACTTGCGTGATTCCATCTTTAAACTCCCACAGTTTGACTAAGCTTCACACAGGATTCTTCCAGCCTCTGGTTCCCTGACCTCCCTTTCCTCTGAGCATTTACTTTAGAAAACTCATAATTCCAAATTCCTTCTCTGCCCCTTTGATATGTAAATACTTCTAATGGCCTCTTGCTAGTGTTACAACCCAGGGCAATTTTTCTCAAGGATCTGGGAACTGTCCCTATGAAATTTAACCTTCAAGTAAGATTGTTCCCTGTCTCCTGGTTTCTGTGGGAGGGTTGGAGCCTACCTTGAGGGAGCTTTGCTCCAATTAGCAGTACCTACAGTCATGAAGATATAGAAAAGGAAAGTTTACTTTTACTTTGGGTGTACTGATTAGCTACCAAAAGATAGTCTATAAACCATCCAATGCAGCTCTTATAACTCTCCCAGCCTTTTTTTTTTTTTTTTCATTGCATTTGAGTTGTGTTCTGGCTTCCATCTCTTAACTTTGTCCAATGTAATTTTTGTTTTGACATTACTGCTCTCCGAGAAAGATGGGGGGAAGTCAGTACAAATGATGTCTAAAATGACTTTCATTTTGACCGAACAGTGTTCATTTTTGTTTCTATTCTAGATAATTAAATTTATGGTGAAAAAACGATTTCTCCACTGCATGTCAGATACTGAAAGCCAGCTCTCCCATCAGTGCCCAACTCCAGCTGCCCCTTCCTGCACCTGAACAATTAGCTGTGCCCTCGGCACCAACTGTGGCCTGGCACTAAGGAGGTGCTCTAGATGTTTCCAGAAATGGAGCATGCATTACTGCTGTTTTTCTGGCTGCAGCTTAAAATCCCCCATTTAAACAGCAATGGTTGGCTATTATGAGCCAATTAAACTTATTTTTGAATATTAACATAAATACCTCAATTTTAAATATTGCACAAAATTATCTTCTAATTAGGCTCTAAAAATATGATCTAATAAGTGATATATTTCTTTAAATGATTGTGATTACTTATTAAATGAAAAGATACACCTTGTTCAATATACATATCTTAGCCTTAATGTGGTTAATGGGATCAGCTCAATAGAAATCCTTTGATCTTTTCTTAAAATAGCACCCTGTAAAGCCACTCAAAATTGCATGATAATTGCAACAAATTTAGCTTAATGAAGAGTAATACATGCAAAGGACCTTTTGCCATCAAATTTAAATTTATGCCAGCCATGGAATTATTTAAATGAACATTTTAAAAATTAATTCTATATTAGTGAGGTATCTGAATTTTTGAACAATGTTCAGAAATATGAAAATACTGCAGTTTTGGAAAATAATGAAATAAAGTAATGTTTATAAAGTACAAAGAACAATGATCAACACTAAATACTAATTATTATTGTGATCTATAATTATTATTTAACTTGAACCCTGATCAATGTGAACTAATGGGTAATCAACAGTTAACCTTTGAGGGGCTGTATTGTCTATGTCATCTGCATTGGTTCAGCTAATGCTTAAAAGACTGTCACAAAAATGATAAGCCTTTTCTTCTGCTATAACTAACCAGTGTTTTAAATTATTATTCAATAAAGCTTGCTTTTTCTCATTTGACAAAGATTTCATTGATATGACAGTGGCCCAATGTTCTTTTAGCTAGCCACGCCCCAGCCCTCACACACACACATTACAGAGAAAAAACAGACACATCATTCTCAGCAGTGTAAATCAAAGAGGAAATTGTCCTTCCTAAGTGGGGCTCCCAGGAAGCCAGAAGCTGGCCTCGTGCTCTTTATAGTAAATGGCAAATGAGGAGTTATGCATTAGGAAGATCGCACACCAAAGAAGGTCACTGTCTGCATTTACCGTCTCAGATATCAACATAAAATCACCTCTTTGCATTTCTTTAATTTTTAGAAAGGTCTCTGTTTAGAGGACCTCAAAACTAAGATGTACTGATATGATTAAGGATCATCTTGAAACTTAACTGGTTTGTAATGTTGCCATTTTGTCAATTTACTAAGTAAATCTAGAACATAAGATTGCAAAGAAATCTTTTATAAAAAACGGTGTTAGTGTGGTAAAAGAAGTCTTGGGAGAGATGTGTATACTGCAGACAGCAACAACAAACTGTCACATAGCTCTTATTACAAGGAAGGTATTGATCTACAACATCCTTTCCAGATATTAATTCATTTAATCTAATAACCATATCTGTAGGCTGAGGGAAGAGCACAGAAAGTGTGAAGAAAAAAAAGCATTCACTCATCACATGTCCAGAAAGCTGAAGGTAGGCACCTCAGGGCCTGTGACCTAGTCATCAATGGCTGCTTCAGATTTCTACCTGTCAGCTGAGAGTTGGGATTCAGTTAGACTTCCTGAATTGCATCGCTACCCTCTCATATCCTAAACACTGTTTATACCAATGTGAAGTTGTCATCTGATGCTAACCGTGCAGGACAGCATGGCTGCAATCAAGGATAATTGAGTTCCATGTGTTCCCACCCAGGGGGTTGCTCCTGATCTAGTTTCAACATGCACGGTTCCCATCAGGAGGCCTGAGTGGTTTCATCAATTGCCCACCAATTTTCAGCCAGGAAAAGTAACAGCATTATGTAAAAGGTGAAAACATAGCTTGAATATTCTTTTTATATAACTAAATTTAAACAAAGAGAGCCACCATCCGTACTCTACTTTAAGCCAGGCATTGCAGTAGGCACCTTAAATATTAAGTTTTACATTTGGTAGATTTTTATATTTGGTTTTATATTTTATATAAGGTGCCTATATTTAAGGCACCTTAAATATTTAAGTAGGCACCTTAAATATTAAAATAAGTTTTAACTCTTGCAATAACCTGAAAAATAGGTGATATTTTAATGTTAAAGATGAAGAACCCAGTAATCGTAAAGATTAACTGAAAAAGCATTCAGGGTAGAATGAAAGATATCCTTCTGTAGAATGCAAGTGAAGATACAAACTTTCTATTTTTGCTTCCTGAGCTTAGCAGAGCAGGGGGTGAAAGGAAGGAATCAATACTACTTAATCAATGGTGGAATGGACAACCCCCCAAATATACAATTTCCCTCTTCATTCTGAGTTCTGAGGGGAACCACATGGCATTTAAAATTTGTCAAACACTTGGTAGAAGACATAATTTACTTGTATTCAAGTAATGCCAGATTTTTCTTGTTTGTCTTATTAATAGCCTTCGAAAGGCCCCGGCATAATGAACACAGCACATTTTCAGTGAAGAAGCCGATTGGAAGGGGTTGTGGGTCAGGGTGATTAGAGAACCTTCATATGTGAATATTCAGGGAGTGTGAAAGATATTAGTGTGAATCATGGGAGAATCAGGCAATCTACCTGTAGACATTATTATGCGCATCTTTACAAAAATATCTGCTTTCACTTGCTGAAGGAGTTGCAGAAGTGCATAGCAGATAGATATGCAGGGGTGGGCAAACTTTGGTTTGGAGTTGTGAATACGTGAAACACAGGGTTTATTCTTGCATTGTTATTAGTTATTGTATTATTTTCCAACATGGACAACTGCAACCTACTTTTGCCCAACACTGCATTCACTTCTGAATAACTCAATATGTAACTTCTCTAAAAAGTCAGTGTTCTAAAATATGACCTGCTGATAATCTGATTTTTATCAAAATATAGCTAACTGTATCCAAAATCTAATAACATCAGCAACTATAACTTTTATCCAGGTTATTTTACATTTGTCTTCAAGATAAAATGCAAGAAAGAAAAATATATTTAAGAAAACCAGTACATCAAGAAAGACCTGCAGAAGGGGCATTCTATAATAAAACAATATTCAGATTGAAGACACTAAAAAAACCCTCTATGTCAAGAAAAATAGTTGGAAAATATCATAAAGTAAGAATCTCATAGGAAGCTGTTACACAAAGCCAATTCTACCAAAAGAGCAATACTACATGAATTATTAAAGATGGGCATGAAAAAAGTCATAGGAAACTGGACAGAACAAGTCAATGTAGAAAAGAGATCTCACTTACAAAATGTACTACAGAAAGAGAAACCATTCGTAGAATGTACTATTGAGACACTTTCAGGAGAGGTAAGTTCACAAGAAAAGCCTAGGGCAAATGATCCCATTGAAGCAACAGAATCTGGAGTTGAAGCCTTACAAGGGATTAGTGAATTGAAAACTACAGAGTAAGGAAAGAAAACACTGAGGGAGAGGATGGAACGTTCAACTAGCCTTGGTTACAAGAGTCTTGGAGTAGCTATCATCAGACCTCTGAGGCAGTAGCTGCTGGTCCTTGTGCAAGGGACAACAGACTTGTTGCAGTAAGACAAAATTAAAATTTATAGAACAAATCCATGCAGGGAACAAGGCAAACAGGGTTTCTGCTTCATGGAGCTTCCCTTCTTGGAGAGGGTGGGCATGCAACAAACAAGTAATGAACAGGTAAGTGAAAAAGATTCTTCTATGTAGTGTTAAGTGTGGTAAAGAAAACAAGGGCAGAAAGACTGAGTGTGGTTATTAACATGCTGCTCCTCACTTTCCATCGTTCTGTATGATGTTTAACAAAGCTGGCAAAACTCACGTGAATGAAAAGGACAGGAGGGTGATAAAAGGGTAATCTCTCTCTCCTTTCCTCTCTCTCCCCCACCCCCAATTCTGGAAAAAGGGAGAGACAGTAAACTAGTCTATAAGGAATGGTTATTAAGACCTCTAGGAAAGGCTAGAAAATTTTGATCATTTACCTGTGCTCAAAAAGAAGAAAAACAGATTTGACAAAGTTGAATGCAATTAGAGTTCTCGCAATAAGCTTTTCTAGATACTGAAGGTGAGGACTCTGTTTAAGAGGATAATCGCCTCTACTTACATGGCAAAAAGAGACTGGCCGCAGGAAAATCATCAGGTAGTGTCTTTAGTAAGAACCTGCACTGTTTTCAGTGCTTCGTTAATACGGTGGAAAATGTTGAAAAAATTGACTGCTCTCTAGATAACGCAAATTGGGAAAACAAATATAAACACACACATACACACACACCCACACCAATGTACAGCCAAACACCAGACTTAGTTTTATGAACAATCCATGAAGGAAGATCTCAAATAAGAGCAAAGACAATGTCCTGGTTGGTTGGGCATGTGAGAATAAGAGAAAGGGGAAAAAAGAAATTTGAGGGGAGGAGGAGAAGGCAAAGATGAGACTGAGGGACTGATACAATAGATTTAAAAAAGTGATAAATTCTGTTTTTTGACACAGAGAAGATGAGAATACCAATATAAATAAAGGCAGGATCTTGGCAAAGGGGCCCAGGAAGGCATCGTAAAGAGACTATATCTGTGCAGATAACCAAAACAGAATGTTTATGGAGATCAGTAAATAGAAGGAATGGAATGGATGATCATTAGAATTCTATAACTGTATGTGAAAGAAATTCTGGAGGCAGAGGAAGGAGGACAAGAACACACTGGTCTGGATCTCCCAAAACTTCTGCTGAGCCTCTGCTCCTCACTAGCATTCTGTAGCTTCTCTAAGTGCTTAGGGTATGAAGCTAAAATGGATGCAGAGTAGCAATATTCAAAAACAAATGCAAGACACGCATCCTGAACCACCTTTTTAAATATCCAACTATCAGAATGAGTAGATTTACTTTAAAAGAATATTCTTCACAACAGTGCAAATGACTTTATTGTGATGTGAAGTTTTCCTGGTGTTGTAGGTGATATCTACAGAGGTTGCAAGTTAGAGGATACTGGCTAGCCCCTCTCTGCCTCCTTCGTTTTGCTAACCTAAACAAGAAAACCATTGAATTTTAAGAAGCACTGCGGTATGAAGAAGACTCTGGAAATGACCCTCATACTTGATATAGCAAATATCTGAAGTAAAATCCAGGCTGTGATTAATTTTCTGGGTCCACAGCCAGCACTTGAATACAAAGGAGGGGAAATGGAACAGGGCTGAATGGAAACAGTATTTATGTGTTGGTCAGTCACAAAAGAGGAGGAGAAATCATGCATCAGCTTGAATTTTAGGGAGCGGAGGCAAGACTCAAATATTCTCTTTTAAACGTAGCAAGGAGAGTTTTTAAACTACCTGCTATTTGTTTTAGGGCTACCATAATATCCTCACTTCCAAAATTCAGAAATATATCACTGAAGATAATTTGCTGGCAGAGTGACTAGTGGGGATTTTTGTCAGTAGAAAGGTCAAATAATTTTCCACAATGCACTGCAACTTTTAAGCTTTACAATTTTGCTATAGGTGACCAAAGGGGAAGTCTATTACAATGTTATTTATATGCAGAAATTTTGTTGTGAGTTAATGGAATGTGAGTAGTAGGGGACCAGCCTCATGTGCCGCCCCCTCTGCTCTTCCCAAAATACATTATTGTGGTGGGTTTTGTTTTAAATTTTTCTTCAATAAATGGGGGGGGAATCTGTCCATGTAAACAGCAAGAACCCTTATCCCACAACCAGGCACCAGGCACTCTGTAACAGGATGGACTTCTAGATATAAGTGCAAAACTTTCTAAGGATTAGGGCATGCAATGAAGATTTAGAGTAAGCAAAGAAAGTAAGAAAAAAAGTCGACTAACCTAACCCACCTGAGCTCGGCTCACAGGGGTCAATGTCCTCGTCATCACTGGGACACTCTGCTGAAGCCACAAGGATGTCATCGGTGGTCTGTAAAAGAATCATATTCAGCAGATTAATTTAAAGGGACCTAACAAAAATTCTCGTCTTTGTCTCATTGACAAGTGAAACACCACTTGTATTTACCTGACAGGATGAGAAACCAAATTCAGTATTTCCCTTCCCAAGGATACAGAGTCTACTTTTTTTCCAACTTATTCTAAATCTGTCATGAAAGTATTGCAAATTTGTGAAAATATGGTTATAGCTTAATTTACATGAAGATATGGAAATGTTGGTTGCCAACTTGTAGACGTCCTTCCATTCAAACTGCACGGAGAAGCTGCACAAAGTAGCATACAGGTTTAAAACAATCTGGCAGAAACAGATTTGAAATTTATTACCGCCCTGGAGTGCTACAATGTATGCATCAGTAGGTTTTATGCAGTACTTGTGGTTGGCTTCCTAAAAGCAGAATAGCTATAACCTTTTATATTCATGACTAGGTAGAGTTTGATGAATCATTGAGATATAGCTTGTCATTATTAGGAAACATAGAGTATATTTCACCAAAATAAAAAAGGAAGCAAATGTAGTATATTTAAGGTATTTAAAAATTTTGTGTTTTGCATTCACAATTAATTCTCATTTTTTGTAACATTTAGGTAGCAGGTATCCTTCTCTATTGTCCTTTTTACTTTTAAGTTTTCATAATAAATGAACAGCATATTTGGGGGGATGGTATTATAGTATTTTATAGTAAATAGGAAAGAGGTGACAATGTTCTCCATGACATTCTACTTGCTTCATTGCACTTGCGGCAAAAAGACAACCATCACCGTAATAAAAAGCAGTGTGTAAATCCTAGCGGTTAGTCACATAATCAACTCATTTACAAGCACTAAAGGTTGTTTTTTACTGCCACTTACAAGCAGCAGTAAATTCAGCATAGTTATTGCATGGAAATTGTGAAGGTTTGCATCAGATTTGGCTAATGCTAACACAGAGAGAATTCATGGTAAAAGAAGGAAAATATCTCATTACATCAACTAAGGATTAAGGAGATTATAGTTGTTTAGACAATACTCAGAACTGCAACATTAATGAAATCCTTATTTAAAAGTGGGATTAATACAGGTTGTAGCTGTGTATGTGATGCATGTTTAGTAGACTTACTGTGGTGATCATTTTGCAATATATATAAATAGTGTATCATTATGTCCTATACCTGAAACTAGTATATTATATCAGTTATACCTTAGTAAAACTTTTTAAAAAGTATTATAGGTCTTCCATTTAACAATACACAGAAATATGATATGACATGACTTCATTAAAGGAGTACTTAATACAGTAAGAGATTAAAGTATAAATAAATGTGAAGATAATTGTGCCATTTTGAAAAGTGGAGACAAGGGATAATGTGCTTTTGTGACAAAAATTAGGTTTAAAAAACTTCCAAGTGCAGGATCTTTAATTAATAGTAAAGAATTTGTTCTGATGCTAATGCTTCACAATATAACTTTAATTAAATGCAAGCATTTAAATAGCATCTTGAGATGGTTTCATATTATTCTGCTCTTAATTCCTTTGAGACAATTAGGAGACTGGATTCATTCATTTTGCTGCTATTATTTTAAACATGGAAGTTCAAAATATCACTTTTCCCGGAATTGTAACTGTTTGTGTTAGTGATAACTGCTAGCAGTTGGTGTGATAGTAACACAGGTATCTTTCATTAACATGAGCTTTAAAAGGAAAAAAACCCATCCTCCTTCTGGCACAAGCAATCTTGCAGGCTAACATCCAAACTGACTTGAGAATAACAAGTTATTGGATTATGAGGTCTTGCCAGCCAATCGTTCCGATTCGCCCCGGAGCAGATCGTTCACTTATTTTAGAGCTAACTTCAAGTGCAAGGCTACTTTTTTCTGAACCACAGGGGATACTCTTTTAAATTAATTTTAAGGTTACAAGAGAAATTCTCGTGTTCCATGAGGAATGTTAACTATATTAATGAAATCAGTGTAGGGTTGTTGTTGTTTTGCTTTTGATAGGAGGGCGCGAGTAAATTCTCTCACGTCCCAGTTGTGCTGTTTGTTGCTCCCTTCTTCCCCCTCCTCTACCTGGAAAACAGTTGGCCATGTCTGGAGACATTACAGGTTGATGTGATTGGTCTGAGGGCGGCTGGGTGGGGGTGGGGTGGGGTGGAAGGTACCAGCTACCATGGCATCTAGTGGGGAGAGACGGGGAATGCTGGTAAATACCCTAAAATGCATGTTACAGCCCTCCCATGACAAGAATTATCCAAAATGCCAACAGTGCAGAAGTTGAGAAACTCTGATTTATAAGTTTAAAAACTATTCTCTGCTTTATTTTCTCATCTGAAAGATTGGGCCACATACTTCCTATTGTTTTAAGAATTAAATCAGTACACAAAAAGTACCTAGAATAGGACCATATTGTAAATACTTATAAAAGTTGCAGTATTATCAATATTATTGCTATTATTTCACAAATGTAGAACCAATTTAATCTTTTTGCACTATATTTATAAATAATACAATTTTAGATATTAAACTGGAAGTTGTACATGTGAATTATCCTCCATGTAATATCTCATGTTAACATGTAATCAAAATACAGTACCTATATTGATACTTTGTTGACCTAAGATAAGCTTCCCGATTTTACTATCTAGGTTCAAATTCTGGCTTAGAAGTCAAACATCAAGCCTACAAAATAAAGGCTGCTTCTTAAAAGCAATTCATGGACCAAAAAATGTCTAACTCATTGTATAGTGTTTCATGCAGATTCAATTATTTAGCCACACAAGTTAAATTTTGTTTTAAAAGTTGACCTATTTTCTATGTTCAACAGCCTTTTGGAACAATTCCATAGCAAAGAGAATATGTTAGAATATTCTCAGCGTTATCTTTCACAACACACAGTACCTAAACTAACAAAACATGCACCCATTAAACAGTACCTTCTGCAGCTCTTTAGAATAGGAAAAAAACTAACAATATGACCTTATTGTATAACTATAATTTAGTTTTTAATGTAATTTTTCTGGTATAATGAATATGCATTCATGTTTTTCATATTTTTCCTTCAGAAACTAAAAATAGCCACAGTCTTAAAAAACAGCAATAGTCTTGTGAATAAAAGATATTGAATCAGTAGATGCATTGGCAGAAATCATCTTTGTATTAAAAATCAGGAAGTGGCTCAAGTATAGGAAAAAAAATTAAATTTCACTTTGGAGGCTGAATTAACTGAACAATTTCCTAGCCAAAGCTGTGTAATTTAAATTTAATTCACTGTGTTTGGAATTGCCTCTGGATGACATGCTATTGAAAAAATTATAGAAAGAAACTCAAATATGTCTCATTAATCAATTCTATTCTTCAGTGTACTTTTTGCTGATGCTTATAACCTTTTTCAGAAAACAGACTACCTGCTGAAAGAGACAGAATAGTGATCAAACAAAAGCATTAGTTTTGCATAACTATCCAACCCTAACTGTACACTTGACCACTCAGAGGTCAAAGGGCCATGCTGATCTTCCCTAATTCAGAGCGGTCTGTGCATTCACATGGTATCTGCTCTTGCTCAAAATGTCTACCAAAAATACTGAGGTCTCCTTACCTTGAGGGGGGGAAAATGACTTGGACAGAATTCAAGAAACAAAGGCATTGAAACTTAGTTTATTATATTCAATGGATAAACACCAATATGGTAATAGGGTGAGAAAATGTAATCAGGATGGGGGAAAAAGGATGTTCTTAGTTAGACCAGTCAGATGGGTATGGGATTTATTGAGTTGGAATGTCTAATCACTATGTGGTACATATGAAAATAATATAATATTCTATGTTAACTGTAACTGAGAAATGAATTTTAAGGAACTTAAATCAATTTATTTAATATCCAAGGTTGTTCAGGAATAACTGTTTGGTAGGAAAGAAAGAGAAATTTGGAATTTGCTGCACATTCACCTGCTATCACTTTTTAAACTATAGCACAATTGCATATCAGTGTGGTAAAAATCTATATAAGAAGATACAGAAGCTTGGTCTGAAATGTTTCATCTCTGATAAGAATAGCATTCTTAGATTTTATTCCTCATGCTAAATAGCCTTGCTGAAGACTGATACATTCCTATAAAAATACCTACAAACCTCTACTAAGAAAAATCTGCTTTATGAGAAAAAGAGCAAACTCCAGCTATGAAAAAGGATGCTCATTATGAATTTGATGCCTGCACAGAAATCCTTGATTTACTATAAAATTACAGCTGAAGCTTTGTTTCTCAACAGAAGTAGTGTGTCTGGCTATACATTCAAAGACAATCCAAAGATAAAGTAAAAAAATATTGTCTCAAGCAATGGTGTTCTCTTGTAAATATTATTTAGCCTAATCGTTCACTGCTGTGAAGGATATTGAGGCTGAATTCACTTAGAAAACTGATGGGAGGAGGTATGGTGCTAGCAGAAGTGTGATGTATTTGGCTAATTGATGGACACTTGTTCTCGATAATACTTTTGTTCATATGAAGCTGCTCTGGGAGAGAGAGAACATTTAGGACTGAATCTGATAGCCCCCCCAGAGAAGAGTTATTGTTAGGTGTGTTTCCCCGAGATGTCAGGATTCAGAATTCGTGTTACAAATTTCCCGAGCTAGCTCTAACCCAATGAGATAACCCAGAGATAATCTATGGGGCAAGAAGCTTCTAGGAGTTTGGGGAAGTTGCAATTTTCACCAAGATGAAAAACACCAAAAAATCCCCAAACAATTATAATACATATATCCAATTTCCAAAGAGTGGGCCCATGTGATCAAATCAATTCAATAAAGAAATATATCAAATTGGTAATTGTAGTTAATCAACAATGCTATTCAATGCTGAGGATCAATGCTGAGGATCAATTAGTCATCACCAAATATGAAACAGATACTTCATCTATGCACAGTATTTTCTGATGGCCACAAAATGTGGTCACTACCTAGCAAGGCATAAATGATGGCTCTCACCTGCAAATAACTTACTGTGCCCACTCTATTCTGAAGCATGGGAACAAATCACTCATCAATACACATAATAACAATCACTTCGATTCAAATAGCTTATTTTTCTTGAAATGTAATGGTGCTCCCATATCTATTACTTTATTAAATATTCACCAGCAACATGCTTGTTCAGAATGTAGGTGGAGGTGCTATTATCCTGAGTGTTACAGTTAAGTATCTGCTCAAAAAAGAAAAGAACCCATTCATATACTCATTTACCCTATTTTAATGTTTGAACATTGGCATTCATGAATATTTAGGGCAAGGCTTAAATATCCCTGAAAACAGCCAGGTTTCACACTTCTTTAATGTTTTTTCCCCCAACTGATACCTTACGTTATTACAAAAAGGGACTATAAATCAGCTGTCTGCTTGGGAAAAAGACAGACTTGAAAGCCATTCGATTGTCTTCAAGAGTTTCTCAGCTGCTTAAAATGTATGCAATGGTTCCAGAATGGTGAAAGTGGGCTGGGTAGAAAAACACCATGGAAAAAGATCACAATATCTTCCTCATTCGAATATGCATTTTTATATGAATTCGATACTGGTCATACTAACAGGCAAAATTCAAAGAGAAAAATAGGGATGTGAAAATAATGCCACAGATGAATGAACTTAAAGGAAATTATGAAAGAAGGAAAAGAACTGATTCCTGACTGATCAAAATGAACATTATATTTTAGCAGAATTATGCAAAATAATAAACCTGCAAAGTAGAAACTCGGTGTGAGGAAAGTTCAAGTTAATGTTCTAAAAAGATAGTGTATCTCTTATACTATTTTTTAAGCTAATGATTACCCCCATGCTCATATTGCATTTTCATTTTTAGCCAAAGCAATGTAGTGTAGCTGGCAAAAAAAAAAAAAAAAAAAGGTGAGGTTGAATTTTTTAGGAAGCCGGTGGAATAATCTACCCTCCTGGATTCTCACTGATTAGAATTTGGCGTGTAAGACCTCCAAGGACTGCTGGTCATGGAGCGGAGGTGTTGAAAGTGAAACTAGAATATATGTGTGGTCAAATGTGTCCCCACTCTATCTGTTTTGATTTCAGACAAAGCACCTCCTCAAATGGATTTGGCCATGTCCAAATTCAATAAGTACTGACAGATGTTTACCATGCAAATCTAGGCTTCTAGCTTTGTCAATATAAATCTCTCTGAGCCAAATATTGTGACTGAAAGGACTAATTAGTCATAGAGGTTGAACTGAAAATCTTTATTCATTTTGAGGCAAAAAATGGGTTTTATAATTATAAAATGCCAATGATGGATAGTTTCAACCAAATGCCTCCAAAATTCAAGATTTCATTGCTGGTATTGAACATGCAAGGGAATATCATCAAGATTTAGGCAAGCAGTCGTATATAACTTCTTGTACTGAACCAGACCTTAGTGATCATTAGTCTCAGTTCTTCATTTTACATATTAGGAAAATGAAACTAAAAACTTAAGTGTTTCTGTTTGACCACATTATTCTGCAAATTAATGGCAAAACTATGAGATTATCCAGACTCCCAGTAGATCGTAATTATCTCTTATTCCAGCTGACTTCTATCCATCTTGTTCTTTAAAGGTTGATGTAGTTCATAAAGATACATAATGAAATAGATTTAAAATAAGTTAAAAAGGTGGCAAAAGGAAAGTACTGGGTTTTAATAAGTGACCACTGAACAAACATACACAGCTATTTCACCACCTGATATGGTGCACATCGAGACAATCTAAAAAGGGAATAAAATGAATGTTAGAGTTCAAATTTTTTTAATCCAGTTGCAAAAATTCAAGTAACTACAGTTATTTTGAAATAGAGTAAACCCAGAAAATACTTTGTTCACTTGTGATAATCTTTTTTCTTATCTTATTTTTTAAACAACTTAAACACCTTGCCTCTCTGTACATAAATGCATGACTAAATTCTTGGGAACAGAAAAAAATGTAAATTACTAATTTTTTTCTGCCTATTTTTCTTCTCTACTTAGAACATTACAGGCCATGCTGGCTACAAAATTAACTCAATGAACTCTCTGTCTCTCTTCTCCTTAATCCACTGGTAAAAAAATCCTTCCAAATTTGAAGGTCTCTCTTATTAACTATTGTTTTCACAACCGAAGTGCTAATGAGATATTTATCTTTGTCTCTTTCAAACAACAATCATTAGGGTTTTGTCAAATTATCTCTTATTGCATCTTGGGAATAAATAAATGGAATCGACCATTTATCAGTAATACTGGTTGTTTCTGCAGATACAATCACACACTCATCGATCAGGGCCATCACATTTGCATGATGGCCATAGAATTAGAAGTGCAAACTCAAAGTGACAGGAGGAGCCACAGGCACCTACTTATCAACATTTATTTCCTACCCAATGTCTCCTTGGTAGGATTTTAAACTGGGAATATGTGAGAACTTCTATTCCACAGCAAGAAATAGGGATGTGCTTGGAAGTAATAATGACTTACTTAGTTAAGAGAAAATCGATTTTCTGATTTTTTTTACCCATGAGTTGAACATATGCAAGGTTCTATATGGAGCTCCCCAATTAAGCCCATATCTGAGTAGCACCTCCATGAGTGTTCCTGTGAAGCAGCGATTTGAGACTAAACCTTATCTGGCTCAGATGCTGCAATGTTGCATCATTCATACGCTAAGGAGCTCCAACTTGATTGGTTATAGTTAAACTGAAACTCCACACTTCCCTATCTGACTACTTCATTCCTTATTAATAAGTCAAAGTACTTTGATTCATTAATACATTTTTGGAATGTTGTAGTGTCAAACTACTTCAGTTTAATTTGTAGTATGTTGACTAATAATGGAAAATATATACATACTAGTCCAGATAACAAGTCTCAGTCTGAATCTCATGAGCAGTGTGCATCATCTTAGATTGGTATCTGTGTTCTCAATTGTACAGATGAATATACATACATATATACACACACACATATATGCTATACATTCAAATATGAATGCTACATGTGTGAATCAATCATTTGTATATGTGAATCATAATAACTTCTATATCTCACAGTGATATTACAGGGATCAAATTGGATATATGGGAAAGCCCTTTAAAAATATGAAATTAAGCCCTTAAAAATATGAATATCACACTGTAGCATTTATGTAAGTTATTATTCTTGTTTGTTGCATGACATTTATGTAAGTTATTGTACTTGTTTGTTGTTTAAAGGACAGTTCTAGGAAATGCTTTAAGAGAACAGCCAGATATCCATGTAACTGAATAAATTTCATTTTTGTGTCCTGAAATCCTCTTGTTTCCTCAGGGAAAGAGGATCTACCTCTCTCACTCCAACTGGCCCCTCTCATAGATGGTGCTATTCTGGAGCTGATCCCTGTTATACAAGGATAGGGTTCATTTGGTGTTGCTAATTTTGGGCATATGTGTCAATCTCACTAGCGACTTACAAGATAGGTAGTGCCCATCCATGACTGGCACGGTGGTTCCCCATTGTCCAGGTCAGATCTCCTAGAGAGCTACTGCATAGATGCAGGGATACTGGAGCTATCTCTAAGTTCTCCTCTCTATTCACTGTCCTGGGTCTTCGAAGATATGGCAATCTGACTTATTTTTATCCCTGCACCAAAGTTTACTTATAATTTATATCCTACTATATCTAGAGCATCTAAATTAATAGATAAACAGGAAAAATAGATCACTTAGCATATATTGATAAGTAGGAAAGAGAGACTGAGAGACAGAAAAGAAGGAGGAGGAGGAGCTGAGGGGACAAGGAGAAGAGGCTAAGTGTGATCCTTGCGGCACAATGGTTGTCCTTACTGCAGTGGTTGTGTTTGTAATTATAACATGACATTGCCTATGGTCATGTCCTCCATGTGGTTTAATAATATGCCAGTTATTTCTTATAAGACACTGAGCAATATTTTCTTAGTGCCTTAGAACAGTGGAGGTATTTGTCTTTCCAAGTTATTTAAATTTAAAATTTTAAAGTTTAAATTTAAAACTTTGGGAACTGCTTAGGTGTTTGTTTTAACTACTTGCATACACTCTGTGGAATAGCTTTATACTCCCAGAACATTTGTAACAGAAGTTCAATGGAGTTTATTTAAATTGTCATTACCATTGATTGTGTCAATTATTTCACAGTGTGTGTGTGTGTGTATCAAGTCATACACCGTAAACATTTTATTTTTAAGGTTTTAAAATTTCATAATTAAAAAATTTACATTTGTCAATTATACTTCAATAAAGATGGAAAAATGTCATCACAGTCTAAAGTCTGGCTTATTTTCTTTACCTGCAATTTAAATGAAAGCATTTTATGAAAATAATTACGATTGTAAAAATAGAATTAGTAAATTTAAGAGGGAAGCATTCACTGGGCTTTAAAAAACAGAAGAAATGTTACGCATGACACTTGAATTGGTAGAATCATTTCAAATAATCTTATCCTGATGGTCAACCTAAGCTTACTACCTCTCAGTGTATATTGGTCACAATCTCACTTATAACAACTCATTAAATCTCAAAATAAGAGCCAGCAAGTATAGATTGTTTTCCAGGGGTATAATTCTTAAGAGTGGGAGATGAGAATTGTGGCAAAATCACACTTTTTCAAAGATTTTATCTGCCTTCTAACACCTCTAGAAGTGACAATAAACTTTTATAACTGGTTTCCACATTATACCTCATGGCTGGAAATTTACGGTAGAGAAATAGCAAAAAGTGACATTATGTTTAAGTGAAAAAGGAGAATGATTGTAACTTAGGAAGAAGGAAAGGCTAAAAATGTCTTGCAATAAGTTGGTCTGCCTGCTTTTATGAAGGATTTCTGTCCTTTGAGAAAGCAATAAGACACAGCCTGCTTTCTAGAAAAAACTGAAAAAAGTAGTTGACTGTCATTCTGGGTTTTTTCTTATATACCATTCCCCCAATTCTCCCTGGCTCCCCTGAATTATATCAAAATAAGCTTAAATCACAAGCACTTTCATTTGATTATAAGGAAACTATGCCTTTATATTGTTTTCCTTCAGGATGTAACTATAGGATAAAAGTTTTATCTTCTTTCTGAAATAAACTACATGAAGATAAGGACTGACTAAGACCAGCCATCAAATTCAAACCCAGAAATCAGTGCAGGAAAAAATTCACTCATTAAAGTTTCTATCTTTTGATCGATTCTTCCCCTCATTCACTCATTCATTCATCCATTCATAACCCTTTATTGAATATCTGTGATTAAGTAGGAGTTAAGTGAGGAGGTATGAATACAATAAAGAACCAGACTTCCCTGCCTTCAGTTGCATGCAGAACTTCAGATGTGCGACGAATGAAGGCTGTCTGTGAGCGGAAAATCGCTCTTTGATCACTAAGCATGGAAGACGCGTGAGTTCAAGAGCTACACAGATTGGGCTGAAGTCCCAGTTCCGCCACTTATTAGCTCTATAACTTTGGACAAATTTCCTAAGTTCTCTAAGTTCCTTCAAGTGTAAAAAAATGAAGTTATTTACACCTTTGTTCCAGGGTCATTATGAGTATTATACTCCGTGATGCTGGATGGAGACAAACACTGGCTGGCACAGAGGCTGACACTCAGAAGATGGTTTTAAGAGTATAGAGTATGGATTAGATAGCACAGCTGGCTCTGTACACATTCTTGCTTTCTTCCCTTTTACTGTGAAAAGTTTATTCCTAGCACCAGACACCTGAGATCTTAAGACAGACATTCTCTTCTCAAAGAAAGTGCAATTTCCTGACCTAAATTCAGGATTCCGTGTTTGAAAGCCTTATAAACAGCAAATTTTATGTTTGATATGAGAATACTTTTTCAAACACCTTAGAAAATTGCAATATTCATCAATGTATTGGAAAGCTTCTCTTTTCCCTAGCTGCATGACACAGCCCTGCATTTGTTAACTCCTGTGTTCCAGAGTTTGGAGACACTTTGAGTTTTCTTTTCCAGCCCCCATACAGCAAAGAGAGGGAAACCCTAGGCTGGCATGGTCAGGTGTGCAGTACCAAATCATGGTACCACTCAGTATCAGACTATGGTCTCCACAGTAGATTCTGGCCTCCTGGCTGTCTATCCAGTCAGCATCCTGCTCCTTCTATTGCTCCCGGTTTCATATTTGGGTATGGGAAAGGTAAGAATAGCAGTGGGATTAATTCACTACTTTCCCCATGTTTCTCAAACATGATCTTTTTCAATTCTGTCCTATGTTTTATTGAAAACTTTAAAGCAAGGCCTTCAGGAAATGCTGGGAATTCAGAGTTACCAGAGTAGAGAGCAATTAGTGCCAAGCTCACTGAGGAACAGCCAAAGAACACGTGTGCAGAAGCTGGGGGAGAATATTGCTAACTGTCTGCTGCTGAGGACCTGCACCTTCATGGAAACCTGTCTTTGTGCACACATTTCATTAGATGACCTTGTTGCCTGAGCTCTTCCCACAGGTATTTGGGTGTTTTCTTTAGTTACGCAATTGTCTAATTGCTATTTCTTTAACCACCGTTCACACATTATTTTTGTCATTAAAATAGTTGTGTTGGTAAAGGTCACACATAAAGCACTATCTAAGGGATTAACCACACCCCTCTTAGATAGCCTCTCTCCCTCTAGCCTTGTATTTACCTTCAGTTCCACTTAATTCTGACATGTTTCCCCCAAGTTGCTATCATGCCCCTCCCCCCTGGCTGTGCCCATTTCCTTTCCATCACACCTCGGCAATCCCTCCCTCTTCTCTTCATTCTCATTATTGGGAGGCCTGCTGATTAAGGACAACAAAATATGCCAAATATGCCATTTTCATTGTTATGAGAATTTTTGAACTCACATGTCAGTCACCTTTTAAACAGAAAGCTTAGAAGACAAGCTTTGCTGGATGGTTTGGAATCTTGGCTAGGAGCATCAGTACCTATAACTCAATAGTGATCTCAGATGTCAAAGAGGATAGTATCACGACCCTGCTTCATGAGTCCCCACACTGCTCTTTCCCTTTTTAGCTGATAACTGCTCTTATGAATTTTTCTCCTTTGTCCATCACTATTAGGCTTTGTAGACATCCTTTTCCTTTATTGAATTTGCTACTTCAGATTTGATTTGAGCTGGAAATCTAGATAATTAAGGTTTTTAACTATCTTGAGAAACAATACATTGAGAATAAATGAGAGAAAGAGGGTCGGAGAGACTCTCAAATAAGAAAGCACAAGTACTTTACAGCACTTAGTCAAGGCTCACAGCTGAAAATTCACAAGTCCTGTTAGTTTCTTCAAAATGCAAACTTCCTTAAAAAGATAGTGGATTTATTTATAAGTGGCCAGTAATATTTTTACTATGATAATTCTCAAATCAGCTTTTTTTTACTTCATTAAGTCTAAGAAAACATCGTAACTAGACACCAGATATACATCCATTTCTATTTTCCAAGACCTAATCAAATAGAAGCCAAGCCTCCTTTGGTGCTCCATTGAGTATGCTGGGAGGGAGATGAACAATGTAACAAGGAAGGTAGTTAGCTAGCTGCCTTACTGTCTTCAACCGCCTTGCTACCTGAAACAGTGGGGGATCCTTGGCTTGCACTTACAAGTAGAGCCTGAGGCTGCCATGCAGGGGTTCAGCTATATTTACCCAGGGTGGGAAATTCACTCTGTGTATCCTGAGTAGCAAAAGGGATGCTTTCTGTGGTAGCCCTTCTCTGGTTTTCTAGGACCAGCTTTTCACCAGATAAACTGAGGAGTGCTAGTACTGCGTATGAGTGCTGCTTCCCAGTGATCCGGTGCATGGACATTGAATTTAAATCTAGGGCTGTTAGAACTTGGGAGGATTTTTTAGCCTCTCATTTGTAAAAATGGGAAAGAAGCAGTACCCATCTCTGCAGTGTCGTTGTAAGAAATAAGAAAATCATGACCCATGAAGTGTTTAACACTGTTCTTGGTGCACAATAAACACTAAATAAATCTTCACTATTCTGGTCTGTATAATTACTATACAAGACATGCACATATGTTACCTCCAACCTGCCAGAACCAGCATGTCTGTCATTGAAGTGGGCAAAACCCTGATGGGCTAATAACCACAATAGGTAGATCATCCACATTCGCCCTCGCCTAGAATATTGTGAAGTAGGAGAGGAAAGAATGCCAAGTATTGTATGAAGAATGCAAATATAGTTTTCCCTTGAATGCTCTATTTTGCTTTTCAACTTTTAAACTCCACTTTATTTCAAAACATACTCCCAACCATTTTCGAGTTGCAAAGCCTTCTTTTTTGTTTCACAATAAGCTAAATGCAGGTACAAACTCGAGGGAGACAGACCTTGGAAATTTTAAGTATGTTGCCATGGCAATGGTTTGCAAGAATGTGTATGAGTTTCATCTTAGCTCTCAAGCATTCAACTGAGTAGGTATGTGCAGGATCAAATCACTAGGCACACAATATTTGCCATTCACTATGTTTTGAAAGGTTTGGAAATAACTGTCTGTTGCTCATAGCAACCAGAAACCAAAAATCAATCTTTCTTCCTTCCTTTCTTTCTTTCTTTCTTTCTTTCTTTCTTTCTTTCTTTCTTTCTTTCTTTCTTTCTTTCTTTCTTTCTTTCTTTCTTCCTTCCTTCCTTCCTTCCTTCCTTCCTTCCTTCCTTCCTTCTTTCCTTCTTTCTTTATCTATTGATCGATCCATCTATCTATCTATCTATCTATCTATCTATCTATCTATCTCTCCATCTATCTTTCTCGCCAATGTGGAGGTCTAGTCATTCATCATCTATTTTTACCTGTCCAATATCACCATCTTGGCTGTTCTAAGGTAAATGGCAAACATAAATTCAACAGTAGTCATTTTCACCATTGTTGCAAATAGAGAGCTGCCCTCCCAGTAAGAAAAAGCTGTAAAAATTTTCTACTGATTTTCACATTAATTTCCTCATTCAAAATTGACATATCCTTAAAGAAGCATGATAATTATTTAGGGATGCTCAATTAAAGCAAACTTTCAGTGTAATGAATTGTGGAGGATCTTTTAAAAGGGTTCCATCCTATAATGCAGGAAAGAAAATTAAAGTATGTAATTCTAGTCATTAAATCAAACTCCTCTGCACCTAAAAAAGGCACAATCACCACCAAAAACAAAGACATACAAAAGAAGCAATTTTAACTCATTTTAATAATCACTACCTCAATTGTTCTTAAATGGTTTAGTTGATGCATTTAAATTGCAAAACCTGCACAATGGACTCATGCTTCATTGGCGATAAAAGCATTGGTTCCTAAAAAAAAGCATTTCCCCCCATAAATAGAATCTACAGAACACTAAAATTAGAAAGTTTTAAAGCTATATACTTGTTTAAATCATAATTCTTAACAAATTCTCTTCATCTTACAAGGCTTTTTCTATCTAAAATGGTAATATGCAAATTAAGTCAATATATTTTAAGAAATCCATTCACCAGTAAAACACCACCACCACTACCTGGATTTCTAAGAGAGTATATTTTCTAGTTTTCCTGGCAAAAGTTTTTTACTGCAAATTATCCATCATGATACAAAGTACCCTACATGAAAGGGGGCCACAAGGGGCCCACCATATCCTGCATTTGGGGAGTGACAATATGTTTCTTAAAGTGTTATTAGCTATTAAAGCCTGGCAGTTACCTGAAATTCATTTTCCTGCTTTAATTTTGCAAACGCACACATGTGTATGCAACATAATCATTACTTCCCCCACACTCCCTGATCAAATGGCTTGTGGCTGTATAGGACTTTAAAACTGCAGTGGTGTTCTCTTGCCCTCCCCAGGCTAAAAAGCCCATGGCAATGCTGGAATTAAGCAAATAAGAACACAATAATTAGCGATGCAAACTGTCAAGTGGATCTAAAAAGAAAAACAACTCAGAAAACAACAATCAGCAGTTTCAAGCTTTAACAAGAGTCTACACTGAGTTCCCATTTATTTTAAACAAAAATAGATTAGGTCTTTTGAAAAATGTTCACTGCAATTTCCATGGAAATAGGGCAAAGCAGCTAATGGGTCTTTTACATCTTTAGTTTTCTATGATGCCAATATAGCAGGAAAGTCTTTAATTCTACACTCTTTCCAAATAATTTCTGACCTACTATTCTATAACCAGGTTTATTCCCACAGCACGTAATTCCAAAGTATATCCAGTTTGGAAGAGATACATGCATGGGTCTGATCATATGCTATGACTCCCCCAATTCCCAAAAAACCCCAAACATCACCTCAATAATTTTATAAGTGATAACTAAATTAAAGTAATTATTAAAGGCAACTGGAAAAGGAAAAGAATTATTAAATTATGTGTTGTGTTGTGTGTGTGTGTGAATGGGAGGGAGTAGGCATTCAAAACTTTGAGTAGAAAGTACTGTTTATACAATTTACAGCTAAATCTCTTGGATTCTTTACAGATAATAACTACCTTCTCCCCCTAGCAACCATCTTGAATTTCTACGAAGCAAGGTGGGTTACTTCTATTATGTTTATGCCTTGTCTGAAATACCTATCTAATCCTTATATTGATGTTAATGTTCCCTTACCCTTTATGCATCCAGGAATAGAATTAGAATATCAGATACTTTTTAAATTAAGCATTGTGAAGAAATTGGTCAGCTAAACTACTTTAAAGCTTTTGTTTGCTTCAGTTCTCTTATGTTTAAACTCATACAACAAATGCCTGCTTCAGAAATTGAGAATGTAAGTGGGATTCCTGACACTGGTCTTGAATAGATCATAGCATTCTGAGATTCTACTGGAAGTTCAATTATTACCAAACTCTTTGACTTGGGGCATACCACTCCCTACCCCCAAAATTAGTAGGTGAGAGTAGATGACCCTTGGGTCCCTTTAAAATGTGATAGTCAAGCGAGGCTTGTGGTAATGGTATAGTTATCTTGACTGTGGTAGTGGTTACAAGAAGCTATGCATGATGAAATTGCACAGAACTACGCACACACAAATATGTTCACGTACAACTGGTGAAGTCTGAGTACGTTCTATGAATTACGACAATATAAATATTCTGGTTTGACATTGGTCTATCCTTATGCAAGATGCCAGCATGGGGGAAAGCTGGCTAAAGCTGCAGGGGCTCTCTGATTTAAAATGTACATATAGATAATATATACACACATACATAAATATAATAATTTTTAATTTCATGCAATGGTTCACCAACAACCAAACATGAAATGCCAATACGCAGGGCCTGATACTTTCTCTATGAAGTGAGATTTATTGGGTCCAAGCAATTTACTTTTCTTCTAAATATGATAGTCTGTATGTAAAATAATTAGTGCTTTTAAAGTAGTTAGAATATTGACTATTTCACCATGATTTGAAGTAGGGAAATTGTCACATGACAGGTTGTTTCTGGAGGCACCATTTTTGCTCACACTTTTGTTATTTATCCTTGAACATGGATGGAATCCTAAGGATTAAGATACCAAACAACTAAAACTTGAAACAACAAATAGTCCCTTGATTTAAAAGAAAAAAGTAAAACAAAATACAAATATAATAAAATAAAACCAACACAATTAAAAAGGAAGTATAAGGGATTTACTAAAAATTAAATTCCTAATACTTATATTCTGAGGACTCTCTAGTTCCTGCCCAATTAGTTACTGCTATGGTGAGTAATCTTACTTTCCATTCCTAAATCCTGCAACTTAACTCTTAACACCTTAACTCTTAACTCTTAATACCTAAGAGTTAAGTTGTGCTCGATATATTACCTTTTAATATCACAGAATCCAGTGGATTCTTCTCACCTCCATAAGGTCTAAATATAATGCCTAGTGACTTAGCAATTGTATGCCTATACCCTGGTTTCAGAATGTGATTCTTACGTGACACAAACAGGGCAGAAGAAACCAATGAATGTCATTAGCAGACTTCTGTTAGAGGGAATGTTGAAGAAAAGAGGTTAACGGGAAATTATGAAGAAAAGAATGAGCAGAAGGAAGGAGAAAATGAAAGACAATGGTCCTTCAACCAAGGTTCGGTTAGTGGCAGGGTGTCTCATGCCATCTTACAAATGAGAACAGTGACAGAAGTATTTCAGACTTAGAACAGTAGGATGAATAGCTCACTCAGTGAAATGTGAAATAGGTCTTCATTTCAAAATTCTAGAGAGAGGTTTAGGAGAAAGAAAACAATAAGATGTACAAGGAAAAGTATGTCAGTCCATCATACCAGCTCTCCTTCAGGACTCATCAACTAAACTGAGTCTCTAGGGCTCAGTTGTCTTTGGGCACAAAAACCTCACTCCTCCTGCTTACCGAACCTTAAAGACACAGAACGGAAAAGTGCCTCACAGAGGACTGGGCTGTCCTTGAACATCTGGCACCACACAAAAGGAGGTAAAGCAAGGAAGGCAGTTTCTCAGTCGCTTTCATTCAAATGGGCAAAGAATGATGAGTTACCTGATAAAACCCTTTCAGAACACATGCATACTTTTTTCCCAGTTCCACTAGATATAAATTTCAAATGGACTCCTTCCCACAAAAGAATAAAAAACATAATAGGTGATGAGCTGAGAAAGACACTAAGGGTGGTAAATTGGCCATATGTTCCAGAGCTGCTGCAACAGCATCCAGGCCTGTATTTCACGTGACCTGAATGAAAAGAGCTGGCCAGGAAGAGTGTGGTTATCACACCTTATAACGCCTTGTCCTTCTTTGCTCTCTCTACTGCCACAGGGCCATAGGGCTTCTTAGGCTTTGCAGGGTCCAGGGAATGCTTTACAGTTGAAGTGTTTTAAGCTAAGGGTGTGCTGGAAATCAAATCTATTATTGTAAGATTACCTTAAAAGCCAAACCTCTACTGTACATATCAATTTGTGCTCCATAAAGCTGATTTCCAGAACATTCATCAAATCCTGTCTATATTTACATGCTGATAACAAAATAGAAAAAAAATGCAATCACTACATTTTCCATAGTTTAAGAAGCCTTGAAATTATAAATATCAAAGCTCTAATTTCATTTCTGTGTCTAATTTCATTTCCTTGCTGAATGTTTTACATTACAACAGAAACTTGCAAGCTATATTAGTTTTTATGCATAAATTGTGAACATCCCTAAAAATAATTGTCCTATACAACTAACCTTCTGTTACCCACTTTCTTTTTTGTGTTTATGGGAAAATGCTTACAAAGACTTGTTCTCTAAGGATTTCATTGGCATGCATTAAATTTATTTTTCCATAAATCTTTATCAGCGGTGAGAAATTTCTCCAACTGTGTTGTTGATTGCTTATGTCACCACTGTCCTCACCACTTCCATTAGCAGCCACAGCACACCTTATTTTTTAGAGAAGAATCTAAAACTGATTTGGGGATAAAAGATTTTTAGTAAAGAATATGTAGCACTTTATAGAATATTTATTGATATAAAACCTAAAAATACACATGGAGAGTACAGCATTTATGTTGGTAATTATTTAGTAGATTCAACCCATGATTCTATACCACAGGGTTCTTATTAGGAATACCAGAGAGGGAGTCAGAGTTTCTTGACACATGGTAACAAGTATTTTCACTTACAATGAATAATTTAGCTCTTTCGGCATCCATCGTATAAAAAATAGGTTTGAAATAATTACAAGGTCTCTTCACAATGGTGGAGCTTTGGGAATATAAGGAGAAGAACAGGCAATCCGGGGCCCCTTTCCTTTGTTTTCACAGAATTTGGCTTGCTTTTTTAATGTGCACACTGCAAAAATTTTCCTCATTTGTCAAGATGATGTTGAAATGAAAAGATGATGTTTCTTTTCCTAATGTGAGTTTCTGGGATTCCAACCTGCTAATTCTCTGAAACCTACCAGCCTTGCCCATGGAATGCTAATGAGCCTCTGTGTCCTTCACTGTGGAAATGGAAAGGGGGCTTTCCCTCTCATTACTGCTAGCCATGACTGGAATTATTCTCACACTCGTTCCAAAATGAAAATTCCATACGCAAATCCCAGATGCAAATTCATTTCAATTATTCAGAGGAGATGTTGCAACAAAATGAAAAGCATTCTATGTTTTAAGCCACTTGTCTTCAAACCTTTCATTTTAAAAGTAATTCACATTTATTCACACTCTAAAATCATAAAGTGTTAGAGCTGTGGACCCCTCACCTTACAAATGGGGGAAAGTCAAATACCAGAAAATTAGCGGGTTGGGGTTGGTCTTCATCACACTAGTAGCAGGAGTTCTTTCTCCAGTATAGTGACTTTACGTAAAGAAAATGAAGTGTTTTACAATTAGATAAACTCAAAAAACTACCCTGTTTACAAAGGAACATGTTGTATTTGAGGCAAACTGGGGCAGCTGCAAGGTAGGTAGGTCTAAAGTTTAGCAGAACATTCCAGTAGAGGATGGTATACATTTCTCAAAGAAACAAAGGGGAAAAGAGATTCTGAGAATGGCTTCAAGATGAAACCAATATTTACATGGGTAGGAAGAAAAAACAGGTACAAACAAAAATGATTGCTTTTCTGTTAATTGTTTTTCTTTCTAAAATACTTGATTGAGTGTTTCTGAATAGAAATGGTGGGTAGTCCAATGAGGAGCATCCACTTAGGTATTGGTGGGAATCAAATCAAGTGATGTTGAAATTTTCCCAAATAGTTCGATGGTAGTTACTCAGTAGCATCTATGACACAGAAATTCTAAAAAGGAATCATTTCTATGAGGGCACATTAAATGTTAATTTCTTAGCAGTGACAAAGGTACAATGCTTAAGTACAGTGTTAACATCAGGGAAAGCTGGGCCCTGGCCGATGTGGCTCAGTGGATTGAGCAGCAGCCTGCAAACCAAAAGGTTGCCAGTTTGATTCCCAGTCAGAGCACATGCCTGCATCATGCCTGGGTCAAGGCACATGCCTGGGTTACAGGTCCCCAGTGGGAGGTGCACGAGAGGCAACCACACAGTGATGGTTCCCTCCCCCTTTTTCTCCCTCCTTTCCCTTCTCTCTAAAAATAAATAAATAAAATCTTAAAAAATTAAATTAAAAAACATTAGGGGAAGCTGGATGATGAGTGAACACTCTATAATATGGTTGTAGTACTGGTATATTTTTAAATTATTCCAAATTAAAACATTTATTTATAAACTAAAAAAATAGAACAAGCATCTGATTAAATCTTACATATTATCTATAAGTTGGCAAAACTTGTATTCATAAAATAGTTTTCTTTAAAAAAAGATGCAGATACATTCATGAAGGAAAAATACAATAATAAAAAACCTTTAAATGTATCCCTTTTGTGATATTTACAGACCTAAAATATGTATTATTCTGATTTGAATGGGGTATGCTTGCAAATGTTCTTACATTGTATACTTACAGAAAAACCAAGCATGTACTTTTTCTACCGTCTCATCATTTTAAACCCTCATCTCTCTTCCTGGAGAATTACAAAGATGATGCATCATTTAGGGAATTGTGGGGTAGAGAGAGAGAGAGGTTAAAGTCAGCATTTGTTTTGTCATTGTATCAGAGGCTTTCTGTTTAAAACGATATAACCTATTGTAACTTAAGTTTCACTACCGTCTGGAAAACCAGAGGCCAGGAGTCTAGGAAACCCCTGCTGCACGGGTGCCTTTACACAGCAGCAGAGCTTACTGTCTCTAGCCTGAGGTTTTGAAAAGTAATCAGGAACTATTGAGTTTGATAGTTTACACCTAGATATCATTCCAGTCATTTTAATGAATGTTTCATGAAGTTTCCCATAATTAGTCTTTGTATTTTAGACTACTTACTGAGGAAATAATAGTACTACATAGATAACCATTTCAGTAACATAAATAGACCGCTTCCGTAATTATCACTTATTCAAAATTATTTCATCCAAGGCCAGACCCTTGCTTCCTGCCCCCACACACCCACATTCTATCTTCTTTTCAACAGGTACCCTTCAAAAAGAAAGTAAAATCCAAGATAAGGAAGGACATAGAAGCAGGCATACTGAAAATCATGGCTGGAGTAATTCACAAACACACTCAATTATACCCTAGTGGCCTAAGATAGTTATCCTCCCTCCACTGTGTCTAATTTAATATTGGAAAAAGAACTCATCCCAATCATTCCACCAGTAAAAGAAAAATCAACTCATTTTTAAAAGGTAACATTTAGCAACAATGGCTAATTTTAATGCATAAAGAGAATGTATACAAACTAAACATGTAGGTAACTTTTAAATTAAAAAATCATACACATTTGCATTGCTTTTATTATTCATAGAGCATAAAAACTGGCTTTTTAACAGATCAATATATTGTCCTGAGGGCATGGAGAACATGAAGCACCCACCTTGACCTTTTTCAGACAAGATACTTAGCACCTTGCTTCATACTCAAACACCCTTGGCGCCCTAACCTCCACTTCAGAAGTCGGTACTGGTGTTATGGGATGTGTGTCCCACCTAATCTGACTGGATTTTGTGTCACCTTTTGTTTTGTAACCTGATAACTAGGGCTGCTCCAACACACACCAGGAATATGTAGCAGAAAAACATTAGTGTATCAACTCAGCCCATAATGAACTCTCTCCAAACCCAATGAATATGTGTTTGTTAATTTTTTCTATGGGATAAAATAGTTCAGCCTTCAATTCTCTAATTGTATGTGTTTGTCCCAACTCTTCAACTGGACTTTTAAGGAAGCATGTGTTTCATTTTCCTTTAAGTTACCCATGATACTTGCCAAGTTCTGGTACAGATCCATCAACTAGTAGATATTTTAACAGATCTTAACTATCAACTGTACAAGGAACACTGAGATAGGTACTTATTATTTGCTTATATATTATAGTTGTCAACATTCTGGAAGTAAAAGGTACTTTTTGAAGGCTAAGGAAACTATTTCTAGTCTGTTATATGCATCATTTAAACCTATTATTTAGCAGCTAATTATTTAGCAGTTTATTATGCAGACATGCATAATCATACACACACCACTACAAACCTAATGGATAGCTGATCCACTGACATCTAGCTAATTCAGAGAAGTCCTGGTGGGCCACTGAAAACCATGATTTTTAAGCCAATGGGAGGGTAAGTGGTCAACAAAGCACTCTGGTCATGCAAGATAAACCATTATTCAGATGGTTCACAGGGGGTAATTGAGAGGGACACCTGAGGCTATACCTATGCAACTCCAAAATAAGATGCTTTCAAAAATCAAAACTCTCTGCAATATTTTTGATCTGACAATGAAATATTAGTGTTTTGAAAATTATAAAGTCAGTTGTAGTTACACAGGGTCTGGCACAAATAACTCCCCTTTTTTATTACAAAATCATAAGCATGTAATTCTGTAACATAACAATATCACACTTAAGCACACCATATGACATTTTAGGTGAAATGTTCAAATTAAAGAACTGTAAATTATTACACCCATATTATTACCCTACCAACCACATTCAAGGAGGCATTACTTCTGCTGGACCCCGTGTATGTGTGTGTGTGTACATGTATATATACATGTATATTTTATATATTTTACTATATTTATATATTATACTTCACTACATATGCACAGTATTTTATATGTAATCTATGCTTTTGTATATGTAATAAATATGTTTTCATTGTAAGCAAATTTATTTCACTGGAGGGTTGACTGGGAAGGCATTGTCTCTGAAGCTCCAGTAGAGTTTTCAGTTTGAAAAATGTGAAGGGGTCAACTAGGTGAACATATTTCCCCAAACCATTAAATTCCCATCACTTTATCCATGAATTGACTAGTAAAGCTAGGCTGTGAACTTGCAAAAACACATTTTTGGACAAAAGTGCAAAAACACTTAGAGCCAAGTTTAGTATTCCACGAACCCACAATGTTTTAATATAAAAAGCAGTGGAAACAGAGATGAGAACATATGACGTTTAGGACTGAATTATTTTGGAGAGTGATGTGTTTTGGCCCTCTCACATGATATTTAAGTAATTCCCACCATCATGCATAGTTTTGATCTTTTAAACTAAGCAATACTTAAAGTAATGATGCCTTTATAACAAAAGACATAGTTGTGGGAAAATAGTAAGAAAAGTATTTGAACCTGTTTGTCATCAAGAAAATAATAAAATTATGGCTTAATACACACTATCAAAAATATATCCCACAACAATGAAAACAAAAATGGATAATTGATTTTGGGGAACAGTTCTGAGATAGCTACTAATGCTTAAGCATATAAATTCAAATAAAGGTAAAAATTTGAGGAGCAAAGGGAAATGTGTAGTAATAATCACAAAGAATTAATGACATAAAAATAGAAAACACCTCTCTTTATATTTTTGCTTTTTCATGGCCATTATTCACTTTAGACTCAGACTCTCTTCATTTGCTAAGGGACACTAGAAAGATATCCACAGGTTTATAATTGTTCATGACTCCCCCCAGTTATTCTGTGTACTGGAAATTGCCTATTTTTTGCCTAATATTGTGTTTGGCTCTGTCTTCTGTACCAGAGTGATGAGGGAGATTCAAATATCAACTGTCAAGTAAATGTAAATAAGATAGCAGGAAGAAAAATCAGTCATTCTGGGTCAACATGGTAACTTCAGTAGAGATCAAAGAAATTTAAAGTCTAAGTATACACAGAAATGTTCAAAGCAGAACTTGGTGTCATTATGCTCTGCAGAATAGCTCACTGTTTACGTTTTGTAATGTAGAGATCTAAGGCAAATGGTGTTCCAGTTATAAAGGACACGTAACACAGCAGAGGAATAGAAGCCTGGAAAAATAGGAAATGTGGAGTGAAAGAGAAGTCCACATGGTTTAAGTACAATTAAATATCCACTAACACCATCCACCTGAGAACATTGTTAGTGCTCATAACACTGGAATTAAAGGGCACTAATTTTAACAGGGCATACAATCTTGTTTCAAATGAGTTATTTTTCAAAATGACAGAGTAAAACTTGATTCCTGAAACATTTAAGCTTAACATAAACAAAGATTGAAAGTCCTTGGCTGCCTTTCCTTTTCATTTGAAAACTACAAATTATAAGCTAAGAGGGCTTTTTCCATTCTGACTACTGCAGCCATCATATAGTTAATTGATTGCACTTATAGTTTATATCAATAAATGTACCCAGATGCTATGGGATAAGCACATTTTGTAAATTAAAGGAGCATATGGAAGGCACGCGGACAGTCACATTTAATCATAACTAGCCAAACATCCTTAATATGCAATGCTATATCACTAATTACTATGTAAATATGTTAAGTATTTCCCTGGTTAATGTCTTGGTGAGACATTTGCTTGGAAGTTGAGTTCAAACGCTACTATGACCAGACATTTCATACCACTTCAGAGCTTTTCCAGTTTGATTCCAGTTTGATTCCACTTTACCCACGAGGAGAATGTGGCCCATAGCCTATCTGGCAACATGGTTGTACAAAGTCAAAAATATTTATTCTTCATCACTGGGTTATCTTGTTTATGAATACTAGTCAACCCTCCAAAATATACATACATATCTGTCCAAAGTTCTGCCTGCAGGCTCTATTTCTTTCTAAAAATTTTAGAGGGAATTTGCCATATGAGGAGAATTTTGCTGCTTAGTGAACACTTTCATTAATTTTTAAGACCAGGACATGGAAGAAAAGGACTGCAGAAATTGGCTTAATTCTTCAGTTCTGGGGAAATTAGTATAAATGATCTGAGTAAATTATCTTTGATACCTCAAGGTCTGAAGGGTAAAAGTTTTCATTCTCTTATCTAGGTTGCTGTTCTTTCTCAAGCCAAGGATCAAAAGCTAAGTCAAGAGAGACATGTGACATGGTAAAAGTGCCTTTGAAGAATGGAAATTCTCTCCATCAACAAGGTCCGCCAACCAAATGATGAAGTGAGCTGTGTGTGAACCACAAACCACAAGATGTGCCTTTAGACTGTTAACATTTGTGTTTTGTTGGTATATTTTTGCAGCATGAATTTGGTCAAATTCAGCTGTACATAGGGCTGGAAATTGTATCCGGTTCATTTTGTAGTTCTAAAAGAATCATTAAAATTATAAAATTTAGAAGTTTTCATTTTCCCCAGTTTTATGACTTTGCTTGGCAAAGGGTGTGCCCAGTTCTCTGGGTGCTTGAGTGACAGAAGGCTGCATGGAGGATGCTGAGATATTAACTTCATTTCAAAATTTGACGTGGGCATCAGTCACATCCCAAGGATTCATGACATCAATGAATACTTAAATAAAACATTCAAAGTTATTCTAGAAATGAAGATCTGTTTATAAGCCAGAAGTAAAAATAACAGATTAGTCAGCATGATCTCTGAATATTTTCAGAATTGAAAGCTATTTTAGGGTAATGGGCAGTTTACCCTATAGATGTTTGAATCATTTAAAGTCTGGTTAAGTTTACTAGTTATTGATATATATATATCAATATATATCAATATATATATATTGAATATATATATATATATAATTTAGATATCACCAACTCAAATAATACAACTGCTTTGTATTTTGCTCCTACTTACCCTGACCATGGCACAGAGGAAAAGTTTACAAGAACAAATAGAGCACCATTCACAATCTGGCAAAAACAACTTCAATTCATGGGACTTCCCCAACCTATGAAGCAGGGGCTACCTAATTTAATGAAAAATAGCTGTCACGACAGAGATAACATTCTATCTCATAATTCAACAAAGATTCAGTCAGAAGTTCCCTTGAAAAGAGGGGCCAGGCATCCTTCACTATTAAGCAGACGCTTCCCCTCCCCCTTCCCCTTTTCTGATTTGCAATCCCTTCTGTCCTCCATCTGCTCCGCCCCCACCTATTGTCTCCACTCACTGCCAAGCCTGCCAATCCCATCTGGCCATACTCTTGCTTCTGCTGGCTCTAATTCCCATGGGCCTAGGGAATACTTGAATGCTATGGCATTTTCCCTCTTCGAGAATAAGGACAAGTTAGGAGAATATCGAAAAAATCCCCCAAAGAATACACACACACACACACACACACACCATGCACATGATTATCTTTCATACACAAACAGCAGTTTTGCAATCCTCTCCCAGACTAAGATCAAAAAATGCTTTTAATTTTTTTTACCTCACATGTATTTTTGAAAACTGAAATCTTACTATCTTTGAATAATCAAAATTTATATTTCCAAAATATAAACACTTTCACTAATCCCAAACATGCATTTTTCCAGTAAGCATAATTAGTATAAATGTTACTCAAATCTTACCACTATGAAATATTTCCATTAGTTAACCAGACTTAATCATTGATCAGAAATAACATTTTCTGTTGCACCAAACATACATTTAATTCAGACGTTTCACCTTTACAGATTCTCAACGAAAATCCCACTCTGCCGCAAAAGCATGCATGGTCAGAATTCAAGCATAGTTAGGCAAAATTAACCCTGAGTCAATTAACAACAATAAAGCAGTCTGGCAAGTCTTGAAAGCAGCTTTTATTCATGCTTTTACTTGAATCAACTTAATACATAAATACATATATATACACATACACACACAATTTTTATCATTTTTGCAACAAGCATGCTAAATAAACCTCTGAAGCTCACATAAAGCAGCAAACAAAACTAGAAGCAACCATGCTCAGGGTTTAAGGACATTTAAAAATTTAAAACCACCTTTCTACATTTCATATAGAGCATGCACAAATTTGACATGCAACCTCCAAGAAGAAATAGTTGAATATAAATCTAAAAATTAGTTTATCCCAAACAGTTTATTCTTATTTTCATTAGTATTGTTCTTAGGCTTCTGGTGTCTTAAACCCTGCATGCTGCAGTTCTAAGCTGTGCTGAGCACCGGCTGTGACAGAAGAAGCTACCTGCGAGTTTTCACAGTGCCATCTCATATCCATGTCTGTCTGGCTACCCTGCGTGCTTAGAGCTTTTTTCTTAATTCTTAATGGAAATCCTAGGAAATTTAGTCCATCCTCTGAAATCAATACTGGTGACAGGAGAGCTCCCTGACTCAGTGGGAGATCAAGATGATAAATTGCCTGCGCATCAGCCTGGCCTATCAGTGCCCTCCACACAGATGGGCGAGAAAATACACAGAAAAGGCTCTATCAGTCACGTGTCACGGAGGAGCCAATGACTGACGCTCTGCTGCAGGAAGCGATGCTGCAGTTCCGTCTGCAGTTGAGGAGGCTGTTGGTACACAGCCCAGCCCGCGCCCCGCTCAAAAAGTCTAGGTAGTTACTGCTGTGGAATTTGCTCTCCAGCTGAGACTGCAGAGGGAAATTGACATAACATTTAACCCCTGACCCAAATAAAGACTTATTTCCAAGTGCATGGAATTTTCTGTATGTTATTTTCTAATCCAGCGTGGCTGCTGAACAGAAGAGAAACTACACACACACACACACACACACACACACACACACACACTCTGCAATACCCCAGTCATTAAACTTTTATGTGCTTTTTTCAGTTGACTATCATGTTTGCACCTAATGTTAAATTAGAAACCTTAAACTGTGCAATTAGCACACAGCTTCCTAACAAAATTGCCTCAAAGCTTTATAATTGTAATTATAATTTTATTCCCAAGTTAATGAATGACATTTTTTTAATGCCATGCTTATAATGAGCATTTTTATGGGATGATTTTGTAAAAGCAATTATACAACATTAACAAGTACATTATTATGCTTTTTTGACAATTAGAACTGTTAGTCTTTAAAGACGATTTAAGTCATAATAAATATGCCATTTTATCAATCATTAAAAATAAAAGCAAGTACCAAAGGATGTATACATCTAGTTTCCCAAAGCTTGAAGAACAGGTATTATCCAGTGATAGAAACATGTACTTATTTTTTCCATTCCTCTGAAATTTAAAATAATTTAAAAAGAACAAAGGCTCCATCCACATCTGGAATCCCATATGGAAAAATATCCCCAGAACATCTGCTTTCATTGATCATCCTGCAAAAAGAGACATGCCATGCCATTCAAGGTAACTGAGATGCTTGTATCCAGCCTAACAGAGAAGGTTATAAGTGATAAGACCATGATGTGTTTCAGATGACAGTATCATGGAGATTTTATTTAAAAAGAAACGAAAATTTTTCAGAAATAAATTTATATCAGAAAGAGTATCTGGGGCACTTTATCTTGCCTTTAATGCAGCAAAAATGATATCCTAAATTAAGTTTCAAGTTTAGCTCTGCCACTTTTGCTAATTGCATCCTGCTGAGAAAACTAAGGCTTAGAGGGGTTAATTTACCCAAGTTTCAGTAATTAGCCAAATCATTTACTTCCCAGTCCTTCCCATTCCTACCTCTAAGAAGAATCAGATAATTCAGGTGAATTTTCTCTATAAATTGTAAAGCTCTTAACACAGACAGGTGTTACTGAATTCAGGCAACATACCATATTTTTTGGACTACAATATGCACATTTTTAACACATTTTTTGCTTCAAAATTTTCCCCTATTTTCCTCTTCTAAAACCTAGGTGCATCTGGGATCTGCACCATAAAATGCAAAAAATTTTGAAGCAAAAAATGTGCTAAAAATGTGCATCTTATAGTCTGAAAAATATGATAATCATCAACAACAAACATTAGTGAATGGTGTTGGGCTAAAGATAAAGCAAACCCCGTTTTTGAGGGGTATGTATTTCCTACCCAGCACAAGCTTATAGATTCTATTGTTGGCTCTTGTTGCTGTTGTTCGGATTCCAATAACTTTAACAGATATAAATTTTAAAAGAAATTGAACTGTCCAAATTAAGTCAAAGGCTTATAATTTTTATTTTACCCCCAATTATTCTAAATCAGTGGTTTGTGAGAGTGATTTTGTCCCCAGGAGACATTTGACAACATTTGAAAACATTTCTAGTTGTCACAACTGGGGAGGTGCTACTAGCATCTTGTGGAAAGGGACCGAAGATGCTGCTAATCATCCTACCGGGCACAGGACAGCCCAAAGGGTTATGTGGCTGGCCCTAAATGCCAATAGTACTGAGATTGAGAAACTATGCTCTGCCAGGTCTCCAAGTTTTTGGCATCTCTGGGCCACACTGAAAGAAGAGTTGTCTTGGGCCGCACATTAAATACATTGTGACATATAATCACACATACAAAAATATCTTATAATGTTTTAAGTAAATTTGTGATTTTGTGTTGGGCTACATTCATACCCATCCTGAGCCTCGCATGGCCTGTGGGATGCAGGTTGGGAAACATCACCTCTGGTAGGTGTTTCTACCTTATTTACAAGAAGTAATAAAAAATAATCTATGCTGTGATGTATATATTTAAAGGGGAAGGATGTAAGTTTAGATGGAGAAGTGATGAGGGCCAAGGACCAGATCCTGGGTCACTGCAAAGTTAAGAAATCACTAAGAGCCACTAAGAGAAAGAAACAGCAAAGGATAAGAAGGTAGAGGGGGGACTCAAAGTGGGGTGACCTGTGAGCCTGTCGTGCACAGTATGTTAGAAAAGACATTAGGGTCAGCTTGCCCAAATGCTGTTGACAGGTCAAGTAATCATTCTCTATAGTTTTTTTTTTTTTTTTAATTTAAACAAAGGGCATGAGAAATTCATCTCATTGGAATTAACAATACAAAGGACTTGAGGTCCTTATTCCTCCTCTTCTCTGAATTTTTAAAGATGTAGCCAGAAAAGGTAGTATTACAGGGACCACAGAATGGCTGTCTGAGGGAATATGTAAAGGGGAGGGAGCGTGTGACCCTCACATTATAGTTGTTGTTGTCTCTTTAAATCCTCACCCCAGAGTATTTTTATTGATTTTAGAGAGAGGAAGGGAAAGAGAGAAACATCAATCCATTGCCACCCATATGTGCCTTGACGGCGGGTGAGGGCGGGGGGCGGGGCATCTATCCCAGGACATAGGTATGTGCCCTGACTGGGAATCGAACCCACAGCATTTTGGTTTATGGGACAACACTCCAACCTGTGGAGCCACCTGGCCCAGGCTCAACTTATAGTTCTCAGGCTACGTGTGGTCTTAGGCTACATAATAGTGCACAAAGGTGGGCTGTAAACAAGGAAGCAAACAAACCCTATTTCGGGCCATCCCTCATCACAGCTGCTGAGGTGGCAGAGTGCCGCCGTATCACCCTAGAAACTCTGCTGCAGTTCTTGTGTCCAGGCCCTCACCCGGTCTTTCTGTCCATAGATAAGGTTTCTGGGAACAGAGTTCTTGGGACCAGCTTCAGGTACTTTCCCTCTGTGACTGCTGTCATGCCAATTTCCACACTTCACCAAACTTGTGGCGTTCAGGGTCAGCGTAGCAGAGCTAGGGCACAGAGCCACCGGGAATGCTAGGACAATGGAGCAGCTTCCAGCCAAATTAATGCTCGTTTTGACAGGAAAATATTGCAGAAAAGCAGCCGAGTGTGAGTGGAAGGGGGAGCGGGGGGAGAGAAGGAGAAAGGAAAAAGATCAGAAAAAAGAGCCACAGAACCACAGATATCATCGCATTCTCTGAGGTGTGGGAGGGCATTGCATGTCATAATTCTCTTAAAACTAGATAGATTTTTGCCACCCCAAAAGGTTTAAAACTCAGATAGTTCAACTCCTTCGTTTTACAGATGAAGGATTTTGATGCAGAGAGGTTAAATAACTTGGCTTAAAGTAAATGACAGTGAGATTCATTGCCATGTTAGTCAGCGGGTGAACATGATACCGGCAAGTTTTAAGATGCCTTCAAAATTGTCATAATTATCAAACAGAGTAAGGTTTGGGGCGGTGAGTTGATGTCAAATAAAAGACAGCAAAAAGCTCTGAAGCCTCCTCCTCCTCCTTCCCCCACTGATAGGAGCTTAAGGCATTGGAAGCTTTTGCTCTTCAGGAAAGAGAGTATGACATCCATTGGGTATTTATAGGATATGAAATACAAAAGAAGTTTTGAGTCTCTTCCTTTCAGAAGAACATTAGTGCCTGATGAAGACTTTTTTAAAATGCAAATTCTCTTGTCGGTATTTGTATCATAGTCTTCATGAATGAGAAGCAGGATGCATGGGTGTTTTACAATAAAAGACATGTGTCAGGAAGTAAATTCTAGCTGTGAGAGAATATAGAATAGAGAAACAGTCAGGGCGATTTTCAGTTATTGAGAGAAGGAAAAATATAAAAACTAGTGAATTATCTTAGTTTTAAATGTTTATTATTTTCGCATTTTATCCCCTACAATGACAGCCCTAGTTTGAGGCTAGGGAGTAACGTTAAATTCCAGCTAATTACTAATTAAATACTTGCAAATACACATTTGAGGTAGGAAGTGAATTAATGTCTAAATGAGTAACATTTCACTTATTTTAAATCTTATTTTTTTCTGCTACTCTAGTCTCGGTTGTTTTGTTCTATACACTGATTATTTCTCTAGGTGCATATGATTTTTAAAAAGTAAAAACAAACAAAATCTCATAATCTTTTCAGTACCTTTGTACTCTAAAATTTATTATAATAATGTTAAAAGTAACAGAAATTGAGAGTAGGAGGGATTGAGTAACATCTGTATCCATGAAACTAGCAACTGCAAGTCTATTGACTACATATCAAATATTGTTTCCAAATTAGAACTACTCCTATTCTCTAGAATAGTTGTTCTCAGAGGAGTATGTATAGTAAGAATGAAGAAGGAACATGTTAAACATGCAGATTTCTGGGGCCTTCCCTGCAGACTGACCCTCTTAGAGTGAGCCCCAAAGTCTGCACTGATCATAAGCACTTCATCTCCATAATTTAAGAACCTTGGGATCAACTTGGAGATTCAAATTCAGAATTCTTTTTCAGGAAAAGCCATAGCAGTAGGATTTCTAATGAATGAAAATGGGAAGCTTTTTCTTTTTAAAGGAATAAAATAAAAAAGTGGCCTGAGTAGTGTTCAAGAAAAACTGGAACAGAGAGCAGGACCATAGCAAAATAGAAAAATGCAGGTGCTTTAGAGTTATCCATTAAGGGATAGTTTCCCAAATTGGATTTTACAACATAAAGAGTATTGTAGTTGAAAGTACTTTTTTGAGCAAGAGTGATTAACATGCATAGAAGAAATGTGCATATAGTAGCATTTAAAAGAATAGGATGACCCTTTTATAGCCACAGATAGTTGTGGCACTTGGCTGAATGGTCCTTACCTTGCTTCTGTGATTAGAAACCACAAATGTGCAGACATCCAGGCAGAGTCCTTTCACATACCCTAAGAATTCATTTGTGAGAGAGGTTTTCTTAGGATGGCCCTCTAGACCTCTAGGGAAGGTAAGCTTTCCCTTATGAGCTCAGAACCCAGTGAAATCACATCAAAGCTTCCCTGATTGTTTAAGACAATGAACCCACCCAGAAGAAATCCCAGTCTATTTCATGCACAATGACTTCATGAAGATGAAATGAGAGTGCACTTGACAGAAGCTCTCTGGGCATTGTTTTTCTCCCAGCTGGCTTCTATATTGGCCAGCTTAAGGTCAAAGGGTAATGATGCTGAAACATGTTCTTTTCAGAGTAATCTCTAGGATTTATACTGCCAGTCCTTGTGTCATTTTAATAATTTTCTGAGCTTTTGGCATATTTATACATTTATTTTGACAGAAGGTTGATCAATTGTTCCCTTTGATTCAAACTCAAGACTTTTGGGACAAGGTTAATAAAGAACTGATTCTTTCAGGATGTTGTGAGCAGGACAATGCCTTATACCAAAGACATTAGTGACCAAATAGTTCTGGTGGCTGATTGATGAAAAGCATTAATCAAAAAGCCATAGTCCCTGGTCACATCTGTTAGAAGGGAAGGAAGGAAGGAAGGAAGGAAGGAAGGAAGGAAGGAAGGAAGGAAGGAAGGAAGGAAGGAAGGAAGGAAGGAGGGAAGGAAGGAAGGAAGGAAGGGAGGGAGGGAGGGAGGGGGAGAGGGAGGGAGAAAGGGAGGGAGGGAGAAGAAAAGAAAAAAGAAGAGAAAGAACACCAAATTTTTATATAGTTGAAGCGCAGTAATAGACCTTTCAAGGAAATGTAGCGTTTCAGTGTGTACTGGCTTTCAACATAACTGACTGTGCGTCTCCTTCCTCCCTGCTCTGCCCACCCACTCACCAATAATGGACCACACAATATTTTCAGCAACAAGAAAGGCTTAGAAAAGATATCTACTCAGAAAGTTACACATGACACCACAATCCTATGCATGCACATAAGCACATACACATAGAGAATCCAGAGTTTTACTTATTGGGAGTGAATGTTTTCCATTAACAAAATTGTGAGACCTATGCTGGGAACAAAGCTTATCTTAGACTAAATATGACACTATAAGAAAGCTGGTGAATGGAAGTTCTCAACTGGCCATTCACATAATGTTCCATGAAAAATTACAGGAGGCACAAGCCCTTGTTTCAGGTTGGCTTAATATTTTATATCAATTGTTTTCCAAATTTCAGGTGCCTAAGACTTTGAGTGCTGGTTAAAAATACAAATTTTCTGGTGCTACTCTGATCTACTTAATTATACTTTTTAGGGATGAGGGTGAAAACCTGAATGCTTAACCTGTGGTCCAGGTGATGCTGCTGCAGGTTGTTTGGAACTTCACTGTGAGAAAGACACTGCGTGCATCTTGCTCCTACCTCCACCCACTGCCCACTGTGAGGCCATCCTAGGGCATGCTGGGTGATCCCACTCAGCTCCTCAATCACAATGCCTGTCATGTGAGGAGACAGACGTTTGGAAAATCCAGAGACAGATTAGAAATATTGGGATGGGTAGATTCTGAAAAGACTTCCTGGAACAGATTGCATTCAACTTGGTTCTTGAAAGATGGCAGAGTTAATTATTTTAGCAAGGCATGGAGGTGTAAAAGTGCTTCTTTAACATCTAAAAATTTATTATGTAAATGAGAAAGTCTTTTATCTTTTCAACTGGTGGACCAGCATTGCTTCTAGAAAGCACATATAAAATGGTCAATAACATTAGTTAAATTAGTAAATAATATGACCACAAAAAAGTAAATCTATTAAAAATTTTCAATCAAGCCCTGGCTAGTGTGGCTCAGTGGACTGAGTGCCAGCCTGAAAACCAAAGGGTCATTGGTTCGATTCTCAATCAGGGTACATGCCTGGGTTGTGAGCCAGGTCCCCAACAGGGGGCACGTGAGAGTCAACCTCATATTGATGTTTCTCTGCCTCTATTCCCCTCTCTCTGAAAATACATAAAATTAAAATATATTTTAAAAATTCAATCACAATCCCACCACCTTCACAAAATGTTTTATTATTGTATGATGTTGTTAGTGTTTTAATTTTGATTTCACATTCTTTTCCATCTCTTATCTGTATACACACATCATTTTAAATAGATGTAATAATCAGGATAGTTTTATTGTGCTTTATAATTAAATATGATGGTATATACATTTTCTATCTTCACTTAAAATATCATCATTATTATTATTCTAATAGCAATGGATTGGTCAAACTAGTGTACTATAATTTACATAACTATTTTGTATTTTTTAGATAATGGATCCATCTCTATTTTTTTATTTCTGCTATTGTGAATAATACTTTTCTTCCTTTGTATGTTTTTCACAGTCTAAAGTTCTATAAGTAAGATTACTGGTCTAAAGAAATAAGTGCTTTTATAGATCTTGAAACAATCTGCCAAAGTACTTTTCAAAAGACTTGCTCGAATTTTCATATGGTCTCCAGCATGCTATGTACTATTGTATCTTCAGTGGTGTGAACACGTTGTCTTTCCTATCTGGAGAGGCACCATTTTGCCATTTAAAAATAAATTGTGGTATACTCCCACACATTGTTTTATATCAAGCTCAAATGCTACTCTTTCTTGCAGGCTTCACAAAGCCCACAGTCAGGGTTAGCAGTTATTTCCACTGTGTTCCACAGTACTCTGTAATAACACCATTTTTAGCACCCATCAAACATTCCCGTTTGTTGTAGTTGTTTGTATATTTCCTTTTCTACTTCCTAGATTGTTAGCAGCTCCAAGGTTTAGCCTCTGCCCTCATCGTCTTTGGAAACTCACCACCAGCACAGGGCCTGGCGGACGTTAGACATTCAATAAATGCTTATTAAGTAAACAGAAAAGAATGAATGAATGAGTCAATATGATACACGAATGAAAGTCTCCTGCTGTGTCTCTGGGTAAAAATGCCCCCTTTCACCAATTCTTTTATAGGCTAACTAGTCCTATGGACATTTTTTTATAGGTCTGTTTTGTAATATTTATATATTTTGTAGGTCTATATTTTTCACATTTTTACTGATCTACTTTCAAGCCTTCCTGGCCCAGTTCTGTGACATGCTGTGACTCAACTCTGAATCCTTTAGATAATGACTTTTGGGTATAAAGCTCAGAAAATGTTTCTTTCTACTTCAAAAAGAAGCACTTTTTAAGACTAGTGAGCGGGATTAGAAACCACCTGTGGAGACTATGGCATGTACGTGGCATAGTCTAGAGAGAATAAGAAATAATCACAGCTAATGAATTATTTAATAACATACTAACATGTAACAAATAATTATTCTTAAGTTATATATCACTTTATGCATTTTGACACATTTAAACATACATTCTCTCAGTTTATCCTTACCAAACATTGTAAGAAAAAGAGGTAAAGCAGATATATCATCATTAAAATTTGAAAGATAAGAAATCTAAAGCACTGAAACCTGGCTAGTAAGTGGAAAAACCTGGGCCAGTACTCACTCTTTTGAGTCATATTTTAGCTCTCATTCTAATGAAATCATTAGACTCTATTGAATTTTGTTACTTTATTAACCAAATTGGGAAAATGAGCTTTTAAATAGTATAAAATAGACTGGTAATTAAAAAACAAACAATGAAGCTAAAACTTTACTGGCAACAGAAACATTTTTTTCCAAAGGTATGCTTATGAATAATTCAATATGAAAAATAAATAATATCAGAGGACTCATTGAAATCAGTGGCAAATGGAGGAGGGCTGCTTTCCCTCCTCCCTGGTGGCTCCTGGTAGTTTCTGGAGCTTACATTCAGGAAAGCATCATAGTGGCCATTTACTCGGTCCTTTAACCAATCACCCAACTATACATATCACAGCCTGACCTGGTACAGTGAACTGCTGGAAATATACAGACTACTTCTCCAAGAACAACTCTCTCTCTCTCTCTTTCTCTCTCTCTCACAGTATGTTATAAATGCCACAGAAGTTATATGACACAGTAAACATTCTGAAAGTTCAGGGACAAAAACTGATTTCTAGAAAAATACCCTGTTCTGACTTCCAGATGTCCACCTAAGGAACAATGTGAAGGGGTATTAATTTTGTCTCTAATTTTGTGACTGTGCAAATCATTTAATCTCTTCCCTATGCTGGGATACCCCTGTGTGTGAAATAAAGGTTGAATCACTTCTGTCAATCAAATGCATGTAATATGTGAACACAGGGGAGAAGTAACTTGGTGGTAAGAACCCAGCAGTGAAATCAGACAAATCTGGCTTCAAGGCCTAAGCTTGTGGCTTAGAACAGTTAATTAGCTCAACCTCTCTAAATGGCTTCTTTATCAAGAACATGAGAATAACAGCATACCTTTTGAAATTTCCCATAAGATATAAATAAGAAATAGGATGATAAAATAAGATAATGTAAATAAGATAAACAAGATAACACTTAGTAAAGAAACTGACCATATATTCAACAGTCAGTAAATAGTAGCAATCATTAACTATTAACATGAAGAAGCTGCAGCTAGGCCTTGCATAGACTATTTCAATTCTACAATTCTGCATAATTTATTTTTGACATAGCTCACTCATAATGGAAGCAATTATTGTTCTATATTTAATAAAGGCCAAAGGTTAGGTACTGTTTTTAGATTTTTTAAATTATGTATACATTCATGCAAAGCCTGGAGAGATGGTATGTTTTATTTTGCAATGTGCTAGAATTTGACAGTACTCTTTGGATAATGTTAGACTGTATTTCAGTTGTCATTTGTACGTGAACTCCAGTTCAACTAATCCAAAACAATGAAGTCATTAGTGTGCACTGAGTTTAGTCACCTTCCTAAGTGCTGCATTAATTGCCTTAGAGATTTTCAACTTCATTTCCACTCTGACAAAGAAGATAAATGTCATTTACAAGCATGACACACTTCCAGGCACATTCTCAGCAAGCTGGCCACCACCCCATCCTTTCTATTTCACCTAAGAAAGTGTACTGGAATGCAAGTGAGTCAGGGTGATGTTATCACAGACCATTTTGAATATACTATTGCTTATTATTTAAAACAATAACAAAAAACCCTTCATTATTCATCTTGAAAGTTAAACCATTATTCTTAATAGATTACTGAAAACATATTTCACATCTGATTGGGACATATTGATATGTAACAAATTATGGGGTGAAATCACCTCATGGAAATGTGTTTGATGTGTGGAAAAATCAAAAACCCAGTTGTTCTGGGAAGAAATAGCATTGTGTTCTAGAGACCACTACCATGAAAGAATAAAAAGATCTAGTATCACAAATTGTGGACAGTTTGAAAAGATGTTTACTTAATAATATATTACTGAGATCTAAATGAAGGGATGAATTCTCTAGAACCTCAGAAGACACAGGATACATGTAGGTATCATAAGCAATCTAACATTTCTCTAAAACAACAAATCTCAGGGACCCTTTTCACTATTACAACATTTTGATGCCTCTACAGACCTTCCATCTATATATAGATTATATGTATGGATAGTTACTCTATTAAAAATTAAAACTGAAGAACTGTTATATATCTATTAACTCATTGTAATATATTCATTACATGTTAACGTAAATAACATGTCTTTCAAATAACTAATTTTATTAACAAAATGTTTTTTGAAGAGCACAGCATTGTTTTACATTTTAGCAAATCTTCTAAGTATCTGGTTCAATAGAAGACATCTGGGTGCTAATATCTGTTTATGCATTCAATCTGTTGAAAATCACATATCATTTACTCTCTGAAAAATTCCACTGTGCTCCCATTTTAAAATTGAGAATAAAAAAGGCAAATAAGATCTTGATATTATTAGTATTATTAAAATATTTTTGACCTTACGGATATCTCTCACCCCCTGCCCAAAGGTTCTCTGGACCATAATTTGAAAACCACTGCTGTAAATTTTTATAGTACTCAGAGACTACATTCATTATTATTTTTTGATGTCTAATTTATGTCTATGTGCTGTTCTTGGTTCCCTATGTGAAAGCTTTCTGATGGAAAAACCATGCCTCTCAAATCTGCAATATCATTTACAGCACATGAAAGACCTGCATGGAACCATACAGGGGTGGGCAAAGGTAGGTTAGCTTACCAGCCATCGCCACCCACAAGATAAAAGAATACAAAATACTAACATTAATAACAAAAGAAGACAAACAATACAAATAATATAATAAGTAAATAATAATAACAAGAACAAATTTTGTTTTCATGTACTCACAACTGTTAACCTACTTTTGCCCCCCATGCTAGAGCATCAACATGTAATAGGTGATTAACTGATCCACTGAAACTCAGGATGTCTTATAGTCCCTTTAATTATCTTAGACTACACCCTATTGTAGCACTTACACAGTTTGTCAAAGTATGTCAACATTCTACTTAAATAAAATGAAAAGCTAATTGTATCTGAATTTATTCTAGATGAAACAAAGTAGTTTTCCTAGGTAGCACTTGTGACCTTTGTAAGAGAAATATGAAATGAGAACCTGGAATTCTAGGGGAGTTATTATTATCCTTTTTTCCTTTAAAAAATGCTCTGACACATAAGGAAGAAAACATTTGAAGGTCTAATCAATGTTGTATATTTAGCTGTAGTTTCACAATTATAAAACAATTGAAAAGTAATAACATGGAAAGAAATGTCAGTTTGAATTAAAAGCTAGAGTTTCACATCTCTATAAATGAAAGAAAAAAGCAACAAATGTCATTGTTATTCGTATTTGTTCTACTGCAAAATCCAATCCTCTGAGAGACACCCACATAGTAACTCAGAAATGAAGCAGTTGTACGTTTATCCCTGCTGAATTGTTGCAGAGTGGCATGGTTGGCAAAATATACATTAAAGAATAAAACAGTTCTCCTAAATTAAAGGCTTTATTCCATAATAAATAATTTCTTTGACTCTTTCAAAATGGTCCTATTATCTCCAAATCTGGGGAAATCCACAGAGAAAGACTTAGTGCCTGCCATTACCTTGGTAATCAGATAACTGTTTTGACTACTCTGTCATAAAAACAGTGTCTACAGAAAATAAAAAGGCTCTTCCCTGCTAAAAGCTGGGGAGATAAACAAAATTGCTGCTAGACTGGGAAATAAAAAGAGAGGTCACTCATCTGCGACTTTTTCTTCTTCACAAGTCTCAGGACAGCCAGTATGCAAGTTATCTGTACTTCCCATGGAGGTCCACATTATTTAAGCTCAAGGCTGAAGCACAAAGCATGAGGTCTTCAGACTTAGTGGCTCAGTAATAGCTTAGTTATCTCAGGTATTTAATCCTAAACCAATTTTGCTCTTGACCCATGTGATGTAGAAAAGGAGCCCCAAAGCCTACCTATCCTACCTGTGAATACTGAAAATGGACTGAAGTATCGCTATGCAAGTAAATTTAAGAAGCAGAGGATGGGGGAGGTTTATGAATGTTTAATATTTGAACTGTAAACATACATTCAAATACAATATTTGAATTGTAAACAAACAATTGTATATAAAACATACAATTTCAGCTTTAGAAGCTGAAATTCTAAAGATTGACAAGTGTGAATTACTGCAAGTATGTGTCATTGCAATAGGTAACCAGGAAAACCAAACAAACTAAAGTATAAATATCATAACTAAACTTATAACAAATTAACTTAAAAAGCAAAACTGTTAGGAACTGAAAACTACACCTAACAGAGAAGTCAGGGAGGAACTCCTCCAACCCGGTCATGTGCATGTGGGGTGGGAGCTTTGAGACACTGCCAGTAGAATATGAAGTCAGACTCTGTATTATTGAGTTTGCACTTTGAGTAACAATGATTACATGCTATTTTTAGCTTATGAATGATAAGATTGTTTAATTCTTAATAAGCTGGTAAGTATCCCTTAATTGTATTGTGAAAATCCAATTCCAAGGCTAGTATGCCATATGCCTATAAAAGCAAATAGAGGACATACATTTCTGGTTCAGGTTGCAATCCATCAAGTGGAAACTTGGAGGTCTTTGGGCTAAGGATTTGTATGTGAAAATCACTGCTCTAAGGCTTATTAAATCTCCATGTTATAAAGATCAAAGAAGTCATTCAATAAATATGTGCTGGGTCTACTAAATGGCAAACCTACCTAAGACTCTGTGGACACCGGAGAGACAGCAAGGCCCGGCTTTAATAGAGTCCATCTGCTAGTTAGAAAAAGTAGAAAAACCAACAGCTAAACACCGTACCATTATTAATACCCTCTAGCCCGAGACTACTGGAAACATGCCTTCAATTGAATGAATTGGGTTTATTAATGGTTGTAGCAAGAAGAAACACACACCATGGGGATCTGTAAGTGTTTCAATGACAGGGTGTTAGAAAAGACATTAAAATGTTGGGGCTTGCATTAGGTGATTTGGGGCATAGTCCAAGGAAGAAGGGCTTTTGCTCTGAATTGGATGCTCTCAGGAAATGGAGGCAATTCTGTGACTGATTTGGCATCTAAATAAATCTATCTATAGCAAGAGCAGACCAAAGTGAGGATAAAGCTAAGATTAGTAGATAAGTGGTAGTCATTCATTTTAACCAAGGGATGGTTTGACATTCTGTGGGTTTCACAGTGACCTTGACTGTATCCGTTTTTAAACAAAATAATGATGTGGCCTTGTTTTCCTACAGTTGATTGTGGTCTCAGAGTGACTTTGTCTCATGTTGGTATTCTGTGAGATTATTTCTATCCAACAGGTGAATGACATGGTCTACCTGTAAGCTCTGGGCCAGATTTCTGCCTCGCTGTATGAATTAGATAGTTTCCAAATATCAGGGGCTGCTCTTCTCTTCCCAACCACACACCGAACCAAACATTACATAAAGAAATAGAAAATGATCAAGGAGAACCCTTTATATTTCGTGTTCATGGAAAGGCACGTGGACTAAAGCAATCAGACAAAGCTAATACGCGACTACCCGGGGGTGGGGGGGGGCACTGTACATGTTCCAGAAGAAAACTAACTCAAGACCCTAAGTTTGGAAAGAACCTGGCACATCTGAGGGGCAAAAGAAAGATAGCATGACCTGAGAACAGTCAATGAGAAAGAGAGGAGGCAGGGGAGAGAGAGCCAGAGGGCAGAGGTACGGGATTGAGACTTTATTCTAAGTATGATGGGGAATCATTGGAGGTCTTGATAGCAGAATAACAACACAGTTGTATTTTCACATTTAAAAGACGATCCTGTATGGCCAATAGAGAATTGTTATGGTGGTTACAGAGTAGATGAGAAGCTGAGATGCGAATTAGGAGGTTCTGCAGTCTGGACAAGAGGCAACAGTGGCTTGCCCTAGGGTGGCAGTGGTGGAGGTACGCCACGGGCACCTTTACGAAGTTGGTGTTGTGGGACTTACTGACGGGTTAATTTGGGAGGCAAGGAGCAAGGAGGAATGAAGGGAAAATGACTTCACTAGTCATTGGGCTCTTCATGTCAGTAATAGTGTTATTTATATCATCCCTAATTCCTGATTTGCAGAGGGCACTAGATATTGAATTAACAGACCTATGTTGTGGCGCAAGTAGCAAGCTTCAAAATTGTCCACACTTATTGACTAACAGTTAAGGTTAGGTGCCTAATTCTCTCTATTGATTTGCAGGTATCTCAGTGATAACAAAGTGCAAAACAATCCAGGTCTGGACAGGACAACTCAATCAAAGTAGTATTGTCATAAATAAGTACTAAGTAAATGTGCCCAACCTACTTAGTAAATGGAGGCAGAAAATGTAGATTTTTTAAATAAACATTTTAAAAAATAAACATTTAAAGTTTAAACATTTTAAAATAAACTTAAAAAAAATAATAGTTATTACTTATCATAGCAGATAAAAATCCCAAAGATTCTGAATTGTGTTGCCCCATACCTCTGATAGGGTATCTAACACTACCTCCTTAATTCCAGTGTATGGCACATTTGCTTATCTTGAAGGGGGTCTTATAATAATTGTCAGTGACATTTTCTGCCTCCTGTCAACCTCTGAAAGTCACACTCCCATCAAATGGCCTTATCTAATTTCCTGCCCTGTACCCAGAGAGAGGTATCCTCAGGAGTAATATAGCAGCTGGGTAATTAAGTATGGGCAATAAAAACTGCTTCTCCAGAATCACACTGAGGGTCCTTCCATTTCCTTCACGAGGGGCGTCCCTCAGGAGGCAGGCGTGAAGCATAGCGTGGGGGCACTCTTCATTAGTGCCTATGGCGGCTCTCAGCTGGAGCCAGGCTTTCTCCAGCGCGATGGTAACTCCGGCAGAGGAGGCGGGGCCTCCTCAGCATGCCTTCTCACTGTGTAACCCAACAGTTCAAAATCTTATCGTGTGTAGGCAGAATCTGGTCTGAAGTGTAATCTGGGAGGTTTCTTTCTTTCACTGCCTATTGATATGTCTGAAGCACTATAACCGATAAAAATACAAAAATGGCCTGTGTACGAGGTTTGGTTTGGGACTGTCCTTATTAAGCACTAGATGAGTAGCTTCGGTCCCTGGATAATGTGGAGCATAGCATTTAGTACAATGCCAGCGTGTCCAAAAATTATTTATCCCACTCAATACACTTAGATCCTTCTAGGTTAGAGTATACTTAAACTACACTGATGAGAGTAGTTGGAAAAAATACAAATAATGCAGAGATCACATAATCATGACCTACTTATGGGTACCTCAGGCCATGTAAAATCATCACAGCTAAGAGGGAACTACTTCAAGGAAGTGAAGACAGACATGGTCACCCTAAGACCCAGAGGCAACCTTGCAGCCATTAAAATGACTGCTTCTATTAGTCATGCTCATTTACTCTCATTCAAAACAATTATTGGATGATGCAGGCTCACCACAAAGTCCTCTACTTTGTGTAAAGCCAAAGGTGAGAGTGAATTTCTAGAAGTTGATAAACAGGTTAGCAGATTCCTTTCACTCTGCTCATAGCACCATGGGAAAAATCACCGAAGGGTAAAAACCAGGATCCTGTCATACCAGCGCCTCCCATTCAGTGCTGCAGGAGAATGAAATATTGACATATTTAGGTGTAGTTCTCATAATTTCATCCACTCAAAGGAATGACTGAAACACTCCTGGGTAACGTGAAGACACCTGGGAACAGGAGAGAGAATGATCATTCTTTCCAGTCTCCTTCACACCTTTGGATTTCTTATAGCTAAGGATATACATTTCCTGCAGTGACTGAAGAGGTGGGAACAACTGTCAAACCTGAAAAGTCAAGACATGAAACTCATTTTTAAGATCTTAGTAGAGGAGAACGATGGGAGAAAACCAGTAATTTCTGCCAATTAGATATGCAGGAATAACTAAGTGAAATGAATGTTTAAGAAATCTTTTCTTAACTCTTTAACAGTTGAATTCCTCCTTTGTAATAACATTGCCATTTGTAATTACAGGAGTGTTGATGTTTTATTTCCCCTTTTCTGAATCCTGAGTTTGTCATCTGAGAGAAAATAAAAGCTTTCAAATGTAATCATATAAAAAATGGGAAAGCCTGGTACTTCTCATATTATTTCCAACGATCAACATAGTACCTGAAATAAAGGGAAGAAAACAACCTATATTTCAAATATAGATAGCACCATGCCCCCTGGCTCTTCTCAATCTGCCAAAATAATGGGATGGTTTCTAGGAATTCATTAATCCTGTCAAAAATATTTATTGAGAATCCAGTGGGCAATGATGTGCGCAGGGAGCTGGGAGAGGGGCGGGGGTGAGCACAAACTACAAGTATAAATTAGATGCCAAACATGCCTGTGAGGACCTCACCATCTACAAGAAGAGAAGCCATTATTTTCAACCTTAAGCTAAAATCATTTGTGTATGAGTCACAAAAAGTAGAGATAAGTATTATAGGTATCCAGAGTTGGGAGAAATTGCATTTTATATGGAAGAATTAGGGAGCAATTTTAAAAGTAAATATAATTCACTTTGCCCAGAAAAATGAGAACTCTTTGGACATACAGACGATGGAAGGATGTTTCCCTTAAAAGAGACAGCATGAGCCAGGTCATGAAAAAAGAAGGCATGAAAAAAGAAGAGCAATAAATCATTCTGTGCACCTGAATGGAGGGTAAAATAGTAACTGGGAAGACAGACTGGGGATTTATAGTATGTGGTAAACTAAACATTGGCCAGCTAAAGCTGTCTGCACCCCTAATCCCTGGAGTTTCTGAATGTCACCTTATGTGGCAAAACGGACTTTGCATATTGTAATTAAGTACAGAATCTTGAATTATGCTACATTACTCAGCTGGTTCAATGTAATCGCAAGGGTCCTTATAAATGAGAGAGATAGGAAAGTCAGAGAAGATGTGATGAGGGAAGCAGAGGTAAGAGTGATACAAGGAAAGCTCATAAGCCAAGGAAGGCAGGTAGCTTCTAGAAACTGGAAAAGGCAAAAAAGCTGATTCTCCTCTGCAGCCTTCAAAAGCAATCAGCCCTGCCAATGTCTTTTAGACTTTTGGCCTCCAGAACTTGAAGATAATTAGTGTTGTTTTAAGCCACTACATTTGTAGTAGTTTGTCACAGCAGCAGTGGGAAACTAATACTTTGAATGTACCATGTTACAGCATCAGTAACAGTTTGTCTAACCCTTCTTTGTGGCCCCACAACTGTTACTGATTCTTAGATTACAACATTTATATTGTATTTTTTGTTTTAAAGTGTATTTACTTATCTCCTCTGAGTTATCAAGAGGATAAAAGTGCTATGAACAAGATGAAGAAAATCCACAAGGAGGAAAAGATTTCAAAGCAAGGTGCTGAATTCTTTGTGAACACAGTATATCTGAAGCATCTGTGGGTCAGCACCATGGGTGGACAGGGAGACATGGGAACCCACGTTTCCTTCTTAAAGGTGTATAATTCTCAGAAACAATTACTAAGATTTATTGTTATGGCTCATAAAATGGATTCATTGAAGTGTGGTTGTTGACCACTGAGAAAATTTAGTGATGTAAATTCATGAGAAGGGATCAATCTATCTATCTATTTATTTTTTAGGAATTTCATTTATTTATTTTTAGAGAGAGGGGAATGAAGGAGAAAGAAAGGAAGAGAAATGGCAATGTGTGGTTGCCTCTCGCACACCTCCTTCAGGGGACCTGGCCTGCAACACAGGCATGTGCCTTGACTGGGAATGGACTCAGCGACCCTTTGGTTTACAGGTCCATGCTCAATCCACTGAGCTACTCCAGCCAGGGTGGAATTGTTTATTTAATCATGATATTTTGATATAGGTTGTTGGAAGAAATGATTTTATAGTAATTTTATTAACAAAAATGTCATCCTTTACATTGGATAGCTTCGGATTATCCATACACAAAGTACAAGACAACCTACCATAGAATGAAATCAGGGATGAAGATGAAGACCTATAAAATATTTTTCTACAGAAAAATATCTCACCCATAGTTCCTTGGTTTCTGAAATATCTTAACGGGGCATTAATCCTTCAACTACACAAGTATTTCTGAGTACCAACCAGTGCAAGGCAGGGTTCTTTATTCACCTTTTATCTAACACAGTCCTTGCCTTTGAGAAGCTCACCATCTCCTCTCCATGTAAAGTTGTGGACTTTCTCAGAGCACTACATAAAAACACAGTTACTGTATTAGTTTCTCCCCAAGGGAATGTGATTTGTAAATCTCCCAAAAGTATCCACACCTATGTGGCCTATCCGTTTCTCACAGTGGGCTGCTAGGGATCATCTCTGTAGCCTAGGGAGGACTTGAAGACATTGTGTGCCCTGGAACCCGAGGAAGCTGGTGGCTGCGGTGCAGAGAGGTACCACATAGTAAGGTAAAGGAGGTTTGATGCGAGGACAGCCTTCACCTCTATCCAGTCCTGGGTTGGCCCAGATGACCACTGTTTCAGGCATTTTATTGCTGCATTGCTTTTGCAAAAATACAGTGTGGTCAGCACAGTGGGATGCACTTTATGAGCAGAAATGCCATGACGTTTGGCCAGGAAGCAGAAATTTCTGGGGCAATAGGACACTGAAAGCCTCCTGATGTGCAAACCACTAGATCAAGCAAATGAGTGAAGGCAGGTCAGGATTCAAACCTTCAGCAGCCCTAAGCACTGAGAAGACTCTCCAGGCCAGGGCCGAAAGCTCCGGGGAACTGTTTTCACATGGCATTCTCTAAATGGGGCCTCCCCAGCTGGACCTTCTGCTATGTGATCAGTGACCTCTGAAGCTGTGTGACAAGAAGGAAGTCTTCCACCACATGTAATTTTCACATACACAGGCACTTTTCAAATTATAAAATATGTGTAATGGATTCTCTCCAAAATATATGGTTCCCCATAATATGTACTTGGCTGCCTTTTTAATAAATATACCAAGTGTTTTCCAAAAATACTTTTTTGGAACATCAGTTTTTTTTGATACTCGAAGCACATGTGAATTGATGCATACTTCTTTAAGTAACTAAAAAGCAAAATGAACCAATTTTTGCTAAAAACCATTCTAAAACACAGCACTCACTTTCCTGACTTTTTAATGAAAGGATGCTGAACATAATTTAACCTTTTTTAAAAAATAATGATATGGTTTTATTATGATGAATGGTAATTATCCCATGGTGCTATGAGACAGGGAGAAGCTTAGGGATTGTTGTTGCATATTGAGCTTCTTGTCTATACATGAAGTGGCCTCACTGCCGTTTTAGTTTTTAAATTTTGAGTCAGCTATTCATAAATTTTCCCTGGCCTTTCTCAATGGCAGGATGTTACCTTTCCTTACCGCCCTTACTGTTGTTAGGCTAGCTGCTTCCGTCATCTGCTACCGATCAAGCCAGATACTCCCGGTGTGCCAACGCTCAGGGAAATTACCTGGCACTGGGGTATTGGACCAAAGATTGTCAGATGGTAAAATGCTACAGATCACTCTGGGTCTTGTGAAGATGCTGATTTTGATTCAGTTCTGGAATAGGGACTAAAATTCTGTGTTTCTAACTAGCACCCAGGTGATATCCCTGCTGCCAGTTCTTGCAAACACTCTGAACAATAAGATATTAGATAATTGTGTCATTTTCAGTATTGTGTCTAAACTAAAGGTAAGCTAGTTATGAGGGAAGGAATGCATTTTAAACATTTATAATATGGGTTTTAAATTTATCTCCAAAATAAGTGTCTTTATTAACATGCCTATCCCCTGACCATGCCATCCAAATCATCTCTCACTTCTGCATACTAACACAGAACCTAATTTCTGTCTTTCTTTTATGGAACCTGTATCTTTAGAAATTGTTGTTGTTTAGAAATGTCAAGTAGTAAATCAGAAGAGGAACAGAGTCTTACATATCTGTGCAGTCATTAAAACTATACCTTGCTGAAAAATGTTTTTTAATAAACATAGAGATTGAAGAATTAAGAACTGTGAGGCTCTTCCTATATGATTTCAGCTTCTTTATTGTGATAAATAGTCAGGAAGTAAACCTGAAAGAAATGCTTCCTATACCAGAAAAGAACTCAGATAAGTGAAGAGGAAGTGAAACAATATTATAATCCAATACATCCAAGTCAAGTTCTAGTAAACTGTTAAGGAAATCAAGTCTGTTTGTTCTCAGAGTTCCTCCCTCTTTGTGCCATATAGAACCCCTACCTGGTTTACTCCGTCCCGTACTCACACCTAGGAGAACAAACGTGAATACACAAGCACAAATCTGAACATATATCATCTGCATATTCTTTAACTTCCAAAATCTTTTCTGAAGAGTCTGGGGATAATTTACACTAAAATGCACATAGCTGACTATAGCTTCAAGTGCTATTTCTTACCCCCACCCTAATGGGGATTTGAATGTTTGAACAGAAATCAAACTCAACATGTAATAGAACGAAGCCATTAAAGAAGACTTTTGGCTTTTAATTATAAAGCAGAAGACAAATTTCAAGAGACCCTCTCAGTGCCCCTACCTTCTCCTGAGTAATTGCGAACCCACAGCTCTCTGCAAAGATTCTCCACAGTGATAAACTGCTGCTGGCCTGATGTGAGGAACCAACGTGCAGAGAAAATCCCCACCAGGAGTTTGAGCTATAGAACCAGTGAAGGCTAGAGCAGGACAAACACAAAAATCAATTTGGCAGCTCATTTGGATCTACATTGTACTTCTTTCCAAGGGCAGACAGGATTTATTGTCTACTTGGGAAAGAATAAAACAAAAATCCCATTTTCTATTAAACACCTATGTAATGTAAAGAAATGAAAATTATCCAACTATAGATGATTCAAATACCTAAGTAACAGCATCAATGGAAGCACACATCAGTTAGCTTTTGAGTTAATATGATTCAATTCCATGTTATTGACTTAATCTATCATACCAATCTGCAACTTACCCACACCTTTAATTAAATTAGTGTTTACCTCCATGGAATTCTGAATAGAATCAGTAACAAGAACTCAGAAGAAAAAGGTTAGGCATAAAATAGGACAGTCAACAGGATTTAGAGAGATTTCTATGAAGCTATTCTATCAATGTATTCCTAAATAATAGAGAATAAGAATAAAATAACTCTAGATGATATTCCAGAGAGTGTACAGGTATTTCTCTTAATCACAGGATATTAATGTGATGAAATGCACACTAAGGGGCAAGAATCTGCCTGTTCTGACCCCCACAGATTTCTCACTGTCAACATGACACTCAGAAATCTGAGCATAAAGCTGGCAAGCAGGACATCAGAGCTACGGTGAATTCTGCGGAATTCTGGCGGAACATGCTGCGGACAGCTACAAAATGAAATTCCTACCTTTGTTTTCTTGGTCATTCAGAGGCTGCTCAGTTGTAAAAATCAGACAACAGAATCTTGATTTCAGATAAGGGAAAAGTCATACAATTGTTATTTTCTTCCCACAACGAAACAAATTCAACAAGTCAGCACATCTTGCTGAAAATGAAAGAGAGAAGATGTACTTGGCCATGCCTTACAAATCACAGACCACAGTCCTTATAAACCCAGGCTTTTGAGTCAAAGGGAAGTGGGTTTGAGTGCCAGACCAAGAAAGCACCGCCACACTACTTAATAGGTCTAGCAAACTGTGGGGGGGGGGTAACATGTACCTTATAGAGAGGTTACGGGATAAATTAAATAATATTTATGGATTGTTTAGTAAAATGGCCACTCAATAAACAGTATTTATTACCACTTCCATGGAGAGCAATCATATTCAAACATACATTTTATGGTTCCTTTCACCTTGTCTGAAAACTAAGGGGATGAATTTGATGCATACCAAAATTGTATAATCAACAGAGGCTTAAATATGTAAAGCACTTCCTTGCAGGCTACTATAAGAGTAAGCTATTATCACAAAGAGCTGTATAATGTGATAACAAGATGGACTCTGTAGTCAGATGAACTTCATTCATGTCCCTATTCTACCTCTGACCACCTGGGTGCTTTGGAAAGTCCCTTGAACTCTCTACCTCAGTTTCCTCATCTATATAATAGTACAGAAAATAACAGTGACATTTATGTATTAGATTGTTGTGAAAATCAAATGTTGGTAGATCAAAATATGATTTTGCATTTACACAATGGAATACCATGCAGCAGAAAGAAAGAACCCCTACCTTTTGCTACAGCATGCATGGAACTGGAGAGTATTATGCTAAGTGAAATAAGCCAGGCGGTGGACAAATAACATATGATTTCACCTATAAGAGGAACCTAACAAACAAAAATAAACTATCGAGCAAAATGGAATGAGAAGGGACTAGTGAAAGAACATGTATGGCAAAGCACACCACATCCATGAACATGGACAACAGGGTGGGGATGGACTATGGGAGCAGGGGGAGGGAGGCTGGGCAGAGGAGGGTAAAGGGGGAAAATGGGGCAACTGTAATAGAATAACAATAAAAAATTAAAAAGAATTAGCAAAGAAAAAAGGAAAATAAGCTTTTGGAGCATAATAAATTCTATTTAAGTACGAAGATACAATCTTTTTTTTTTATTATTTGTAATACACATATACTCTTGCCACACACCTTAGAGCGGTCTCTAACAATTTCTGATTCCTGGTGTCCAGGACTTTTTGTAATCCCCTCCCCCTGAGTGTAGAAAGGACCTGTGACTGGCTTAAGGCTAATAAAAAAATGCCACACTCTTGACTAGGTTATATTAGAAAGACTTAGTCTTAGGAGACTGAAGTGAGAGACTCTCCCGCTGACCTTGAAAAAGCCAGCTGCTATGATGCAAACTGCTTATGGAGACGCTCCACGGCTGGGAACAGCAGGTGGATTCTCGAGCTGAGGGTCTCAGTCCTATGGCCACAGAGAACTGAATTTGGCCACTAGCCATGTAAACTTGGAAGAGAATGCTAAGGAATCAGCCAGGCCAACACAGTGATTGCATTCCAATGAAAGCCTGAGCAGAGTTAAATCCGCGCCTACACTCCTGCTTCATGGAATCCATGAGATAATAAATGTGTATTGTTCAACCCTCTAAGGTCGTCATAATTTATTACATTGCAATAGAAAAGCAATATACATACCTCCAAATAAAATTCAAAGAAAAGAATGAGAAGATGTGGGAAAGCTTCCTTTGTCAGTGCCCTGCTATCTGTTTCGTAACGTTTGATTGCGCTAAGCAATGTAGGTCCAGTGTTGGTTCCAGGCTGAACAGGCTGTGCCTGGCCAAATCCATTGGTACGTCTATTTCAGTAAAATACATGAGGACAGGAAGATCTGGTCTACGTTCCCCCTCTAGGCTCCATTTTAGCGTCTGGCCTTTGTGAACAGCAAGAGTATTAGGACATCAATGATGTTTCTTTTTCCGGCTTTAGATTTAGGTTCATTAATTTTTACACAATGGTATGAACTCAAAAGCCTTTTAGAGGGTGGTAATGGGGGATTGAAATATTTGCTCTTTAATGTAAACATTTAGTAGGTTTTGCTGACAGAGCTCACCCTGCAGATTACTTGCTTTCTGACTAGTTTCCATCTTGCTTCCCTCATTTGTTTGCTCCTCTTTGTCTGCCATTCCAGAGAAATAGAATCACATCAGAAACAGACAATATTTCCAATATTCCTTAAGGAGCATGGGTAAGAAATATTGACCGATTCTATAAAGTACTTCTAGACACAAAAATGTTATGTTATTCTAGATAGAATATCAAAGATGGGATGTTTGGCTTCCCCTTGACTTAGCAAATGTCCTCTTTCATTTAGAAATACTTCTTGACAAAGTCTAGTTGGAGAGATAGAAAGGCATAACTTCAATGTAATGTAAAAAATATCATTCCAAGGTATAAGAAAAAATCTACAGGGGTATGAAAAGGTACGATGAATTTGATGAAGGGCAAGTAGAGTACCGCTCGAGTGAAAAGTTTTCGTTGGTGGGGTGGCTGAGGGAGATGAAAAGAAGATGGAGAAGAGAGAGGCAGGGGCATAGTCAGAGACGGGGCCGGGGTGCACTTTAAAGAGGGCAGTGACAGGGTCAGACGGGGATTTTAGTTCCAGCCCTGGGCATTCATCAAGATTTGTGTCTCATGGCATTTCATTACAATAAAATATTTACTGTATTCCATAAACCGTTTGCCATTCTGTAATCCATTTATTAGTCTCTCAAACCATATGTAAAAGTTGTCATGTATGCAAATTATGTGGAAAAATATTTGGTATTTCCTGGTGTGGATTTTTATGAGATTTTTTTTTTTGATAGGTAGATTACTTTTCTGTTTAAAGGTTGCTGTAGTTTTCTTGAGTCTTTTCACTATTCCCTGTTTAGGCTATTAGGCACATCAAAATCTTAAGGCTTGCAAAAATGAGCTTTTAACATTAAATCTTGTATTGTTCATTTAGATTTCTTTCTCTCTGAAAATTCACAGAATTATGCAAAGGCATCTCTTCCTCACCTCCCTTCCCTTCAAAATCATTTCTTGCTATATGTATATAAAGTGCAAATTAAAATAACTTAGAATTTTTCAAGAAAGGCAAAAGGAGATGAAAACTATAGCTTATATCATTGCTAAAGAGCTGAAAATATTTTCTAAATCCCACAGATCTGCAGCCTGAAAGGCTGATTGTTTAGACATGGCACCCTGAGGGCACCACAGTTGAGAAAACCGTGGGACAGCTTGTTGTCCTACACCGAAGTAATAATCCACAGTGACCAAAATAATAATAAATGCTTCACCGAACCCCTGTTTTTTTCTTTGTTGACTCTTGATTTTTAAAATTTATTTATTATTCCTGCTGCGAATAAAATAATAAAGAAATTACCAATCAATAAATCATGTGCTTATAAAGAACCAGACAAAATAACCCCTACAATACAATCACCCACTGTGAAAAGATAGCAGGAAACTGGCAGGAAGGAGCCAACATTTTCTACAACCAAATGCTTTGTTGAACAAAAATATGGTATATTGTGGGGAGCAGAAAAGAAGATTATTGTAAAAGATGAGGCAGGCTTTTCTACAAGTGTTAGACCTTGATTCCCAATATTTGAGAAGATGGAAACCTGCCTTACTTCTGAAATGGCTCTAAGTCTCTTCCCCTTTTACCAGCCCAATGCTTTTCTTCAGGCCATTAACAGGATCCCCTACTTGGACGACTGTGAGAATCTACTCACTGGTGTCCATGCCTTCAGATTTCATCCTGTTGAATCTACCATCTATTCTTCAATAGCATTATCTTTCAAAACACAACAAATAACTTTATGTTAATGCTAAAAACCAAACAAACAACAAAAACGCCATTCTTCCCGAGCTTCTCATCATTCAAGTTTAACTTCTCTTGTGGAGTATCCAGTATTGTCTAAACATCAGCTCTAAATTACTCCCATCCTGGGTTCTAATGACCAGGTCTTTGCAGCAAATTCTGTAGTTCTTTAAAACACTGCACATGTTCACAACCACAGGCCTTTGCTCATGCTGAAGCTTCTGCTTAGGTTGCTTTTACCCTAATTCTTCACCTGAGGAAAGCTTACTTTCCACCCAGTGATGGTATTTTTTTTAAATCACAGTTTGACTTGTAAGTTTTATTGGAATCTATTTTGCACTATAGAGAGCTTCTTAAAAGTATTACTTACTGCTAGCAAATGTAAATTAATATTGAGTGAAACTGAAATCACACCTTAGTTTTCTTTTTTGCCTCATTAGTAGCTAGCAGTGTCCTTCTACCTAACAGATCCTTAATGAGTGCTTACGCACCTGGAACTCCTCCCGCCACCCCCTTTCTCATTGACACTCGCCCTCTCCATTCTCAGCCCTCCACTCAATCAGTGGCCAAGTCCTGTTGATTCAGCAGTGTTCCCTTTGCCTACACCACTTTCCCACTGCCATTACCCTAGTTTTCATTCTCATTACCTCCTTCTTGAATTACTGCAATTGTCTCTCTAGCAATCACTCAGCTTCTAGTCTCTGCCTTCTTAGATCACCTTACAACCAGCTGGTGAAGTCATTTTTCCAAAGCACAGCTCTGCTAAGTCCATTCCCTGGCTTGAAAAATATCTATGGCTTTTTAATATCTGCAAGTCCAATCTCTTAGCAGGTTTTCCATCATCTGCATAAGGGATTATTATTATGTGCCTTTGCAAACTTTTATGTGCCTAATATGTGCCTTTGGAAAGTGTGCCTTTGTTATATTTTCCCCTCTCTGCGTTCCACATACCACTGTAACCCTGAAACTTTTCATGAATTGTATCCCTTGATTTTCTAGGTTGTTCATCTTTACCTGTTCATATAGCCACCTTTTAAGAAACAGAATACCGTGTGCCACAATTAGGTACTTTACCTAATCTCAGACATTTTGCTCATAGAGCATATTCATTGAATCACTCAAAATGCACATATGTAATATAGTAATTCCATTTCACTGTTACTTATATACAAAATGATCTACTTTTGATTAAAAACTCTCTGCAGGGATAAATCACATTTTGTTTATCTTTGTTTTTAGGGTTGGGCCTTATGCAATAGATAAGATTCCACAATAGTTTACTAAACTTGTGGGATAAGATAAAAACCTCTTTATAATCAGACCTTTTAACTACTTGAGGGCTAAAACTATTTAGGGAGAGTCTGGACAATCATTTATGAAGAATATTGAAGGAAATTTCTATACTAGGAAGGTGGTGGAATTACAGGACCAACTTTAACTTTCTTTGCTATCAGGGAAAAAGAATTGAGTACTTGTAATCTAAATATGAGGTAGAACTGAAACACAAGAAAGGGGTCGAGGCAATCCCTCATTTATAGTTGTCACAGATGACATCCTGAATTTGTGATTAGCATCTAAAGTTGGGAAGAAGGGAAGTCTTGTGATACTGAGCCCTTTGACTTGTGGAATTTGACATTTACTCCAGTTAGACAGTGTCAGAATTGAACTGAATTGTAGGACATCCAGTTTTTGTCTTCAGAGAATTGCGTTGTGTGGGAAAAACACACATTTGGTGTCAAGTGAAATGCTGTAGTAAGGGTGTACTACAGAGAAACAGGAGTTTTCCATTTTAACTTTCTAGAAACTAATTCTGTGCTTTGTTATGAAACTTGAATGCTGAACCTAAGAAGCCTATCAAAGATCTAATGAAAGACTCAACTTAGCTGCTTTAACTTTGTATAACCATCAATAGGCTAATAGCAGAGATCATTCACACATGAAGATACTTACTCTGCGCATTATGTTTTTCCAAGTTTCTAGACATCCTCCAAATAATAGAATCAATGTTTTAAAATAACATTGATCAAACACGGTTTTCTAATTGACTTGGAAAATATGGCATATGTGCTAAGCAATTGGAGGGAGGGGAAACTTTCTACTTCAGACTTGGAGTTTCCTTTCTGGTCTGCTAATTATACAAAGGATACAAGATTATTCATCACTTTCCAATATGAATTTCTTCATAATCAATTAATGCCATAAAATATCTCTCCAACCTAGCAAATCACTGTGAGGCAAAAAGCTCAGGATGATCTCAGTTAATAATCCTATAGCTGCCAATTATTTTTTCCCAACAAGTTCAATTAATAGCTAAGAGTTTAGTTGAGAGTCTCCACAGAGAATCTTTACTATCTTTAAACAGTGTTGATGACAATAGCCAAATACATTTGGCCTTGGCTCTAACTTGTGTAGACTTCATGAGCTCAGAAAAGTCACCAAGGCCAGGAAAACTACCATAGTTCTTGGTGATCCCGTGTCACAAGTAGAACTTTGGTGATGTGGACAAAATCTCTGCATAGGAATTTCTCAATTAAGACTCGAGATTAGGAAGAATCACTAGGATTAGGCTGTAAGAACATTAAAGAGGGAAGGCATTCAGGAATTATTAAGCAAGCCCCCCCTTCTTTAAAACAAGAAGATTCATATCAAGTATAGAGTTAATTTATGACAAAGGTCTTCTGACCCTTGACCCTCCACTGGCTGTTTCCCCTGCAACATCTGTCTCCAGGCAGATCCACCCTTTTTCTTACAGAGAACTCAGAATCACCAAACAAATTCCAAAAAATAGGGACTATTTGTTAGTAACAGAAAAATCTTTAGATCTTTAATTTAGAATCATTAGTAGGCTAGGATCGAGTTCAAATTCTCCAATTTGTTAATTCAGTAAATCATATGAGAACATGGTAATGCAGAGCCTGGAAGCACAAAAAGTAACTTGTTTGAAATTTATTTGCTGGAAGGGAACACCCCACCTTGATTTTAATGAATTTCAGAGCAGATACAAGATATCCTCAGTGGCTTTCATATGAGTTCCCTTCCCAAACTTCTTTCTTTAGAAAAGCAAAAATGCTTTCAGGAATTTTATGACTGCATGGAGAAAATTGCTATTGCATACAATTAGCATATTTGCTAAGATTTGTCATTACTTTTGGTAATTAAAATCGTACAAAGAGAGAGAGACATACCCAATTCAAGAACATTACACAGTACAGTAATATAAACATAATGGTCACCTGACAATTATTAAAATACACCAAATTCTTCTTTACTGTAAAAGTATTCACCAGAGTAGTTTCTGAATAAGATTACTGCAGTGCTTTCTATTTAAATGTGTTTCTGCACAGAAAATTATAATTACATTTGCATAACTACTATAATCAATCTAGAATTATGCCTCAATTTTTTTATTCTCCAAATCACTATTCTTTCTAAGACATCAGGAGATCTGAGGCATAATCTGAGTTTGTGGACCATAATTTTAATTTGTAATGGGATTAAATATATTTTTGTAACTTCTTTACACGAATCAGTCATTTTAGGGACATATAAGTAATACAATTACATTGTACAATTTGTTTACTTCTATGTTGAAAAATAGGTTTTAATTTACCAAATCTATTTTACATAAAAACAAAATAAATACATGAGTAAAAAAACATCCAAAAGCATAAATGGAGAAAACCAAATGATATTTGGACAAAACAGATTTCCAGTGAAGTCAAGCATTCATCTCTACATTCAGACGCCCTGTACTTACTGAGATTAGCCGGGATGGCTGAGCTAACTTCTGTCCCATCTTGGAACTACTGGCTAGCAAACCCCAAATATTTCTTTTGAATGTTCCTCTTTATTTCTGATGAATTCAACAGGCTTTCTTGGGATCTGACATTACAATCATCTCCATTTTTTAAAAATTCAAGTCAGATCAGATGAACACAGTAAGCAGACCTAAAAATACTAAGCTGCAACCAGCCTTCTAGTGCCATGGACCAGGATGCTATCTCTGCGAGAACTTTCCTGTGAGCTCCTTCTTCTGACAAACCAGCTGATAACATGAGGCTCCCACAGACACCATCTACGTGGTTCTTGTCTCAGGAGGGCAGGACAGAGGCACGGTGGCCCTCCAGGGCATGAGGTATTCCAAAACCCAGTTTGCCTCTGGTGCTGCTGTACAGCGTATTTGGTTACCAGGCTCAGCTTCTCGAGGGGATCACATCTCTAAGGGTCAGACCAGCACAAAATAAATTCGCAATAGCACAGACAATATATATGTCCTAAAAGGCACAATAGGAAGCCACTATAAAAAGAAACCTTAAAGCACTTCTCTAGCATGGGATTTCAAAATGATTTCCAAGTGGAAAGATGTTAAAACTATCAATCTTTTCAAACTTTTCTATTTTGGAAGGTTAGGAGCTTTGCTAAAATTTGCACAAGGAACTGTTTTAATGACCAATTAATTTAGATTGGCAGGCACACAGGAATAAACACGTTCAGTGTATGGATACCCAAAGGATTAGGTATTGACTTTAGGACAGAAATTAAAATAAGCTGAGGACAAACATGAAATCAGCAGTGGAATATTACTATTACTTAACTGTGTACTCCAGTGTTTGTTTATATGTGCAGGTAATGCCTACCTAGGAAAAAAATAGACCCCAGCAGGTAACTAGACTGATATTTACATAATTTTATAAAAGCACATTTCTGCTTCATTACTTAGAGGCCAGCCAAATTGCCAGCCTTAGAAAGCATAGAGAGCTCCAGGTGTAAGCTCACCTTTACTTGGAAGGTATATGACTCCAAAATAATGATGGTTTCATGATTCCCTTCCTTTAAACAGGGTGGGAACATTTATTCTAAAGATAGAAATAGTCCAAGATGCCGGCCAAGAATCATAGAGTATTGGAGGTGGGTTGATATTAAGTATGTCCTAATTTTGTTTATACTTATATTTTTCAACTCTAATTTTATTTACATGCGAATTGAGATTGAAAAATATGTTTTTTTAGTCATGATTACAAGTTAACTAAGGCATTACTTAGCCTAGAATTGGGTCACTTTCCATTTCATGACACTGGATTTGAAGAAATAAACACACATTGTAGATGTAAGTCAATCATGCATAGAATAGTCCAGGGTCAACATGGGTAGAAGAATAACAGAAAAGTGGCATTTTTCTATCCCTAAATGTATCCTAGCATTCTCCTTCTAGCTTCATGTGGTTGGTGAAAACTATACTAGTCAATGAATGACCTAGAATATTTCATATTAAAACTACAGTCTTTTCACATGGAACAGACCATCCATATCCTGATTAAAACAGGGATATGAATTACTAGAAGAGTAAAAGCAAAAATACATACATACATACATACATACATACATACTTTAAAGGCACAAACTGGTTTTTAAGGTTATGCAGACTTGCTTGGTGTTGGAAAAGGCACACAGGAGGAAGACAGGTTTTCTTCACAGGGCAGCATCTTGCTAGTTGAAGACTGCTGATTTATTCTTAACAAAGTAAGTTGGAGTTAATTTTCATCAATTTTTTTATTAGCTATCTCTTTATAGATGAGATACATGAATGTTAAATAACTTGCCTGATGTCACAGAATTAATAAGCAAGCAGCAAAGCCTGTCTGTGAGCTCCAGACACTTGATTCTACAGCCAGGATGCTTAATCACTACTGTCTGTCTCTTTCCCATAATCTTTCTGGGCAAGAATCTAGAATAAAACCCTATTAAGAAATTCCAAATAACCCAATGTAATACTCTTCATTTTAGCTTAAATGTTAAAAATGGCTAGACTTCTTTATTTTAGGTAATAATATCATGGCTGATGCAGTCAAGACTCCTGTCTCCTGCTTTGCAGTTTATCCAGGGCCTGACTCTCTAGTCTAAAGCTATTTCAGCGATTGTTCTACATGTGAAAGAGATGTTGTTGTAGCTGACCTTAAATTGACCTCATAGCAGCTATTATCTGTCCCTTTCTCTTCATTTCTTCCAGGCTTTGGCTGTGTAGGGAAAATAAAAGGCCCTTGCTTTCCACCTCTGTTTTTTAAAATGCAATTATTAGCGCATATATTGTACTTCCCAAGTGTTCCTAGGCTATACAGTATGTTTAACTGTCCTAGCAAGAGGGGCCAGTCCACCTGCACACCTCCTGATCAGAGCTGCTCCGTTTTTCTTTAATGATGTGTAGACAAAGGGGAAAGAATGCTAGGAGGGAAAAAAAGGATCTGACCTTTCTTTGATGTGGAAGTTTTGCAATCATATAGTGAGACCTCCTCTGAGCTGGTCTCACTCTAGGCAGGCAGGGGGCTGTGGCTGGAATAAGGAGAAAGAAATGGGAATAGCTTAGAGGTGATAATAAATGGTCAAAGGCTCCCCTCTGCCTAAAAGGTACATGGAGATTGCTGTTGCAGGAACAAGCCCTGGGCTAGGGAAAAGAGCACCTGACCCTGTGCACAGTGGCCTCTCTTCTCCCAGCTGTATAATATTTAGGAAAGGTCTTTTATAATGATAATGTTCCATGTATCAGTAATAACAAGTGAAGAATAAAGATGGGTTGGTGGAGTCCATTTACTGTTTTAAACCATTAAAAATCAAACAAAAGGCAGCGGGTGAGACTGACAAAAAAATCATAGATTGATATGGCCCAAAGCACACTGTTATCCAAAACATGTTTTTTTGATCCCAGAAACTTCTACCTGTGAAACCTCAGACTTAACCTAACATTCTTCTTTCTCATCTATAAAATGGAATAACATGATCTCTCTTACAAGCTTTTGTGAGACTTAACTGAGCAGACAATATTTCCAACATTTTAAGGCACAATACAGGCACTCAATAAATACCCATTGGTTAAATAGGTGCTTAGAATTTCCAAAAGTAATGGTGTACTAAAATTTTTAGTTCCCTTTCCCTTCCTGGAGTTATACTGAGCGTGGAAAAAATGTGAGGGTCATTTTTATTTTAAGGAGACCCATGGCCTAAAAGGAAAGTAAAGACTAATGTCATTCAAAGGACTAAGGGAAGCAGGTGGATAAAGCTCAGAAAGTTGGGCCATCAATAATAGGAAACAAGAGGAAAAGTAGAAGCCTTAGAGAAGTTCCATGGGTTTAAACATTACTCAAAGAAGGCCAGATGCTTTTTCCTGCCACCTTAGGGCTTTTCCTTTAAGTACTAGTCAACTAATTAAAGTAACAGAAGGAAGTCAAATAGTGTGACTGGCTTACATTTTATTGCCAGTGGCAGGGATAGAGTAGGGTGAAGAAGTGGGGATCTCTCTCTTTCTCTCTCCATATACATATATATATATATATGTATATGGAGAGAGACAGACAGACAGACAGATAGACTATAAGTCAAAGGCAGTGTATCCCCAGATTCAGAAGCAAGTTTTGATTCTTCTAAGCTACTCTACAAGGTCTTAAAAGCACTGGTATTTTCCTCCCTGCCCACCACCCCTCTTTAAGGCTTAGAGGAACAATACCAACACCACAAAGACAGCCAGGAACTGATACATGAGATTGACAAAGCCCTGTCAACCTTTCACCTTTCATCCTATTTCCATTCTAATTTTCTCAAGCTTTGGAGATAGAAGGCCTGTCTCAGCTTACAGAGTTTTAGGTGTAATTCCTGAAATTGACATTTGATCAGCATTTTGTGCAGCGTAATTGTGTAAATTTTTAGGCCTTCCATATAATAATCCTTCCCTGCTGTGTGCAGAGCACTTTGGGTCCCTCTGGATGATGGATGGGAAGTGAATGGGAAGCATTATTATTATTTATGTTTTATAATGTGTCAACTCTATGTCCTCTGCCACAACAGACACTTCTTTCAAATGTGCAGCAACAGTCCCCAAGTGATGCATTGTCAAATATTTTTGAAATGAAAAAGCAAAATTAGCCACAAACTGCCCCCTTGTCTCATTGGAAATAGCCTTGCAACACTACCAGGGAAAATCAATGTTAAATTATAAAAGCTAAAACAAAATAACCTAAAAAATTGGAATGAGCCCTGGGTTTGGAATAAGTACACTTTTGTAAATCCCAACAATGGTAATTCTGCTTTCCAATTAAAGTGTAATAGTGAAAGAGCAAACCATCACCCAGGGTATCCTCAAGAACAATTCAATGAATTTTGCTTTACTTAATAAGAAGTAAAGTTTTCGGTAGGGCTGTTTCCCTGGGTAGAGATTCAAGAAGCAAAGACACAGGGAATTTTCTTTTCCTCTTTACACTACCCAAACCCAGACACCGTGTGATGATCCATCAATTCACAAAGACGTTTAGGGTTGGAGAGCATGAATTTAAGTATATGGTGGAGAAAAAATGACAAACGATGGATTCTAAATTCTTGTGTGCGTAAAATTCTTCTGTAACACCAAAGATTTTCTAGGAGCAGTGGGTTTACTCCTGAAAACACTGTTTCCATTAGGTCACATTAACTCTCAGGAACTCTTTCCAGAACCCTGTTTAGTTAGTGTGACACATTCTGTGTCAGGATGATGTGATATTATAAGAGAGGAAGATACCAATTTAATGTGGTAGATAATGGACTATAGTTTTATAAACTTGTAAGACTGCAATTTTGATAGCAATGTTGATTGCTTTCTCTTGCAGTAAGAGTGATCAAAGGGCCTACTGTGGGAGCAAAAGTGAACGTCCTTCACTGAACGCTTTGGGCCTAGGAGAACCTAGAACAATTCAATGACATTTCCTCATTAACATACTAGTCACAACGTCATTCTCCTTAAGTGCCTCTGGCATATAAGGATGGGCTTTTTCCAGATGATCTTTTATGGGACTGGTTTATTTTTCTTTGTCTTGACATTAATGAGCTATGTAGTCAGGAATATAGATTTTAATGCCTGCCATATTACCTTTCACATTTCCAAAGCTCGTTTTTCTCCTGCTCAAAGAGCAAGCAACAACTTCTGGTAATCGGGGGTAGAAACTGGAATATTAAATGCAAGGGGTCATGAAAATAAACGTGAAGGCAGCGATGGGACCCATTCCAGCTATGACTTCATAACAAAAAGGCTGTGACTTCAGCATTTCATTACTGTCTGCATCTTGATCTGTTGTATTATCGTTGTACCTTTTTATTTCTCCTGAGTTCTTGCATTTGGTGGGGGAAGATAAAAATGTAGGTAAATTTTTCTATAGTTACGGTTATTTAATCTTAGACTGCTAATTTGATAGAAAAAGTTTGTTTTTATGGATCAAGGCTGCTAGTTGTTTACAAGCATTTTGGAGAAACAATTTCTTTCCTGAGCAACTTTGGAACACTATCTTCAATGAAATCACATTCTACCACAATGGACTATAGTTGATCATTTCACCAACATTTAACTTCCCATTTATGCAGAACAAACTGAAAGTGTTAACAAGGCAATTGAACAAAATGAATGAGAACAGGAAATACTCTTTTGTATTGCTCTCAACATCCTGAGTCTCAGTGAGGGTGAAGGAAAAAAATCTGGGAAAGAGTGAGTTGGCAGAGTTGAGAATACCCGAATAATATTACTGGAAAGTACTTAATGGGCAAATACAGATGAGGGAATAGGCACAAGGTCAGGCAGGAAGCAAATTGAACTTCATATTTCCTATTCACTCCCTCTGCTTTGCAAATCCTTCCAAAACATTACCTCATCTGTGCTTTCAGTATCCCCAGCGTACAGAGTTTGATTACTCATCCTATCACTTTGCACACTCTGAGATTTTCTTTTACTCTGCCCTAGTGGTCCTTATAGTTGTTCCCACAGTTAAGCACTTATTATTTTGGTTTTCCCATTAGTTTTAGTATGGTCTTGGGCAACAAGTTTGAAAACTATTTGAGGACAGGGATATGCCTTTTGTGTGCTTCTTTTGTATTATTCTTTGAACTCTTATTCTTTAAGACATAGGTCTTGATTGATTATAACAAGGTAGTTTCAGAGCATGTGGTATATTATTGAAGGCCAAGCTTATCATTTTAAGCGTATGTATATATTTGTTACATATACTGCAAAAGGGGAACTCCCCATTTCATACTCAAAACTCAAGTGGCTGAGCTATCAAATTACTTACCATTTTGATTTATAAACCGAAATACCCCAAAGTGTCATGCATATTTTATAGTCAGATGATTGTGTATCATTCCTTGTTGGAAGCATTTATAAATATAGGTTTGTCTTTTTCTTAAATGGCTGTATTGTTTATTGTTATTATATCCTTTCCAATTAAACTGTTTTAATACCATAATGCTAAAGTGATTTTTGCAGGTTCATTTTTTAATCCTAAAATTCATAACTGTATTTGGGAGGATACTCATGATACATTCTTTTTAACAAATTTTATTTATTTATCTTTAGAGGGGAAGGGAAGGAGAGAGGGAGAGAAATATCAATGTGTGGTTGCCTCTCATGCGCCCTCTGCTGGGAACTGGCCTGCAACCCAGGCATGTGTCCTGACTGTGATCCTTTGGTCTGCAGGCCCATGCTCAATCCACTGAGCTACACCAGCCAGGGCTCATGATACATTCTTCATAAGACAATGAAGATGTTTCCAAACATAATTTATTCATCTGTAAACACTTTACCCACCTGGACATTTTTCCTTGCAAGGTTTATTCTCTGAATATTAACCTTTTGTAGGTTAATACTCTAAAGAATTATATATAGTTTATATATGAGCCAATGGTACAAATCTATATGCAATCATATTACTTTTTTGATAACTCTGTATAAATTTAAAACAATCAGAATGCCCTGTTTCACTTCTCAGTGGTAGTTCTATCAGGTTTCAATAGATTCTGGGCAAAACAGTCATGGATAGAAGAAGAGTATTTAATGCCTGCCTAAACACCCCAATTTTTAAAAGAAAAATAAATAAAAGCTGTCTCTTTAAAATCTATTTATATTGTTTTGTATATGAATATGTAATGTACATATTATATGCATATTAAATTACAATGGGAAGGTCATTAAATCCCTCCCAAAATTCCTTTTGCTGACCCCATTCCTTCCTCTTTCCCCTTGAATGACTATAAATAAAACTTCCCAACTTTCCCATAAGAAAAAAAATTCATTTAACCTGATTTCAGGAAAGCATTTTTCTTACGGTAAGCTAGTTAAGTTAGTAATTCCAAAATATATTAAATTAAAATTTTCAATTATTAGGTAGGAGATTCAAGTGCACAACATACACTTTAAGCCTTTTCTTAATATTAATAGATACTGATGTCAACTTTTTCCTGGCAGCTCTACCAGCATTTTGTAAAGGGCCGAATCCCAATAAGTGCTTTAAAAGAGAGAAGAAAATACAGTCATCTACTAAACTCCAAACAAATATTGCTAATCTGACATATCTTCTGGTGTTTTTAGCATAGTTTGTTTTCCCTACTTTAAGAACCAAATTGTTTAGGAATGTCTGTTTCCTTAAGACATCTATGGAGACTATAAAACTACCATGTTGCATGTGTAGGATGCGGGCAGGCTGCTAGTGCAGCAGTATGGAAAGGCATTTCGGTTGGAACTTTGCACAGACTCAAGTCACAGGATCAAATGTAAGCAGTGACAGGCAGGAAACATATAGGTGATTTTCTTGGAAAGGAGAATCTTCTCCTTTTTTGATGTCTCATATGGAATATATCTAATAGTTATGATGTTTCCTGTGTAGAAATATTAAAGTAAGTAATTTTCCCCAAATTATTAGAGACTCAGATGTTGGCTTTTATTTCACCAAAGGAGCCAAGGATATTAGTTAAAATCAAAAGAATTTTTCAGTGCTATCTTCCTAGACTTCATAATACCTAAAATGTTTTCAATAATTAAAACATTTTGAAAGACTTTAAGATATACTATGCAGTCATTTTTAAAAATATTTTGGTAAATCAACTATTCAAAATCTCCCTTCTTTATCACCCTGCACAAAAGATAATTCAAACACCAAGGCTACAAAACGTATGTTGGCAGGAAATAAAAAATATAATCCATATTTTTTCTTATTACTCCAATTCTCCATGCTGACTCTTAGAAAGTGAAAGTGTATCTTAGTATTTTCTGATTTTAAAGGCATATTAACTTTTGCACTTAATGATTTTTGACACACAGAATGACACTAGATTTTCTAATATAGTCAACTCCCTAACACAAGAAACTTATGTTCCCCAATATAACATAGGTAAAATATACATTATTTTTAAAAAGAGAGGATTGTACTTAGCACCAATTCAAAGTTCCTATAAAAAAAATTAAAGGGTTTGTACAAAATTTCAGAATTGGGATATAAATCTGAAATTTAATCAGATCCTTGCCAAATTGCAGATTAGAGAATAGAATGTATGATTTCTTTCCTAACACTTTGGAACATAATCAAGATAGTATAAAATAATATTGAATTCTAACTTTTAAAAAGGAGATGTGTTATATTCAGTTTTGCCATACATTTTTATTTTATTATTTTTTTGAAAAAAATCTGTGATGAATAGTTGCTGAAATGTCGAGGAATGAAAACATTGGAATTTTATTCAGTGATCTGTAAATGTATTAGCTGTCAGATCTCTTATATGGTAGGTAGAAATAAAGTTTCTACAGCAACCAATTCTATCCTTAGTTAATGCTGGGGATCATTATCTATGTATATTCCCAATTCTTGTTGAAATCAAGTAGTACTACATCATTCTGTTGTCTTCCAAACAACTGAGTGTCCTTCCCTTCTCACTGATAACCAGGGAAGGAAAAAGAATACATTGAGAATAATGATTTGTAGCAGGTGCTAGGGCTTTTTTGATATATGCACATACCCATGTCAGACACCATATAGGCTAGAACTCATAAGGAAAGGCATAAATCACAGTCAAGATTTTCTCTTGTCCTTTTTAAAAAAGATGTCACACTGCTCTACCTGGCTTAGTAAATCTGTATGCTGCTTTCTTCTAAATGAGATTTTGATCATGAATTATCATATCTGAAAGTCTTTTCATCTTCATCACTTATATTTTGCAATACCATTTCAAAACATGTGCTATACATTATAAAGAAACATCAATGGGATACTGTCACACTGGCACTAAATTCAACTAAAAATGAACCAAAGTACATGAAAGGGGCCGATGTCCACTTCTGTGTGTGTGAAAATTCACCATGTTTTCTCCTATAAATGTGTCCAACCTAGTGACCAATGATAGAAATGAAAATCTGGGTCTGGTTTTACTTACTTTACATAAATGTCAATAGAAAACTTCATGGATGTTTAACCAGCATCACATTAAAAAATGAGAAAGGCAAAGCTCATGAATTAATCTTGTAAAAAGCCATTCAGTGGGATAATTACTATGGCACCACTTACTTTAGGGCCAAATTTGTTTATCTGGATGTCTCTTATTTGAGATCTTATTAGGATCTTATCTTGGATCTTATCCAAGGAAATTTAAATATTTAGGTACCAAAATTGTGGCGGCATAAATAAGGTGGACAACTATATTGTATACCATATAAAAAGTCTCAAATATAATTTTTAGAAAAGTTGCCCTTTCATACACAATTTTAATGTAAACTAGGTCATATATATAGAAATATTAAAGACAATATTAACAGTATCTTACACTTATGCTAAATACTTTACATTGGTTATTGTGTATAATCATCACAGCCCTCCAGGAATTAGGTGCTATTATTCTCACATTACAATTGAAGCTAGGTCTCTACATATATTGCTAGTTCTTGCTGAAATCAAGCAGTAATTCATCATTCTGTTGTCTTCTAAGGGACTGTGTGTCTTCCCTTCTTCAATGACAGGGAAGGAACAAAGATATAATGAGGATCGGGATTTGTAGTAGGTACCAAGGCTTGCTTGATATATGTACATGGTCATGTGAGAGGGCATTAAATAATGTGCCTTATATTCCAAAGCAGACCAGATTAGGAACTGAGACTGCGAACTCAAGTCTAATTAAGATCTGAGGCCTTGAGTACTCAGCTATGACACCTACCAACACAAGACATGGGGTTTGTCTTGAGGGTTTTTCTTTTTACTCTTACAACTAGAAGTACCTTAAGGTTAAACTCGAGAGAAACAAGAGAGTGTTCCTTGGTCTCATGCCCAGCTTTCCTTGACTACATCTCTTAATGCCTTACATTTGTGAGGAACTTACCATATATGTGCTTACAGAATACTACTAATGTCTTCTTTAAAGTGGCGAATATAAGACTTCTTATCAATTATAGCTGTAGCAAGGAGTTAAACCTGAGTTCAGAGAACCAGGTTCTAGTACCCTTTTTGCAAGAAGCTTTGTCCCCACTGTAAGTTGTTTAATTCTTTAGATTACTCAAGAATGAAATGCAGATTGTGGACTAACTGATGAATGTTTTAAGATAGCATAATACTCACTAATGTTGACTTAGACTATACAATTTCAAACACTGCACTAGATACCATGAAGAGAACCACAACAGCTGAGAAAAGTACATTGTTCTTTTAAAGGATTTTATTTATTATTTTTAGAGAGATAAGGAAGGGAGGGAGAAAGAGAGGGAGAGAAACATCGATCTGGGAGAGAAACATCGATCAGCAGCCTCTCGAATGCCTTTAACCAGGGTCCTGACCCTCAACCCAGGCATGTGCCCTGACTGGGAATTGAATCAGTGACAGGTCAAGTTTTGAAGAGATTTATAATTTGGTCAGTGAGGGGCAGTGAGTGGGATAGAGAATGAAAGAGAAGAAAAAAATATTCTTTTATGAAGATGAACTAACTTACTGACCCACTACTCTCCTAGGGTGTTCCTTTTATCTAGTTCTACAATAGCCATGTACAAGATGTATCCTACCATCCTCTTATGACCAATCCCAGGAGATGATTTGTGAACACAGGGTGGGGGGCAGTAGCAAACATAAGTGCCTAGAAATGAGGTTTTAAAGTAAGGAGACAGGCTGGTGCAGAGACATGGAAATGAGAATGAAGAGTCAGAAGTGTTGAAATTGAATGGAGCTTACACTTAGGTACACAGAGAAATTAAAATTCAATGCCATAAGAAATGAGGCTACTACAAACCATGGAAGCCATGGACTTCAGGAAAGTGGCTGAAGATAATGAAGCTGGGGTAAAGAGAGTAGTGGAAGAGCAGAGTAAGTGAAGATAGAAAAATATTACAAGGTCAAGCAGGAGAGAAATTTTTAAATGCTTAGCGGTATCTATAATCTTAAACATTTTTCTGAAAATATTATTAGCTTCTTATATACCTCCAAGTGCCGAGTGTTACATGCATCACCTGTTGTACTTTTTGCAATCACCTTGCAAAGGGGGTTATAGTTTTCCCATTTTATGGATGCTTAATCAAATTAAGCAGCTTGGTAAAAGTGATCAGCTAGTAAGTGGGTAAGCCTGCAAGAGAGCATGCATGGCTGCTCTTCAGCTAACACCTTGATATCCTCAGTCCCTAACTAATTTTGGAAACAGACAATGGTGTAACTTTAGCCTTTGTGGTTCAACTTTAGGCTAATGCCAACAGTGGACATTTTGTAAAGACTTCTTAGAAAGAAGAAGGGTCCAGTGAAGGAACATGTATAAACAATACATGGATAAAAACAATGGTTGGGGGGAGATTGAACGTGTGAGGTAGGAGGTGGGTAAAGCAGGGGAGGGTAATGAGGGAAGAATGGGAACAATTGTAATTGAATGACAATAAAAAAATAAAAAGACTTCTTAGAAATTTCTGATGGCTTTTCTCATTGGTTTCATTGCAGATATCAATATCTTTATTTTCACTATCCAGGCACGTGAGTTGCAGATATGGGGCACTGAGTGCACAAAATACTTCCTTAGAAAATAGATTAGCTAAGCAGTGGGAATTACTGCAGTGGGAATTACTGATTACCATTTATTAATGCAGTAACCTCACCTTCCCACCCTCCTGAGTCCACTGTCTGCCTACAAAATTTTAAGGCACATGCTATTTGAAACACCAGAATTTTTGTGTTTAAAACAGGGACATTTTCTTTAGCAAATTTGGCCCTGAAATGCCCTCTAATTTTAATGTCAGGAGGATTACTACAGTGGTCTGGAGAGCCTAGTTCATCATAAAAATGTGCCCTACTTTTCAACACTAGATGAATATCTCTTCCCTGCATAGTGCTCAAAATGGCCATTTCCTTTCCGTGGTTATGTTTTATCATTCATGTCATCAGACTTGGCAATGTGAGATTTATTTAGGGGGAACATCTATCCATTATAAAACATAAAGCATGCTTCTGTCTCTCACAGAGTTTACTGCCACCTTAAGTAAGTTCTGAACTGTTGGGGGAATGACCAAGAACACCCTTCTACTTAAGCCATTAAAATTGCGCACTCGGAATACAAAATTGGATGGCTGAAGTTTAACAAGGGACATGCTCCTTCTTCTTGGGACTCATTAAATGTACTATTATTTTAACCCAGGGAAGTGGGTTCTTTGACTTCCTTTTAAGATATAGCCCTGGGAATATAACACCCAGTTGATGGAGTGTGGAAAACAATGACTTGAGAACAATTTACAGAAAGTAGCTGATTTCATTTTGATATGCTACCCACTTGATGTGGCATTTGCTCTCCCATTCTTGCCTCACTTGAATCTGTTTTTACACAGCATCCAAAATAACCTTACATTATAAATGTGAACACAACATTCCTCTACCTACTCCCTTCATTGACTCTCCCTGTTCTATGAATAAAGTCTGAGATCCTACCCCTGTCCCAAGAGGCCCATTGTATTCTAATCTCTGTCTGCTAAGCAAGAGAAACTTCTACCTTAACAGCTTTGCTCAAGCTACACCTCCCAGGATATTTACCCACATGGCCAACTCTCAGAAGGCTATCCTACTTTAAGACATCACAAAACCCACGTCCTCTATTCAGCTCTCCCTGATTGTTCCAGTGGTAAATAAGTTCCCATTCCTACTACATTATATTGGTTTAGTGTAGGCTGAGATTCTGTTTTCAAGTCTGCATTTATACTCATAATGCTTTGCACATTGTCTTGGTAATAAATACTAAGACCAGTGAGTAAAAAAGTAAGGAAGGCTGTAGAGAAAAAAATCTGTTGACACATATGAAGTTCCTTTGTCTTTCTCCCCCCCCTCTCAATTCTCTTATTTCTGCCTTTGGTCATAATCACACAAAATGTTTATCAGTTGTTCAGAGGAAAAGAATTAAAGCCTCTTTTGTTCTAATGAAGCAAACTAAGGTGGGTCACAAAAAAGACCATCATTAGAAATTTGGGATTTTCAGGTCCACTCCTCCATTCTCTGGGCTGAGAGGGGCTGGAGATAGAGTTAATTATTAATCATGCCTACCATAAATAATGAAGCTGCCATAAAAACTATGAACTAGGAGGTATGAAGAGCTTCTGTGTTGGTGAACACGTCCACGTGCAGGCAGGGTGGCACCACCCAACTCCACTGGACTGAACATTTTGCACTCAGGACTCTCTGGGCCTCACCCTGTGTAGCCCTGCATCTGGCTATTCATCTGTACCCTTTATCTTATCCTCTAGTGCATAATAAATTGGAAAATATGTTCCCCTGAATTCTATTCAACTCAAGGAAGGGAGTGTAGGAACCCTGATTTATAGCCAGTAGATCAGACAGGTGACAATCTGGGAATTCCAAGTAATGTCTGATGTGGAGATAATCTTGTGGAACTGAGCTCTTAATTTATAGGATCTGATGCTAACTCCAGGCAGATCAGTTATAAATGAATTGAATTGTAGGACACCTACCTGATGTTAGGGGATTGGCTGTTGTGGGAAACAAACAAACAGACCTCACATGTGATGATGGTCAGAGTATTGAGTGTAGAGAGGTGAGTAGAGGAGGAAAATAGAGTTTTTTCTCTTCAAAGCCCCAACTCCAGTGTGACTGTGGTTGGATACAGGGTCCTTAGAAGGTAAGTAAGGTTAAATGAGCTCATTAAACTGATTCCATATGACTGTTGGCCTTACAAGAAGATTCTCTCCCCTCTCTCCCTCCTGCCCTCCAGGTGCATGTACCACGGAAAGGCAAGATGAGCACACAGTGAGAAGGTGGCCCCCTATAAGTTGAGTACGGAGTCTTCAGAATGAAATGTACCTTACTGGCACCTTGATCTTAAACTTCCAAGACTCAAGAACTATGAGAAATAAACTTCTGTGGTTCCAGCCACCCAGTCTTCAGTATTTTGTTACAGCAGCCCCAGCTGACTCGGACAGCAGTAGAGTGCATTGGCTTCTGCATTTAGTTTGCAGACGTTAAAGTACAGACTCCACTGTTACTAGCCTTGTGACTTGAGAGGATTTCTTAGCCTTAACCTTAATAAGTTTATTTTTAAATCCTCACTTGAGGATATGTCTATCAATTTGAGAGAGAGAAGAAGATAGAGAGACAGAGAAACAAAGATGTGAGAGAGAAACATCGATTGGTTGCCTCCTATATACTCCCCGACTGGGGATCAAACCTGCAACCTAGGCGTGTGCCTTGACCAGGAATAGAACCTGTGACCTTGGTGTATGGGACAATGCTCCAACCGGCTGAGGCTACTGGCCAGGGCCTTAATAAGTTTTTAAATAGCAAAATAGATATAAAGTACTTAACACCATGCCTCAAATGCTCCAAAGACACTCATGCAAGGTAGCATTTAACAAGTCTGGGTTACTACCTGTCAAGAAAGGCTGCAAGAGTATGGAGGAGAATGAGGCTCCGTATGGCTGGAAGGTTAATCAAGACACTCTTTATGCTCCCCTCAGTTTGACTACACTTCACACAGGGTTCTCCTAACTACAGGCCCTGACTTCCATTTTCTTAGAGCATTTATATTAGAAAAGCTATCATTGCAAATTCTTTCTCTGCCATTTTTGAAATGTATATAAATCTCCTTAAAAACCTCTTGTCAGTTTTATGATCCACAGAATGTCTTTCTCAATGACCTGGGAGCAATTCTTTTGAAATGTAATTATCAAGAAGGATAGCATCCCCATCTTCAAGTCTTTGTGGGAAGACAGAAGCCTTCTCCTGTTCCAGATTGGAAAACTACACCCTGTCCTGAAGAAATGAAAGGTTTACTCTCCATGTGAGTAAGGTCAATTAGCAAATACAAGTGGCCTATGATCTCCACCTCAGTTCCAAAAAACTCTCCTGCTCCTTTTTTTTCCCAGTGGCATTGAATTCAGTTTTTCTCCCATACTTGAATAAAATGTTCATGTTAAACCTTGGTCCAGCTTTTACTTTGACAGTAAACATTCACAGGTAATATACAATTTGTGATATGTTGTGCAGTGTGGCTTAGATGTTGGCTGGCAGTGCATATAGTTTAGAATAAAAAGTTGCATGCATTTAACTAGTCAGCAGTAACTAGTTATGGCATGTCTCAATGCTTTACTGAGGACTATCAGTGAGCATTTTTGTTAAGTATTTCAAGTAATTTAGCACCAAGTATGTGTCTTTTTTACACTATTAATCTTCATGTATTTTTGAAGAATTTAACATATTTTTAATCAAGCAGAAGGAATTATAAGTGGAATCCAAAGGGATATCACAAATGACTATTTCTCTAAATTACCCTACTCATTACTACTGGAATGTTTTTGTCAATTTTTTTCTTACCCATATCCATCTTTACTATAATTCATTATTTATCAGTATAAATGAATAAAATTTAACTTCCTTAGCCATATTTTAAGTTTTTCTTTCAGTGTAAGGTATAGTCACTTTGCCACTTAGAAAGTACAGAATTTAGAAATCTTTTAACTCTGTGAGGATGAGAAGAAAGAACAAATATAATTTTGTCAAGTCTTTAGTTATCTGAGACTCATTGCTTGCTACTCCATGTACCTAATTGTGTACTGAGAAAATATCAATGTCCAAGGAAGCGCAATGCAATTTGTTTCACCCGAATGCATCATAGAAAATGACCAAGTGTTACTAAGTGCTAGAAATGTGTCTCAAAAGATCCTCCATGTCTGCATCATTTTAGGATTGTTTGGAATTTCAATCCTTTTAGTAACAAGTATTGAAAGATAAAAATCTATTTCCCAGTGCTTAATTCACCACTTACAGATGAAGCATTCTTATTGGAGAACATGCTTTGTGGTCTTGCTAGTTTTTAATGAATGTCTCTAGCCTTCCTTAACATACTAATTCTAATAAAATGAAAGATACAATTTCCCCCTACCCAATTCTAAAGAAGTGAATATATCATCCTTTGTAACAGATGGACTATGTTAAAAATAATTCAATATAGGGCTTAAAAAAGAGATAATATCTACATTCAATTTGAAAATTCCCCTTGGAGAATAATAAAAAGAGATAAATACACTATTCACTGTGACTAGCCTTCTATTATTATTAGGAAGAATATTATTTCTTAATATGTTAAAAGTCTGATGATATGTGCCAGAGCTAAAAGCACCTTTTTTCATTTGTAATAAGTATTTTCTTGTTCATTCCATACATAAAGTAGAATTGAGATTTTCTTTGGGTCTCCTGGAAGATAGGAAATTGACCTGAAACTTTCTCTATTGTAATACTACTAGAATTAATTAGGTGGCAGTACTCAAGATTGATTGGAAACAAGACCAGCTGGGAGATTGTCTTACCGACATTCGAAGTAGAGAAATAGTGTAATGGTGGGAGAAAGAGAAAAGGCATTCAATTTTAGGGATTTGACAAAATAAGTATGGTTAGGTCACTTAGGTTTAAATTGGTAGATTCTAGTAATGTACACTAAGCTCCCAACTGGAGAGTTTGAGTCTGTTTCTATTTTAGAGTATGCTATGGGCTTGTTTCCACCCAAAATCATATGTTAAAACCCTAAACCCCAATGTGACTGAATTTGGAGACAGAGCCTTTAAAGATAATTAAGGATAATGAGGCGATAAGTGTGGGGCCCTAATGCTATAAGACTATTGGCCTTAAAAAGAAAAGGAATAGAGTGATCTCTTTCTTTCCTCATGTTCAGGTGCCTTGGAATGGAAATATAAAGACAATGAGAAGCCAGCTATGTACAAACCAGGAAGAATGCTCTCACCAGAAACCAAGTCAACCACCACCATGATCTTGGACTTCCCAGCAACCAGAACCATGGGAAAATATATTTCTGTTGTTTAAGCCACTCAGTCTGTGGTATTTTATTATAGCAGCTAGAGCAGACTAGTACAAAGTGGAATCACAAATTCTCACAAATTTTGCTATATTCTTATTACCGAAAGGCCAAGTTCTTTCCAAACTGACATATTTTTTGCCTCAGGTGAAGGTATTTGTTTCTACAGTAGTGCCCCATTTTAGTAGACATAACTTTAAAGTGACTTCTGACTTTTCTAACTGGGCTTCATGGATCATGTTCAGGAAACATTCAAATTGCATGCAAACTGTTCTGTGCAGTTTCCTGGGGAGATGGTTTGTGTTTTAATCCTTATTAATAAAGAATTGTGTACCAAAAATTGAATACAGGTGGCAGAGACACTGTGCGGATCTACCAGGAAGGTTCTATGAAGTCAAGGATGGGGCATTCACAATTGGAAATAAGCGATTCAGTGAAATTTTTATCTAATATTGGATATTTTAAATGAACATTTGCTGGTAACTAAACCTGTTAATGAAGACCTTATACTTGCTATTTTTAAGGAAATTACTACCTAGTTTGCTTTTCTAATTTTCTTCTTCAGAGTGCTTATCATTATCTAGTAGATAACATAATTTGTTTATGAATTTGCTTATATTTTTCTTTGCTCACTGAAATTTAGTCACCCTCAGGGCACGGATTTTAATCTACTGTGTCCACTGCTGTTTCCACACCGCCTATCTAGATTATTATTGTAAGTATAGTAACAGTTTCACAAATATTTACTTAGTAAATAAATAAAAATAATGTAAATACTTGAACATGGTTATGCATATTGTGCGCACCCATGTAGAACCTATACCTTAACTATTTGCATAATACTCCATTTTCTTTCTAAAAATGTGTTTTCTTTGTTGATTTACCTGAATGCTATTCTAAAGTGCACTTAGCAGAGGTGACTCGCCTGCAGTAGAATGTAGTTCAAAACTAGAATTATTTTAAATTGAGATTAAAAGCTTGGTCCCACTTGTCTTCAATATAGTTAAAGCCACGTGCCTTTCTTATATTTTATTCTTCCATTTCATGGCAGAACAATGAGCATGTGTTACCAAAATGAGAACACTTTATTGACTGCACATCTCAGGAAGAAATGAAAGACAATATAACTTGGTTATTTGCAATAAGAAGGCTACACTTGGGGAAGTTAAATCACAAGTTTGGGTAATTTCCAAAATACATCTTTTACGCTTTGTGAAGTTTCTGATATCTGCATTTGAGTATCAGTGTTTCCACTGCCCTAGGATTTCATATCTGCATTTGAGTATCAGTGTTTTCCACTGCCCTAGGATTTCATACCACTTGAATCAAGATATCACATTGTCTTAGCCAGTTCAGGCTGCTACAATGAAGAACCACAGACTTGGTGGCTTATCAACAACAGAAAATGATTTCTTGCAGTTCTGGAGGCTAGAGTTCCAAGATCAGAGTACCAGCATTGTCGAGTCCTGGTGAGAGTCTTCTTCAGGTTGCAGACTGTTGATGTCTCATTGTATCTTCACCTGGTGGAGAGTAGACAGAGGGAGGAAGCAAGCTCTCTCATAACTCTCTCATGGGCACTCATCTCATTCATGGGGGCTCCCCTGTTTTGACTTCCTCTAATCCTAATTACCTCCAAAAGGCTTTGTTTCTTAATGCCATTACTTTGAGGGGGGGGGTTTCAACATATGAATTTTGGTGGAACATAAACATTCAGTCCATAATGTATTTTCTAATTTTAACTACCTGGATTTTCCTTCTTACATAGAGCTTTACTTTCTCTACCCACTTACTGGAAAGGGAGTGCTCTTTTAGTTTCTTAAAAAACAATTTTTGAGATTGAGAATAAAAAGCACCTGTTAACTTCTGCCAGCTATTTATGCAATTTTTATAGGAATGTCAATGGGAATTAGAAGTACAATTCTGGAGATAGACTGCAATCCAAATAATATTGTCATCCTCAGAGAGGAAAAACAATGAATGACCTTTTTTGAAGTTTTGACATCTCTTTACCCATGGTTTAAGTGAAAATACTGTAAAAGAGGAAAATTATGACACCTGCATCACATATTCTAATAGGAAAATAACCTAAAACATAAACTTGAGGAAAATGTGTAGGTGTGTGAGTTTATGTACAGAGGAGACACAGAAACAGAGACTGTGACAAGCATATTAAGTCAAGATCATGCAAGATTTCACATGTATCTCAAAAGAGATTCATGTACTTTGTAGTAGAGTGATCTTTGAATCATGTGACCTTTGACCATCAAAATTTGCTGATTAACGTCTGTAGGGAGGAAAGGGGAAAAAGCTCAAGCAGCACCCACTGCGTATGGAACAAACCAATTAGCTGTTGCCATACAGATGTGCCCAGGAAGGAATGGGTATAATGTCATACACACAACCTGTTTGTAAGAGATTGTCTCTGGACGAGGGTGGGTAGAATGGGTATAGCCAGTTTTACTATGGTTAACCCAAATTTTTCAAATTTTGATAAATCTGTATATGCATTTCTCTGTCTTCATTTGATTTTTCAGTTATTCAAATATATGTCACAACATGATTGTATCATTTGCTATGCTAGAACATAAATATTAATCTAGTTCACACTCCTTACATTGTGATCAATTACAAACATGGCACAACTACTGCAATTCCTTTCCTTGAATCTGGGCTTTATGAATTGCTTTGCAAATGCAGCAGAAACAATGTTAGTTAGGCAAGCTCTGAGCCCAGGGCCTCAAGCAGTTTTGCACAGTTGCACTGTCATTTGTGGAATTCTCTGTTAAGTTGCACTGACACACATGAAACACAGATAAGCTGTCCTCAGATACCTCAGATCAGCCAGTCCCTAGTCTATCTGGGAGCTGATCATCCATGAACCAGATCAAGTAAGATCAGCCAAGCCCTGCCCAGCTCAGAAAAACCACCCATTTGAGCCCAATGCAAATTGCAGAACCACAGAATCATGAGCTAAATAAATGTTTTTGAGTAAGTTTTGGGATAGTTTGCAATAGAGTAAAAACCAGTTGACATACAAAATAAGCTGGAAACTTAAAAAGGGGGATTAATTTTAATCCAATTTAAGTAGGGACACACAGTTAACTTTGAAATGATAAACAAATAATAGGTAATGATAACAATATACAAGGGTATTAAATGTTATATATGGTTAGGTCTAAATGTAAAGTGTTTCTCTTTTTTCTTCTTTATTTGTATTAGACTCTAAGTTTCTTTTTAGCAAAACAAGCAGTAATTTTGCTTTAATTATCATCAGAATTAATGTGCAAGTGATTCTCAAGTCAAGCTGAAATGTTTGAATACAGCTAATGATAAAAAATCCTCCTCTTTTCCAACACTACTGTAATATCTCCCTAATATTTCAGTTCCTTATGCTCTGGGGCAAATTGAATTGGACCAGGACAAAACTCTATCTGGCTTTTCATTTTGGCTTTTTGCCATTGATGAATAGAGGGTTATGAAATCAGAAATATAAGGCTATTTCCTTCTAAGATTTCATTAAAGATAAGATATTAGAGAGATTGAAGGCTATTTTGCTGGCTTCTAACCATCAGAAATGAAAGACAATAAAATCATGTAAAAGAACTCAGGCCTTATCAACCATGGAGTCATTTGGAATTTTTGCGATTGTTCTTTGAGCCCAAATGATTATTACTAAACTCAGTCAAACTGGGAAGATTAAAGATTCTTCAGCATACTCAAATACTCAAGAAACTGCTTGAGCAGGTTAAACTAATGGGGTGAAAGACTAGGAAGTTCAGAATTCAAAAATGGCAAGAACCACATATTGATTTCAGAATCTGTTAAAAGTTATAAACAAGATTAACTGTGGGCTGAGAGGATACTTTTCATCTGTCATTTGAATGTTAAAAGAAATTACTTAAAAGGCAGAAGGCATTCTTTTCAGCTTAGTGACTAATGACAGTACCAAACCATCTAAATTCTTCAAATCATAGTTTTAATTTTAATGTCCCGTTCAAGTTGGGGAGGGATAGACGTTTTTAATGTTTCTCCTTCCAGAGGCCACACAAAAATAAAAGCTAGAACTAAAGTGTGCTGTAAAATCCTTAACAGAGAAGAAAAAGTCTATGGAGTCAACAAAGTCAAGAGATTCCCAAAGAAATTTCTAGTGGAAGATAAAAATGGATCTTTTTTCCATTTTAGAGAGTTAATGAGTGAAATAAGGGAAAAAAAGACAGTTTAAACTAATATGGAGAGAGATACATGGGAGAGTCATCAGGAGCCAACCTGAAGATCTGAAAGATTAGCAGAAAATATAAATAAAAGTCATACCAGTTGGATTTCTCCTACTTGTGACTTTCTGTGGGCATCTAAGATGGTGCCCAGAGACCCTCAGCTTTGGGCAGTCATGCCCTTGTGTAATTTCCTCCCCTTGTGTGTGGGCTAGACTAAGAGCCATGATGGAGTATCACTTCCAAGATTAGGTTATGAAAAATCTCCGGCTCCCATCCTATGTGAGCCCCTCTCTGTCCTTCCTCCTCGCCATTGCATTCCTCTCAGAACACTTGTCCCGGGGGAAGCCAGCTGCCAGCATTCATAAGGCAGTCCTATGCCCACCTGTGAAAGAACAAGACCTGTCAACAAACGTGTAAGTGAACTTGAGATTGGATTCCCATTTTTCAGCCAAACCTTCAAATTGAGAAATTTGTTTCAGGCTTGGTCAACAGCTTGACTCCAGCTCTACATGAGACTCTGAGCTAAAGGCACCCAGCTAAGCTTCACCTAAAATCACCTAACCCACACAAACTATGAGGAATAAATGCCTGTTATTTAAATTGTTAAGTTGGGGGATAATTTGTTACACAGCCATAGATAGTTAATATCACCACCTAAAATATAGGACAGAACAGCTTTTTCTTTTTTTTTTCCTACCTCAAAGCAAAAATAAAATAACAAACAAAAATCTAGATAGTTCTTCTCTTAAAAGCAAAGGAATTGTCCATGGGAAGTTAAGACCCTTCCTGTGGCTGTTCGCTTCGCTCTGGCATTATAGTGTGTGCTCCACGTCTGCTATCTCTGAAAAAGAAAAACAAGCCCTGCTACTCTATACACGCTGACTACTTTCAGCCTGAGCAGGGTCTCCAGTCATACTCAAGAACAACCAGTACAGGCTGGTGCTAAAGAACAGAAAGCACCAATAGATGTCTGAGGGGAAGACGGAAGGTTTAATAGAATTGAAAGTATGATTGGAATGTAAAGTGATAAAACAATCAAGGCAAAGGAAGCAATGCAAGAAGAAATAAGATGCTGAAGAATGTCTAGGAAAGTAAAACTAGAAGACAGGAATAGTCCAAGTATGAAGCAAAATAAAATGCCCTGGTTTTGAGCAATTGATAGGAAGGGAATCCATTTTACCTTGATCACGATATTGGACTCATGTGGAAAAAAAAAAGAATCGTAACACATAGCTGAGAATGGTACTGGACTATAATTACATAGGAATAGTGATCTAAATGCTCTTTATTGTTTTTTTCCAATGTAGACTCTCCATAGATAAAATCTGGAAGTTTTGGTTGTAGTTGCCAGACAGAATGTTAAAGCTAACATGTCTGGAAATGTAATGATGTGGTAAGATGGGGAAAAATGAAAGCTAGAGGAACTTGCAGGAGTATAGTATCTCCGTCTTAGTAATGTGGGTACTCAACAGATATTGTTGTAAATCAACATAACATGAAATAGAGATGTAAATATACTAGTTAAAGTGACAGAAATAACCACTAGACCCCTCCCCCATGGTTTTGCTTTCCATGGTTTCAGTTACCTACAGTCAACCAAGGTCTGAAATTATTAACTGAAAAAGTCCAGAAGTAAGCAATTTATAAGTTTTCAATTGCATACCATTCTGAGCAGTGTGATGAAATCATGTGCTAGTCTGGTCCCCTGCACCAGGGATGGGGATCAGCCCTTTGCCTAGGGTATCCAAGCTCTTCTATATACACTACTCAGTGTATGTAGTCATCTTCTGGGTTATCAGATCTACTGTCACGGTATGGCAGTGCTTTGATTCAGGTGACCCTCATTTTACTTAATAATGGCCTCAAAGCCCTAACTTTTATTACAATAAATTATAATAATGCACTATTTTATCATTGTTGTTAATCTCTTATTGTACCTAATTTATAAATTAAATTTTATCATAGGTATGTATGTGTAGGAAAAAAACCATTGTGTATACAGGATTCAGTACTACCCATGGTTTCAGAGATCCACATCTGGTTTTAGAACGTATCTTCTGCATAAAGGGGGGAATCCATATATTAAATGTGTGTGTGTGTATGAATGAAATTCAGAGAAGAACAGGAAAAGGAAGGGATTAAGGCCAGGAACTGATCTTCATTTTCATACTGGAGATTGCATAAATGTTATATAAAATAGATAAATGGAAATATAAGCATATTATTTAGAGATATAAAACTAATAGCCCCCAAAATTCTGAAAAGATATCATCTTTGGGGAAAAATACTAGGATCAGAGAGGAAATGGATTGGGGGATTATTGTTCTTCAGTAGATGCTATGTTCAAAGTCATATTGATTTGTTTTCATGAGCTTGTATTATCTTAATGAAAATAATTTAACAATTATCTCCACTTGTTTTATATACTTACAACAAAGTATTAATGCAATTTTGGCCAGCATCCTACTATCAGCCTCAGACGTACTATAAAAGAACAGGTTATAATTAATGTTATTATTTGCAATTTGAAGCACACCTATTTAAATATATCGTACTTTCAAATAACCAACAGAGCAAGAATAAATGTGTCTGACATTTCCTAGGCTTTGTCCAGATTTACCCATCATCAGGAATTCACTCCACTCCCCAAACTTCGTTTAAGTCTGAGTCCAATTAGTGTATACCAGCATGTCCCTCTAATCTCTTCTGTTACTTCTCTATTCTTTGTACTCAGTTCCCATTTTAATTGCCTCCAAAAAATATCACAGTTTTTACAAGTTTAATCTTGGCAATGACTTTTTTCAAAACACTTTACACTCTCCCCAGTTCTAACTGGTTTCTAGCAAGAGTCAATGTCTAAATATCAAGCCAATGTGCAGATTTTCAGGAAGCCCTATCAAGGGTCTCTGGTGCAAAGTGCATCTGGGATGGGTCTCATATAATCAGACTTCCTCATTGTTTTCTTAGATATTTTCACCTGCTTATTCAACTAGTCAGAGGTAACCAGAGATATAAAAAAAAATCATAGAGGCTATATGAAAATGTGATATCTCAACTCTTTAAGGTGGTCCAAACTACTTGCACAATTCTAGCAATCTGTGCCTCCGGAGGCGGCGGTGGGAGTGGTTAGCTCCAGATACATACAGCGTGGATGGCTCTGCTGTAGAAGATTTAATACCAATAATAAATCTAACTAAAAGTCTGCATGGTTTTTACTTTTACAATGTGTCATAATTCTAAATTATACCAGTGATAAAATATTACTCCAAAGAGAGAACCATGAGCACTGTCCCTCCCCCCACCTAGATAAACCACCATAATCCCAAAATGATGAGACTCTACTGCATCCCTGGAAAGGTGTTTTGACCCACAAACCCATAGCCTGCTGGGCAAAACTGTACTGTTATACACCATTCTGCTTCCCATCGTGGGGACAACCATGGGCGCTTCCATCCTGGACTTACATGAATGTCAACATTACAAATTGAAATGAGAATGTTGCCTTCTGGATATCATATCCATACATTTTGCTTACATAAGTATGCATATAATTAAGTATGCATATAATTTTAAAAAAACAACTGTATTTAAAAACTGTCTTTAATCTGCATATGAAGGAAACAAATTCTTCATTTCCTTCTATATATACCATCTTTAGTCCCAGCAAATATTGACCAATGCGGGAAATTTCAAGGCTAGGCAACACACGGTGTTTATCTCAGCACTGGAATATGCACTCTGTGTGTTCATCAATTTATTTACTCATAAACTATTTCCTGAGTGTCCACTTTTCACAGAGTGCCATGTGAGATGCTGAGCATGCACAGATTTATAAGGCATAGGTCTTGACTTTAAGGCACTTGTCAAAAAGAAAACTAAAGCAAAGGTTATAAGCACTGTTAGATAATTGTACATATAGCTATTTAGCTAAATGACTTTTTATCTGTCTCTTCAAAGTGCTATGAAACAGGAAATGCACTATGCTTAGGGTTCTTTGGAAAAGCGCCAAGTGAAATGCAAGGTTTAAAATTAGCCTGTACCATTAACATTAGCAAAGCTTTAAAACTATACAAATGTAGAGCTAATTATTAATAAGATCACAGGCAAAGCTGCAGCACAGGAAAAGGGGAGGGAGCAGAACACTTCTGGCCCAGGGCGACATCTGAAAGTGGGACAAGGCATTTTGTGTTTAAGGAGTATGAGCAGTTCCTTATTGCTACCATACCAATGACAAGTTGCAGACTAGGTGCTTTACACTTTCTCTTTTTTATCTTTTTCCGAATCAAATTTCTAAATACCACAGAATGCAAGGTATATATAAGACAAAGAGGTAATTAAATACAACATGGACAACTTCAGTTACCAATGAAGTTCTATCTGAAACTACAATAAAAATTCTTAGTTTGGATAGAGGGAAGCCATCAGTTCACAGCAGAAGTGGGTCATCTGGCTGCCCTGTGATGCCTGATCTGCCATCCTGTTATTAAGGGTTGCATGTTGTCCCTGTTTGGAATAACTACTAAAGGCCAGTTGCTGCTGTGCATGCAGAAGTCAGAGGTAGGAATGTCACCACAAAATCTGAAAAAGTCTTGATGAATCTTTTCCATTTCTGAAATATGGAAATTAGAATCAGAATATTTTCTATTTTCTATGGAAAGACATTGATATTCCCCTTGGTTCTATGGACACAAGTACCTACACTATTTTCTAGCTGTGTGATACATTTTCTAGCCTTTTGATACATTTTCAGGGATAACTGCAGTAGAAGTAAGTTAAGAAGTATAAGAAATATAAGGTAAGTTTCCCTTAAGGTTTCCAGGACCAAAGTTTTACTGCTAAATTTTCAATGCTGGGCTATATTTAATAAGGGTCTCATAATAGCTAGAATAAGATGGTATAGCAGATAGGCTCCTCTTGTGGTTAGCCTGCCAGTATTTGGGGGAATCTACAGTTTAATACATGTGTTACCTACTCCTTGGATACCACTGGCCAAATTCAAACCTGTTTCTTTTATTTGAGATTTGGGTCATCATATGTGAACCTGCCATGCTTACAGTGAGGTCTAGCACATGGAAAGAAGAAAAAAAAAAGGAGAAAAAAAGAGAAAAGGAAAAAGAGTGGTGGCAGAGTGGGGACAGGAATACTAAGCAAGGAAAAAATGACCACCTACTATGTGCCAGACACTGTACTAAGACCTTGCCTGTGTAAGTTTAGGTGATACTCCCAAAAATATCTGTCAGCAAGATAAACACAATTTTAAAATTCCCATTATTATTGGCTCATATTTTACTTCATGAAATAGTCCAACACTAATGCTCAGACTTGTAACAAACGGTATTGAGGCTTGCTCAACAGCCCTGTATTTATTCCCTGTAAAGATGAAGATGATCTCGCTGCCCCGACATGGCTCTCAGGAAGTCTCCATTTTCTGCTTGATAAGAAAATCCTAAAAGAGGACAAAAGGGGCTGGGGCACCCTCTAACCTGTCAAATGTGCCCGCTGGATGATAACATCTGTTTTGGAAGAAGCTTTGTACAGAATGTGGGTAATTCCAGAGTGAGGGTATGTCTAGCACATTGTCAACACACAGGGCATGTGAAATAAAAGCACGTTGCTTCCATATGCTTGTTATTAAAAAGGGACTAAAATATCTTTCTCCTTTAAATTAGTTTCTGAGTTTCAATTGTATCATTGTTGCTGTTAATAATAGACTATACATCTGTGGTGTACAAAAGCTTGCTATTGTTGATTTAAGAGCTTTTATAATTTATGTATGGATTTGCTAATAATCTAAATGTCTCAAATGGCTCTTGTTATAAAATACTAAATCACTAGGTACTTCACCATTACTCTGAAGAATGTAATATCTTCAAAAGTGCATTTTATGTGTTAGATACACAAAAGATATTTGCTAATTTGTAATTTTAAGTAAAAGTATTGTGTATCTACAGGGAACATATACCATGGTTGAAAAAATATTTATATACATACATACATACATACATACATACATACATATCCAGTGCTATATTTTGTTAACTTTCATTAAGAATGCTTACTGGAGAAACCATTGGTTAACACTAGTGTTAGTTTTCTGCTTGGAATCTTATATCAAGAGAATAGTCATAATGAGAATTCAGTGAAAGCTATTTGGTAAGTGTTGTATAAAGGCAGATGAATTTGCTAAACCTTCTCTTGAGGTTCCAGCTTAGTGATGTTAATATATTTTTATTGTTGGGGAACTTTTCGGTAATGCTAACAGATAAGAAAATCTAATGTAACTTTTAGATGACAAAAATGTAAGAAATTATAGCAATTTAAATTTAATCTTGACTTATTAGCTTACTGTTTTACATATATCATGAAAGGAAAAAAACAAGCATTGTTAACACACATAAATACACACACCCATACAAGCACAATTATCTTTTTTAAATTCTCAGGTTATTTGCTTCCCCCCTTTCCCTTAAAGAAGATTATTGCATGCAAAAGAGGAATAAATCAATAGGCATAAACAAACACATCTATGTAATTGAAAACCATAATTTCACAAAATATTATGGCACAAATCATTTGTAGTACTGATCAAAACTAAGACAAAAAAATAAAACTACATATATTCTTGCTACTTACACATTAACTCATTGTTTAGTAAATATATATTACTTTGTCCTACAACTGAGACCAGAAATATCAAGAAGCTGCCAACCTTACTAGTCCTATCTGAGAAAATCCCCACTGAAAACATTTTCCAATGCATAAAACAACCCGACAGTAAATAATTATTTGGCCAAAATGTCAGTAGTACCAAGAAACTTCACAAACCACTTTTGACGCATTTGATCAGTCACAGCACCTTCTCCATACACTGCACAAATCTTTTCTTGGATTTCAGTTGTGTTTTTACCTTTCTTGAAATAATAAAGCATAATATGCCAAAAATATCATGTATCTTCCTCCATCTTCAATATTAAAATGGCTACACAAAAATTCACCAATTTTGATACATTTTGTTTTAAATGCATGCTGATATGACAGCTGTCACAATATAAACTAACAAAATTGTGTCAAATGAAGTTAAAGACAACTAAGCACTACTAGAGCCATCGTACAGAAGAAAACTAAACAAACTTTTTGGCCAACCCAATATTTATCCAATGCTAATAAAGATTATAGCAAAAAAGAGATTACAACAAGAATCAGAAACCCAATTTAGTCCAACTCACAGCTGGAAGTATCTGATGTTTTCAATACCTTAGTGGAAAAAGGAGCACATCATAAAATTTTAAGCTCCTTAATGAAAACATGTTATCACGGACAGTTATAAGAAAACATATTTGCAAGGTTCAGTACCATCCTGTGAACAAGCTCCTGTCTGAGAACAGCTGGGAAATAGGTATAGGAAATCCGTGAACTGTTCAGTCAATTCATTTTAGATTGGGTGTGCTGGTGGTGGGAGGCTAAATAAAATAATGTGGGGCATGGGGATCAGTAGATAGTTCATTGCGCAGTGTGTTCAGAGTTCATGGCCCTCTCCCACTACATGCCAAAGACAATTCTCCCCCTGAATCACTGTCTTTCCGTCTCTACCTCCCACAAACATGTTCTAGGCGAATGGTGCTGCCTTCCTGCAAAGAATACCTCATCCCATAGAGAATTCAGCTCCTTATATGTCACACAATTGATGCTTTGATTTAGAAACATTAATTCAGAGGTAGTTCTTCAATGGCAGGAAAAAAAACAGCTTTAAAAGTAAGAAAGATGCTTTAATTTATACTTTGTACCTGAGGAATGCTTTTCACACATAACCATTATTTGTATAATGGTTATATGTGTCAGACACTTATTTCTTCATATTTTAAAATGAACTGTATGAAATTTCCATTTTTTGGTAAGAAAAGATTGTTAAAAGCAGTAATTTTATATAGTTCACATAGCACATGGACTCATTTAATCATCATAACAGTTGATGAAGCCAAAATCCCCATTGTGTATGTGGGAAACAAAGATATTGAGAGGCTGAGTAACTTGCCTAGGGTCACACAGGCATCATGTGGGAAAAATGAGGCTGAGACTTAGGTAGGCATCCTGGCTTCTGGAGTCAATGCCCTGGACCATTACAATACACAGCCTCTAACACCCCATGCCAGTGCTGCATCCTCAGATGGTCAGCTCCCAGGATGCAGAATTGGACTGGAAGAGATTGGGAAGGGAATGAAAGAGCAAGATAGGTAGGTGAAGAATGGAAAGGGCTTCCCCTATAGAGGACACACATGTGAAAGGACATGACCTCTAGAAGTGGCTGTAATTAGTTTATTGGATCGAGGGGAACAGAATCGCTAGACCTTCTAGTAAGGTAGACAGATCAGCTGTGAAGGATGGATCGTGATGATCATTCAAGGAAGTTACCCTTTATCCTCAATACCTGTATATATTAAGGAAGGGAATGACTTGACCATATTTGCATTTTTGAAAGAGCGATCTGACACCTGGATGGAGAGCACCTTGAGCTAGTTAAGAATATAAGAAGACAAGAAGTGACAAGATTCTAAACAGAGGCCATATTGAAGGGCAGAGGACCAGATCAACTCCAAGTACCCTGCAAAGAAGCTGGCTGCATAGCCTTGGGTAAGTTATTTGGTGTCTCCATGCCTCAATTTTCTCATGTGTAGAATAAGAATACCAAGCTGCACTTCGTTTTTTCCTCACACACATATGTACATTAAAATTTGATAGCATTGCTGATACACTTCAAGTACCTTGTGTCTATAAGACCACAGAGGGCAGAGAATGTGTAGTTCTTTCCTCCATTCTGGCCTCTAGCAGTTCTGGTTCTACAAAGCCTTTGGGCCAGAAACCAATTCCCTGAACCTGGCTGGGCCCCTGTGGGGAAGTTCCTGCTCACTGTGACTCTGAGTGACTGTAGTGGGTTCGGAGCAAGGGAGGGGTGTTGACAAAGATTGGGGTTTGCCTGACAGGTAGCATGAGCCAGAATCTTCATGGGAAAGTCTGGAACCCAGGGCACCCAGGTATTTCTTATCCCAGGACTCCTCTGCTGGCCTGTAGAACTCCCAAGATCCTGGGAGACTGGGCCTCCTCTGGGAAAGGTGGTCTTGGCAGCAGCACTGGTGCCCCATTCCCACATTCTATGAGCTGCCCCTGGCACTCAGTGCATAGCAGCCCATCCTCACCCTACTCCTCCATCAGGACCCCACCACACTGCTGTGACACCTGAAGCCACACAGTACACCCTGAGGACTGCAGCTGTGCCCTGTCTGCCTTCCTGGGAAAACAAACACTCCACCACTCAGACAAGGCCCTGGCCCCAGCCTGAGAGTGTCCTTCATGTAAACAAACAAACAGACAAACAAACAAGCAAACAAATCTTAGTATCACTTCTGTTCTTTTCCCTGCTTTCTAGTTCCCTAATACAGTAGTTAGTTACCTCTGGCATTATCCATGCACAATATGGTCATGCTGGATCAGAGAATAAGCCTGAATTTCAGTATGCCAATATTCTATTATGATTGATGCCTATGTAACTAACAATCTCTGCATGTCTATTCAAAAAGGATTGCCATTTCATCATTTCATGACTACCCTGGTGCCCCCCTCTACTTTTTTCCTATATCATTTGACATCCAATCCTGTCCAGCTTTTCCAACTAGAATGCAAGCTTTGTACAATAAAGTTTAATCTTGTTCAATAAAGTTTAATATAGCATTAAATATGATGCTATATTTCCAATGACTAGAACATCAACCCATATATAGTAAGTTCTCAGCAAACATGTTTTAAATGGACAGATAGATGGATGGATGATGGACAAGTAAATGGGTGGCTGGCTAGCTGGATATATTTGGATAGAACCAGCCTTGTCTAAAGACATCTCAAAACCAAGGTTGTATCCACAAATAGTGAATACATCTACTGAAAACTTTAGATATCAAAGACAATATACTGAGCAGGACAGTTTTCTTAAAATAAACTCTTTAAAATGTATACATCCTGGTCCTTTCGCTTACAACCAATGAAGGAGAATATACCTTCTAAATAAAAATTGCTTACCTACATTTAAAATGACAATGAATTAAACTTTTCTTACTCAGCACCATTAGTTTCAGAATAATATGCCTTTGTATCTGTTGTAAAATCTATATGCAAATGTTTTTCTTCCCAATATGCACAATTTGCTATAAAAATGTACATTAATTTAAGTAAATTTGGCAGGATGACTCGACTAGGAAAAATAAAATTAATTATTCATACCATCACTATTTTAAAATGCAGAGTGGTTATCAGAACAAACATAATTATAAGTAATACATTTTTTTAAAATAATGAAGCCACTGCTAAGGTTAATTAATATTTTTAATAAAAATAAAATTTTGTTCTTTGAAGTTATAAAACACATTTTGTTGATTTTAAACATTTTTCATGGGGATATTTGTGCACTCTTGTTTACATTTTTAAAACAAATTGTATAAATTTTTCATTCATATATCCAAATCTGCCAGGAAGCACTAGCAGTGTCCAATATATTCAAATACTCACCTTGCTTAAATACTAGTTGGGTTTCTTTTTGGAACATTCCATGTGAATAAAATGCCATTGACTTCTTTTTGACATTGCATATGTGAACTATACATGTCTCTGACAACCTAGCATTATTCTTAAATACTCAGCACTTCCTTTTATTGAGTGGGTTTTCTAACTCCACTCTGAAGAAAAAACAAGCCTCCCTGGAACCACAGACTTGTTCCAATACACAGGAGCCAACACAAGTAACACCCCTTTTTTATTACAAAATCATAAGCATGTAATTCTGTAACATAACACTATCACACTCAAGCACACCATATGACATTTTAAGTGAAATATTCAAGTTAAAACTATAAATTATTACACCCATATTATTACCCAACAAACCACAACGAAGCAGGCATTACTTCTGCCAGACCCTGTATTTCACTCATATTTACTGATTTGGCCCCATTCCATTGTTTCATTTCCCACTAACAGTTGTAAACGTAGTCTCTCCTGTCAAAAACCAGACTTTCCCAAAGCCTTCTTCTTTCTCCTTACTTAAGATTTTTGAAATGAGATGAAAAGAAGATGGAAGAAACCTATGGATTCCTGAAACCAGGTAAAGATACCATAGTCAGTTTCTGCTTGGAATGTAGAGGACAGGGTTTCACTATTTATTATTCTTATAAAGCATGATTTTCTTGCAAAGATAGCTTTATATATGCTGTATAAAGAGAGTGAAATGTAATTTATAGATTAAAATGTGATGCTTTTGAGAGTCAGAAAGGAATACTATTAATAATAATTATACTGGGATAGCAGGTAGACATGAGAAAGATACAGGCCAACTGAGAGGCATGGCCACCTTGTGTAAAAGTCAAGGATAAAATCTATGCTTCATTAAATAATCATCAGGAGACATAATTAAGAGCATCATTATGAGAGACGATGAAATTTTAGAGCTCAGTACAAGACAAGAGTTTCCTAGTTCAATCCACTTATTGTAGTGAGGTATCAGGCCAAAGTACAGCAAGGTTAGCTGAGCTACTTGTCCAAGTTACACAACACAGTAGTGACTGTGTTGAAAGTGGAAACCAGTTCTCCTTATTCACCATATCCTTCCCATTATACTGAACTCCCATGAAGTAAAAGGCATTACAATGATTCCTTATTCTCTTGGTGGTGTCCAACCCACAGCCCATGGGCCACATGCAGTACAGGATGGCTATGAATGTGACCCAACGCAGAATCATAATTTTACTTAAAACTTTTTTTTGTTTATCCATTTTTGTTAGTGTTTGTGTATTTACCGTGTGGCCCAAGACAACTGTTCTTCTTCCAATTTGGCCCAGAGAAGCCAAAAGTTTGGACATCCCTGCAAGTCTAGAGTATGTATATAGCTTGTAAAATGTTCCTCAAGGAAAGAGCCTGAAAAATCACAAAATGTGATACAAAGCCTAGACCAGAAGTAATGTCACCATCTTGATCTTCAAACAAACCACACAGCTCCACTTGCCTTTCTTTAAAGAGTGGCAACCAAAGGGAGTGGATGTTGCTCTTTGAGTGTTGGCTTACTTTTACTCACTTATGTTAAGCTCAATATATGTCCATAAGACTTTGCCAGATTACTCAGAAGATGAAAGATCATTTAACAGCCAAATGCCTTGCTTGAAATTTCTGGTCCCATCCCCAAGAAGCTCTCAGCATCCTGAAAATATTTATAGTATCAAATATTTGCAAATAGTCACTTTCTGAGATTAGCATTATAGGAAATTTATCATTTTTCAGATAAGTGTGCCTTATAGAAACATTTAGATATTACATATTCTAAGTAAAACAAATTTTATAAATTTTATATAATCCATATTGCGGTATTATTAATATTGTTGTATTCACATTTAAAAAGCCATTTAATCACAAAGGTTGGCAAATGTACTCTTTAAGTTCATGATATAAATCATGCCTTTTAAAGTAAACACCAGTCTGGAAATTGTTCATTATTCAGAGAAGAAAAACTTTTCCTTTTACAGATTTTTACTTTTAAGTGACGATGTAAACAAGATCTTAGGGGATGACATTTTGATGAATACTATTTTATATTCTCTGACTCTGTGAGAACCGAAAATACATTTCTCTCCTACTACTTGCCCTGCAGGATGGCTGAACAAACCTCATCTCATCTATTTGAAATGAATCCAATTTAATTCTGCTTGACCAAAAACCTGTTTCCATAGTTCTAAAACATGCAATCACCCCAAGGTACATTGCCTTAGCAGCTAAAGTGGCTCAGAATTATCACTGAGGAAAATACACTTTGATTGAGAAAACAGTCCAGGATGGTTTTTGAAAAATAAAATGACCCTTCTTGGTACTCAATTTAGTAAGGCAGTTGATAAAAGCACACAGAGATGCCACTACAGACATGGTTAGAGGAAGATGCTTCATCCAACCTGCAAAAACAGGTCAAAGGTTACAGTCCTGGAATTAGCATTACAGATCATTTAAACTTTCCAGATTTTGACAATTCTAAAGAGCAAATACTTGAAATTCTACATGTATCAGTTATCTCTATAGATGAAGGACAATTTAAAAATCAATTGTGAGGTAAAGAATTTGTAACAAATTATTCTGTTACTTAAAAATATAAAATTTCCTTTCTTTCCTTTGTGTTTCCCCCACCCCCATACACACATTGCCTGTAATCACATATCACTATAAAAAAGAAAATTTTAAAAACTATTGACCCCAACATAAGACACTGTCACCATAATTGAATATTTATAACATAGTAATCCAAATTATATAATTACTGTATTTGGTCTGTTAAAAATCTAAAAATTTAACATATCTATTTTTTAATGAACCTAGTAATCTTTTATTTAAGTCAATAACCCCTCAAATGAACCAAGTAGTTATTAATTGATTATATTATTTATCTCTATAAATCAGTGAGGTTTTTAAACATGTAATAGCCCATAATAAAAGAGATCCTCTTAATTGGCAATTAATGGAAATTTAACTGTTCTTCTTTCATATTAATTAATATTAGAAAATCCATAAGTTCTTCTTTCTTCATTTATAGATATTTAGCTTGCAAATGAAATAGCTATTTTGTACATTTCTTTAAAAACATAATTTCCTAATACATAGCAGTTACTAATTGGTAAAATATACAAACAGAAAGCTGATTATTTTTTCCTTACTTGGGGATACATCTGGTTTACCAAGGAACTTAGACAAGTGTAATTTCATTAATGATGAGACAAGGCTTCTAACAAAGATATCTGGCTCTTGCAAATTTTATTCACAGAAACATTTTCCACTCTGATTATCCTAGAATGTCCTCTTCTGATTTTATTTAAAGAAAATAATGTATCAATTGCTCTGCGTTTCATTTCTTCTGTATCTGATTCACCCTAACTTGATTATTGTTAAACATTAAACCAAAAACCACCATAATTAATCACTGGTGAAGTATTAGAAAAGAATGTCACATGGAGCGGTTAGACACGTATTAATCTGTCTAAAGACACAAGTCTTTATCCAAGGGGCTAAGGGTTATTATCAACAGTCTTTGAACCCCAAACAAGCTAGAGAAAATCAATGAAATAGTTACACTCTAAGCACACATTCTTACTAAAGTGTATATTCGTTCCATAAGGGCAGGGGTTTTTGTTTGTTGTTGCCGATGTATCCCCAGTGCTGAAACAGTGTGTGGCGCATGTAGAGTGATCAATGAATATGTATTGATAAACATCCTATTGGACTGTCATTTTACTTGGTGGCTGAGTTTAGAGAGAGAAAGAGAGAGAGAAAATGAATGCCGCACGTAGGTACATGTATCCATCACTACACTTAAAGAATTTACAGAATTTACAGTTTTTTTAAAATTATTATTCTGTTCCTCCCACTTCTTCCTCTCAAAGTAAAAATCAGAATCTATTTTCTTCTTTCTCTGGTAAACTTATGTTAATTAGTAGATAGAGTGCTGATACAACAGAATTCACTTTCTTTTACTCTAATTCTGACACTTGATCTGTTTCAAACACTTGAAATAAAAGCAATTTAAAAAGTAATTGTTATTTTTGCATCTTTGAATGTGGGTTTCTAGTAAACTAATGTATTTGGAAAAGCTTTCTGTGGCACCTATCAAAGACACTATTAAAAACAAAGCAAAAGGAAAGAATCAATTTTTGACCAAGGAGAACACAAACTTCTGAAAGAATTAACAGCAGAATAGCTACAATGGCAACAAATGTCAACAGGGATGTAACAGCATTTAACAGCATTTCAACGACGTTCTGACAGCTTTTCCCCAAATGTAAGCTCTATGGGGCAGGTAGTTTTCTTTTTTTCTTGTTCTTCAATGATGTAATGCCAATATCTAAACCAATGCCCGATACATGTTAGGCAATCAATAACTATAACTTGATTGCATTAATGTACTTCCAAATTGTACAAATTCAACATTTAAATATCTCATTGTCAAAGTTTGTGGAGATAAGATTGGACAATAGGCTCACTAAAGTAGATTCTAGGTGAGGGCAGTTAGCTGCATATCATACAAAATATGCTAGTCCAAGACAGTTTTTAAGTACAATGCTTTCAGTCTTTGTCTTCAAATAAACTAAGCGCATTTTCCTTATGGAGAGCAATAAAGTGAACCTACCATTCACTGCCAGAGCCGCATGCCTACCAACTCAAAACTTTGAGACTTCCAAATATAATAGATGTTTTCCAGGCAACTGTTCAATTTTGCTTTCATTTTATTTTGATGAATGCAAGCTTGAACAAACAAGGCCTTTCATATACTTCATTAATGTATTAATTTATTTAATTTAGGAAGTGAAAATCCTATGTAATTAGCAGACAATCCCCTTAGCTTGAAGTAGACTAAGATTACTGAATCGAGACTATCACCAAGCAGTGATCAAACCAACACAAAGCAATTTATAATGGTCCACAAATCTCAAGTCCCAGCATATACACATTTCATAGTTAAACTGAGTGCATTATATTAAGCAAGTCTCAAAGGAAGCCATAATGCCTGAGATCAGAACAACCACACTTTAGGAAAAAACACCTATGAAGAAAAACCTACTTTCATAATCACAGGGCCAAAATGAAGGAATGAAATTTCACACTCACCTGGCTAATGGGTTCTTTTGTGGGGGGCTTCCCTCTCCTGGCTGTGCTAGTGGCCAGGGTCGTGGTGGTTTCCATGATTGATGTGGACATCTCTGACTGCATGGCAGTGGCTGTCGACTCAGTTGTCATAGAGGAAGGCACTTCACCAACCAGTCTCACATTCCCCACTATGGCGATGTTGGCATCATTTTCGGCTGCCATATTCAGAACTTTCAAGCCATTGTAGTAAAGCCCAGAGAGCTGGCCCTGGAAGGGCTGGCCCTGCTCTTTCCCGCCAATTATTATGGTTGCTTGGCTATTGAAGATTGTGAGCTGACGCCCTGTAAAAATAATATTACATACATGCAAAAATGTTGATTGTGAACTCTACATTCTACAAAGGATGATAAAACAGATCTTTCATGGGGTGGATAATGAGAGCAATAAACTATAAGAGAGGTACTTGACTCATAATTCATTGCTGATAAATGAGGTGTCCATGAAATGCATAATCATTGGCAAATACTTGTAAATTCTCAACTTAGTGTAAATGTAGTGTTTTTGCTAAAAGACCAATCAAAGATACATATTGTAAATCAAATTTTCATGGATCCCTTCCCCTTTTTCCTTAAGATCTTATATTATTGGTGCCTTAAGTCTAAATTGTTAAGTTAAAAAATGTGATATAGCTAACATTTCAAGTATTTGTCCTTCTAAAATTACCACTGGTAGAAACTAATCTATAGCAGCTGATATCTAATTTTAAATTTTGGGTAAAAATTTCATAATTTACTTAATGGCCACAGGTATCTGTATGCTATTCTTTAGAAATGTTTATTTTTTTGAAGGCAATAGTCCATTGTTATTTGAATTATTCTATTTTTCCGGCAATCACACTGAAAAGAAATGCATGGTTTATACTGAGCATGTCAGAGACAAAAAAAATCCAAAAATATTTTTTTTTCTGATTGGCTTTCAGCAAGTCTATTAAAACAAAACAGAATGAAAAAAAATAGCTTCAAATGTAAAAAGCGGCTTCAGGAATGATACACAAACCAATGGAGAAATTATGGCTCATTTCCATCAAACAGCAATCCTCAGCAACAGTCCCAATATCATCACACTGAGTATCCACTTTTAACAGATTGTTCTCTGCTCATAAAAAGCATGCACACAACTTTAAGTTCACTTTTAATTAGGGCTTGTTCCCAAATGCTCTTAGAAGGTTGCAAACGTTAAAGGGACTTCATTTTGACCGGCAATCCATATTGCCCACTATTTAAGATGCCTAGAGTTTAAACCAAGAGTTTTTTTTTTTTCAGGACCATAACAAAGATATCAGAACTACATATATTTTAGTTAATAATTTAGAGGCTGGAACATGTAATATAATCTATGAATGATTTATCATTTTGGGTTAATGCTTGCTGTGAGTACCTTCATAGATTGAGTTAGTGGATTATATTTAACAGTCCCTTTAACCTTAAATTAACAGGGTAAGATTATTAAACAGCTGGTACGTCTAAAAATGTATAGAAATTATTATACAAGGTATGCAAATATTACTATCTACATTTTACTGTTTTAAATTTGTTTTTAATTTAGTTTTACGGAAAATTTATTTTTTATGTTTATTAGTGTTACAATGAAGTACTACTTGGTTATGTTCAAATTATTTTTTTATTTGAAGTTTTAATCAATGTTTTTTACCTTTGTCGAGTAGCCATTCATCAACTACTCGACCAAGTCGATATGGAATTCGCTGTCTAGCAATCGCCAGGCGCTCGTTATCATTGTTTCCTTTAAAGTTTAAAGAGACATTTCATTGGTTAAAATCTGTAAGGTCAAAGGTTAAAAGTTAATACTTAAAGCTTGAGCTATACAGTTGCCACATGATTTTTTGAAATTTGGAATTTTAAAAAGTTCTACCTAGAACATTTCATGTTTCAGACTTGTCATTCATTCATTTATTTTATTTTAGCAAACAAAATTATTCCTATGTTAATTGAAAATTAGAAGTCTGCATTTGAGCTAGGTTATTAAACTTATGTTATAGACAGACCCAAACAACCAATTTAAACAGCATATAATAGCTTTACAAAAAATGACCATTGATCTCAGGGTTTTGTCTTTTTGATGTTTCTTATTAACTAGTTAAACATGTTCAGGTGAAACAGGTTTAAGTTTTCAAAATACATTCAACCTCTTATTCCAGATTAGTAATTTATGAACACCAAACTTAATACCATCTTTGGCACACTGAAGCTTCTAAGATAGGCCTAGCATACTTTATGTCCTAGTCAGAAAATAGAAATTCGCATTCATCTCATTTAAGGAAACCAAAGAGTCTGAATGGTTCTCATATATTCCATACAAATTAGTTTATCAATCACTTGGAAATCACAAGAGAATATATCTTGTATCATCCAAATGAGTTATTATAGGAAAAGGCTTTGACAAAAGTGACTTTGAGTGTCCTTTAGTTTAATTTAAAGCTTAACATGTTGAAATACATAACAATTTGAAAAAATTATATGTATGTTTTTATACAAATATCTGCTTTTATATTAAGCTATTCTAAAGAAGGCATGAGAGCTTAAGGAACAAATGTAAGCCACAACCAGTGGTCCCTATGCATAGACATAAACTAAGTGTGAGCCTTGCCTCTCTGAACGACAATTTTCTGATAGAAACACAGTTTAAATTGACCATGAATAATTCCTGCAAGTAGATAAGTGTATTCTTGATCTAAAGCACTTAGAAAGAATCTCTGCTGCCACCTCAGTGCTTAATCATGTATACTGCAAAAAGCCTTTTATTCCATAAAAATTAACTAACATAGAATTTTAAGCTAAGACATTTTCACAATAGCTCAGACAAGAACTCAGTGGTGAAATAAACAAGGGGTAGTAATGCCCATGAAAAAAACAGGAGCATTTGGCTAAGGAAGATAATAGAAGTACATTTTTCTCATATTTGGAATCATTTGCAAGTGCTTTCTTGTACTAGTCTCATTAAACACTATACTTATCACAATAAAGCCATCATGATATTGATTGGTCACAGGCTCTTAGAGAAATAGAAAAGAACTATCATTTAGACCTTATGAATTTGTCCTCTGACTGTATATATAGCTAAAAATATTTGATATATTAGTATTTAATTAAAATGTAAATATCAAAGTAGAACCAAATATAAAGTTTAATAAAAACATTTATATATATTTATCTGTATTTTGCAAGTACTAAACTTATAAAATAATATTTTAGCTTATGGAAACATACTTTGGTATATTAATAATTAAAAAACAAGGATACAAATAACTTAAATTCCAAGCCTATCTTAATTTTTGAAAAGTATGCAGAATTTGCATTTTTTTGTGTGTACTAACATACACATATATTTGGAAAGTATACTAAAATTTAATATTGGTTATCTTAAGGCAATGTGATTACTAGTGAATATGTGATTTTGGCTTATATGTGTTTGATGTCATAAATGTGTTTATGTGCATAGTTTGAAAAGCAAAAAAATACTTTTCAGAAATGCATACCCTTTGCTGTATAGACTTTTGGTTGATTAACACTCATTTCAATTCATACAGCTATACCTTGCCTGATGACTTTGTAATTAGGCAGCTCCTCATTGTTTTTTGTTTTTTCATTCCAAAGTGTTCCCATCATCATCATTATCCCCTCAGACACCACCCAAATCTAGACCACCAGTCACCTCTCCCCCAGTTACTGTTTTAGTGTATTAATAGAGCTCTCTGCATCCTCCTGGCATAAAATTCCACCTGTGTTCTACATGCCAACCAGCGTCTAATTATGCCACCTGTCTAACCCTTTCCATCACCTTCGAGATAAAATGTGAAATCTGTCAGGAGTTTAGGAGGACTTCATGCCGTGGTGCCCTCCCACCTCCCCTGCCCCATCTCATGGCTGACAGTGCCTTGCTCTCTTCTTCTATCTTTTTGAGACTTCTTTCAATTCCTCTGAAGCTCTATCTTTTTCTCTGTGTGTTTATATTTGTAGTAAAATGTAGGAGAGCTATTTGTGTGTGTGTATGTAAACATACACAAATATATACACATTCATGTATCTTTCTGTCCTTTTTTGCAGTTATTCAAAAAGAATACATTAAGTCTTCAATTTTCTTCACCTTTCTAATTTAGACTTTTCTCTCTACCTCCATTATTAATAATAACTATGATTACCTATTTTGTGGAATGGGACAGTTATTATTAAGCAAATAATGAGTTGACTCACTGTATGGATGATGCTCATATCAGTGACAATCATCAAAAAATAAGATTATAATTTAAACATTATTTTTAAGAATGTACAAAGGGAAGCTTTGCCACATATGATTTATTATCTGTGAATGATCATTCAAACTTAGAGTGTAACATCTTCTTTTGATTGAATCTCAAATAGTTTACATTCCCACCTAACTAATAAGATTTGGTCACACTATGTTATATTAATTTAGTATGAACCAGTAGACTAAAAATAAACAAGAGTAATTTCAAAGAATCAAGGTAGGCAGCAAGGAGTAATAAAACTCAAATCCTTGACTTAGAATTAAATTTCATGGTGAAACTTGGAGAATAAAGGAAAATAAAATTATAATCATATTTTATGACTATAGGTCAGTAGAGACAAGCTATATGAACTTTGCTAATATGGAGTTTTTCATAGATCTCATTTTCATATATTTTCATACCTCATGTGTAATTCCACTTGGAAATAAAAATGCTAGTTTTTGATATGCCATAGTAATATCCTTGAAAAAATAATAAGGAAAAGCAAAGATATGAACCCAACATTTGTCCAGAATAATAGGAAAGTAAAACCAAAGATACTCGCCTTTTGAAGGCTTCTTATTTCCTGAGTTTTTATCATTGGGAAAGGAAACAGAAAAGAGTTCTGAAAAAATCTTGCGTATTTCCAGAGAAAATCAGAAGTCTGTTTTTGCACCTTTTGCTTTGAGATGAGAATATGGTATTTGGATATGACTAGGCCCATAAAGCAAAGTAAAAGTTTAACATAGTTCCATAAAATTGCTCATTTTAAAAGCAGTGTTACCATGATTTCCCACTAAATGCTTTATGTATGATTGTTCTGCACACTATAAAAATAGTAATACCTAACTTAGCTGGCAATGTTTCAGATAATTGGATTTTGAACACCACTGAAATCTTCAAGGAACAAACTTGTGAAAAAATATACTTGTTCTAATGAAAATATGTATATTGTATATTACATTATTTGCTCTATCATTAAGATGTATATGTAACATATATACATCTATTTTGCTTCTGCCTACTTCTCCAGTTCATCTTGAATAACTTATTTCTAACTCTTTAAATTCCAATTATTCTGGACTTTTAATTCCTTTACTCAAGCCAATGGTCTTTAAAGATGCCATTCTTTTTGCCTTCTGCAACTCTGGGTACTCCTCAATGGTTCTGTCCACTCACATGCACATGCACGTACAGGTGTCTGAGACTGTCCAACTCATTTCTCCTTTCAATATTAGTTTATACATTTGTCAAGAAAGCATTCCCTGTGTCCCAACCCCCCTATCAAATTAGCCTAGAACCTTCCATTATGCATTCTTACAATACTTAGTAGCAATATTTACAATCACTATGCAATGATTTCATGCAATTGATTCTAGATCCTAGGTTCCTCTGCAAGTGCGGGCCACATGATCTATAGTCATATATGACATAGGTCTGTTCAGAAAAAGTCCAGCCATTATTAATATAATGAGATCAGTTTTCATTGATATAACCTGGCAGCCAAGGAGAATGGACTGGAATGCACATGTGTGAACAATGACAACTTCACTGTACTAGTCAGTGGGGGGTGGTGAACAATGTTGAGTAAGTGAGCATGTGTACTGTGTGACAATTACATTCAAAATGAGTGGGTGAGTGGAGCAAGAATCTACACCAAATTTTGCATTAACCTTGAACATTCCTCTGTGAAAACATTTTAGATGATTCAGAAGGCTTTCAGGGATGATGCAATGAGTTCAGTACAAATAAAAGGTGACACAAATACTTCAAAGATCATCAAGAGTCTGTTGAAAGTGATCCACATTCTGGAAGGCCTGCAGCTAGCAGAACACCTGAGAATGTTGAACACGTATGGGTGGTAATCAACAAAGATCAGCAACTGACAGTATGAGAACTGGAAGCTGATCTAGGGATTCCAAAAACTACTGTCTCTGAGATTTTGATGCAGGATCTTGGCATGAAACATGTCATTCATTCTGCGGCTTCTGCTACTGGAGCAGAAAGACTATGGTGATGCAGTTACTAATGACTTGATTCAAACCGCTACCAATGAACCATATTTCCTCAAGAAGGTCATAACTGGAGCTGAATCATGGGTCTATGGCTGTGATGCTGAAATGAAGGCCCAGTGGTTCCAGTGGAAGTCGTCTGATTCTCCATGCCCAAAGAATGCACGGCAAAGTCACAGCAAGATCACGACCATGTTAACTGGGTTTTTTGATTAGGAAGGTATTATCCATCACAAATATGCCCCTCCAGGTCAAATAATTAATAAGGAGTACTGCCTCAATGTTCTTCGATGGTTGAGAGACGCAATTCAACAAAAATGGTCTTACTTATGGGCAACTGGTGACTGGCAGCTTCATCATGACAATGTGTCCACTTATGCATCACCTGTCATGCAGAATTTTTTTGTGAAACATCAAATTATCCAGGTGATTCAGCACCCCCTACAGCCCAGTTTTGGTGCCTCAAGATTTCTGGCTTTTCCCAAAACAAAATCACCATTGAAAGGGAAGAGGTTTCAGACCATCAATGAGATTCAGGAAAATACAATGGGGCAGCTGATGGTGATTACAACAAAGGATTTTGCAGAGTGTTTTGAAGAGTGGAAGAGATGCTGGGAGAACTATATGAGGTCCCAAGCTGCCTACTTTGAAGGTGACCAAGGTGTCATTGTCCTGTGTACAATGTTTCTTGTATCTTGTATCTTCTTCAATAAATGTCTCTACTTTTCTAGTACATGGCTGGATACCTTTTGGACAAACCTGGTGAATGTGTTCACTGATACACATATATGTAAAAATACAAGATGACCAGAAAATAGAAAAATAATGTATTGAGTGCCTTTTATGTTTTATGCATCATGCTACATGTTTATAAATGTTATTTTATTTAATTCTCATATTGATCCAAGAATATATTTTATTTTATAAACAGAAAAACTGAGGATCAAAGAGATAATATAATAAGTAATAAAGAGATAATAGTGCTATGTCATGAGTAACAGAGGAACCATTTGAAACCAAAAATATTTGACTCCAAAGCTATTCCATGGAATAGTTTTTAAAGCAATGTCTCAAACAGCCTGAGTCATAAAGGCCCAATATCTTTCTCCTGATCCTTATGGCACTCTCCTTTGTAATGGAAAATGCCATGGTCTTGTCTATAAAGGTTCTGCCTTATAAAGGTGGGGGTGGGATTGTCACCTTGGGCACACAAAATCAATAACCTTCCCCAAACCCCTGAAAATTGGTCAGGAGGATATTTTTATCATCCCTATTTTATAGATCAAGAGAGTGAAGCAGAGGTAAGTAAAATGATCAACGATCTACTATAGTTGAGGTCCCAATGAAGAACAGCGTTTCATTTTTTCCTTTTATAACGATGCTTTGCCATGCACAGCCACTTAGGATATAAAATGTTCCAGACACTCCTTGCCTTTGCCTCTGACCTACAAGACAAGCCCCAAGCATGATACTATACTAAATTCACAGCTATTTTGACGCTGACCTTCCTCAGAGACAAGTTGGAAAAGGAGAGAGGGTTCTAGTCACGAGTCAAAAGACAGCGTACTCTATTAGCTCGTGAGAAGAGGGATGGAACACTGCAACACGTTAAAGTGAATTTTGTTTTACATTTTCTATTTTCCTCCTTGTCCATCTCTCCTGTCTGCTTTTTCCTTTACACATATCCAGGGGTCCAGTCCTCTTATGCCACTCACCAGTTATCCAAAGCATGCATGCATCCATCCACTCCTAGTCTTCATTGATGTATTTCCTGTCCCTGAAATACTTTGCCTTCCTTCTCTAGTTCCAATACTTAAACTCCTTGTTTCTTTAGTATATCTTAGCTTGACATTCAGAATACAGTCTGACTCAGTGAAGTCAATATAAGCACTGAATGAGTACTTTGAAAGCACTGCAGCAGGTGTACATCAACACATCACAGAGCTATTACTGTTGAAGAGCTCACATTTTGGGGAGTCAAGGTGCAAAATGAGGAAAGTTAAATGGAAGTTTAAGATAATAGACAATTTGGTGTAAGTATACAATCAACTGCCATTTACACTGTAGCTTCCACAGAAGTTCAGAAAGAACAGTGGATTCTGAAAGACAAGATGGTATGAGAGAACATAAAGGATTTTATAGCTCACAAACAACCTAAATTTTGTTGAAATAATAAATTGATAAAACTGTGTTGTAATATGGATATTAAACCCAAAATATTGATAATTGCTTATTTTATTTAACTGCATAAAGCTCTACACCTCTACATCTATTTTTTTAAATAAATGCATTTTCTAATGTTATATATTTCAAACCAATTGCAAATAGGAATAAAATGGTTAAAATATTTATGCCATGCAAAGTGAAACATGTAACAATGTTAAACCTACTAAATAAGATAAAAATTGGCAAGAATTTGAGCACAACATGCAAAAATAAAAATATTTGTGGAGGACGGAGGGATTATGAGAATCTTTTTTAAGTTTTAATTCATTATTAATACTATATTTATAGACATTTCAATTTTACTCATACCATTTCCATTTTAAAAAGTAGCTTTCTCTATAAATTAAATGTAGTATCTTCACGCAATGCTATAGCCAGAGAGGGTGGCACAGCCTGAATGCCCTGTCAGTGAGCCCATGTAGCTCACACGGCCAGAGAGAGCACAGACTGCTCACGCCGGGCGATGCCCCCGTGTGACTAATGCTTCAGAAGACACCCTGGCTCCTTATGTGAAACAGCAGGCCTCTATATGCAGTTCAATGATGGAGAGACTGCTATGATGCTGGGCATAAAAGGCCATAGACCATCTACTGCAGAGTTCAACAGTGCGTTGGGGAAGAAATTAGAAGCTGCATTTCTAACTGGCTTAAGGAATTTCTTCCTTTATATCCCTGTGTTTTGTGGGATGATAGGAAGTTATCTAGCATTCTTTTATACAAAGACTTGCAGAAGCTCTTGTTCCTATTAGCTACTTACATTCAAAACTTTATTTTGGATATCGTGCCATCAGATTAATTAGAAATAAACGTAATCTTGTGAACACTGGCTCACCTTGCCCATGTGAAATAAACCGTGGTTTACACATTCTTCTCTAAGCCTTTCTATGCTGTGAGGTTACTAATGCAAAGAGGCGGGAATGTGATATCAAAAATCAGCAGCTAGAAATGAAAAGCAATAGGGACAATCTGATAACAAAATATAGAAGTACTCTGAAAATTAAAGGTCACACTCTGTTATCACGCATACTAAAGAGTTCTTTTGTGCTAGCTGTGTAGCATTTAAGACAGAAGAATGGTTTAACAGCCCCCAAACCCACCAGGCCACTGATAGACATCACTCAATGATGAGAATAAGAAAAATGAAATTTAAGAACTGCCTCACATTACTTTACAAATGGCATTTTGCCATTTTCCCAGACGTGAGAATTTAAACACTTTCTAAATCATAATGTCATAACATTTAAGCTTATCTACCCTAATAAAAACTTACATATATAGTCCCTAAGGCTTCTTTTCCCAGTTCTTAATTTATAAAAATCAGAGAATTATGTTGTACAGCTGGATTTTCTACCTTCTCACACCAACCTTGACTTTAAATCTTTTCTCTGAATATTTAGAGTGGTCTATGGAAGAGGAAAGAAGTAAATGTCAAAGAAAAATAATTCTGATTACTATTGCACTCTCATCTCATTTTCAATGAATTTCAGTCTATCTCCTCCACTTACAGTGCAAATGTAGGAAGTTTTTTTGTTTCTTTGTTTGTTTTTTTCCTATTAGAATGATGAGGTTTGTCAACTGCACATACATTATTTAAAATTAAAGGTTCTGGAAGTGCAAAACAGACTGGAATAGAGCTGTTCGGTCATTGGCAGCTCTCTTTAATTTTGTAATATGTAAAACCTCTTAAATATCCAAGTTTTTATTCTGTAGAAAGCCTTAAATATGATGGATCTGAACTTAAAATCCTAAAATAATTTTCCTAAATAAAAATGTATTTTGTCAACAATTATTTCTTAGAATCAAGTGCCCATGTCATTGTGAAAAGAAAATGCCTGATGGTTAAAAAACTGGACTTTAATTCTGGATTCAAACCCTGCCCACAGTATTGACTAGCTGTGTCACATTGGGCCTGGAGCATAACCTCTCCGAACCTCAGCTTTCTCATCTTCAAAATAGATATTTATATGAATAAGTGATATAATGTAAGCCTCTTAACACAGTGCCTGGCATACAGTAAGCATTCCATAAATATTAGCCATTATATTGTAGTTACATCATTATTTGTCTGGTATAATTTGCCTAATATGACATATCTAGGAATACGTACATCAGGCACTGTTTTTTACCCACCTGGGAGTAGGAAAGGAGTTGAGGTAAGTATGAAGAAGAGTGGAAAATAAATCTAGTTTTCTTTTCTCAGGAAAATAAAGGCCAGGGAACCAGACTTATTTATTTTAAGTGATGTCCAAAACCCCATAGGTGCTTTATCAAAATCACTGCACTTTTCTCCCGAGTAATGTCAGATTTTTCTCAGAGGTTATGCATGGCTACCTGTAAGCCAGTGGGAACACCTGAAAGGAGGTCATGAACTTGAGAAGGCCACGCAAAAAGAAAGAGCCAAAGGCACCTGCCCTGAGGGCAAATGGAAGTCAGGGACCACCAGCTGTTTGTGCAGCAGCCTGATGACAAAGCTGCTCCTGGAAGAAAAAAAGACTTTAGATATCACTGAGGTCTCAAAATGACATTTTAATCCATATATTAATGCTTCAAAGAGATGCACTTCAAATAGAATGTCTTAAATTCTTTTTCTCTTATAGTGCTAATGGCAAAGAAGGACAACTGAAACTAAACAGAAGTGAATACTGCATGGCGTAAAGCAGGCAGTCCCATTATCTCTAAAATGAGGTTGGTGAACTGTATGGACTCTAAGGTGGTCTCCATGCTAATGGCTCGTGGTCCCAAGGTAGAGTTGTCAAGAAGGCATGCATTTTAGGTCCTCTTATTAAGAAATGCTGTCGGTGGGTTTTTAGGAGGGAATTCATGTTAGAAGCATTAAAAACAAAGTATCATCAGTGAAATCTTTGACTTGGCATGTTCTTTTTTTCCTCTTCTGTTTAAAAAAAAAACTGTCTCATAGTGCTGTGACAAATTTATGAACAGCTTCAGTCTTCATCTTTGGAGACCTTTATAATTAAGCCACTACATTTTCCTGATATGTTTAATATTGCAAGCTCATCTGCTTTCTTCTTTCAACCACACAGACACACCTCTCACTGTGTAGATATTCCTCTTGCTTCTTTCTACCCACCCACTGAAGCATGTCGCTGTCTGACAGCCTTTTCAAGAGCAGTAAATAGGCAGAGGTTAGACGTTAGGAGATCTCAATCTTATAAAAAGTAGTTAAGGAGGTAGGGGAGCATATTATAACATTCAAGAAGAGGTTTGTCTCCTAGTCATTTTAAATTCTTAGCACCAAAGAGATAAGAAGGGACAATTTCAAGAGGGAATCCAAGAGTTTCCTCAAATCAATGACTGTCCTTTGCAAACCCCTTTTATCCATAATTGATCTAAATAAAATCTTTTCTTGGGTCCCTCAAATGCCTATGTTCTGAGGAATTGCACTTGGGGAGCCATTTCTGGTTCAGGAGACGTTTTCATGAGAGTTCCCATCCAATCAAGTCTGACAAGAGCAGACTTAAAACCTGTAGGTTGTGCAAGTGTAACTCCTAGTCTGGCAGAGGTCATCGATTAAGGTCAGAAATCCTAAAGAATGCGTAAGCACAGAGGAGAAAGAATTCATTCTCTCTCTCAGAATAAGACCATGAATTTCTCTAATGACAACAGTATGCCCCCTTTAAATTGAGCCACCTGCGATTTCTTGTGGATCAGAATGGAGAAAAGAGCAAAAACTACACATACTGTTCTACCAAGTTTAAGCTGATGCTCCGTTAGTCAGGACAATTGGAATTGATCAACTCACAAGTTTTTCTGTCGTTTTTATAACCCAGGACATTTATAGTTAAGCTGCATCATTTTCAAGTAGAGAGCTAAACTAATTGGGCCATACAACTTTGGCCTAATTAACACTTCATTTAATTATTTTCTCCTGCAGTCTTTGAACTCCAACTGGCCAGTGTTGAGTTTAATGAACATAGAAAGTTTGTTCACATCCTCCACAAAAGAACCCTTTAAATACTTCAAGACTGTTAAAGACAACATTGACTTGTGTAGCCATTTTGTCCTTTTGATTTGCTGAAAATCATAATATTCTGCACAGTTCTGGTAGATTGCACAGTTATAAAATAAACTATTGGTTTATATTTTGCATTATTTAAACTATAAGACAATAATGAAATTTATTTCAGTATGAAACACATATGTTTCAGCATAGTTCAATTGTGTCTATAGACAACTTTTGTAAGAGGAATTATTTAATATTTAGTTTTATTCAGTTATAGTTATTAAACTGAAAACAATTATGTGAGACTACCATTTTCCTTACTTTGTGGTACCCTCTAGCTTCATCAAAACAGATGAGCACAGTGCTATTACAAAATTAGTGTTAGTGTTAGATTTCTAATTTCATTAAAAAATTACCATGTAAAAATTACATAAATAAATCCCTATTTATGTTAAATATCAAATATGGTAAGGTTCTCTTATTGAAATATGTAAATGTTTTCTTTAATTTGGTAACTGTTGTGAGATCAAATAAAGTTCATTTTGCCCACTTCCAAACCTAAAAACAAATTGTAAGTCTTAAAGGATAAACTGATATTATTCACATAAATATCGATTTTAGGTACTGCCTGAGAAATCTTCTAAAATAAACATTAAAAAAAAACCTATTCCATGAGGCTATAATTAGTTTTGGGGGGCTTCATAAACAGTCATGTCAACAACATTAAAATAGCAATTTTCATGATTAATCTGGAATACTTCTCATCTACTCAAAACTAGGGGAGTGTCCTACTCTGCACTGTTACTCTTGTGGTGCTTATCGCAGAAGACTGGTGCCAACTCCAAGCCCAGCTTCCATAAAGGGTAGCTCTGTGAGGCCGCTCTGCAGTTGGGAGAGCCCCTGAGAGAGCCCAGGGACCACAGAGAGCCTGGCAATCACAGGACTGCACCAGCGTGCACTACAGTAGAAAGACTTGAGCCCTGTCTGAATGTGATCATCTCAAGGTTCCTCATGTTTCCTGAGAAATCAGGCAGTACCTCACTACCTCCATCTATAGAGCCAGACTTCAGCACGTTTTGGCTTGCTTTGCACTTGGGAGCATGCTGGGTAGAAGGGAGTAGAAAAGCTTCATGTTTGCTGTTGGCTTCTGCTCTCTTGAGATGTTTCTAGGGCCTGCACCCCAGGGAGAGACCAACCTTTTCTTTCAACATCTTTTCAAGGTCTTTCTATTTCTACTTCCCCTGCTGTAGTGCAAGAAACACATGGACTGTTGTATCACTCCTACCTTAGCTCCAGATGTTCTTTCTGCCCCCACCCTGACTTAATTCCTACACCTTAGCTGTATTGTTTTGAAATAATTTGTTTTCTACAATAGACTGTAAGCTTCATGAGAGCAGGGGGCATGAGTCTGTTTTTGATCATCACTGCATCTCCAGCACAGGGTCAGGGACAAAGAAATATTTTTGAATGAATTACTGAATAAATTAATGTTGTAGGCAGTTGTCTTTTCCACCATCCTTTGTCCTTTGCCTTACTGTACAGAATCTCCTTCCTCTGGAATCTGTATCAGGCCTACCTCACAGTGCCAGCCTCTTCTCCAGGATTTAGACTTACTGATTCTACTTTCCATTCCCTTCCAATCCTGCTTTTTGCAAGTGAAAATAGGTGGACATAACGGTGATTGGTCTTTCTCATCAATGCATTAGGAAAACAAATAATTCCATAGTAAGATTTACATGTGAAGTGAATTCCCCTCAGAAATTTGATAAAATGATTTTCTACTAGCTATTTGTAGGAATATATAACAATTACAGCTTCCATGATTGGAAACATCACATATAAGCTCTTAGATATAAATGAGGGTACTATATGTTTAATATTTCAATCAAGAAATAGACAAACATGAAGAAGAAAGTATATGCTTTAATAACATAGTATTTAATAGGGTTTTCTCTAGAAGAGGGCTATGCAATATGCCTCCCCACATTTTTTCTTCAGTTGGCAGTGTGGTGTACTAAAAAGAACTCTGACCTAGAAAACCATGGGGAGGGTTCCAGGCCTGACATTAATGACATGTACAACCATAAATAATTATTTGGCTTTAAAACAAACAAAAAAATTCTAGGTTGCTACATTTTTTTTTAATTTAAAAACTAAGAAATTTTATCTGATGACTGAGTTACGGTCACAACATTGCATATTATCAAGAACAGACAGTTGTTTTAAAAAACTTTGCATTGTCACAATAACATAGGTGAAAAATCATAGTACGTATAGCACTAGATGACATATTTCTTACCAGAAATAAAACGTCTCCTCTTAATAGCCCAAGAGAAAGGGTTTTCAGTTTGAAATTTGTGAAATCTTGATTTTCTAAATACTTGAACTATGAGACTATTGAGATTTATGGAAAGAGATAATCAAGCTTATTTGATTTTATGGAAGTTAGAAAGCCCAGTCCAAATATCAGTAATGTACTCAAGAGCATATTACTGAATTTTTCCATGTTGTATCATACCTGTGGAATGGGGATACCTTCTGAAATTGTTTTTAAGAAAAAGAGGTAATGTGTATAAAGCATCTGGGAACAGTTTCTGGTAGATAATCAGTTAAGTATATGATGGCTATTCTTGTTTTCATATATTACACAGAATCACAGATGCATAGAAATAAAAAGACTAGTCCAATTCCCAACCAAGCCAGGGTGAATTTGATAGCCTTAACAGATTGATCTCTTTAGCACTTTGGAATTAGAAGGGAGGTGAAAAAGTACCATAACTCATTAAGAATTGAAGTAAATTATCTCATAAAACTACTCTTGTTATTTCCTTTTTAAAGAAAATGTAAAAGTAAAGAAAAACATTATCACACATTATGGGCAAATACAATGGACTAGTTTTGATTTGTTTTTGTTTGACTATATATTGATTGCATTTAATCATTATGTTTAGTTTTTCAAGTTAATGGCTTTTATGTATATTCAGTATAAACTTATAAGAGTAAAATTGAAAGTATGAAATTGAAATTACAAATAGAGTAGAAAATAAACACCTGTAATCCTAGGTTTCCTATTACAAGGCAAAATATTGGTAACATAATACTTATAAAAATGTAAATAAGGAAAGCCAAATTTAAAAAAATTCCATGTGTGTAGAAACAAAAAATTAAAATTAGAAAAATAAGATTCCAACATGTAAAATATCAGACCAGACCTGGCAGAAGGACATTGAACCCTACTACTTTCTTCATCCACACAAATTCTATTCCTTCTAGGGTTCACTTTGGGGAGCCACTGAAAATTGAGGGGCAGGAAGAGATATAAAAAAAGCAATTTCAGGAAGATGAACATTTTAGCTATCTACCAAATGGTTTAAAATGACAGGACTGAAGAGAAATCTGAATGGTTTATAGCTGACGATAGGAAAAGAGGCCCAACTGTAATAAGGGCCTTACATCACTAGAATTAAGCATAGACAGAAAATGATGGAAACTGGGAAATACTTGAAGGAAGAACTTGTGGAAACTAGTGCCTACTATTGGACCCAGTATCTATGCTGGTGGAATAACAAGAAAGATTTTGATATATGGGTATAATAAGGTGAATTATGTAATTAATAACACAAATTAGGTATTTAAGTGGGTAAAATGGTTTGGAGACTTCTAATTTGTCTAGAGTTAGAATTTAGTTTCAATGAAAAACACATACAAAACTCAGTTGTGCTCATTTCTACCTGAGTGATCAATTCATTCAGAATTTATTAAAATTTAACAGGCACACACACCACCAGCAGCAGCAGTTACCTGAGTTTTGTCCAGGGGGATACTGCTAATTTCACCTTATTATCATAGACTCAGAAACGGTGGTCAACTTCTCTTGAACGCCCAGGTCAATTTGAACTGAAAACCTATATGATGTTCCTAAGCCAAGGAGTATCTTAAAGCTCCCAAAGAAAACTCTCTCCTGTCATAGTTATAAATATCCCTTAGAAACCTACAAATTCTGGAACGAAGTAGTTCTTATCCTTTTTCCTCAATTACCTCTCAGCTTTAGTCATTACGATTGTTAAATATGGCAAATGAGTATCTGCTCACAATGAGCAAGACCATTTTTTGTACTCCTTTGGAATTTATAACCAATTCTGTTCTTATGTACATTTTCTCTCCTGCCTGAAATGGGTTTATTGTCACCAGTAAATAAATGCCCATTTGCCCCATCTAGGCAGGCTCAGATTTGACTTCTTTCAAATACTAAACATAGCTTTTCTCTCTACTTCATATCTCTTCCATTCTTGTGTTTATATTTTGAGCTATGTAATTGTGCATTTTCCACAACATTCATACTTCACTAACTGATTTATCTTTCCTCCAAAGTTCTATCTCAAACTCTTGGGGACAAAAACAGTTTTTTTTTTTTTGCTTCCCTGTGTTTCCGACCAGGGTTAGCACACCGTAAGACAACCAAGTCAATGTGTCTTACTGACTGCTCACTGATGAATTACAAAAGCAGTTGAGAATTTTGGATTCCATTAAGGTAAAAGGTAGATCTGAATGTGGGAAAGACATGGATAGGCCTAAAATGTATGTTTTCCCTTTAAAGAATTATCTATTTTCTGATTCTTTCCATTTCTAGTTGCTAATCTTTACTCAATGTTTCCCTAACTCAGAATGAAATGAATATTTAAGGAAAATATCTTTGTCATAAAGTTAAAAAAAAACCTATTTGGACCAAAATAAATATAATTTAAGATACATGTGACTTGATTAAGCAAAAGAGAAAATTAAGTACAAGATTTTTTTAAGCACAAGATTTATGAGTGACTAAGGATGCACTGATATTTTAAAATAGCTTTATAAGGATAAGAAGAAAGGTAAAGGTTTCAAATTTGGTTAATATTATTTTTCTAAGTTGAGTTCAGAGTCTTTTTCTAATTAGTATATTCAGCTTCCCCACATGAACAGGAGTAAATTCAGTCACCTACTCGAAGGACTAATTTGGACTGATTCCAGTTTCTACGGGTAAAGTCCAAGTGCTCCCCTGGCAGCCTATTGATAAAGAGAAAAATGTTCTGGATTGTCTGGGACAGTGTTGGTATGTGTCTGAAAAGTAGGAGTAACTATTAATAGTGCTTCTTTTCTCTCTCAGAATTGCACTTATTTGAATAGTAATTTTTACAATTTGCTAATGATAGAGTGTCATTGTAGGAAATTGAAAAAAAGAGATTCCCATTACGGTTCCAGCCCATAAAAAAGGTTTAGCAAGCCCAAGGTACTTGGTGAGAAGGGAAAGACAACTCTTTCTTCAGGGCACATCTCCAGTGCCAGGGCCCATGGCATGTTGATCCAAGCACAGACCAGATTCCAGCTTTCACTCCATCCCCTCAGCTGGGGTGTTGGTGCAATGCATTCGATTACCCAAACTGCACAACTACATGCTGTGGCCTATCCACCAGCTAGCATGGCTCTCTAATGCTTACTTACTAAATTCAAAGGATTTTCCAGCACCCAACCTGCATTCCAGTCCTTCCTGAAGTCTTTCCCGATCACCAAACACTGCTCCTCTAAATTTATACAGAACATATTTTCTGTGCCACTCATTTGACTTGAATCCTGTCTTTCCTACTGATGTCTCTAGCATCCTGGCTCAGGGTGGCATTGGAGAGCAGAAAGTGGTGAGGCAATTATATGACTGAAGTTTTCTGGAAAGGTTCATCTCCATGTGTGTGTACTCAAATCTGAAAGCCAAGAAAGGATGAATTTCACCCCAGAAGGAAATACACACCACGTGCTGATATGGGGATGCCAGACCCTATTGCAACTGCAGGACTGCAAACCCAAACTACTTTGATTAATGGTAGTGGAGCTAACACTTATCAAGTACTTACTACCTGGCAGGTTTTAACCAATTACTTAGTATTTTGAAACTAAGAGTCCATTGAAATTTCACACAACCCAATGAAGTATTGGGTTGGCTAAGAGTCCATTTAGTTTTTCTGTGAAATAAAAGATACATTTTTCATTTTCACCAATAACTTTATTGATTTGGATATTTTGAGTTTGTCAGCATCTCCTCCTACTGGTTTCTAGTGGGTGGAGTCCAGGGGTGCTGCTAAACATATCCCAGTGCATAAGACAGTCCCATAACATAATAATTCCTTGGCCAAAATGTCAATGGTACCACGAAACTCCACAAACCACTTTTGCCATGTTTGATCAGTCATAGCAGCTTCTCCACACACCGCACAAATCTCTCTTTTTTTTTTTTTTTTTGCATTTCAGTTGTGTTTTTACCTTTCTTGAAATGATAAAGCATAATATGGCAAAAATGTTGAGTATTTTCTTCCATCTTCAAAGTTAAAATGATTACACAAAAATTCACCAATTTTGATAAGTTGTTTTTAAATGCGTGCTTATAATGACAGCTGCCACAATACAATCTAACAAAACTGTTTTGAAGGAAGGTAAAGACAACTAAGTGCTACTAGAACCATGGTACAGAAAAAAACTAAATCAACTTTTGGGCTAACTCAATACTATCACAAACCTCTTTGATAGACCGGGAAACTTAAGTACAAAGAAGTTAAACAAGTTGGCCAGAGGTCACACATTATGAAGTATTGGAACTAAGATTTTCACCCAGGAAGTCTGACTCTTGAGCTGTTTCTCTTAACCTCTGCCCTATCCCACCTGTAATCTTGTGTTGTCATAGCATGCGTTTGAAGTTTGGCCATTTGATGTGTGGTCCTTATTTTCCTATTGCAATTTTAGAGTTTAAGTTGGATTTGGCACTTATTTCTACTGGAAAAAGAATTACCAGAAGAAAAAGAAAAGAAAAGAAGATCCAGTGGTGGGATATGGCACCATTACGTGCACCTGAAAACCCCAAGGAACCCTTGAATGGCCCTCAGGGATCTAAATAGAAGAATAAACAACCACTGCTATAAGGACCTCAACTCAACAAAGGTTGAGTCATCCTGCAATCTGGTAGAGACTAAGAAGAAACTTTTCTAATTTCTTTCTTAGAAGGAGTAAGAATAAATAGTGTGGGCAGCATCGCTTAGTACTTCAGAACACTAGAGTGGGCTTTGGGATGTGTGACCTCGGCAAGTAACTTCATCTCTCTATGGTTAGTCATTTGTCCATCCAAAGAAGATATTAAAAGCCACCTCATAAGATTTGATGAGGGTTAATGAGAAAATGTAGGTAAAATAACTACCACAGTTCCCAATATATTGTGCCCAGCGCAGAGGGCCTGTCTAACACTCTTGCTGATATCAGATCCTACCAATTAGGAATGTAAATGGGCTCAGGGAATGAGTGAGATCTCAAGTGAATTCTGTTACTTCTTCATCCAAAAGTTGTGCAATACCAGGTTCTTTACTGAATCAGTTCCAGTGGATTTAACCTTCTATTTGAACTCCACTTCCATAAAGCACAGGCCTCATCTAATTGTCCTGAGATCTGTTTCCTACTGTGATTGTGCCCATCCTGCTTTTCTTTTCAGCAAAGCAAACCTTTGCACTTAAAGAAAGTTTCATACTGTTTGTTTCTCCTCTAACCAGAAAGTATACTCTCATCCAAATCCTCTGCCAAACTGAGTAATATGAATAATAAATGAGAGAACTAAGGACTACATAGACTTAAAATGCTCCAGCAAAGGTGACCCTGAAAAACTGTTATGATATGTTGTCAATTAGCTGACACTATTCAGACAAATGAAGTTAAATGTTCCTCTATTTTGTCCAGTTTTGTATCTCATAAATCCAGCTAAAGTTGCTAATTGGAAATGCATATTGTAATATCTAGGCAGACATAAGTTGGTATATTCTTTTTTTCAGATTTTCAGTAGAGATTTTAAAAATTCAGGCCACCAGTATAAATAATATAGCCAAGATGAAGAATTACTGTAATAATACTGAACGTGAAAAAAATTTAGCCTCAAATTTCCAGGTCAGGGGTTGTGGGAACCTCCTCTGCTTTTAATGGAGTCAAATTCATAAGGCTGAAAACAAAACAGACTTTTAAATGTTTAAGATGAAAGTCTTTGAGAAATATTCAACCCAGGAGGCTAAATTTAACACAAAACATTCATCATCCTAATTTAAATTTTAATATATGTCCTATTTAAAGGCTTTAATATGTCAAAAGTTTTCCACATTTCTTATGTCATTCTATCTTAATTAAGACTAAAATATTAAATTAAGTTACACCTTTGAATTGTTACAGAAACTAGGTTTATAGTCCTTAAGAATAACTATACTTTTCTAATAACCATGTGAACATGTTAATATATAATTTATTCACAATTACACCTAACTTATCAGGTCTCCAAAAATAAGAAGTTTTATTGTTTAAAATATTTTTTCTGGAATAATATATAGAATTGAGTAGAAGATATTTTTAGATAAAAATATATTTAATTTTTTTAAATTTAAAAATATTAACTTACAGAACATTATAAAAGATAATAATGAGAGTTCCACATGCCTTTCATCCATCTTCCCCCACTATTAACATCTTAAATAATGATTAGACAATCATCAAAACCAAAAATTAACATTACTACTATACTACTAACTACAGTACACACTTTATTATGTTTTACCGGTTTTAACTAATACCCCTTTCTCTTCCAGGATCTAATCCAGATCCCCACATTGTATTTTTCATAATGACCTAATTGAGGTCATTAGATTTTGGTGGAGAATGCCACGAATATAAAAGAAATGAAGTGCCTTTCTCAGTGCATCATACTAGCAGGTGCATGAAGTCAATATTTCTTATTACTGGTGATGTTTAACTTGATCACTTAGTTAAGGTTCCTCCACAGGACTCAGTAGTCCATGTGAGTGTCTCATTTCATCCATAATGCCACGGACACTGCGGGCCAGTGTCTGCATCACTCTCCCTACTCCTCTACATGTCTATCACCCCCCCGTATCTATCCAAGTATTGATTAGTATCACTATGTACTTATTGATGTTTATTTTACTATTTGGGTTGTAATCCAGTGCCATCTCTATTTATTTTGTTGCTCATATTGTTCTAGTTCCAGCCAGCAGGAGCTCTTTCAATTCAGTTCCTGTGTCCTTCTGTTATGCCTTTGTATCAGGGTCAATAAACTATGTCCTATAAGTCAAATGTGTCCCTGTTACCCACTTTTATGAAAATAAAGATTTATGGGAACGCTGCCATACCTATTTATTTACTTATTGTCTATGGATGCTTTGTAACTAAAATGTCAGAGTTAAGTAATTGTGACAGAGAACATGTAGACCACAAAGCTGAAAGTATTTATTATCTGACCTTTTATACTAAAAGTTTGTCAACACTTGCCCTAGATAATTTGTTTTTAATTATGAACTTTGGATAATGCTCAAAATGTATTTGCTTGTCATATTTAAGATAGCTCACAATACAGAAATTTGAATACATATTTTCTGTCTAAAAAGTATCCAGCCATGCAATATGAAAAATAAAAACATTTATTGAACAATATACAAGAAACATTGTACATAGGACAATGACACCTCAGTTCCCTTCATGGTAGGCACCTTGGGACCTTACTCAGATCTCCCAGCATCTCTTCCACTGTTCAAAATGCTCTGTAAAATCCTTTGTTGAAATTATCATTAGCTGCCCTATCATATTTTCCTGAATCTCATTGACAGTTTGAAATCTCTTCTCTTTCAAAAGTGATTTTAATTTTGGAAAAAAAAAAAAAAACAAAAGTCACATAGCACCAAATCTGGGCTGTAGGGAGGCTGAGTCACCTGGGTTGTTTGATGTTTTCCCCAAATAACTGCACAAGACATGATGCATGAGTGGGCACATTTTCCTGGTGAAGCTGCCAATCACCAGTTGCCCATAGCTAGGGCCATTTTCGATGTACTGCATCTTTTCTGATGGAGAACATTGAGATAGTACTCATTAATTGTTTGGCCTGAAGGGGTGTACTCATGATGGACAACACCTTTCCAACCAAAAAAACAAAAGTTAATGTGGTCTTCAATTGTTGCAACTTTGCCATGCCTTCTTTGGACATAGAGAACCAGGGGACTTCATTTGGGACAACTGGACTTTCATTTCCGGATCACAGCCATAGAACCACAATTCATCTCCAGTTATAACCTTCTTAGAGAAATCTGGTCCATTAACAGCAGTTTGAATGAAGTCATTTAGCAACTGCAGCACTATGTTCCTTCTGCTCTGGTAGCAGAAGCCACAGAACAAATTTTGCTACAACATGTTTCATGCCAAGATCCTGCATCAAAACCTCATACACACTAGTTTTTAGAATCCCCAGATCAGCTTCTAGTTCTTGCTTTGTGAGTCACCAGTCTTTGTTGACTGCAGCCCATACATGTTCAACATTCTCAGGTGTTCTGCTTGTCGCAGGCCTTCCAGAACGTCGGCAACTTTCAACAGATTCTTGACCATCTTTGAAGCATTTGTGCCACACTCTTATTTGTGGTGCACTCATTACTTTTATTTGGGCTGCACTCATCCCCCAAAGCCTTCTGAATCATCCAAAATGTTTTCACGGAGGAATGTTCAAGCTTAACACAAAATCTGATGCAGGTTCATTGCTGTACTCACTCAGCCACTTTGAATGTGACAGCCACATAGTATGCATGCCCACTCAGCATTGTCTACCACCCCCACTCACTAGTACAGTGAAGTCTTCACTGTTCCCGCATGCATATTCCAGTTCACTCTCCTTGTCTGACAGGTTATATCAATGTCACACAAACCATTCTCATTATATTAGCAATTAGTTATAACATTTTTTGATATGAAAGATTTCTTTTTTGCGTAAAGGAAGAAATGGATTGTCAGTATTCACCTGGAATGAGTTAAGTACATATATAAGAGAATAAATTATAACTATTAAGAAAGTAATAAAAAGAAGATAAAAAATTATCTAGTAAGGGGAAAGAGAATTTGTCCTCCTCCATGAGTTCTAAATTTTCCTCTCTATGTGAAAACAGCTTATTGTGCTCATAATAAAAAGTAATACTTTCCAATGATGTCAAATTTCTTGTCATTTTTGTTTTAAAGATATTGGACACTGTTATTAGGCCATCAGCTTTCACAATCCTCAGATGATTTACCAATAGATTATTCAAATAATACCCTGAAACCATACATTTTGGTTTTAAGGATATTTATTATGTAATGCACCAATGCTGAAATTATATCAAATATAGCATCTGTGCTCAAAATGCATTTATTTATTCAAAATATAATGGCATTCTTATAGTCATATTTGAGAGAACAATTGTCCTAAATTGGAAGTATAAAAGTTGGACTTATCCTATTAATACAAAAGAATTTTTCCTGAGCTACCAGAGGTTCTATCTCAACAGCTACATTAGTGGTTAGAAGATTATTGTTATTAGAAAGTAAGTAAAGGGCATCTTATTACATTGGAAGCATGCTCATTTGGATAGGAGTTCCTTCTCATATGTTCATTAAACAGACTTTTTGCCTTTAAAATCTCAACATCATTGGCCCTGGCTTTGTAGCTCTGTTGGTGAAAGCCTCTTCCTCTTCCCTATATGCCAAGGTTGCAGGTTTGATCCCCAGTGAGGGCACATACAAGAATCAGCCAATGAGTGCATAAATAAGTGATGCAACAAATTGAATTCTCTGTCTCTCTCTTCCCTTCCTCTCTCTCTTTCAAATATCAATAAACAAAAAAATAAAATAAAATCTCAACATCCTCCTGGCTGGTGTAGCTTAGTGGATTGAGCGTGGGCCTGCGAACCAAAGGACTGTGGTTTGATTCCCAGTCAGGACACATGCCTGGGTTGCGGGCCAGTTTCCAGCAGGGGACGCATGAGAGGCAACCACACATTGATGTTTCTCTCCCTCTCTCCTTTCCTTCCTCTCTAAAGATAAATAAATAAAAGAAAATCTTTAAAATCTCAACATCCTCAAGATCAGAGGTGCTGAATCCTTAGTAAATAGGCCATAAGAGTGTTGAGGCACAGCTCCTTAAAAAGCCATATATATATATATATATATATATATATATATGGTTGAGTATACATGGAGATATATGTATATTTTTTAAAATATAACATGTCCTACTTTAGTAGATTCTTAGAGAGGCAAAGATTCAAAGGCAGTTAAGAAAAATTTATCTAATCAATGTCTAAAACTCAAAACAGTTATGTAATTTTTGTAATTCATGTAGGGCTTCAACATCAGTTTGTGAAATTTCAACCTTTTTGCTATTCTGCTACCTCTCAACACAGTCATTATTTACTAGAAGTAAAGTGCCACTTAGTACCAGCTTATTCCTGAGCTTACAAGATAAGAAAAGTAAGTAAACAATAGACAAAAGAAAATAGCATAAAAAGTATGAGCTTTGTGCATAGTTTCAAATGGCAACTTTAAAAGCTAAGGGGGTTTTCCTTTCATAGCGGAATTTTTAAAAGTGCTTAATCATATACAAAAATGCTGGTTATCTGTATTGCCATGAAATATATATAAATTTTTCTTGGCAATGTAATAAAAATCTCTTGGGAAAAATAAGGGGTCAGAGTGTTTGAGAAAGTGTTAAGAGAAAGTCTCATATTCAAGTTGAGAACATGACTTATCCTCCATCAAACTCAGGTAATTATAAATTACATGGCACAAGATACATACTCTTGGATAATAAATAAACTATAAGAGCGTTGTTACAAAACTATAAGCCCATTAAAATCAACTAAACACTTGCAAAAGCCATGGGATGTTTTCTGAAAGCCTAACATCCTTTAAAGTACAGATTCTCTGATCTTTCATCTTTAATTATTTCTTAAAATCCTTTCCATCTCACCCACTAAATACTATATACTTGGCATTTGTAGTGGTAACTGAGTTTTTGTATCTTAGATGAGTAATTAATTGTCTGTAAAGTATAGATAGATTCATTAACCTGATTATCAATAGCTTTGAAGAAAAGTCCTGAAAGCCAATTGGTCAATATATTTGACTATTCTTTCTTAAAATTATGATACTACTATTCTTTGTTTAAAATGAATATTTTTAAGGAGTGGAATAAACACACTTCTTTATTATAAGAATTTAAGTCACAAACAGGTTGTACATTGGAAACAATAATAGGAAACTAAAATGTAAAGAGAGAGGATCTTCTGAAAATCATGAAGGGTGCTATTTATATATGACAGGAAATATAATAGCAAAATACCTTGAAGATAGTGAATCAACATATGTTTCTTAATTTAATTTGATTTGCTATTTCTATGTGATAAAAGCTGAGAAATTGACATAATAAAAAAAGCACATTTTCTTTAAATTTCAGCTTCAAAGCTGAAGAAAACCAGAGCTTCTCCCTAAATTGTACTTTTGAAATAACACATTTTTTGTTAAGTGTTTCAAAATACATTTAATTGAATTACATTACATTTCAATGGGCTTGTCATTTAAGTTTAGCCTCCAATACATATGGAACCCATAGGATGACCTCTTACTTTATTGGGTCCTAGGTTTCTGATGGGGTTATGAAGTCACCCTGTTCAGTTGACTCAGTTACAAAGTAGATTGACTCAGGTGAGAAGCAAAATACAGTGGGGGAAATAGGCTCTTAAGAACTTTGAATTACACATCTCTGTATCATTTATGAGGGTATCCAAATGATAGATACAGACCACATACCCAAAGAAACTTTTTAAAAATTATTTCTGTTGTCAGCAATAAGCGTTTAATAATGCATTCATTTTCAGGGTAAATAATGTACATGTTCTGAAAATAGAAGGAAATTTCTGTTTTCTGCTAAGAATTGATTTTGAGCTATTAAAATTATCTTATATACAATGATTAATTTTGCCTTGTAAGAATCTGGCTCAAATGGTACAGGATAGAATGCTGATAGGAAGCAGGTATTTTAGCCTCCAGCACAAGATAACTCTATGAAGTCGCTGATAGGTCTAATTGACAGGATTCCTGGGAGGGAACATCGAAAACAGCCCCATATATATATAGCAGGAATGAAACAGAAATGACAATTCACATTCAATCTATAAGACTTTGATTTAAGGACCCTTCAGCCTTGTTGATATAATTTCCTTTATTTTTGTTGTATTGTGAAAAATAATCTTTTGGAAAATATCTATATTATCTATGTTTTGTAGCCTGTGTAGTCTAAGAGATACGAAAGCCCATCAAACCATAAGGGCAGTGCTCGCTCTCTCTAGAAAATTAAAAATCCTAGTATGGTTGCCTTACAGTAATGGTAAGAATTCTTTGATATTACAAATTAAAAATCCATGTCATTTAAAATACATAAGAATGAGTGAGAAGTCTGAGAATATATCATTTCTTTCCATCTCCTTGGATACAATTTCTCTGAAGCTAAGTACTTGGGCAGATATATTTAATATACTACTCAATACAAAGTTAGTTATGTTTCATCATTGAGAAAAGCCCCCAACACCCCAGAAAAACTGAACATGAGGAAAGAAGATAATTAGCAACAGAACTGTCAGAGTTATAGCCACTAGTTCTCTATAATGTAGTTACACTATTTGAGGCTTCAGATTTCTCCTAGTAAGTAAGCTTTACTTTTGAAAATTTGGATTAGTAAACATTTAACTATGTCAAAGAGAAACCAAACATTTATATATTCAACCATGCACATAAGTATATTTTGGCTAAAACCACCAGCAACAAACAATGTTTTAAAAAAGAATTTGAATGAGGAAGCTGGATTTATTCATCAATTATTTATTAAGTACCCTACAATGTGCCAAATACTGATTATCACGCCTTCTGTTGGACTCTACCAAAACCTGGTAATTTAGTTTTTTGAAAAAAAAAAAAAAAATTCTGTGAGGTTTATCAGTTTCTGCACAGAGTTATTTTTCCAATGTCTTACTTTTGTTGGAGGAAAACAAGATTCAGTCAAACATTTCCAGATATACATTCAACCAAGACAGTAGAAAGTCTTCTACTTAGATTTAGTTTTTCTCCTGAGTAAGTCTTATGGATTTTAATAACTTAATCCTCTAATGAGTCACTCCTGTTCTGGCTACTGAAATCAACTAAATTTCATGTGACCCTGAGAAATAAATATACATGAATCAATGTGTAACATTGGGAATAGTGCCAATCTGAAGGTCAAGTGTTATAGAAACAATAAAATAGTAATGATTCATAATGGTTTACTTAATTCGCAAATAATTTTTTCACATGTATTTAGTTTTTTAAATGTTTTTATTCTTATTGTATTCCAGTTGTCCCAGTTTTTTACCCTTTGTCCTCCTCTGCCCACGCAGCCTTGCCCCCGCTCCCCCAGGCAATCCTCACTCTGCTGTCCACATCCATGGGTCATTCATATATGTTCTTTGACTAGCCCCTTTCCCTTCTTTCCACCATGATTCCACTCCCCTCTGGTTGCTATCAGTCTGTTCCATGTTTCTATGCCTCTGGTTCTATTTTACTTATCAGCCTATTTTGTTTATTAGATTCCTCTTATAGGTGAGATCATATGGTATTTGTCTTTCACTGACATTCAGTGAAAGCCTGTCAATAAGCCAGGCAGCAAATAAAATTTTTAACATGAGGTCATAACACAATCAGTGCCACCCTGGTTGGGTAGCACAGCTGGTTCAAGCATTGACCCAATACACCAAGGTTCAGGGTTTGATCCCTGGTCAGGGCACATACAAGAATCAACCAATGAATGCATAAGTAAGTGCCAAACAACAAATTGGTTTCTCGCTCACTCTCTCTCAAACCAGTAAAAAAAAAAAAAAATTAAAAATCAGTGCCTACTAAGAAGTACTACTAACTCAAAAATTTAAAAATAACAAAATAAGCATAGTTTTTATAAGAAAGTTATTTTTATTCCATGTGTTACTATGTTTAACATTCCTTAGATAGTTCTGTAGGTATCGGTGTCTGTGTAGATCAGCAGTGGTAGGCTGTGACATGGACTAAAATATGCAGCTATGACCAATCATGTAAGTCATAACATTTAGTTATAAAAACTATACTTTGCTATGTTGAATACTGCATATAGTGCTCTCCCTTCATTTTGGTTTCTGTCTCCCAGACAAAATAAAGTAAGGTGCACAGAGACAGAAGACAAGAGTCCCCAACTAGCAGAGTGATCTTGATGAAGTCAATTAGCCTCTCCAAGATTCCATTTTATTTTATTTAATTTTTGAAAAATGAAGGAGCTGAAATAGAAGATTTTTGAAGTTCCTTGCCTTTTTTGAACGCTATGGTTATAAATCAGGTAGATTTGTCTCAATGACATCATACAGAGTAAAAAACAAGGATAAAAATAAATAAAATCACCAAAATCATCAAACCAACCAACACACTTAGTACCAAACAGGAAACTCCAAATAAATAACAGAGAGGGTCAAGCTGATAGTCAATAAATCTATTGATGACTTGAACTAAAAATAAATCAATTACTCTAAACTAAGTATATATAGAATTTAAATGACAATCATCAAGATGACCTTCCTCAGTCCTGAAATATTTTACCAGCCTTTCCAGATGAAACCAAAGTCAAGATTTAGAGATAATACCCCTAAGATCTTGAGACAAATCAAATAATAATATAAAAAGTATTTACAGCATCTCTGTGGAGTCTCTTTTTGGGTTATTCCTCTGTTTCTTTCAAATCTTTCCATACATATTAGGATATACTTTGTTATACCAATCCACATCACCATTTTATCCTCTCTTAATACTCTAGTAACAGTTAAATTCTGCACTACTATTCTGAAGTTAACAGTTTATTTACACTGGTATGTTTGTTGAATCCTTCTTGTATCTCAGACTAAACTTTCAGCAAGCAAAAACCATGTCCTTGACCTCTCTATCCATTGCTAGTGTGGATTTCCATTTCACTGATACCTGGCAGTCTGGTGACACCACAGCACTCAAGCATTGAATAATTCATGGTTAAAAAAAGGAAAAGAGATAGAAATTATAAAGTAGGAATGACTCCCCTTTTATTTGGTTTGCCAGATCTCATAATGTATTCTGTAGTCATTCTCTTTACTTTCTCACACTCTATTTTAAGCCTTTATTTTTTGACACCAGGACTGTTTAACAGGTTTCTAAATATTTTCTGTCTCTAATTCTTCTGCTACTCCCATTAAAATGAATGCATGCTTTCCTCCAAGCAGAAATCTAGCCTTTCAAGATCCCAATTAAGTTTCTAGACCATGCAAACCATAATGGCTTCTTCTTCCTTACAACATATTTTCTCTTTCATTGTATATCTCATCAAAATTTTAGTCAAGCCCTGGCTGGTGTGGCTCAGTAGATTGAGTGCTGGCCTGCAAACCAAAGGGTTGCTGGTTCAATTTCCAATCAGGGCACATCCTTGGGTTGCAGGTCAGGTCCCCAGTAGGGGGCACTCAAGAGGCAACCACACATTGATGTTTCCTTCCCTCCTTCCCTCCCTTCTCTCTCTAAAAATAAATAAATAAAGTGTTTTTAAAAATTTAGTAAAATATGATATAACTTATATTTTCCCCCATATGTATTTTGAATCTTGAACATTTTTACTTATGTCTTTAACCAGATGGTAAGCCTAGCATGTTCCTTTACTATAGTATATACCCTGTAAATATTTGTTGGTTTGATATGTTATCTTGACAGAAAAACTGAATAATTGACCTTCTATTGAATGTACTACATAAAGGACATCTTTTTGGTACACTGAAGTAGAAGAATAAACTCAAAGGGTTATTCTCAAAAAGAACTGTGATTTATACGGAGCAATCTTTAGTCTGAGCAAATAAGATGATATTGGGCTTTGTGAATCAACCTTATGAGAAGAGATAGTCAATTTTTGTTGAAAGAGAAAATTCTGCTATATCACTGTAATTAGGCACAAATCAGAGATTAATGATGCATTATATTCTAGAGCTTTGACTGATAAGCATCAAGAAATAATTTTTTCAATGTTAAATGGTTTGCAAAATACTTTCTATGTTTTGCTCCATACACAGAAAATAAAAGAAACTGGGTCTGCAATGTAGAAAATTTAATATTTATTCTAAAATATAAATTGTTGAAGTTATAGGAATATTTCATATACTCCAAAAGAGCACATAATCTGTCTCTAATAATTAGTTTCTTTATGAAAGCCTTCCAGAGAATTACAGGGTAACAACACCACTGGTCAATGCTTGAGGTGCTTTTCATTAAAGGGACAGTGTCATTACCAGATGAACTGCTTCATATAAAGGCACTTTACCGCAAAGCTCTATAATGGAAGGTTAAGTGTGATACTTAATTACTAATTTCAACCCTTATTACAGATATTTTGAAGTACAGGTATTTTAAAAGGAACCAAGTATAGTCTATTGGTCCCTGCTTCTCTGATTATAGAATTTGGTGGTAAAGGCATTGGTCCAATTGTTTTCTAATGAATAATAATACTAAAAACTTTTTAAATAAAAATAGTCATCCCACAAATCAATATAAAAGACATTTCTATTGAACTCATACATAAAATGACTTTGTTCTAATAACTTTAATCTAGATGGCACAACTTTTAAATTTGTATTCAGCCTTCATGGAGTTGCTGCAGAGGAAGCTCCAAGAGAAAAGGGTGTTTGAAATTTTCATGGCTTATTTCCTACCTCATCGTCATGCTGACATGCACACAAGGCAGATGATTAATAAAATGCTTGATGACAACCCTGGTGACTCCCATGAGTTCTTTATATATTGATCATTAATTGTTTATATATGTATATATTCGAATTCCTCACAGAGGCTCAGATTTTCTGCAGGGCAGACTGCATGTCACCCTTGCGTGTGTCCTGCAGAATAACTGCAACTTTGCTTACTCTTGATTTGTTAATATTTAAATATCTTTTTTGGTAAAAGGGCACTAAAAGGAATCTTGGATCAAATATAAAAGGTTGCATCTAAAATATCTATTCCTAATGATTTGCTTCTTATGATGTTAATTGCCAGCTTCTGATTTTAAAATGTATTTTATATTGAGCATCCATTTGATTGGAAAATAAGACACTGCATGTTAAACAAATAGTAGTCTAGAAAAATATACACATATTTGTCCACTTAATTAATGTTGCCTGATTTGAATGACTGATATTCAAATTGTATATTAGTATGCCACAAAAAGACATGGACTGTAAGTTCCTTGAACTATACCTAATACACCGTATCTGGTATGTGCACAGTTAAATTTAATCACATAAGCTCTAATAAAATAGGGAGGTATGGAAATTTTTTAAAACATAAAATATTTACCCACATGCATTAATGCATTAGAAAACTAGGCTCTGATTATCTGTGCTTGGGAAAATGCAAACCATACTTCCCTTTTAGAGATGCATTATAAATATTAATATAATAAAGCCCCAGTATAGGCATTTTTAACATAGCTTAATTTAGACTTTCTCAAACTAACTCAAAAGTGGGTCTTCCTCTCTCCCCCCATAGGTCATCATTAACACTCTCTAGAATGGCATTCTTAAAGATACCAGTTTGGAAAGTGTGGAAAGAGTAAAAAAGTTACTAAATTAAAATAAATTTAAAGCATAAACAGGTGAAACACAGCCAGGCTTCAAGAGGCAACTGCCACCCTCTAATAATAATAAAATGTATCATTTTACATGTCCAGGTGCCCTACTCACAGAGGACGACATCCCAGGGACAAGGCCTAGACCTTACCCTACTTTGTATCATTTATGGCGACCACTGCCACGACTTCCTCTCAGTAAAGAGGTGGTGGTTCATGCACATTTTAGGAAATTCACCAATTGACTTTTCTGTAATTCCACTGAGGCTACAGTTATTTTTACAAATACATTCGACCAGGGTTTCAGTAAATGTAATAAGGGATTATCAGGTGCTATGTAATGCTGCATGAAGATTTAAGTTACTTTCCTTCCAGATTTTTCATTTCATCTCATTATAGATGATAACAGAAGGTATACATTATCATAATTATAGTGTAAAATTAAGATAATTCCCCAGGATATAAATTCAGCAAATATTTATTGAGTGACTACTACTTGCTAGTACTTTAATCGGCAGTTATTATTAATGCTCTTGCTTCTAAATTCTATCACAGAGCTGTTTTTGTTACATCTAATTCAGCAAATATTTGAAGAGCACTAAGTTTATAAAATAGATTTGAAATGAGGCTGGGAGATGCAAAATTTTATGTCAGCAAAGGTCCAAATGGGCATCACAGACATTTGATTCCATAATTGTGAGTCAGTACTAAGGAAAATTTGTCTTGATTTAATAATTTAGTTATTTCCTCAAATTATTTCTTCCAAGAAACAAATTCTTGTAATGTAGGAGTTTATAGATACATTTTTAATCATTGTTATTATGCAAAATGAAAACCTCTTTTTATACTCTTTCTCTATACCGAGTTATAAATCTTCTTCTGTACAAAAAAGTTGTATCTTATAGGGGAGCAGAGAGAAATGAGACTGATATTTTAAGTAATCTCTTTTACATAAAAGTGTAGAGAGGATAATAATTGCAGTAAAATACCTTTATACTTTTAATTTGTACTTTACCTTAAAATAAGGTAGTATTTTAATTGAGAATATATACAACCACAAATAACACTGGTTTAAATGTCTAACTACTGGCTTTGTTTCAATGATGCAATGCTCACAAAATTCATCACTTATATTTTTTCTATGATAGCTTTGCATTCATTTTATAGACTTGAAATGAGTAATACTAGTGTAGGAATCCTCATGAAACCCCATGGTTACTTGACAGTGAGAACAAACTTCACTTACTTACATACTCTCCGAACTGCTGATTTGGAGTACAATAAACAGTCCCTTTACTATTTCTCTGTGTGTCCCATGGCCCTCTGCACCTTTCATGAGTTTTGGCTACATAACATCATCAAAGAAATCATCTGATTCTATTTTCTTTCAGGGAAAAAATGTTTTAACATTTCCTCCCATAGCTTTAAATTTTAACTCCGTTACTTTTGACAAAGCCTTTCCTTTGTTCGAATGCAAGGATCCAGTAACAAGAGCTTTGACATGTTGTGCCTTTTATGTGTGCATTTTCCTGGTTTCACTGATGTCCTAAGTTTGCAAATGACAACGTGTGCCTTCCAGTTCCTCTATAAAATGCCATAGGTACACTGTATCAAGAACAATTTAGGACAGCAGTGCACTGACACGACTCTAAAGTCCAATAAATACTTGATGATTTCTTAGAAAACCCACAATTTAGTGAACGAACACAAAACAGTGCTTTGTTTTCCACTTTGCTTTTCATAAAATCTTCCCAGGATACACATTCACTGGCTTACCTGCAGGGTAGCGCTCGATCACGGGCCAGCTGTCCACCTGTAACGTGGCATTGCCACCACTCCTCGTGAAACGGACTACATGGTATTTCCCATCGTTAATGATTGCATTGGACTCTTCGATGGCGATGTCATCTGTCCCAACATTAAATTTAACTCCAATTTTTCCTTGGTGCTGGAAAGGAAGAGGGAAAAACATTGTATCAAGTTGTACAGATTAGTCAACATTTACTAAGAATTCCATACAGGATATTGACCAAGAGCACGCTTCAAACAACAGCTGCTTTCCTTCCATTTTTACTTCTGACAAATTCATGTCGTAGAAGAAAGGTTCTTGACACTTGGGTACATCTGAAGCATCTCTTTTATGGATACTTGATATTCCAAAAGATACACTTTCAAGGGAATTGAGCTGCCTCCTTTCCAGAGGTTGCCACAGACACGGTGCACAGCTGTCTGTGTGAAGGGCCATCCTTTCATGTCCTGTAACACAGCGCCTTCAATCCACTCATGCTACTTCACTAGAAGAATGAGGCTTGACATTCTCCCTTTCACCAGTAACTGGTGAAATCAGAGCAATGAAATCTGTTTAGAGACAACTGAAAAATTCTCACAATATAGAAAATCATTCTAAAGGGTATGGGCACACCGATAGACATTTAATAGTGTAGTTTCTTAGTCATTATTCACATACACGCAAACCATCCAGTGCTAAGAGCCTGAAATTTATTCAATTTCTTATTTTATAGATGATGAAACCATGACGCAGGAAGGTACAGTGTCTTGTTCAAGGTCATGTAATTTAATGAGTGGGTACTAGAGTTGGAATTCAGTTCCCTCATTGTTAGCTTCTATCTAGGCCAAGATGTGGCTCTCTAAAATTAACTCCCTCTCTGAATTATGCAAAGCAGTATTACAAATCATTCTAAGCACAAAATCTGTTGTTAACTTTAGAATTGCATGAACCAAGTGGCAAAGAAAAACCTGTGTTTTGCCCTCTGCTTCTGAGGAGCATTCCCTAACAAGACTGTCCACTTTCATCATGAGCTCAGTTGATTTTAAAGCACGTGGATTTGCCCTTGTCCACATCCATAACCTCAAACTATCTGTAGTTCACCTTTCGTCAACCTCAGTTGAAAGGAACTGAAAGTGGAAGGGGATTTTAAAGGACATATACGCCATCCATTTCTGTAGAAATTTGTATTCAAAACATCAAAAACCTGACCATTTGGACCACATCCTGTAGACCTCTTGCCAGATTCTCATCATTGAACTAAGTGGCAAGAGTATAGTATCAGCTTACACTGAAAGTTATTACAAGAAAATCTTGTCTAGAACTGCCTTAATTGAAGGGAGGTACTTGAAGATGGTGTTCAGGACAGTGATCATTGTGTCCTTCATGTACATGTCCTGTAGGTTTCTGTTTTTCTTTTCCCTGGTTCTTATTTCCCGTAAAAGATCTTTTTCTTATAATAAGTTAGTATGTTTTCTATTTTTTTTAAATTTTGATTTGTTTTACATTTTGACAGATAATATGACTTAAAATATTTCCTTTTTTTCATATTCCCTTTTAAACTAAAGTTATTAGGAAACTCACAGTATGAGTGAGTAGGGCAATTTTACTGGCTGCACAGACTTCCAGCACACTGTTGTCCCCAGACTTATTTTTATTTCCTATCATATTTCTCATAATCCTTACTTTAAAATATATGCCATTGTAAGGTAAGGCATTTCAGTTTTTGTAGAGTGAATCAGGTCATAAATAACAGTGGGCTTCTAATAAAACTTAAAATTTATCCAAGGGCCTGTAAAGACTTTTTTTTTGTTTGTTTCCCCACACAGCTTATTTGTGTGAACATTCATTATCTCCTCGTTTCCTGGCAGAATTCCTGATTGCTCATTTTCGGTAAGTTATTTAATGTGATATGTATATACTATATATATAAACACCTAATATAACTTCCCAGGAAAATTAAGAACTTCCTTTAAGAGGTTTGTTGATATCCTAAACACCTTCATAGTGTTTTAAGTATTAACTCTAATACTAACTCTGGTATTTATCATAAGAGCCCCGCCAGAAAGGTACTAGTTTATCTCCCTTTGACAGATAAGGAAAGTGAAGCGCCCAGTGATTAAGTAACTTGGCTGAGGTCACACAGTTAGAAAGAGGAAAGCTGGGATTCAAATCCAGGCAGCCCGGCTCTGGGATTTCTGCTCCTCATCACTACCTAGGCTGAGTGTTGGAAACACTGGCTCATCCTTACTGCAGTTGGCAGATTTGGTAACTCCAGATGTTCTTTGCTAACTGTTTTATCTTTCCTGCTAGAGTAGGAATACTACAGGACTTTGCATTGTGCCTTCAGATGATACCATGTGCATCAATGAGTGCTTAAAATAATTTTATAGAAGACAGTAAGAAACTAATATTTGGATGGAATAGGATGCTAAAATAAATTATTTTTTTATCTCAGTTTCAGCTGTAATTTTGAGATGATAAATCAAAACTCAGATTGCTACTTTCATTTTACAAAACAAGGTACAAAGTTGCCTAAGTCAGGCTTAAAAAGGAAAACACTGAAAACTGCTTTGGGACCTTAAATTTGGGACCCATTTCCAACCGATTAAAGAGAAAAGAAAGGCCAAGAGGAGATATATAATTAGGATTATCAGGGAGAATTGGGATGTGATATGATCTGCAAGTATATCTAAGGTGGAAGGTTCCTTTTCTCTTATTTCAAGTGCAGGGAAAAAGAACTTCAGTGAAACAATAAAGTTTGATTCTTGTCTCCCGGAATTTGATGGTAGTGGGTGGGGTAGCCAGAAAACTGGGATTTGACTCTTGCCTGGGAAATTTTCAAGGAGAAAGATTGTGACTGAATGATGATCTGATATTAGGACAAAGGGATATTACTGCACCAGCAGCCACATGTGGATGAGTTTGTCAGAACAAGGGACAGGTGAGCGCTGCCAGTGAAGCAGGGATTAGAAACCCAGTGCAGAATTGCGGTGGGTCCTGTCCCAGAGAGCCACTGGGGTGAGGGGTGGGGAGTGGGGAAGACAGCTCAACAAAAAGACCCTGGAATTGCAGTAGTGGGTGACTAGGGAGCGAGGTGAAAATCCTAAACGACCACCTGAAGGAGGAGCACTTACCCCCCTCGAGGAAACTGCAGGTGAAGAAACACTAGTGATGTGGTTAAGAGCATTAAAAAACCCACTAACACGCTTCCTGGAGAGTGCCCCTCAGAGTTACTTTAGAGCATAGGCTAAGCCCAGCTAGATGGCTACTATTGTGAACAGCCAAGTAAGGTCATTTCTGGCTTTTGCCTTTCTGTCTCATCCCTGAAGAATACAGGGCATGGGGGGGAGGGCGGGGGGGGGGGCGGGAGAGAAATGAATGTCATGGGAACAGGAGGAGAAACAACACTGTCCCCTCACCCACTGCAAGTGACAGCTCCAAATCAGCCCAAGTGGTTGTAATGGATTTACAACCACTGTAATAGTGTCAACAATTTTAAAAAATACTTCTCATAGCTAAAAGTGAACAGATGAGCCCTGGCTGGTGTGGCTTAGTGGATTGAGTGCCAACCTGTGAACCAGAGGGTTGCTGGTCTATTCCCAGTCTAGGGCACCTACCTGGGTTGCAGGCCAGGTCCCCAGGAGGGGGTGCGTGAGAGGCAACCACATATTGATGTTTCTCTCCCTCTCTTTCTCCCACCCTTCCCCTGTTTAAAAAGAAACAAATAAAATCTTCAAAAATAAAAAATAAAATAAAAGTGAACGGTGACATTTTTACTATTCAAGAGTGACCAAAGTAGTATTCAAACTTTCCCTGGACTGCCCTGGGTCAGGTAGAGATATTCTACAGAACATGTTTAAACTCCTGTTGTATTTTAGGAATAAGATCTTTCAACATAGAGTTGAAAACCAATAGAGTTGCCCATTGTTTTAGGATCTCTTCTATTATAGTCATGTTTCTTATCCCAGACTGACAGAAAGCAATTCTTAAAGTTTCCTATCTTTTCTGATAAGAATGCTTTAGTAATCAATTTTTTATGAGTTCTAATCCTTAAGGAGAATGCAAGCATTATAATGCTAAAGGCACAAAATGTATAAAACTGAAGAAAGTTCCTTTACCTTATCCCTATTTTTTTCTACAATATGAAATGTAAAATGCTTATTTTGTAGCATACAGAAATTCCCAGATTTCACAGGAATACCTTTCTTGCAACACGATAAAATGAACTATTAAGAAACAATCAGGGGTAGTAATGCTTGGAGACCTTTTAACTTTTAAATGATGTTCATCTTTCCCTGGACATGTTGACTTTGCTCTTGAACTTCTAATATCTTTGATGTCTCATTGATTCAAACTCTAGAGTCCCCTAGAACAGAACTGAATACCACCAAAGTAGGCTCAGACAATGGCAGTCTCTATTCTAATTAAGAGATTATTACCCCACCCAAATCACATCATATCCTTGAAAAACAATTTAATCATAAATGATAGCCACAGAGCCAATTTTTCTCTCAAAACGAATACATAAAAAATATATGCAAACCACAAAATAGTAATGTCAATCAATATTTAGGACCTAAATTTATGATTCCGTTCAGAAATTGTAAATATTCTCAAAACACATCCCTCCCCATGTTGATAGAATAGAAAAATCATTTCAATTATATAAACAAATAAAACTTGCTAAGCTTCCTTACCAATGGATAATTACAATTTAAAAGAATTCATTTCAAATTCGTATTCTCTGGGATTAAATGTGATTGTCTCCAGCAAATTCTCATGAATATTGCATTAGCAAAACCAGCAGTAATTTCACTGGACATGTACTGATCTTTCAGCATTGTATCTTCCTTGAAATGGATAACTGGCTCACAGCATAATTTCAAAAATCTATTATGAGAAAATCAGTAGCAAGGCATTTATAATTTAATGAAGTCTTTCCATGGATTCATTAAATAGAGACAAAGGTAATTATTAATTTTTTCACAAAAGCTCATTTCTGAATAATGATTATGTTATTAAGCCAAGTTAAAAGGAAACGCTATGAAAGGTGACACTGGGAAGGAACTTGAAAGTTCTAGCAAGGGGCTCCCTGGTTTAATGCACTGGTTAATTTCAGCTGCGACCACACATTCACTCGAAATTTAATGAAGATTACGATTTAATGGTATTTTCAGTATCTTGGGCATACTTCCAGCAACACGTTTGTATGTTATAGATGCAGACATATGTTCATTTACATGCATATAAAACAGAATATGATACGGTCCTATGCTCCAGGGGCCCAATTTGGACAGAACTTGACCTGAGGCTTGTGCCCGTTTCAGAATACAGAACAAGTCCTATGCTCCGCTTCCCCATTGTCAGCTGAACACAGGGTCAGCCAAATGTTTTGTTTTGCTCTTCCAGAGACGAAGCCTGGCCAGGGAGCAGAGGTTTTAAGGCTCTAGAGGGACTCTGAGGCCTCAGGCCACTGCTGCTGAAGTAACAGCATAAAGCGTGACAGAGACCCACCTGTTTGTTTGATATTTTTTATCTCCAGACAAACACACCAATTCAGATAATTGCTAATTCAACCAAACACATTTCCAAATGAATGGTTTAGAGGTCCTACTGGCTGAAAGAGATTGTGTTTATCACTCCAGATGGTCCATAATGTCAAGTGGTTTCGGTCTAGTTGTTTTAACCTGGCATTGAACTGGAAATGCACCTCTGCTCAAAAAACAAAGCAAAACAAAACAAAACAAAAACAGAACACCACTTCAAAAACCAAAAGCTACTGCTACCCTACCTCCCCCATTACAGAATAATTTAAAAATTCATTCAGCTAATAAATAAAAATTGAATATATAATACCCATTCTGCATTATGTTTAAGTGTGGACACTGCAAACATGTATAGTGTATCCTTTGCCCTGTGCGAAGATAAATCATGTGGGGAAGGTTCTGAGGGGTCTCAGGGAGCCTCTAGTTGTGAGGCACGAGCCAGCCACCATTTCCATGCCTATGACATAGTCACCCAGGAAGACACCCAGGGGCATAGAAGATAGATTCCCTCTGTCTCTCATATCTCTTTCCAGTCCCTATTACCAGAGTTCTTGCGGGGTGCCAGCCATTGAAGCCGTATATATCATGAAGCTGATATATCATGTGTAGCTACACGTGATATATCTCCTTAAAACTTCTGGCAGACCTGAAAGATAACTGCTATCTTCTCAAAGAGTTTACCTAATGTGCCGCAAATCACATAGCTAATGAACATCAGTACGGCAACCTAAGTTGGAGGGGCATCTAAAACAGATGGCTTCAGCTGCGTCTGCTACGGGAAAAGACCTTGACCCCAAGGCGTGCTCAGAGGGCTGAGTCAAGGGTCAGGTTACTACAAAGTACATATTTCTTTTTGGCTAAGAGCATTTCAGAGTACCATACAGGGAACAAGAAGTGGATGAGATCTAGGATGATACCATCCCAGAAAGATTACATTTAGTGCCAATACATTCTAAGAAAATTGTATTTTCATTTTCCCATAAAACCTTCATTAAGATAGTGTGCCTTTTGCAATATATCCCCATTCAACAGGATGCTAGGCCTCATTTCACTCCATGAAATTATATCCTGACAGTGATATTATTCTCCTGGAGGTTTACACTCATCTCTTGATCCTCAGAGTGTCTAGTAAAACTTTGTAAGCCTTGACAATTTACCTTTACACACTGCTTAGGTATAGTTTGTACCCACCTGCCTTAATTCTCCAACCATATTTATAAAAGACTGGCTTGTTGTTCATTATATCCTTCATAACACTTTTCAGACTACCTCTGCATTTGTAATTTTCTAAGACTCTGTCCCATACAATTTTATTTTTTTTAATTGAGGTATAATTCACATATCATAAAATTTGCCCTTTTAAAGTGTATGCTTCAGTGGTTTTAGTATATTTACAAGGTTTAGTAACCATCACCACTATTTAATTCCAGAACATTTTCATTATGCTGCCATTTTCTTTTGATAGGATAATACATATAAAGTTCTTAGCACACTTAATGAGAACTCAGCCCCTGTGAGTTTTATTATTATTATTACTATTGTTATTATTATTCTTATGTCTGGAAAAAGTGTTTTGCTCCTTAGTAGGTTGATGGAAGTTGATTAAAATAATGCGCAAATTATATAACTATTACAGCTTAGTTAGAACATACAATATCTCAATGGTCTTCAAAACAACTCATGAAGCAGTGTATGTATTTTATAAATGAAGACACTCCTGCTCAGAAAGACTGAGATCTGACAAAAGTCAGAGCATCTATCCATTGTGTGGGTCAAGAAAGAACATTCTAAAATCTAACCCTATGGGACAAACTGTCTTTCTATTGGTACTGAAGCAGATTCTGCTTGATTAGACAGCCCTCTGTGTCCCCTTTTATCTCAGTGATACTATGGATCTATGATAAGCCTAAATGAATAGCTAAGCAGTTATCACTGACAAAAAATTAGAAAATAACTAGTTATTGTTGAATCACATCAAAGGAATCTAAATTTGAATTTGAGTTTTAGGTTCTTTTCAGAATTTATAAAATAAATGAACTCTTGGATTTATGATATTTTTAAATCAGAAATTCTCCAATTTGGAAAAGAGAAAATGTCCAACTAGACTGTTGTCTCAGAGTAACCTGAGAGGCCTTTCATGTGTTTTTTTTGTTGAAAGGTAGAACCCTTCCCCTTCAGGGGGAAGGGAGGGGCTTGTCTTTATGAGTAAGATATCTTGCCTCGCCAAGTATGTAGGACTAGGTAGTGGTAAGTGAGAGTAAGAGTCAATGAGGTTTTTTCTTTGGGGGGGGGGTAAAATTGTTGTTCAGTTACAGCTGCCCTGCATTTTCCCCCATTGCTCACCCCTACCCCATTTCCCCCCACGGATAACCCCCAACCCCAATTGTCTGTGCCCTTGAGTCCTCTATTCATGTTCCTTTCCTTGCCTCTTCCTCCTGTTTCCCCTGTTATCCCCCTTCCTCCTCCCCTCAGGTCACTGTCAGTTTGTTCTTTATTTCCAAGTCTCTGGTTCTATTTTGCTCATTATTTTATTTTGTTGATTAGATTGAATTCTGCTAATAACAATAACTCTTCAATGCCTCCATTTGTTCAATTATTTCTCCTTCGATAGAAGTATATCAAGAAACATAACTATGTTGAGATGAAACTAGCCCAAAAAATGACTGACCAGTATATCTCTGAAAAGGGCAATAACTCTAATACTGATGTTTTGAGATTGTCCCTATCTTGTTTGTTTGGCCAGTTGAACCAATACTAAATCATCCTTTCTACTGAAAAAGACATTCTTGAACCATGATGACATTTTCTAATGTAGTCATGGGTTTAGTGATATTGCCAAATCTTTTCTATTGGTACTTTCCTATGGTCCAAATGGCCTATCTCTGCATGATACTGTAACTTCTGTGGAATGAAATAAAGCTAACTTATACTCTTGGGAATTGGAACCAGCTCATTGAGATCATTATTGGAAACTGCCTTACCTGGTTTCAGAAGCTGTAACCCCCCATGCCTAAGGCTGAGTAAAAAGACATTGGGACCATAAGCCACTAAGGAGACAAAGCTTATCCTCCTGGGAGGGGCACAACCTCTGCCCCCTTTACTTCACCCTGCTTGACCCCAGGTGGATGACTGGTTAGCCAATGATGAGTAAGATTCCTCAAGGGAGGGATGACCTAAGACAGGCATGATTGTGAAGGGAATATCAGGGAAGGACTTAGGGGACTATAGAAAAGGGGTGATGGACCCTCACCCCTCAGCTTTGTCATAGCCTGAGTCCTCATTCTATCTGTACAGTTTCCTAGCCTCTTGGCTTCCCTCATCCCCCACCCAACTGAAGCCTGAAATAATGCAGGAAGTGGGTGCTGCCCTGTTCTGGAAAGGGCAGTTCCCCAGGGCAATCAAGCCTAAGAAAGAATGGATAAAATCATGTGAAACCTGCTTTGCTTAGAATGCCCTCAATTTAAATGATAAGGGTCCAAGCATAAAATGAGTTTGTTTCCCAAAGTTCCCTGGCACCTTGGCTATCTGACCCTGACTCAGAATAAGCCCTCATAGTTCTTTGAATGTTATCTATTGTTTGATCATTACTGCTTGACAATGACCGATGAGCTTTACCTTATTCCTATGCAAATTAATCCAATGAAAGCCCCTTGAGGAACAGGCTCAAGGCCCTTCTCCTTTGAGAGATTGGCCACCTTTCCTCCCCAAGCAGATCATGTCTTGGTAGAATTATTCTCATCCGTGACAGGTGGGGGGCAGGTTGGGCTCTGCTGGACAAAGCTCCACCACAGATCATTAATTCTCTATTTCCATCCATGAAATAACAGCCACATTGAAGTGGAAATACTCATCTTTAAATGCATCCTTATATAGAGAGAATCTGTGCTATCACAAGCTTTTTATTTTCCCTGAGAAGTCAAAAAGCAGAAATTAAACAGAGCAAAAACTGGGCATTGACTGCTGGCCCATGTAATACCTCTGATTCGAATATTTAGTCCAGTGGGCTGGCATCACGGCAAATGCCTCAGCTGCTGTGAAGCCTTGTTCAAAGTGAAATGGGCTGATCAGATGTGGCTTGTATTTTCCTTTATGTTTTTTTTTACTTGTTTTATTCTTGTTTTAAAAACCTTTGATTGGATGTTAAATGAGCTTTGCTCGCACTTTAGAATCATTCAGGAAACTGTATGCCATAAACATTGTATTTTAGGTACTGATTAAAACCATAACTTTTATTTTTCTGCTTCTCTCTGATTTCTTGTCTTTGGGCCATTACACTGCTAGGTATTACCTGCACCAGAAACTGCACAGGGAAAGACATTCAGCTTTATCAATAGTTGCTGGCATTTCTTTGTAAAATGATTTTCTTATAAGAGAGGTATGAGATTATTTGTAGATTTAATTTACTTGTTGTAACCCAAGACCATCATTTTGGTGGAGAGCTGACTGTATAATTACTATCTGACTCTAATGTTCCAAATTTTCATAGCACGGAGCACATTTTTCAGACAAGTATACAAAATATTTTTGGATGGTAAGTTTAGTCTTCGGCATGGTAAATATTACCTTAGTAATTGGGTTGTAAGTAAAACAAAATTAGCCTTTGTATTTATAAAAAAAATTGAAAAACAAAAATATCAAGAGATAAATGTAATTATTTTAAAGGTCTTAGTTGATAAATGCTTACAAGCTTTACATGAAATGAAATGGTTGGTTTGGAAGGGATATTACTTTTTTAAATCATGTTTGTGAATCCTGTCTTGCAATCAGCAAAATAATAGCAAGGTAATGTTTTCAAGTGTGTTTGATGGAATTATTGTTAAATTATGCTATCGTGGTTTTCACAAACTTCAAGCAGAGCGCTAACTTGAAATGCATTCTGAAAGAAAAGCTGACAGCGCTACCTTTCCCCTTTTTTTTGTTATTGACTTCTAGTCCAGAACTACATGTCTGGCATCCTTAGAAAAAGCAAATGTGTGCATATGGATGGAGAAATGAATTCTCCAAAGACTATTTTCTATTGAATCAGCAAGTCTCCATTATCTCCAGTGTGGTAAGGAATCATTTCTGCAGCCATTGAAAATAAATCTATGTTTATGTGTGTAATTTTGTCACTACAGACTTTTCAGAAGAGAATGGAACTCTCTAGGGCTGAGACTCCTGATGATTATGACCTTTCTTTGTCTTAATATAACAGTAATACTCCCACAAAAATAAAATCATGTCAAGAAATGTTTATCGAGTAGCTATTAGGTGCAGTGCATTTCACAAATCATTGTACCATTCTTTTCAGGGCTCAAAATTTTAAACTGTATTTTTGGTTGTGTTTACACACAATCATTTTTCTAAATTGCATGACTTTCTAGAATAAACATCATTCAAATTTGGGAAAGATCGCACATGAGTTTAATCCTCAATGACATCCATTCATTTGGTCACTCATTCATTCATTCATTCATTCATTCATTCAACAAATACAAATAGATTTTCTACTATACAAAGTCTGTCCAGAAAAACTCCAGCCATTATTAATATAATGAGAATGGTTTGTGTGACATTGATATAACCTAGCAGCCAGGGAGAGTGGACTCAAATACGCATGAATGAACAATGGTGACTTCATTGTACTAGTCAGTGGAGGTGGGTGGGTAAACAGAAGCACTTGAGTGAGCATCTATACTGTGTGGCCATCACATTCAAAATGACTGAGTGAGTAGAGCAACAAATCTGCATAAAATTTTGCATTAAGCATGAACATTCCTTTGTGGAAACTATTGGGATGATTCAGAAGGCCGCAGTTATGGGCAACGGGTGATTGGCAGCTTGAGCCTGCTCATGCAACACATCTCATGCAGAGTTTTTTGGCAAAACATCAAATCACCCAGGTGACTCAGCCCCTCTATAGCCCAGATCTGGCACCCCGGGACTTCTGGCTTCTCTCAAAACTAAAATCACCTTTCAAAGGAGAGAAATTTCAGAATGTTGATGACATTCCAGAAAATATGACGAGGCAGCTGATGGCAATTGGGAGAATTCTGTGAGAACCCACAGTGCCTACTTTGAAGGGGACTGAGACACTGTTGTCCTGTGTACAATGTTCTTTTATCTTCTATCTTCTTCAATAAATGTTTCTATTTTTCATATTACATGGCTGATATCTTCTGGACAGACCTCGTCCTTCTTGATATTCTGCTAAGTTTGGGATAAACGGTGATTAATGCAACAGATAGCACTGCTGCTATTATGAAGCTTGTCTCTCATTATTTCTTTACACATTAAAATTTGTACTAGCATATGAAGAATGCCAAGTGTCAAAAAGAGCAGGGTGTTGCAAGAGGGACTGAATGATTAAGGAAAGCCTCTTTGAGGAGATGTAGATGTGAAGAAATCAATAATAAGAGTATGAGTTTTTCAGGCAGAGGAAATGGTGGCCCCAAGGAAAGAAATAAGTATGTATAAAGATACGCTTTTATGTACAAGTACAGAGTCAGGTATAAAAATCTTGACTTATTATAAATTTAGAGATACATATATTACATATGAACATATATAGGTATTATCTAGCAAGTCTGTCATGGAGATAAAACTAGGTTATGAAAGTATGCATGAAAACTAAAACATATCATTTGCACATATAAAGCAATTAGAAAATAGACAGCTAAGCACATTTTTAAAATCTTCCAATTTAAAAATGGAAATTATTGAGAAAAAGGAAGTAACATACAAGGGAGCCCCAATAAGGTTAGCAGCTGACTTCTCAATGGAAATGCTCCAAGCCAGAAGAGAATGACAAGAAATATTCCAAGTAATGAGAACCAAAGGCCTGCAATGAAGACTACTTTACCCAGCAAGGCTTTTGATCAAGATACAAGGCCAAATAAGGAGCTTCCCAGACAAAAGAAGTCTAAAAGAATACACCTCTACCAAACCAGTTCTGCAAGAGATGCTAAAGGGACTGCTAAAAGGAAAGGAAGGAAAAGAGAGAGAGAGGAACATAGGTATGAAAATGGCAATGAATCAGTACCTATCCATAATGACCTTAAATGTAAATGGATTAAATGCTCCAATCAAAAGGCATAGAATAGCTGAATGGATAAGAAAGCATAACCCACACATACGCTGCCTAAAAGAGACCCACCTCAGGACAAAAGACCTACACAGAATCAAAGTGAAAGGCTGGAAACAAATTTTCTAAGCAAATAGACAGGAAAAAAAAAAAAAGCTGGGGTGGCAATACTCATATCAGACAAAATAGATTTCAAAAGAAGGGCCATAAAGAGAGACCCAGAAGGTCACTTCATAATACTCAAGGGAAGAATCCACCAAGAAGACATAAACATCATAAATATATATGCACCCAACATAGGAGCACCTAAATACATCAAGAAAATCTTAGAGGACTTCAAGAAAGATATTGACAGCAACACAATTATAGTAGGAGATATTAACACTCCACTGTCAAAAATGGACAGATCTTCTAAACAAAATATCAACAAAGATATTGTGGCATTGAACAACACTCTAGATGACTTAACTGATATACATACAGCCCTTCATCCCAAAGAAACTAAATACACATTCTTTTCAAATGCACATGGAATATTTTCAAAGATAGACCACATGATAGTACACAAAACAAGCCTCAACAAATTCAAGAAAATTGAAATCATATCAAGCATTTTCTCTGACCACAAGGGACTGAAACTAGAAACCAACCCCATAGGGAAAAACCCCAAACACTCAAAATCCTGGAGATTGAATAGCATGCTATTAAACAATGAGTGGGTCAAGAATGAAATTAGGGAGGAAATCAAAAAGTTTCTGGAAACAAATGAAAATGAACTCACAACGACCCAAAACTTATGGACACAGCAAAGGCAGTCCTCAGAGGGAAGTTCATAGAGATACAGGCCTACATAAAAAAGATAGAAACATTTCAAACAAACAACCTAACCCTACGTCAACAAGAACTCAAGGAACAACAACAAAAACAGCCCAGAGCAAAGAGAAGGAAGGAAATAACCAAGATCAGAGTAGAATTAAATGGCATAGAGACAAAAAGCACAATTCTAAGGATCAAAGAATCCAGGAGCTGGTTCTTTGAAAAGATAAACAAAATCAACAAGCTTTTAAGCAGGCTTATCAAGAAAAAAAGAGAGAAGATCCAAATAAACACAATCAGAAATGAAAGAGGAGAGATTACAACTGACACCACAGAAATACAAAGGATTGTAAGAAATTACTATGAAGAACTGTATGCCAAGAAATTTAAAAACCTAGGTGAAATGGACAAGTTTCTAGAAAAATAAAATCTTCCAAAACTCAATGAAGAAGAAGCAAAAAGCATGAATAGACCAGTAACAGCAGATGAAATTCAAGCAGTAATCAAAAAACTCCCAACACACAAAAGCCCTGGACCAGATGTTTTCACAGGAGAATTCTACAAAGCATTAAAGGAAGAGCTAACCCCTATCCTTCACAGACTATTCCAAAAAATCCAAAATGATGGAAGACTCTCAAACTCTTTTTAGGAAGCCAGCATCATCCTCATCCTAAACCAGATGAAGACACAACAAAGAAAGAAAACTTCAGGCCAATATTGCTGATGAGCATAGACACTAAAATCTTCAACAAAATATTGGCAAACTGCATCCAACAATACATTAAAAAGATTATACACCATGACCAAGTGAGATTCATCCCATGGATGCAAGGATGGTTCAATACTCACAAATCAGTAAATGTAATACGTCACATAAACAAAAGCAAAGACAAAAATCCCATAATCATATCAATAGATGCGGAAAAAGCATTTGATAAGGTACAACACCCATTTATGATAAAAGCACTCAGCAAAGTGGGAATGGAGGGAGCATTCCTCAACATAATAAAGGCAATATATGAGAGGCCTACAGCCAACATCATACTCAACAGGCAAAAACTAAAATCCTTTCCACTAAGATCAAGAACAAGACAAGGATGTCCACTTTTACCACTTCTATTCAATATAGTATTAGAAGTCTTAGCCACAGCGATTAGACAAGAAAAGGAAATAAAGGCTTCCAAATCAGAAAGGAGGAAACAAAACTATCATTGTTTGCAGATGACATGATAGTGTACATAGAAAATACTATAGACTCGGACAAAAAGCTGCTCTACCTAATAAATGAATTTGGCAAAACCGCCAGATACAAAGTCAATATCCAGAAATCAAAGGCATTTTTGTATACCTACAATGAAACAGCAGAAGCAGAAATCAAGAAAAAAATTCCATTCGTTATGGAAAAAAAAACCATAAAATAAAATAACTAGGAATGAACCTAACCAAGGAGGTAAAAGATCTGTATGCAGAAAACCACACAACACTGAAGAAAGAAATCAAGGAAGACACAAACAAATGGAAACATATACCGTGTTCATGGATTGGAAGAACCAACCTCATCAAAATGTCCATACTACCCAAAGCAATTTACAAATTCAATGCAATACCTATTAAAGTACCAATGATATATTTCACAGACATAGAACAAGCACTTCAAAAATTTATATGCAATGTAAATGACCCCAAATATGTACAGCAATTTTGAGAAAGAAGAGCCAAGTAGGAGGGATCACAATACCTGATACCAAACTGTATTACAAAGCTACTGTAATCAAAACAGCCTGGTACTGGCATAAAAACAGGTACATGGACCAGTGGAATAGAACAGAGAGTCCAGAAATAAGCCCAAGACTGTATGGCCAAATAATATTTGACAAAGGGGGCAGCAACATAAAATGGAGTAAAAATAGCCTCTTCAACAAGTGGTGTTGGGAGAGCTGGCCAGCTACATGCAAAAAAATAAATTCAAGGTGGATAAAAGATTTAAATATAAGCCATGACACCATTAAAGTCCTAGAGGAGAACATAGGCAGATATTTCACACAGCAACATTTTTACTGATATATCCCCTAAAGCAATGGGCATAAAGAAAAGAATAAACAAATGGGATCCCATCAAAATAAAAAGCTTCTGCATGGCTAAAGAAAACAGTATTAAGATAAAGAGAACTGACTGTATGGGAAAACATATTTTCCAATGATACCTCAGACAAGGGTTTTATCTCCAAAATATATAAAGAACTTACACGACTCCACTCTAAGAAGATAAGCAACCCAATAAAACAATGGGCAAAGGACTTGAACAGACACTTCTCCAAGGTGGACATACAGAGGATCCAGAGACACATGAAAAGATGCTCAATATTGCTAGCTATCAGAGAGATGCAAATTAAAACCACAATGAGATACCACTTCACACCAGTCAGAATGGCCATCATAAACAGAGTAACAAACAGCAAGTTTGGAGAGGTTGTGGAGAAAAGGGGACCCTAGTGCACTGTTGGTGGGATTGCAGACTGGTACAACCACTATGGAAAGCAGTATGGAATTTTCTAAGAAAACTAAAAATGGATCTACCTTTTGACCCAGCAATCCCACTGGGGATTGCTAGGATTATATCCTAAGAACCCTGAAACACCAATCCAAAAGAACCTATGCATCCCTATGTTCATAGCAGCACAATTTACAATAGCCAACTGTTGGAAGCAACCTAGGTGCCCATCAGTAAATGAATGGATCAAAAAACTATGGTACATTTACACAATGGAATTCTATGTAGCAGAAAGAAAGAAGGAGCTCCTACCCTTTGCAACAGCATGGATGGAACTGGAGACCATCATGCTAAGTGAAATAAGTCAGGAAGTGAAAGACAAATACCATATGATCTCACCTTTAACAGGAACATAATCAACAAAACAAACAAACAAGCAAAATATAACCAAAGACACTGAAATTGAGAACAGACTGACAGTCACCAGAGGGGAGAGGGGAGGGGAGATCAGGGGAAAAGGGGAAGGGTTTACAGGAACAAGTATAAAGGATACACGGATAAAAACTAGGGGGGTGGAAATGGGAGGGAGGTGGGGAGGGCTGGGGCATGGGCTGGGATGGGAGTAAAAGACAGAAAACTGCACAAGAACAACAATTAAAATAAATAATAAAACAAAAAAACTTTATGCAAGCATGATAAATGAAATGATGTTTGCAGTGAGTAAATTGCAGAAGAAAAAATAAAAATGGAAATTATTAATAAAAACGTTGAACCTTACAGTATGTATTTTCATATTCATCTAATTGTTTGTTCTTAAATTTCATTCACCTATGTGCTTTATAAAATATAATACATATTATCCAAATCAACAGGGTCTCTGCATACTTTCCAAAAGTCATTTACTTCTACAATGTCAAACAATGATTCATCATATGCTTATATGTCAAAGCTAAAGAAACATTCTGCTTCTTTGTGTGGTAGAATGTCTTGTTAACTTAATTCCATAGAGATCCCTTTTATCTCAAGATGTAGCAAGTGTTCTCCATATACTTTTCACCTTAAAAATGTTGTGTGAAATCACTTGACTAGTATTTCAAGGATCGTCCACAAATTAGGTAAGGAAAGGAAATTCTTCACCTTTCACCTTTTTATCTCCCTGTTCACCTAGAAGAGCAAATGAGCAAGGTTCAGGGGTTGAGTCCCTAAGGACAGCCTCTCAGCCAACAAACACATCACTTTAAACTAAAGCAGAATTTCTTCATCCAACTCTTCTGACAAAAATTTCAGATAATTGAATTATGAATTTTCCCTGATATTTGGTCAAGAATTTAAGCCCAAAACACTCAAGCTGCCCAAATCTAAATAGTTGATAGACATTTTGAACTTGAGATAAATGTTCAGTGCAACTTCTCCAGAGCAGTTACCACTGAAGGTTTACTGAGATTATCGCTTCTCATGTTGACCTGGGAGAGCCAGAGGATATTTTAAGGAGACTTGTGGATTCTAATAACAGAGTAAAGATAGCCTGAGAGAGAAATATCTGGAGAAAGTTAAGTTATTAGCTATCTAACAAAAGAACAAATGCTCTAGCTCTGTCTTCTTTACTGCTCCCTGGCACCCACCTTTCCTTACCATTCATGTACCAAGTTCTGTCCTATCTCAGGATCTTTGCTGTTCCTTCTCTCTGGTTAGCTCTTTCCTTGCTTCCCAGCCTCAAATAACTGACCCTCTATACTTTGTGTGGCAAAGAATTTGAGAACTTTAGGGTAGAGTTGGTCATTGAATATGCTGATTAAAAAAAACTAAAAAACAACAAACAAAAAACAATTCTTATCTGTGAAAATGTTCTATTACAAAGCAAAAACTGATTCGTGGATACCCGCTGAATTATAAAAGACACCCACTTACAGCTCTGTACTCACAGTAGTTAAAAAGCCAGTGGCATATACGAAGGCTATGTGTTAGTTGATCAACAGTATTCTTAAGTGTACTTTGGGTTATCTGTGATAAATCTTTAATTATTAAATATCACAGCAAGATTAATGTGCTGTAATCTCAAATTCCACTTACATGCTTTCCCTGACAAACATGTCCAATCTTTAAAAGTAAACACAAATCAAAATAGAGAAGATAAAATTCCTCTGAAAAACTACTCACAAATATCATTCTAAGGTGAAAAGAAGCCATATCTAACTTATTCACTATTTTGTAATATCAGTGCTAAAGGTTCCCAAATGAGTGTGAATATTCAAGGGCTGCATTTTTCAGCAGATGCATGATGGTGGTGGTGGTGATGATGATGATGATGATAATTTATCTTAAATACTTATGTGTGCCAGGCATTCCTTCTAAGCAGTTTAGGCACATTAGGATATATATTATTATTTCCATTTACTTGATAAGGAAGCTGAGATTCAAAAGGTTTGCCCCCAATTGTTACCAAATGAACCCATGGGGTGGGCCAGCTACCATTACTGAAACAAGCCCCCTCCCCTGGGGCCCTGGGGTCTTTCTGTATCATGGTTTGTCTTGCCTACCACCAGGTAGGAATTGTGGCTCTTGATACCAGAATTTGGTAAAAAGGAAAGGAGCTATTTATTCAAAAGTTATACAGGTTTACAGTAATGGTGGAATGTTGCCATTAAATACCCAAAGCCCCTTTGAAACAGCCACAAACACATATACACAATCCTGCCTTCCCTCCTTTGCCCAACCATGCCAGTCATAGGTACCATATCTCAGGAAAAAGAAACTGATATCCAGAGCTTGGGTAGACTCCTGGTTCATCCCAGTAATCCATGCTCAGCTGGGCAGATCTCCTACAATCCTCAGCACCATCAGCTGTGACACTGTGTTGTTTGCCAGTTCTTAACCCAAAACCACATGGCACCTCCTCATGGCCCACCAGTTAGAGTCCTTTCACCCTTTTCCTTCCCACATGGACTCGCACTGTCCTCCCCATTATCTCCCATAACCTCCATCCCACATGGTGGCCCTTTAGGTTAAATCCCAGCCTAGCACTTCCTCTGCAACCCCATTTCTGACTCCTCCCACAGTAGGCTACATCTGCTCGCGCTCCCTTATTTTCAGCCTTTCTTGGCTGCCATAGTTAGTCAAGGCAGGCGCCCTGGCAGGGAGCAAACCACCTCCAAGCTCTTATGCAGGTGCTGTAACCAGAAGGAGCTGCCTCCCAGTTACATCTTGGTTCAACATTATGCATACCTTCTGGCTCCATTCAGGCTGGAAGACTAGTATGCTCTTATTGATATGCAAATAACTCAGTGACACTGCTCCCTGTTTCCCTTCCCCCAGCCAGGCTTATGGGGAATATCCTATATTCCCAAACACTCCAAGCTCTGGGCCCCATTACAAATCCCCACTTCAGGGGGCCCTGTGGCCTCCCAGGCTACACCCCATTACAAAATCATATGCCAAATAAGCATCAGAGCTGTGATTTGGTCTCAAGTAATCAAGTTCCAGGTTTTGCGTGCTTAAGACCAATAACATTGTGCCTCTCAGAAGGGGTCCAGGTGTTAAAATGAGTTTGCATTTCATATTAAAATAAGTTTGCATGTGATATTAGTAAGCCTCCTCAAAAGAGAATGATGCTATCATGCTTGCTATTATACATACCAAGAAATGTATTGATTGCTTTTCAACACTTCACTCCTTTAGTATTAAGGCTAACAATATCTCTATTGTTAGCGTTACAATCATTGTGCTGAGGACATCTCAACCTTAAAACAAGTAGGTAACTTCTTTAAAGTCACAGAGTTAAGATTCAGCCCAGGGTCACATTCAGCCCAGGCCTATCTGGTTCCAAACTGATGTTTTTAAACCACTTCGTATTGCCTCCTTCTATATACTTTTCAAGATCCCTTGGATGTACAAGAGGCCACATGAGAGTATGTGAAGGCCTCTAAACCCTTAAAGTTTTATGAGGCTTTGAACAAGACAGGGTAGGCAGAGCCCAGTAACTCTTCTTTCCTGGGCATTCAACTAGTCCAGGTGTCTTGTATTATCCAGTAGGCTAAATCTTCACCTGCATTAAGGCCAGAGCAAATTTTCTCATTCTTCAGGACCCCAGGGAACACAGATGAAGGCATAATATCCTTTTGGTTTAATTATAATTCTGGATGTCACCAAATGCTTAGAGACTGTATCATGAAGGAGCTCTTAGAGAAAGGGCCCGTGTCATTCGTCTCTCCCACCTTGTCTGTATCCCCATTGTGCCTTAGTATCTATTTTCCCTCCAGCTACAGATTTCTTTAAATAATTTTTAGTATTAGTTGTAATTTTGGAAAAATGTGCCTCAAAGTTTCAAACAACTCTAATAGAATATCCATCATCATAAGAAAGTAGTTTCCCAATAGTGATGAATCTAATAATTAAAACTAAATATTAATAAGTTTACAGCAGATCAAGTCTTCCAAATGTCAAAATCAATAATCAAGTAAATATAGATCTGAATTTTATAACCAGATTGGTTGCATTAAGAAAAGCAATTTTTATATAGTACTATGATATGAATCTTTTAAATGGTTTTAGAAGAAATGAAATAGACCACCATTAACTAAACCTTATATAAAATAATAAAATAATTTAATAGGTAGAGTTTCTAAACTTTAAAATATGAATTGATCCAAGTGAAGTATTTTTATTTTAATTTTTCAACTTTCTTAGTCAATTTTCCAGGTTTTGATTAGAAATATTAATGTTAGTCTTGTTTCTTTTTCCACCTCATTTAACCTCTCTTAAAAGGGTGAGCATTTAGACCCTTTTAAAATCTTCTTTCCATGAATATTTCAGGTTTTCTATTTATTTATAAATAGAAATTCTTAAAATCATTTCATTTTGATGTCAGTTATCTGAAATCAGTCTCTCGGTCCTTGCCATCTTCTCTTCCTCCCCAAGCCTGTAAGCGTGGATGTAGTTTTTAATACCATTTTAATTTTCAGCAATTTCACCCAAGATACTGTCTAAGAATACCAGCTTTCAGAAAATACTTCATGCAAGAAATCATAAAATTAATACCCAAGCTGCCCTAAAAAATGGACCAAAAAAGCAGAACTATTTCTCCTCATACAAAGAGCATACTTTGATGCTGACAAAAAGAGAGCAGAAGATTTCATACAGGCTCTGGATGTATTACAATTTACAGCTGATAAGGAACAATCTATGATTTACTCACAAGATTCAATAATTACACTTAATCATAGGTGACTAAAAGATCTGGGAATCATTAAAGTTTGAGCCAAGATACAACAAATGTGAACCCAGCACAACTGGTTTGGTGACATTAAGTTTTTGATTGGCTTTCCTAGTCAGAATTAAGTTATTCCATATTACTTTGGAAAAAATACTGTAATTTCCTGCTTTAATGAGCTCTATCAGCTAGTTTGCTTTTATATTTTATAGCCCCCAAAATGCAAATAAGTAGAAATTATGAAGATATTTTCAAGACAGATTCATAAATTTATCTTAGCATTTTATCTTATGCTATGTTAGCATTTTACTTTATTTTTGTTTGTGATGCATTTTTGTTTATCATTAGCTTAAATCATCATAACGTCAGATCAACATTATAAGAACTGAACTATTTCAACACATTTTCATAACAAATAACTGTATTGACATTAACACAGACCACCAAAATTCACTGGTTAAGGAAGATATATAATTAATGCATTCAATATATGATTATTGATTCCAAAAGTAGGCAACGCTCAAGTTCTCTAAATAAATACACACACACAAATAATAGATTTAATGATTTCAAAAATAACTTTTCAACAGCAAAAGGTTCATCTTTTTGTCTTCCATCCCTACACTGGCTGAGTGTTTCAAAAATATTGTTGAATTTATCCATTCCTGAGACACATGTTACTTGTAATGCAGCTTATTTTTTGGAAGATCATGTATTTTCTGACTTTCTTTTAAAAAAATCCCCCCCTTTTAATTTTCTTGCTAGTGAAAACTCACCTAGGAGTTTAAATGGTATCATACTGCCCCACAGTCTATCTGTGTGGAAGTTATAGAAGGTATATTTCTCATTCATTACTTCACCGGCCATCCTTTTATTTTTTATTTTATTTTAATTGTTGTTCAAGTACAGTTTTCTGCCTTTTACCCCCATCCCAGTCTACCCCTCAGCCATCCCCCCTCCCTCCCGTTTCTGCCCCCCCCTTGTTATTGTCCATGGGTCCTTGATACTTGTTCCTGAAAACCCTTCCCTTTCCCCCTGAAATTCCTACCCCTCTCCATTCTGGTCACTGTCAGTCTGTTCTCAATTACAGTGTCTTTAGTTATATTTTGCTTATTTGTTTGTTTTGTTGATTAGGTTCCTGTTAAAGGTGAGATCATATGGTATTTGTCTTTCACTTCCTGGCTTATTTCGCTTAGCATAATGCTTTCCAGTTCCATCTATGCTGTCACAAAGGGTAGGAGCTCCTTCTTTCTTTCTGCTGCATAGAATTCCATTGTGTAAATGTACCATAGTTTCTTGATCCATTCATTTACTGATGGGCACCTAGGTTGCTTCCAGCACTTGGCTATTGTAAATTGTGCTGCTATGAACATCGGGGTGCATAGGTTCTTTTGGATTGGTGTTTCAGGGTTCTTAGGATATAATCCTAGCACTGGAATTGCTGAGTCAGAAGGCAGATCCACTTTCAGTTTTCTTAAAAAATTCCATACTGCTTTCCATAGTGGTTGTACCAGTCTGCAGTCCCACCAACAGTGCACTAGGGTCCCCTTTTCTCCACAACCTTTCCAACACTTGTTTGTTACTTTGTTTATGATGGCCATTCTGACTGGTGTGAAGTGATGGGGAATCATTGTGGTTTTAATTTGCATCTCTCTGATAGCTAGTGATACTGAGCATCTTTTTATGTGTCTCTGGATCCTCTGTATGTCCTCCTTGGAGAATTGTCTGTTCAAGTCCTTTGCCCATTGTTTTATTGGGTTGCTTGTCTTCTTAGAGTGGAGTCGTGTAAGTTCTTTATATATTTTGGAGATTAAACCCTTGTCTGAGGTATCATTGGCAAATACGTTCTCCTATATGATTGGTTCTCTTTTTATCTTAATATTGTTTTGTTTAGCTGTGCAGAAGCTTTTTATTTTGATAAGATCTCATTTGTTTATTCTTTCTTTTATGTCTCTTGCTCTAGGGAATATCAGTGAAAATGTTGCTGCGTGAAATATCTGAGGTTTTCCTGCCTATGTTCTCCTCTAGGACTTTAATGGTGTCACAGCTTATATTTAAATCTTTTATCCACCTTGAGTTTATTTTTTGTATGGTGTAAGTTGGTGCTCAAGTTTTATTTTTTTGCATGTAGCTGGCCAGCTCTCCCAACACCATTTGTTGAAGAGGTACTGGCCCTTTTAATCATGAAAGAAACTATTAGGGGCTCTGAACATTTACTCTTATTCTTAAAATTCTTACTGCACTTAGAATTATTCTATCACAAGTATTGTCACAAGCTATTTTCTAGAACATAATTTTTTTCTTACCCAAGGACTACAATAAAAATGTTATGCAAATTGTCAGTCTCTTTAAAAGGAAAATACCTCACCATCTCTCTTCGTAGCTATATTCATACAATATTACAGAGCTGAAACAGACTAGTACAGAAATAACTGAAACTGATAAAATTGGAAGAGAAATAACTGAAGGAAGTGCTAGTGTAAAAGGTGCTTGGTAGTCTAGATATTTTATGCCTCAGTTATTAATAATGCTGATAACAATATTAACAATAAGCTTTAATTGTCAGTGAACACTTCCTATTTTCCCAGTTTATCTTTTTAAATATAGCACTGAACATCACTGTGGTCTGTAATGGTCACAAAATAAATAATTACTGAATATTGACTGAATCCTCACATCAATTCTGAGAGGAAGATGATATCACTACCTTCATCCTATGAATAACAAAACTGAGGCATAAAAATGTTTAGTTAATTGCCTAAAACGTCACTCTACTAGTCAGCTGAGGAACCAAGACTTTAATCCAGATCCATTTATTTTAACTACTACTGTGCTATATTGCCTTTGGGGAAAGAATTCCTAGAAATAGGTCATTCTCAGTGAAGAAATCTGTTTCACAATATAAAAAATGATAGCCAGCCACCCATCTAACTTCATAAAATTAGAATTTCTTTATACAAAAGCCAGCAAAATTCAGCACCCACACATACATAAACCCCAAATCCACAAGACAATGTACATTATCATTGTTACAATTGACATAATCAGCATACTCCTAACACATATTCAATAGCATATGAATGAATGGCCCACTATGATAAAGATGGCTGCCATATTTAGTGTCGTTTATTACATGAATCAGTCCCTATGTGACATTATGTAATAACTGATTTTATCTTTACAATTCAGAGTTACCTCTGAACTGTAAAATAACTGATTATTTTGATCACCTACCAAATGAAAAAATGTAGCCCAGAGTGACACAGATACTCTGTGTAAACCCAGAACTTGAGCTTGGTGCTTTCTGACTTTTGATGCCATGCATGACCATGCTGGGTTTATACCAAGATTGCTGCAATGTTTCAAAATTAGGCAATCTATTAACAAGGATCATTAGGCCAAATGAGGAAAGCAACATCAATCATTAAGACAGATTCTGTAAAGATATTTACTGTACCCAATGCCATTTTTGATTTTTATAAAATTCACTTGGTATAGCAGAAATAAAAAATATCCCTCGACATGGTAAAAGTAAATCTTAAATCAACTGTCAACAACATACCTAACACTAAAAGCATTCCCAATAAAGTAAGAAATATATTTTTCATATTATCACCCTTATGTTTTAGCTTTTAGACATGTCAATCAATGTAGTATGACAGGAAATGGAAATAGTTTAAATTATTGGGGCAAAAGGAAAACAATCACACACTGCTTCTAAACTGAAACTATACCGTTAAATGAGATAAGAAGCATTTAAAATGGCATAAAGGTGCCAATCTCCTGAAAACTCTTCTAAGAATTATACAATTAAACATAAATTCATACATTCTCACAAGCTGTAGTAAAAGACACTCAGTAAAATACCTTAGAATAAAATATCAAAACATACCTTTAATGTAAGAATATGAACACTTTTCAGAAAATCATTCTAAATGTTGACTCTGGATGATGGGTTCATTGAGTCTATTATGTTATTTTCTCTATTTATGCTATAACATTTCCATAATAAAAAGAATGAACAATGAATGGTAGTCTGAGAATCAATGGAACTTCAGTTTTTGTCCCTAAGTTTGTGTCCTTGAACAAATTATTTAACACTTCTGTTGTTTCAGTTTCCTCATTTAGTTAAACATCTTTATTTTCTAGGTCATTCTATTGTATAATTCTGTTCTATTCTATAACAGCCTTCCTGTTGTTTATATACCTTGATATATTTTAATCCATAATGGTTCAATTTGTGAGAACCACTGTTGTGTAATATATGGGCAATTTAGCAAAAAACACAACAAAACAAAAAACAGAACCAAAATCAAAAAGAGACATTGCTATAACTTTTAAATAGCATATTCTTCCTGTTTCTTTGAGGTTCAAAACTGTTTCTTAATCTTTGAAAAAAAGGGAAGAAAGAAAAAATAAGAAGAAAAAAAAAGAATCTGGTTCCTAGCAGGATGCTGAGATGCCTTGGCAACGATGACTGCGGTCAAGGGTGGGGAAGACCCTACACTCCCAGACGATGTTTGCCATCAACACTGCTGCTACCTTCACTGTGGTCAAGGCCAGGCAACAATACTGACATAGTATAAATGTATCCAGGGAGCAGATTTTCACTTTTACTTGTAGAGTGGGTTTATTTTTATTTATTGATAACACACAGAAAAATGTTTCATGGGTTTCTGCTATATATGCTATATATAACTGATCCAAAATAAAGTGTAGAAAAATAAGAATATATTCAGAATAATTATATTGAAAATGGTTTTGATCTGTAATTATACATCCACAATGTTGATGTAGTGAACACAACAAGTCTATGTTTACTATGTAAGGGAAGCTTTGCCAAGCATAAGGGAGATGGCACGGTGATATGGGTGTTCCTTATCTTTTGTGTCAAGCTAAGGCCGCTGTTATAATGCAAGCGACAAGGAGGACATGGAGAAAAGCAATAATCATTATCAAGAGACATCAGATATCCTTCCACATTTAGAAAAAAAGAATGCCAAGGAAGTAGACTCCTTAATTTCCATAACCAACATAAAAATAACTTCAAGTCAATTTTTTTAAAGTTTACATGTAGGGGATGTATGTATGCAAATTAATGTCTTAGGCAATAAAGAATTGATAGAAGGTAGTGCCAGAGTGGAGGAGCCAATTCTAGCATTTCTTTGGTCTTGTTTTTCCATTATTAGATAATAGCATTTACCAAATATAGTTTAACATTACAACTAAATGAATATCCCCGCCCCCCAGGTTTCAATTGAGACTCTGCAATATATGTTGACTTTTTCACATTACTAGTCATCAAAATTTTCTATTGTTACCCTACTGATAGTTTAAGAGAATGCTTAGAAACTGAGTTTCCTTATACGATATCAGTACTCTAGAGATAGAGGACAGACTGACAGCTGTCAGAGGGAGGGAGTTTGGGGAATGAGTGAAAAAATAAAGGAATTAATTTTTAAAAATCCCTCTATAGACACAGAAAACAGAGTATGATGATTACTATTACCAGAGGGGAAGGAAGTAGGGAGAGGTAGAAGAGCATAAAGGGGGAACAAATGGTGATGGAAGAAAATATAAATAATAATGAAAACTATCAATTCTCTAAAAGATAAAACTATTAGTGTCCTCTATCTTTCATTTCCTTTCTAGTACTTAGAATACTGATTGACTACCATTGGGAGTAATGCTTTATTTCATCTTATTTGCTCAGATTTCTTAAAAGTTTAAATTGCAAGCAACTATTTATTTTAGAGAACGTAAATATAGGAAATGTATAGGATTTCCCTTGGTCCATTACTTTAAATTGTCCTATGATGCACCAGGAGGCAACTGGTGCAAGAAATGACAAGGTCTTTGCCAACAACTGAATAATATGGAATAACGAATATAAATACTGCAAAACAAAATTACATAAATCTTAGAATAGGAAGGAAGTCTTAGGCCAAACTCTCTCCCCATTCAGGAAGCTGTTCTAAAATATTTCTGACAAAGGGCACTTATGTTTTCTTGAAACCTGCCAGTGATATTATTGCTTCTCAAAGCAGCCTATTCATTTTAGCAAATCTTTTTGAAAAGTTTTTTCTCTTTAATGTGCAGTATGAACCAATATGGTGTGTAAACTGTACCTTTTTCTCATATGACAACATTCCACTTTTTTAAAAACAGTTATCTAGTCTACTTTCTTCCAAAACAAGCTCAAGTCTTCTTCTGGAGAATGATTTTCTGCTTTTTAACTGTTAATCATTAAAGAGAAGTTTGCCTAACCATTCACCCTTCAGATATCCAATTTGTTAACAAATTTAGATGCTAAAGGACCTTAACACAATACACTGAATTAAATGTAATACATGAGATGAGTACTAAGCAGTGTGCCATTTCCCTTAATTAAGGCATTATTCTTCCATCAATATTGTCTAGATTTTTTAATAGTCACACTCATTAATTGTACATCTGAGGTTTTAGTAAACTACAATTATTAGACCTTTGCACACTATTCATTAGCAAGCTATCTTTTCTATATTTGTCTTGCGGATTTGAAAACCCGGTTACAGAACTTTAACCACACTCTCCACATCTTCCATGCATTCTGCTTTTGCTCAAACCAGTTTCTTCATCCCGAATACTCTCTTGCAGCTCTACTGTCTGGAAAAAAAATAGCTCTCTCATTTATCTTTGGCTTAATCTTCCTCAACTCCATATTACCCTTCCTATTGGATCATTCTAACTGATAGAAGGACAAAAATCTCAACAGGAGTCAAACGCCACAGCTTTCTGTTTTAATCTGTCATTATATGCTTCCCCTTAAGCAGATCCCTCCCTTGCCCATTGTTTTCCAGAGAATGAAGCAAACACATTACACAAGACTCAGCTTATTCTGTGTTAGCCTCGATCAGTCCATATTTACTGGCTCAGAGCAATCTCTCCCTTAGTGCCTCCCTCTCTTATCATCATCATCATCAACAGCAGCAGCAACAGCATCATTATTTTGGGTTTTACAAGCATCTTTTAAAATACACTTCTGTAATATTTTGAGTTGTGAACTCTTTTTATAGAGACAGAATCTTGAGAGGTTTGAAGAGCTCTGCAAGAGCTTTGACACGCAGTGTGGAACTCAGGGTCAAATACACCCAAGGGTGTGTCCCAGTCCCACATGAGCGGAGCCATTGCTTCCTTTAGTGAAATTGAGAATAAAAATCCTATCTGTCTCAGAGATCTCGCAAGGATTACATTTTTACATTTACATTTTTGTAAAGCAAAGTGTTTAAATGATGTCTAGGTCAACATATGTTATCAACAGATATAATATATTATTAGTATATTACTTATACATTCCTAGATATGAAATGATCCTAAAAAGGAATCAGAAGTTAGCAGATTCTATGTTTTTAAAACATGAATCATTCAAGTGCCTGTGCCATTTTTGTACAAATAAGTGAATATTCTCCCCCCTCATCACTCATATCTCCAAACATACAAATCCTACCGTTCTGTTGATGTCAAGTGTAAATGCTATCTCTTCTAAAAGGTCTTCCCTGAGATTCTTCCCTGAAGCCTTCACTACCCTTAGACCTGATTCCTACACTTCAAAAATTTTGAAGGTGTGGGATTTTTGCGACTCATCTCTAAAGCCTATTATCTTGCTGGTGCTTAATAAATATCTGTTAGATGTGTCAATAACTACTCTTCTCAAGCCATAATTAATTCTTCCTCTCCTGACATTGTATGTCCTTATTGCACATAAATATTTAGCATGCACTAATGATTTGTGCATATGACTCTTCTGACCTATGACTTTTTCAAGCTTTTGAGTCCATCCACGTCAAATTGACCTTGGGCTGTTACATGATGTCTCAACACAGAATAGACACTCAAAATAAATTTGAATGAAGTGCTGCCTACTTTTCACTATTGCTAGTTTTGTTGTTGTTGTTTTGTTTTTATTTTGTTTTGTTTTTTTGGTCCTTGGAAGTTTTAAAATATGTACCAAAAAAGAGGACTAATCATTAAGGATCTGAGATACCTATTCTATAATTCAAAAAGATATATCTAATAAACCTGTTTTACCCCAAATATACAATAAAGTCTTAAAACTTGTAAATATGAAAAACAACTATCAGATTAAAAAATAGGCCAAAGTCTTAGACACCTCACCAAAGATGATATACAGATGGCAAATAAGAATAAAATGAGATGTTAAACATCATGTGTCATTAGGGTATTGCAAATCAAAAGAACAGTGTGATGCTAGTACACGCCTCACAGAACAATTAACATCTGAAACACTGACAAGCCCAGATCCCATCAAGGGCAGGAGCCACAGGAGCTCTCCATGACACTGGCAGGGATGCAAAAGGGGGCAGCCACTCTGGTAGAGGGTCTGACAGTTTCTTACAAAACTAAGCAGATTCTTACCATACGATCCAGCAATTGCACTTTTGGGTATTTAACCAAATAAACTGTAAACTTATGTCCACACAAAAACCTACACAAGGATGTTTATAGAAGCTTTATTTATAATTGCCAAAACTTGAAAGCAACCAAGATGTCCTTCAGTAGGTGAATGGATAAATTGTGTACATCAAGACAGTGGTATATTACTTAGCACTAAAAAGAAATAAGCTATCAAGCCATGAAAGGACATGGAAAAAGCTTAAATTCATATTAGTGAGTGATAGAAATCAATCTGAAAAGCTGCATACTGTACTACTCCAACTATATAACATTCTGAAAAAGACAAAACTCTGGAGACTGTAAAAAGATCAGGGGTTGCCAGAGGTTGGAGGTGAGGAGAAGATAAATAGGCAGGGCTCAGAGGATTTTAAGGCAGTGAAACTACTCTGCATAATATTATAATAGTGGATACACGTTATTATACATTTGTCAAAGCCCTTAGAACACATAACACCAAGAGTTAATCCTAATGTAAAGGGTACATGGGAAATCACTGTAACTTCCATTCAATTTTACTGTAAACCTAAAACTTCTCTACAAAATACAGTCAGTATATATATATATATATACTGATTTCAAAAACAAAAGTACAATAGGATCACAGAAGAAACAAATTTGTGAGGGTACCCAGGAGGTCACTCAAGCTGAGATAATACCAATAAGAATCACTATTTCTTGAGCACTAACTCTTATCCTGGCACAGTCAAAGCAGTTTGTGTGCACTTTCTCATTTAATCCCCACAACCACCCAATAAAGGAAGTACCATTATTATCTCCATTTTGTTTATGGCCTGAGACTTACAGTCAATAACTTTCTCACATTCATACAAGTCGTGTGGAATATAAGCAAGATATGAATCCAGGCCTGTCTGACCGTGTACCCTAGGGTTAACCATTACCCAATGTCATCTATCTTGAAGAAAAAGTAGAAATCAGGGGACAGCAGAACAGAAAGAGCAAACCAGGTGAAAAAAGTCAGATGTTTTTGGAAAATTTTCAATCTATGACAGATTTATGCCTCACTTATTTTTGTTTAATATTTCTTCAAAATAGCTATTGTGTTACCAATATAAACAGAGGCAACCAGTCCTTCTGTTACATAGGAATTATATATACATCTATATTAGTATTCAATTTACAAGTTTATAAGCAGTCTCTCTTATTAAGAAGGCTTAATAAGGAGAAATAATTTTTACAGTGTCAATCTTGGGACTAAGAAATTACAATTGCTATCTTTTTAATACTAGTAGTTAGATTTTTCTTTTTTCCCTAATTGATTTTTGATCATTTACAAATGTGCCCAAAGACAGAGCTGGGGATATCCTGAGGCTCAAACTCTCTTTTTTACTGTGATTAACAATTTCTAATACAAGGCAAATGCATTGTAGACTGAAGGAATAATTACTTGTACTTTTTGCTGGAGTGCTGTAAAAAGCTACACAATTTTTGTTGATCTTCTACTTGCTTGACTACAGCAATTGAAATTTATTGGAATGATTTATGACACAGTATTTCAGGCTCTAATAAATGACTTTGGGATGCTGGGAAAACTCACTGAAGTTAAAGTTATTATCTGAACCACATAGGGGTAATTAGAAATACAACCTACAGTGTTAAGTCAGCAGCAAGAAACACAATAAGTTATCAATTAAAGGCTTTGTATATATTTGAAGAAGGTGGTAAAAAATTTGCAATGAAAAGAAATTGTTCACTCAAACATGAAAGTCAAAGATTCGACTTAGAAAGCATTTTCTCAAACTATCTGGAGATTTCGATGGTGTCAGATGGCGACTGAAAAGACACCCAGAGGAATTCTCAAAATAAGTTACCAAAATTGCTTTGCATATTTGAAAAAGGAGTGCTTGAATATCTACAGATGTGGAGGTTTAATAAGGCAAAAATTTAAAAAAAAAATCCCTCTGCTTCTTCCCCCATGTCCTTGTCTGAGGAACAAGCAATATCCCTCCCCAAGCCACCATCTTGAAACTGACATTGGTAAATATTTTCAGCTAAATCAAGATAACAGTTGAAAGCATTTTGTAGTAGGAGTATAACAGCCTTTTCTTCTCAAATGCAGGACCGTAGCTAGCTTTTCTTCAATATTTCTGCCTTGGTCTGTTCTTTTCCTGCGATGCATAGTATAAAAACAGACTGAAAAATTCCTGCACCTTTCTGCTGTGGAATGGGGGCAGGAGGGAGGCAGAGGATGCCAGCAGAAGCAAACAATTTTCATGATTTTCTGAACAGAGTTACGAAAATAACAGAAATTGCCTCTGTGCATGTGTTTAATGTGTGAGTGCATGAAAAGTCTTGAAAATAAAGGGAGAAGCAGACATTTTCAAAATGTCTGGTTGTGATAGTTTTAATCTGAATCTGTTTGGACAAGAAAATAAGATCTAAAAGCAGATATACCTTGAAACATTTTCAGCCCATATCCTGTTGCTTTCATATTAAATATTAAACACCTTAAAACAACAAACAGCCATTAGATGTATGCAATTCTTTTCAATGAGTAAAATCTCTATGTTGTACAATGTAACAGCTACTTTTAAATTACTTTTAAATTATTAGGATTCCTGTGAAAATTCTGTAACCCAGAGACAAAGGAAACAGTCAATAAAGGGAGCCAGGAGGAAGATTTTTCCATATCCTGCTACTAAATCCCTAATTTAAATATAGGCATAAACTGTGAATAAGCAAATGGAACATTTGTGTGCAGCAGACATTTAAGTCTGAAAGGTAAAAGGTGGTGTTTAAAAACAATTTTAGTAAAGCATGTAATATAGAATTGGCAAATAGCAAAGATTAAATGTAGGGACAGGTATTAAATGATTACACCTTCTTCCAAAAGGTATTCAATGATTACACCTTCTTTCAAAAATCATTTCTCAGTATATGGATCAAAAAAAAAAAAAAGACAATTAGCTTTAGATAGTATTATAAGCAATGGACCAGCCTGCATGTCTTCACACAACCACCAGAAGAGTATCAATGAGTACTTCTCAGTGAGCTAAATCATAAAGCCTCAGGCTCTCAGGAAAAAAAATTTTTTTCACTGTAAAATTTGAGAAGATCATGACAAAAATATATAACATATACTTGCCAGCATTCCTACTGTGAAAAATACTAGAATTGGCCCATGGCCTCTTTGGCTAAGAAATTTAATGTAATTATTTTTTATGCTATTGTCTAGACTCTCCAGCACTGGCAGGATTTTTATTGTAAGTCTACATTAGAAGGAAATTAAATAAAGACCTAGGTGTTATTTATTCTATTGTAGGAACTCTGCATCAGGCCAGCCACCTTCCAAAGGAACGACTGTGGTTTAGAAAATTAACCTGAAGGTAATGGTATTTATGGGTAAATGCAGAAGTCAATCTAGTGTTATACTTAAGAAAATGTGTCCCTCAATGAGAATACTGAAAACGAAGGCTGTAGAGCAGGCATTCTTGAACTTTGAGAGGCATTTGGTACTTTATTAAAGAGGAGACTCTGTGTCAGTATGTCTGGGAGTGTCCTGAGATTCTACATTTCTCCCAAGCTCTAGGTTGTGCTCACACTGCCAGTTAGCAGACCACACCCTAAGCAGACAGATATAAAGTGCTGAGAAGTGTGATGGATAGCATCAATCTGTTTAAGAAATATTTAAGTAATATGCATGTAAATTATATGGTAGTTTTTCCCCTTCTTATAGTTTCCAAACATTATAGGAAGGACATATTAAGTACTTTTTTTAGGCAAAAATTGCAATAGCAATTGGACTCTGACACTTTAATTGCTGAATTTTTCAGCTGCAGAAAAAATTCAAGAAAGACTGTTTCTTCTAAATAATATTTTCCTTTGTCCAGCTTTAAAAAGTAGTGCAACAAAAACAGAGAATGTGGTTCTGTCTTTGATTTTTTTCTTTAAATTCAAAAGTAGACTCAGTAACTGTCCTTAGAAGCCATAGTAATGAACTGCTGAGCTACTGATGTCAAGAAATCTGGGGATCTCTACGGACTTAATGTTACCAAGTCACTCAGAGGTTCAGCTTTTGCTTCCATTGGCTGTAAAAGGGACCACAATATAAACAAGACAGATATCAGTCAAATTCTCCTGGAACATAAGTCTGGACTACATTTGAATTCACCATCAGGATTTCTTTGCACGTAAGTCTGCATTAGTCCATTTGAAGCCAGGCTCATTTTGGGGGAGTGGGAAGGGAGAGACACTGTTCATCTCAAAAAGGCTACCTACATGCTAGCCTGTTGCTTTTTAGTTGGTCCTGCAGACTTTCTGATAAGCTTTAAATTTATATGCGCCAGTACTGTAGGCTTAGAACTGACATCTCACATCCCATGACACTAAGAACTTCATATTGCTCAACAGAGTCAAGTCAAAGTATTCCCACATGCTAATCTAAAATTTAGCATATGAGGAGCAGCTACTGCATCATCTTATTTCTTTTTTTAAAAAATACATTTTATCGATTATGCTACTACAGTTGTCCCATTTTGCATCATTCTATTTCTAACTTGTGGTTTGTTAGAATTTCTAAACATTGTGTAATTTTTTTTTAATTTTTGAAAGCCTGGGTGTGTTGAAAATTTATTTTTTTAAAAAGAAAAGAATATAACAATCAAAATTTAGTGATTTTATATATGGGATACTTTTTCTGCTAAATGGAAAAAGAAACACTTTAAGGCCTTCTTTTATGTAGCAAACATAAGCTGAAGTCACAATTAACTGTGGATGTAAGTCCTTCTGAAAAGTGCCCAAAGACCTTACAGGTTTCCCCTCATCTCCCCTGGTCTTTTATCTAAGCTTTCCTTGTCATGAGTGAAGCCTGTGGCAGGCATTAGAGATGCAAACCTTACAGGAAAACAAAGAAAGGTTGAAAGAGAAGGTTCATTTTTTAAAACACTACCATTTTTTAAAATTTATTTTTATTGTATTTTTCCATTACCATTTATCCCCCTATACCCTCCGTCCCTCATCTCCCACAATCACCACATTGTTGTCCATGTCCAAAACTCTACCATATGAATGTAAAATATAGAAAGTATCTATTCCAGGTTGAATGAAAAATACAGTAAAAGAATATAATCTTAGCTTAAGGGATTTATTTCAAAATCCTAATTCAGCTAACAAGGCAAAAGGTACTAATGCATATGGAGAGAGATATATAGTATACATATATATTATATAGATAGATAGATAAATAGAGAGAGAGAGAGAGAGAGATGCATATACACATGGAGATATATGCCTTTTTAGTTCACATATCAGTGCTTGCGACTAACCAGTCTGGTTTAGTGTCATTTTCCTGTATTTGTTTCATTCATTTTTATATTTCAGTTTTTTGCTCTTTTTAACTTTTCCACTAGCATTCAAGAAGAATGAGAGAAAATAAGCATTCACGTAAGTATCACAAAAAGGCACTTTCATAAGCTTTTTAGAAACATCTTTTTGGTTCAGTGAAAGAAGGGATCTGTTATACTTTTAACATGAGGACCCACTTAGTTCCAATGGACTCCATCATATGTTCTGTTTGGAGCAGCTGTTAAGAGATTCCTGCTTTATTGTTGATCCAGAAGCCAATATATAAGAGCAAACAAGAAGACAACTTAATGCTATGCTTAAATTATTCTCACTTTGTCTGTTTCTCTCTTAAATGTAACCTTAGTATATCCTGATCTGCAAAGTGCTTTCAAACAAAATATATATGAGGTAAAGGAAAATAATAAAATCTCAAGCTTAAAAATGAAATATGCATTACTAAGTACATCATTATAAAACACGATCCCGACACTGGAAAATGTTACAGGACACAAACACAAACACACACACATGCACATACATATGGGTGAGGTGGAACCTAGGCCTAGAAACAAACACTAGAAAACTATCAATCACAATACCATTTATGGTTTACTTTTCAGGATAAACATATTAATTTAAATTCATCCTCATAACTTTTAAAAAATAATTTCCTTTTTAAAAAGATGTTTTGCTATGTTATGAAGGTACATGCTACCCACATGTGAAAAGGAAGTATAAACATCCACTCCCACAGTGTTTGGTTGTTGTTTAAACAGGCATGCACATTTCATTAAAAGCAAGTAACCTAACAAAGTTATTGAATTTCTGAATTTGATAATACATACTCTCTATTTTCCTTAAATGCTGCTTCCTGTTTGAAATTTGCGATAACACAGAATCAGTGTGAGTCATGAAAAACTAGCCTTTCTATGTATCGTTAAACAAAACCTTTCACTGTTGTAGTCATTGATGCTACGAATCTTTTATTTCCACTGATGCACTTTAAAGGAATTTTGGGTAAGCTACTGATCATTTCAGATCTACTGACTTAGTGTGGCTTTGATGAACTGCTGATACTTAACCTTAGATATGATAATAACAGGGATTGACATTTATTAAGCATTTAAGTTGCAGAGAATTTAGCAAAGATCATACAGCTAGTCAGTGGTAGAATGTGGATGAAAATCTTCTTTGTTTTATTTCAAAGTATCTTAAACACTGCATTGCACAGCTCATAATAAAAGCTTCTTATCCATGAGAATATATTGTAAGGTGCAGAACTGAGAGGTATGGATTATGAGTCTTTCAATTGAGAAGGAAGAAACATCCTAGTACTTTATTTTTACCACTTGCTGAGACTGAATCATTGATGTACCTAAAGCAATTATAAAGTAAACCACAAAATCTAGACTTTTCCTAGACTGTCAAAGGTCAGTATGGGTTATTTACAATGCAATATCAAACAACATAAGACAGGAACAGAGACACATCTATTACATAAACAAAGTCTGCAAAGGCAATTTTCTTCAGAAAAATCTCAAAAGTCTTTGGAGCCGAAGAGGTACAGTTATTGAATTTTCATTAAAAAGTCTGTAGTACACAACTGAAGACAGTCCTTCAAGTCCAGACAGACCAGCTGCACAAGAGCAGATACATTTGCTGTTTAAATAACTCTAAAAAAAAATTCAACTTGTTTACCAAAATCTATTCACACTTGTTGAGAAGCTTCTTTCTTCACTTATCTGAATGTGACAATGAATCAAAAAGTACCTTCTCTTCTGTTACCAGATGTGATAATGGAGAAGCTCAGCTCCTCGCCAGAGGCTGGAGGATGTCTCTTCAGTGCTCTGTGAGAGGAAAGACTAATTTTTCCAAGTAAAAATCCCTCCCTAAGGAGTTGTATTAATGAGGTCCTCAGCAATGCTTGACACTTCACTATGCTAATTATTTCAAGCCGACTGGCAAGAAGATATTTCCAGTGTACTATACTAAACAAATCACCCACATGAACTGTAATCCCTTCCCCACTTGATATTTTCACAAAACATGGAGCTTTGTTCATTGTATTTGGCTGTTGTGAAGACATTTTAATCTCCTCTGACAGGACCTGCTCAAATGGAAGTGTGCATAGAAACAACTAGCAGCAGTTTGCTTGTTCCAGATGTGTTCCCCAGTACTTGTTAGGGCAAAGGTTTATTTCCAGTTTCCAGAGATAGCATCCATTAACATATGCCCTTGATGAATCTGACTTTTCTTTCCAAACATTGGGGACACACACACACACACACACACACACACACACACACAAACACACACACACCAAAACTTCTGCCTTCCTACAGAATTCATTCTAGAGTCAGGAAACAAGGTAATTTCTGTGAATACATGACGTATATAGTATGTAACATGGTAAGATAATACAACAAGAAAGAAGAAAAGGAAGTGTGAGTGTGTGACACTGAAAAACATAATGGCAAGAGAAGATCCCACCAAAAAGGTGACCTTATAAAGATCAAAGGCGGTAGGTAAAGAACCATGTGAGCATCTGGAGGAAATGTGTTACGGACGCAGGAAAGAACACACAAAGGCTCAGAGGTGGAAGGAAGCATGGCGTATTTGAGGAGGCCAGTGGGGTTGGAATAAAGTAATTAGGAGGTAAAGAAGTGGGTATGTGTGGGGGGGCAAAGGAAGACCATAAAATGGAATAGGAACATCTAGGTCAGTGGCAGGATTTGGGGTTTTACTCTGGGTGATATGGGGAGTGGTGATGTGAGTGAGTTTAAGCAGACAACATAATCTGATTTATTTTAAAAAAGATCATTCTCAGCTTCCAAGAGAATTGATTAAAATGCAGAGAGCAATTAGTATGCTATTGAAATAGTGAGAAGTGGTTAAATTCCGATTACATTTAAATTATAATCAAATCACACTAAGGTAGAGGCTACAAGATTTGCTGCTGGATTGAATACAAGGAATGGTATAAAAGAAGAAGAACTAATGACTTCAAGTTTGTTTTGTGTGTGTGTGTGTGTGTGTGTGTTTTGTAAAAGCAGCAGAAAGTATGATTGTCACCTTTGAGATGAATAATATTATAAAAATACATATTTTGAGAGGAATGCCAGATTAATTTTAGAGAACTAAAGCTTGTACAAGATTGGGTAGTAAACTGGGTATATGAGTCTAGAATCTGGAGATAAAATTTGGAAGTGTTACATAAGGATGGTATTTAAAGTCATGAGAAGTGATGGGGTCTCCAGGGGAGGGGGTATAGATGGAAAAGAGAGAGGCCCAGGACTAGCCTCTAGGGGTCTCTAATAATTAACAATTAGGGAGATGAGGAACTAGAAAAGGAGACTGTTTTGAAAAAGCAATCAGACAAAGTGTGTGGTTCTGGAAACCAACTGAAGAAGTGTTTTGAGGAGAGTGATCAACCATGTAAAGTGCTGCTGGTAGAACATGAAGATGGACTGAGAACTGACATCGATGGCCACTATTGACCTTAATAAAATATTGTATATATTATTTTTGTAACTAAATTCTAAACTTCCAAACTTGTCAGAATTGTCTTAGACTGGCAATTGAAACTCAGAATAGAATTCCTAAGTTTTTTTGTGCTTACACTGTCAGAAACTCTGAACAGCATTTTCATTCAATGTATGATACTTCAATATAGAATATAGGGGTCTTCTCAAGAAAGTCTATTTCTTCCCCTTGTTAACACATGCGACCAGACCCCAATAATAGTGCCATAAATATTTAGACCTGAAAGTGATCTCAGACTTCATCCATTGGCCAGCTTTATCACTTTACTGGATAAAAAGACAAGCTGACAGAGGTATTCATCCAACAAAGGAGCAAAAAAATCCAGCATGCCTACATCAAAATGTATTGCTATTTCCCTTTACTACAATGCCCAAGCACATTACTTTCAATTAATCTAATGAATTATGTTCTTTTAAGGCAGGTATCCCTTCTTATAGCCATTATACCTAGCATAAGAAAGAATGTATTCTAGAACTTTATTGTTTTTAAAATCAGGTTTACTGAGTTAAAATTTACATATAGGAAAATACCCTTTTAAAGCATATAATTTGCTAAATTATGACAAAAGCATGAAGCAATGTAATTGCCACAGTGACCTAGATATAAAACAATCGCATTAACTCAGAAGTTCCATTGTGTACTGTTATGGTGAATCCCTTCCTCTCACACCCCTCTCTGAAAACCACTCATCAGATTTTTCTCCTTAGAGTTTTCCATTCCTAGAATGTCCTTAAGTGGAATCATACATATTACTATTTAAAACTGTATCATAAGTAAATACATACTAAATTTAACTTAAAATGCTTGAAATGTATCTTTCCCTCTCACTACCAAAATTACGGTTTTAAGACATTCCTCAAAGAGCCTTTTAATCTCTGGCTGTGAACTCAGTGACCAGAAGTCCTCTAGCCCCATTGAGTTTATTCAATCATTGATTCATAACTTATCATACATTTATTAATCTAACATTTATTGTCCTTAGCAATATTCAATACTCCTTCACTGTTATTACTTACACACACACACACACACACACACACACACACACACACACGAGTTAATATAAACATTCTTATTTTTGAACTGTCTCTGCTCCCCCAGGCTCTTCTAAACACTCAGCAGATCACCCAGGACTGCAACTGCCCAAAAAGCAATGGTGGATTTATTGAAAATGTGCTGGCAATATCAACCATCAAATCACAGTGTTGATTTTCAGCAGTCCTAAATTTCAGTAGTGGCATTGGAATGTAAAATTAGCACACTTGAATAAAATGTACATTATCTTTGTTTTTCATTTAAAATCTCTTAGTAGCACATATGTATATTTCCCTAGTTTTCCCTACCAGGTACCTTTAAGATAAGATTTGGTGTCTCGCCCTGCACCAGAAAGAGGGGCTGACAGGGCATGAAATCCAGGGGATAAAAGGGATCTAGCTATTTCTCTTTCAAGAATTTTTTTCAGACCGAGCCAGAAACTGAGAAGACAGAAGAAACTGGGACAACCCAGTGACAAGAGAGCAAGAAAGAATCATGTCTTTTTGCATGAAAACATATTAACTAAAGAGCCTGGCTTTAATATTAATAGTTTTAGTTATAGCTAAGCTTTAAAGTTAATAAAATTCTCATTTGTATGTTGAGCTAAGGACACGAATACCATGTTACAGATTGGAATGGGAATTAGCAATAAAGAAAATTAAAGAAAAGAAAAAAATATTCATAGGGTTTTAAACACACATACATATATCCACTCATGCCAGGTAACAGGAAGGAATCTAGATTTTTTTTTAAGTGACCTTTATGAAGAAGTTCACACTATTCATCATTTTGTTGCACTTTTCTGTGGTGTAACCTAAGACTTTTTTTCACAAAAGGTAGCTTTTAGTTTTAGAAAATTATGAATGACCTGTTTACTGCAGTAGGAAATATTATGCTGTTTCATTCTAGAGACCATAGAAACAGAACAAAACAAGGGAACAATAACAAAGGAAGAGAAATTTCAATCTTAAGAACAGAAACTTATTCCCTCCATTTAGCCCTAGATTATTAATTTGCCACCTCTAGCTAGGATTTTAAATATATGCCCTTTTCAGGTTATAATTTTATAAAACTGGGCACATTGAGCATGCAGTATGTATTAGAATATTGTTCTGTCTCTGCATAGGCTTGATTGACCTTGACTAAATGTTGGAAAAACAACCTTCCTGTCTTTTATTCTGGATTGTAATTCACCTTCTCTTAGTTAAGTATTGTTCTATCATTTAGAACACATGGTCTGTTCAAGCAGTAGCTACAGGTTCAATTCAGCACATTACAGAAAAGTATTCTTGTAATATAGTCAATGTGGGAGATCTTTGGTTGAATGAATAATCAGTACCGCTGCTACAATGGATATAGCAGATCTCCAGAATAGACAACTTCAGAAAAGTGAAAACAACAAAAACAAAATTAGAAGGTGAATAATAATTCCCTGTCTTTGGAGCCCGGTGTACTTTATTATTAAACATTCATTTTCAGCCTACATCAGAAAAATACTTGAAGCAAATGGAGATCAGTTTTTTTTAATTTTTTTTCTTTTCTCTTACTTTTCTTGAAGAGGGCATCTCATTAACATTAATAGAAACTATGCCCAGAAAAAGCCATTAACATTAATGGAAACTATGCATAGAAAAAGCCTTAGATTAGCTGTCGGTCTTTTAAGGAGTTTCTGCATTGCCGCCTGTCCCAAGAAGACAAAATGGAAAGCTACTAATCACATTTTGCCTCATCTCTTTAAATTATATATTTCATTAAATTATATTTAATAAATCCTGAGTTGGAAATAGCATAAGGAAACTCAAGCAGCAATAATATTTACTCTCCCAATAAGCCCAGAGCTTTCACAACCCATGCATCTTATTGAAAGTCACTGGGCAAGTTATATGACCATGATTCTCATGAGCATCTTTTTTGTGCTTACAATTAGGCTGTCTGCCAGGAGTTGAAATGATTAGCAGTAAATATAAATTTAATAGCTCTGCTTTGCAGTTCCCCAGTCACTCTTAGTCCCTCCATCCACTGGGAAGTTGGTGTGAATCAGAGCCTATCAACCAAACATATGACAATAACCAGATCTGCTGGGCCTGGGGGAACCTTAAAAAGGCAAGGTAAAGTAAAAACATAGAAGCAATCTTTATTTAATATTTCACCTTTCTACCAAACACTGCTGTAATAAAGACAAGTTTTAAAAGAAGCTTAAAGCATTATTAAAATCACAAATGCTCTAAATTTTTTTAAATGCTGCTTGAAAAGGTGTGGGAATTTTTTTGTCACTGGAAATAGGATTGTGAAAAACATTTTAATTTCAAATATAGTTCTACCTAGTTAGTCAAGTTACTCAGAGTTGGACTCTAGATCTACTAGTAATTTCTCAACTTCTTTCATATCATCATCAGGGTTCCACAGAAAACTAGCAATAGGCTATTATTTTTCTAGATAATTCACTATAGTTCTTATCACTTATCTCTCAATATGAAAGATAGCAAGGATCAGGACGTCTTATGACTGTGCTGTAGAATGATGATCAAGTAAATAAAATATGAAAGCCTTTATGTTACTTTGTTTTTAAACCTATCAGCAATAGCACCTAAGTCTTAAGTCACATCAAAGTATTCCTCAGATTTTCATCTAGGTATAGTAAAGGTCAGATAAGATAAGAAGGGAAAGAAAAAGGGTCAGCAGAGAAAAGAGCGGTTTTAGGTTGGCCTGATGGCAAAGGGCTGTAAAACCCTTCCCAAGGAGAATCAAGTGGGCATGAGCCTCCCCCTGACTTGATCCCACTGTTCTCTCATTCTTCTCTGGGACTTCCTTATCCTTTTTGCATAGGTTTCCTCCTTCATCACTATTCCATATGTAAAATGGCTGAAAGATTGATTACCTAGGTAAGAGAAGAAAGTTTAAGACATGGCAGCTTGATCAAATACTTTTAGAGCTGTCAGGTCGAACAGAGATGTTTTTGAATTTTGCCTTGAAGTCTGAGATGTTTGTTTTGCTCAACATTGTTTGGCACAAGATAAGAGCGACAATTGAGGATATTTCTGAGAAGAATTAAACTTGGTAGTACCAGGATAGGGCAGGTCATGGAAATATGGGAAAAGAGAAAGAGAAATATGCTGAGCAATGATGACATTGTTCATCCCCTGGATTCAGCCTTTCTTTAGTCCATTAGCCAATGCATCTGCTCTGATGCTTTAGCCAAGTTGAGTTAAACTTCCAACTTCTGCATTTGAAAGTATCCAAACTATAACATCAGAAAACATCTGAGTACAAGCTTGACCACTTCATACCCATTGGCAATGAAATTTTGGGTTTAAACAATAACTGTTCACACTGATGGACTTCCAAGATATGAACAATTTTCCTCTTAGGAAAATAAAATGAATGCCATGGAGTAATTTTTACCTTATTTTGCTTTTGAATACATATCTGATGCTCAAAAATAGTACTCCAGGATACCATGAATTGTCTAAATCCAAACACTCTTAATAAGCATCATATAAAATATGAATAAACTTATCATGACTAGCAAACCAAACTGAAGCAAATTAATCCTCAATGTGGTAAACCTCAAAGTAAATCTCATGATTTTGCTAATATCTTAGTTGATATCACAGAAAGCCAAATGAATAAGGGAAATTATCTTATATGAATACCTCAGTTTTATAATATTTATTTAAATAATAAAGCATTTTCTCTTGAAGTTCAAATGATGCAAAACTAGAGCGAAGCAAAGTTGGCTCTCTTCGTTCAAAGTTCCTATTGCTTCTGCTTAAACTAAATAATTGGAAACAGTTCATTCTACATACATTCTCTTACTAAAACTGGGCATAATTTAGAGAAGCAAGATGCTGAGAAGTCTACTCCCTTAGCAGATTTCCACTTGAATATAATTGAAAGGGTAGTTTTTCTCCCACAGAGAAAAGGGAATTATAGAAAGAAAATTATAGAATTATAGAAAAGAAAATTATAAATTCAAATTTATGTAGGAATTTTGTATTAAAAATAAAATAATTGTCAGGTACCCAGAAAGGGTGGCAGCCTACCAAGTTTAAGAAAAATTTTATCTTATTTAAATAACATGCAAAGTTTCATAACCAAGCTCCATGTGTCCTATTATAAAAACAAAATGTTGTATCATCCAGATGTAATCCAGTTGTCAGGTAAATCACTAACCAAGCCCAGTGTTGAACTACTTACAACCTTACTTTAGGTTTGGCACCATGGCGATGGGAATGACTCTCCTTGAGGACAGCGACCTTGTCTTGTACACCTCTGTGCTCCCTAAAGTGCTCTGTACAGAATTGACACTAAGCTCAATAAATGTTTCTTCAATGAAGGAAGAAAGGCTCTGCTGCCACTTACAAAACATGGCAGTTTCCATCTTCAAAGCCCTTCTTTGACATTAGTTCAGCTATCTACATTTACTGACGGTAAAGGCTGGAGAGGCTAAGCGGGCTGTTAAAGGCCAGAGGGAGTAAAACCCTTCTGTCAGGAAGCAGAAAGTTGCAATTACTGATTTTCAGTCATATGTCCCTATCTTTATTCTGGGGGAAATTTTTTTAAATGAACAAACATCTAACAAAGGCAAGGCAACTATTGGTTATTCTACCACTGGGAAAAGTCAATGGTAGTTAAATAAACAAATACATTAGATGGTCCCTACAGCTCTATCAAACAGTGCTTTTTGTTGTGGTTTGTGTACCATGATGCAGAATTTCCTGCTTCCATTTGCAAACCTGAAACAACTTCCAGGTGCCACAGGCTGTTTATGCAGGAATTGAAATGCATTTGACCTAAAGCTTATTTTGCTCTTGCAAAAGTGTGTTAATTGTATAGATCTAAATGCAGTAGCAACATCATCATTTCAAAATAGATATGAAGACAATTAAAAAACCTACAGACCCCTACTGTGAAGTAAAGTACACATGGTGACTGTCAGGTGTGTCTAGGGATGCTACTTCACGTGTTTCTTTACAAGCTAAGCTCATGTCCCAAACTCTCACCTCTTTAAAATATCTTATTTTGCTATGAATTTGGGAAAAAAAGACTCTTTGGTCATATACTGCTTCAGCTTTCAGCTGTGTTTCCTTTTATTCCTTGGAGCCTCGACTTTCTCAGAGTAGCTTCTTATAAGCAAAAAATAATGAAAATATCTAGTGTCTATATATTTTGTAAGGGAGTGTGGAGAGTAGTCAATGAGACAGAGAAATAGTCAGGAAAGTGCTCCACATAAATTCTAAACATCTGGATTTCTGGGCTCTTTTACCTTGCCATCTATTTCTTTCCTCTCTACCCTGCTGAGATCTATGCAATTAAGCCCTAAGAGATATCCGCCTTTAACTCCCAAAGCAACACTTGATGGGATAAAAGAGGAACATATTTTCATCTGCTCAGTTACATTTATTGCGTGTATAACACTATATTTAGTTTGGAAGTTGATATCTTAAGGAGTGGGGAGAGAGGAATACAAGGGAGGTAGTGAGGTTATTGCCATTTAGGACCAAGAGTATAAGAACTGATCTAAAACCAGTGCCCAGTGGCCAGGTGTCAAAATCTTTGTTTGCAGGTAAAAAAGGGGTCACTCATGTGAGGTCTTATAAGCACATAAATACTCAAGATGTCATAGATCTGTAGAGCAGGACAGGTCTTTATATTACCTGAACTAACATTTACTGTTTACAGATAAGGAAACTGAAGCCTTGAGACATTACTTCCCCAAATCACTTTTCTAACAGGCGAACAAGTGAAAACTAGACAACATTTGTTTGCTTATGCTTTCAATTTCTCTTTAAATTATAAACCTCCAAAGAAGCAGAACACCTATAAATGTTAATTAGGAACATGTATAGCTGAGGCCTTCTCTTGTCTAGTTACTTGAACATAACTAAACATGCAGTCTGAATCAAACAGAAACACCTATTTGTGAATGTTCCAGAACAATGATCCTTTAGATATGAAAACCTCACATTCTCAAGGCAAAGAACTTCAAGGTAGTCCAAGATGAAGTCAACCAGTCAAGGAATACAACTAGGGAGAATCACTAGAGTGGTCTAATGTTGACTTAGAACTATAATTTTTGAAGAGCAACAAAAATGGTTTTGAGATATAGCTGCCAATGTTAACCAAAACTAACCAGAACTACCAGAATACTAAGGGAAAATAAGATGTCTTCCCATACCACATGTCAAGCAGAAATACATGACCATCATGTAGGACTGAGCCAAGAAAGACTCCAGGTGGTAGAAAACTAAATAAAATGTCCTTATAAAGCCAAATGCCTGGTCATGGAATGGGTTCCACAGCATGGTATACAAAGTGGCAGCAAAGCTCTTTTAAGAAAACCATCAACATGATTCACAGGAAGTCATTTGATAAAATATAGGTCACATGTTGATCACCAATCTGGGGACCAAAAGAACACATCATAGAAGCTAAACAACAGGTGTGGCAGATTCCCAGCCCTTCCAAAAAAAATAGACACTCCCATCCAAGTACTAACCAGGCCCAACCCTGCTTAGCTTCTGAGATCAGACAAGATTGGGTACATTCAGGGTGGTATAGATGGATAAAATACTTATATATAAGTTATGATACCATAAAAATACTAGAGGAGGACATAGCCAGGAAAATCTCAGATATTCTACACAGCAATTTTTTCACTGATATGTCCCCTAGAGCAAGGGACATATAGGAAAGAATAAACAAATGGGACATCATCAAAATAAAAAAGAACTTTTACATTGCTAAAGAAAACATCAGCAAAATGAAAATGGAACCAACTGTATGGGGAAATATATTTGCCAATGATTCCTCAGACAAGGGTCTGATCTCCAAAACATATAAAGGACTCACACAACTCCACTGCAGAAAGACAAACAACCCAAATGAAAAATGGGCAAAGGACCTGAACAGACATTTCTCCCAGGAGGACAAACAGAGGGCCCACAAACATATGATAGGATGCTCAGCATCGCTAGCCAGAAAGATGCAAATTAAAACCACAAGAGAAACCATTTGACATTGGTCAGAATGGCCATCATAAACAAATCAACAAACAATAAGGTCTGACAAGGTTGTGGAGAAAAGGAAGCTCTCATGCACTATTGGTGGGAATGCAGACTGGTGTAGCCACTGTGGAAAACAGTATGGAATTTCCTCAGAAAACTAAAAATGGATCTGCCTTTTGACCTGGCAATTCCACTGCTGGGATTATATCCTAAGAACCCTGAAACAACAATTCAAAAGAACCTATGCACCCCAGTCTCATAGCAGCACAATTTACAATAGCCAAATGCTGGAAGCAACCTAAATGCCCATCAGTAAATAAGTGGATCAAAAACCGTGGTACATTTACACAATGGAATACTACATAGCAGTACAGAAAGAAAGAGTTCCTACCCTTCATGACAGCATGGATGGAACTGGAGAGCATTATGCTGTATGAAATAAGTCAGGCAGTGAAAGACAAATACCATATGATCTTACCTATAAGTGGAACCTAATCAACAAAACAAACAAACAAGCAAAATATAATCAGAGACATTGTAATAAAGAACTGACAGTAACCAGAGCAGAGGGGGATAATAGGAGAAAGAAGGGGAAGGATCATGAAGGAATATGTATAAAGAACCCATGGACAAACCCAAGGGGGCTAGCATTAGGGGTGGGAGGTGGGTATGGGTGGGACAGGGGAGAGCAGTGGGGAGAAAATGGAGACAACTGTCCTTGAACAACAACAAAAAAATAAAGTTAGATGCTGATACCAACTTTCATTGTTTTTTCTGTATATTCCTTCTATCACACACATTTGCCTCTTAAATCCTCGCTGCAAATGTTACTTAGTGAAGCCTATTTTACCCCTTTTACACCCACAAACTCAGTAATGGGTTGCCCATTTTGTGGTATCATCACTGATGAGAGGACTTTAATGGCATTAGAAATCCCTGACATTACATGGCTGATATACAAAAATACCAGAAATGATGGATGTCTCATCTACTCTTAAAAATCTGAGCAGATAACAGTTCAGCCTCTACTGCTTCTTTCCCTTTCCCAGCCTGAATCATTTCTGCTAAACCATTGGAATGTTTCAGACAAGAAAGTAAAAGTATTACCCACCAAAATATAATGTGGCCTGTCTTAAACAGCTTTTTTTTTTTTTTTTTTTTCAATCTCAAAGCTGTCATTAGCAGTTTCAAGGCAACAAGCTCACTATTATTTAAGATTATTTTGATTGCTTGGTAATCAGCAAATGTATTGATTCATTGCTGAATAGATATTTACTGAGATACTGTATTAGATACTGGGTAAAGTGATGAAATAAAAAACAAACAGCTAGTAAGAAATATATTTCTACAAGTCATTACAAGAAATTTAGGTAGTAGTAATAAGGTGGATGAGGAGAGAAGAAACAAGTCAGGGGGAACCCTGTGTCCAAACACTGCAACAGAAAAACAAGTATTGATCTTTTTCTTACAAACTATAGAGTATAAACAAGCTACCTACTGATGTCTGATCAAAGTGAAGGCTATGATTATCTTGGCTGTAGTGCTTTAAACTTTCATGTAGGAGAGAAGTATATTTATGGATTCACTAATTGGTTTGCAGTCAAATAATTCTACTGAGGAAAAAGAAGGTACTCTTTCAAGAAAATTGAGACATACATGGATAATGCAAAGCCTACATTTAATCTTGGCCGACTCCATTGTCTTATGTTCTGTGCAGATGTCAAACACATCAGTGAGAAGAAAATGGCTCACAAATGCAGCCCAGGGAATTGCCCTACATTTCCTACTTGCCTAGTCTTCAACACAATAGACCTTTATTCTCTTCTCTCTAGAACACCGACCAATTTTCTCTCACATTACCTCCCCGTTAGGAGGAATCAAAGGAAGAAATAATTAGAAAGTTCATCTCCTAATTAAGTCCTCTCTTCAAAAATCATTCATTTAATTATGGAAGTTAACCAGCTATATTAAGACACTACATTTTTTTTCCTAAAAATAAAGAAAGTTTAGTCAGGCTGGTTTGCATAGAAATAAAAATAAAATTTCCTGAGAGAATAAATTGTTCAGAATAAGGTAGGTAAAGTTCCTAAGTCAAGGAATAAATAAGTTAATTCAAAGTAGTTATCCAAGAAATCCTAAAAATTATCTAAATTCAAAGTTCCTTTTGTTTTGCCAAGAGGCCTGGGTAGGGGATAGAATATGATAGGCCCTTAAGACACATCCTAAGTTCTTGCTTCATTTAATATTGTTAACATTGTTTTTCTCTAATATCACAGCTCATAATACCACAAAAGACCCTGATTATACAATCACTGGTTGGTAAGGCATCATACTCTAATGGATATCTAATGCCTATCCTGCTCCCTAAAAAAGGGTGCAAGGGAATGCTTCATGTCCCCATTAAGGTTGCTTAGAGCATTTTTTTTTTTTTTTTGCTATAACTTTAAGGCAAAAGGGAAGGAAATGCTTTGTCCTAATCAGGCATGACAGCCATGAAATCCTATGTGCAAAGTGAATATCAAACTGGTATTATTGTCCAAAATGTATTGTCTGGAAGATTGAGTAAATAAAAAATATTTTTTAATTTGTTATGGTCCCAGCTAGTAAAAGAAGAAATTTAACAGGATAAATACAGAACTACCTGTTTGCCCACATTTAGGAATGGGTAAAGACCCCTCTTTCATTTCAAAGAAAGATAGAAAATAAGCCTTCAAACCTAAAGAAATTATTAATCACTCTTAACTCTGTTTATTAGAATTGCAAATACCAAGACATTTCTAATTTGTGCTAAACAAAGATATACATCAAATAACGCAACAGAAAATACAACACCAGCACTTCCAAATTTAGCTTCGATAACTTTGAAAGGTAATAGAAAAACCCACTGAATTTTCTTCCCTTGAGCCAGAATATGTTCACCAAACCTAATTAAACCTACACACAAGCAAACCAATAATTTATATGGTGCTCACCAAAGCACATTATCTGGGTGGTTGATTAGTGAGCATTTGTGGACATGTTAGTTGTCAACCTTGAACTATTACAACTTGGAGATTAAGGCCAGTATGATGACCAGTCTCCAGAGAATTTACTGATGAATCAAGTCATTGGGCTGTTGTAGATTTGCATTGACATTTCAAACAATCCCTTTTTGATTTAGTCAGAATCTTGTTCTATTTGACTATGACTAGATTTCCCAGCTGAGTATGTCAATCAAAATTAAAAAGAAGAAATGTAATAACTTTAATTTCTTTCTAAATCTAGAGCCAGGACAAAACTTCCAAGTCATTATTAACTAGTACTCTACTAAGAATACAGCTCTCAATTAGTCAATTCATCTCTTCTTAATTATTCCCTGTGTCAAAAAATAGCCTGCCTGCCACTCATAATTCATTAGCTGGAGAGAAAAGTAGATTTGATTTTGATTGAGAGTGGAAGAGATGGGAGGCTGTTATAAAAGAATTCATGGAAAGTGACTTTTTAAAAGAAAAAAAGAAAAGCTTTGTTTTGTTGTCCTCTCTGTTTATAGCCTTTTTTTTTTCTAAAACAAACCAATTTGTCCTCTGAGTAAGAATGAGACAAAATTTTCCATGTAACTTTGAATTACTTGATTGGACTTGTATAATCCTAAACCAGACTAAATCATCTTTTTCAACAAAAAAAGCTGTCATAAAAATACTGAGGCAGCCTTAAAAACTTACAGAAAAAAAAAACCCATTCATCATTTTTCTGAAAATGAATTTAGTCAAAATTTTTAAATAATTTAATGAGAATACCGACTTTGGAAATAGGACCATATTTAAGAAATTGCGTAACTTTGACAAGCTGGGGGGTGAGTGGGGATACAACATAACATTCTGGTTTCCAATAACTTAAAATAATAGTGAAAACAATGTAAACGGAAATGAGAGGGAGAGTCTTCATCTCTTTCAAGGAAACTTTGGTGGTTAGGGCACAAAAGGAAAAGTAATCTAATAAGCAATTTGAAACACAATAATACCAATTCCTAGTGTAAAGAGGTAACATAACACGGAATTTCGGAACATCTATGACAGCGGAATTAGAATGTTAATTACCACCTCTCACTGCTCTCCATCAGCTATCTGAAGGTGAAACCTCCTTGTTTCATTCTCCGCCACACACCTTTTACTTATTTTTATTTTGCTATTGGTTTTAACTTTGAATAGAATTTAATTGTTGGTCAAAATTAAAGTAAGGTTGGCAACTCCTCAGACCATTTTCTAAAGTTATGACACATTAATAGTGGATGGGCTGGGGCTGCGCTGCCCTCTCTTATTAGACTTGAAGCCATCTTATTTTCTTGTTCCATTTTTCTCTACACTCAAAAGGTCCCCAAAGAACAACCTTCTGAAGAAGAGGAACAAAGGTCCCATTAGTCTGTCATAAGACCAAAGTGATACATGTGTTTAATAACACAGAATGTGAGCCGTAAAAGTCAGATTCCTCGACTGGGAGGGTTCTTGGAAATGTGGGCCAAAGAAATCAGATGAGAGTTGAGAAGTGAAGATAAAAGGTCCATTTAGTAACTGTATAAAATTCTCAAAGTCACAGGAAAAGACATAAAGTTAAGACATAGGCCATCATGTGAACCTGAACTGATGTTATTCCATCTAGGATAATGACAATAATTTTGTTAATGAAAAATATTCATTAGTTTCCCACAAGGAGATTAAGTAGATAGATTAAACAGTTACTTTTTGCTAGACAAAGAAGGCAGTTACAAAATTTTGTTTTTTTCAATATCCAAACAGATAAATTAGTAGACTTGCACTATTATCATGTATTCTAAAAGAAAAAAGAACACTACTAGTAGTGATCTGGTATATATCCTTAAACCTCAGTCACATCTGTGCTGGTACAAACAGCAAGTGGCGATGGTTGTGGAATGAATTGCAGATGTAACTGGAAATTTTTAATTTCACCTTTCCTTGATCAGTTATATAGACTATTTCATCTGCACTAAGGAAACTTTTTGTAAGACACTTTCCAAATCAATGGAAAAGAGTCATTTTGGAAAAGTATACTATTTTCTAAGTTTAAAATTTTTTAATGATAGATAAGTGGGAGCAGGAGCTGAAAGGGTTAACATATACGATATATTTAGTTTCAGTAAAAATTAGTTTTTTAAAATAAATAAGGCTGAAGCATTTTTATACAGGTAAATAAACATATGTGTGTGTGTGTGTGTATATATATATATATATATATATAGTCCTAAATAAAATTGGTTGCAGCAGAAATATTTTATGTGCAGATTTTTTTTCTTTTAAAATGAATTTTGAGGATATTCATACCAGACTTATTTATGATGGCAAAACAGACATGAAGTAAATGTCTAATAATAAGGATATAGATAAAAATATGGCATGAGATTGTTCACCCCACCCCTTGAAATTTGTACTTTAAAATAATTATTACTGAAATCAAAATTATTTCTATCACTGAAGGAACAGGTATGTCTCAATTCAGGTATCAACAGATATAAGGCATTTTCACTTTAGATCACAAATGGCAAACACAAGGCCCGTGGGCCAGATCTGGCCCTCCACTTTGTTTTATCTGACCCGGTTCCATATTTGTACCGGTGGCAGTGCTGAGCTCCTTGCCCCTAGTTAAGGAGCAGTTACATGTATACAGCCCTAAAGTTACATTCGGCCCTTTGAAGGCAACTGTGAAGCAGATGTGGCCCCCAGTGAAAATGAGTTTGACACCCCTGCTTTATATGCTCTAAGTTACATATGCATTACCACCACCTGTGGTGTTTTTGAAAACCACAAATTCCTCACACTGGCTGATTCAGAAACCTCAGCATATGATTATGGAATCATTTTTCAGAAGCTGACCATATTGTTCTTCTCTAAAATCTGACAACCATTACAACACCAAATTCAGAATGCCGGCAGATATTCTTACACATTGTAAAGGCATTCTGAGAGGATCCAATGCACTACATATTTATCCCAGCACTTAGGGCAACATTCATAGAGTCAAATGCCTAGAGAGGCCAGGCAGCATTTTTAAACAGAAATGGTGAGAAATAAGGCTATTACAGACAGAGGAGTGTTCCCTGTCTAAAGGCAGCAGTGGCTAATCACTTCCACTTGATTCATTCCCCATGAGAATGTAGATAACTTTGACAGGTATTTTGAATGTTTTCCTTTTCTTATTTACATAATAGAGATTCTGATGTTTATGTGAGCATCCTGAATTTTAAATATTGACAACCAATTTAAAATGTTATAAATGTTCAATCAGCCACAATATAAGCAAGCAAATCATGCTGGAGAGGTTCTCACTCAGGGATGATCAATTTGCAACATCTGATTTTGGAAAACTGTCTGAAAAATATTATGGAATATTCTTCTGTGCCCACATATGTAATTTCCCCACCATGTGTGGTTTACAAACATATAATACAAATGGAGTGGTCCCCTCTCTACACCATCAGGGCTAGGTGTAGATGTTTTGAAAAGGATAAACATACAGTAATAATCTCTCTATAACTAAAGTACAGTCTAAACAAGACTTACACTCTGTGACAGTGACTAAGTCAACAAAGAGTTGCAGGGAAGAGAGTGGCCGGCATGGGACAGAGATTAACAAGGGCTTCCTAGAAAAGGAAGTACTTAAATTGGAACATGAAAGGTAAGTTTTAAAAAATGATTTTAACTAACTTTATTAAGATTATAAAACCCCTTTGTGGTAAAAAAAATATCTGGACAGTTAATATCTAAATTTTAGTGGCACAAGCATTTAAAATTTTAGAAATATTGAAAACATAAAATAAAATAAGATTCAGAATCGATTGGATTTAAAAGGTTTGGCTTCAAGGGATGCCAGGTTAATAGAATGAATAAAATCAAGAAGGTGAGAATGAATTTAAAATGCATCCCAAGCATGGAGCCTACAAGAATGGAGTAGCAGGTGACCAGAAGGGTGGACCAGAGTGTTTGCTGCTCTCAGCTCTCATCCTACCCTTGTAACAGAACTCCATGGAAAAAAAGTTTGAGAGAACAACACGGTGAGTGTATTTTGTTCTCTTCTTCATAAGCCTGATGACATTTAATACTATCCAATGCTAGGTTGAGGACTAAACCAAGAAATATGAGCATAGGAGAGGGAAGGAAGGGAGGGAGGGGGAAGTATTAATAAGAGAAAACAGTATGATAACTATATTTTATTCTCTTCTTCATAAGCCTAGTAACATTTAATACTCTCCAGTTCTAGGAAGGAAGAAAGGAAGGGAGAAAAAGGAAGGAAGGAAGGAAGGAAGGAAGGAAGGAAGGAAGGAAGGAAGGAAGGAAGGAAGCAAGCAAATAATCCACACCATGGGAAGAAGTAGGAGAATTATCTATAAATATATAAAAGGGCATGTGGAAGGAACATTGACCAACTAATCTCTTTAGTGGGTACAGTTCAGAAGGTAATGTGCTTAAGGAGAGTGAGGGGAATTCAGATTAAATAATATGAAAAAATTTTATAGCTCTACAAAGATGATCAAACAACAATGGATCATCCTATCAAGGGAATATAGAGACATTCTTGCCTGGAAGATACTAATTTATTATGGTTAGGTTGAAGAATAATTAAAATCAACCCAGATACCAAACAAGGGAGAGGCTATATTACTCTTAGAAATACATTTATTATCTAAGGGCAGAGATAGCAGCAAATGTGCAAATGCTCTACAGGCAGATTAATCTTCCTTTAAAAATCTCCCACTCATCATATCACAAAGCTAACTTTAAATAACTCTACAGGATCCATCTCAGATTGCATGTAAGTCAGGTATTCAACGTCCACAGTCTGGTGCTACCCAACTGTTTCAACCATTTTCCCAGCCCTCCTAGACACAGGCCTTCCACTCTCATTAGACTGATCTACTTCCTGTTTTCTGAGGCTTGCAGGACTATTGCCAGGCTCCAATCCCGTGTTTACCCAAGTTTCAAAAGCCTTAAACTCACCTCTCCACCAGTCTCAATTCTGGTCACCCTCAAGGACAAATTCTTCCTGGAACTCTGAATCCTAAATTAGTAAAGTGTTCGCCTCAGGAGTTGAATAGTAATTGCTGTCCACCTCCTTCACATCATAATGATCGTGTGACCTCTCTTGCATTGTTTTATTTTATTATAGCATCATGATTGAGTGACTATGGCTGGGCTTCTTATCTAGGCTATCTTGTCCTTGTTGATGACCTTCAATGCTTTTTACACTTTTAGGGTATTAGTATCTTGCCCAGAGTCAATGCTTAGTGTTTTTTTTAATAATTCAGTGATTAACCTTCAAAATAATTTCAAAGCTCTGTAGTTAACAAGACCCCAAGAGAATTTTAACAAGACTCTATAAAGTCTATAAATATGAATTTTAACAAGACTCTATTAAATTCTATAAAAATATTTTAACTTTCTCCAAAACTATGGCTATATTTCTTTCTCCTCTTCTATTTTCATCCCTAGAATAGATTTTCAAAGCAAAATATTGGCCTCCAAATATTACTGATGCAATATTGGTTCCTTCACTGAGAAATATTCCCCATCATTCCCATTTCAGTGCAATTATAGCACATTTATTTATCTTTCAAATTATAGCCACATGGATTTTGGAAGTTGATGAGGAGGCTCTGCCTGGGAAACAGGTTTGGAATCTGTAAAACACTCCTCAGTTTCTGCTCTTTTTAATTTAGACAGTACCAAGGAGGACACATTCAATCAACCAGTAAGCCTCCTTCACATTTGTTTGTTCTTTTCCCTTTAGCTTCAAGCTCTACCTGAGCCTTGCCCCTCTTTGCTCTGGCTGTATTTTTACTCCTTTATTTCATACATGTAAATATTCATGGCCCCTGTGAATTATACTGACTGCCCAAGACAGCAGTCTGAAACAGAGAAACCAGAAAGCTGGGGGGGGGAAAGTAATGCCACAGGAAAGATCTGGCAGATACTGCCACCTACAGGGATTGTATGAGTACTGTGTTTAAGAATGCCCATTTCAGTCTCCAGAAAGGGGAACCTCATCAGGATGAGGAAGAAACTGCACTTACTTGAATTACAAGGCTAAGGAAGAAGACAATTCTACGAATTCACAACTTTGATTTAGAGTACGGAATTATTATATATGTATGCATGTGTGTTCACACATATCTGCAAATACGCATATATGCCCACATGTGCTTACATATATGTTCAAATATGCACGTGCATGCACGCACACATGCATATTTGCATATATGTGGGAGCACGTGCATATAAGTAGGTAAATTACTCATTAAATTGGGCCAGTATACCCCATACACACATATACACATGCATATTTGCATGTATATGTAAACACACACATAGATATAGAGATATATAGATATAAATAGGTAAATTACTCATTACATTGGGCCAGTAAAATAGAGTTGTCAAAAGAAAATAAAAAGACATAGAGGGATTAACATCAGATTATACCATTGATCACTTACTAGAAAAATGATTTTTAAAAATGTTAAACTTGTACGAGTCGTATACCCCATCGTATTGTATATTGTGTTGCATAATATTTTCAATGGCATTGCTGAACCAAAAGTAAGCAAACATATTTCCTAAGAGAGACATTCTTTTAGATAGGCATAGATTTATCAAAAACAACCTATCATCCATATCCTCATTTTATCAATTAATCTAGGTATATCTTTTATACCATTTTCCTCTCCAGGATAAGATCCAGTATAGCAGAGCTATCCTTTTTTCAAGTTCTTGAAGCTGCTTTCTGGGGGAGGGAGATAAGGGTTTCTTTCCTCTTTAGCTTCTCAGACTCTCAGCTGTGACTTACCATTGCAGCCAGAAGGTCAGGAGTGGGCTGTTCCCACCTGCCTCTTGTCTGCTGCTTCCTCTAATATACAGGGCCCGGCAGAAGCAATGCTTGAGTGTGGTAGGTAGGGTAATAATGGGTGTAATAATTTATAGTTTTAATTTGAACATTTTACCTAAAATGTTACATGGTATGGTTGAGTAGGATATTGTTATGTTACAGAATTACATGCTTATGATTTTGTAATAAAATGATTTTGCAAAAAAAAATTGTAAAAAAAAATGGGCATTATTTGTGCCAGACCCTGTATATTGAGTTCAGAAACAGCATGACAAAATATTGTGGTGTAATGAATGAGCTAAGATTAAATATACAATACATGAGGGATTGAAGACCTTTTCTACTTTAATAAGAGGGCAGGTGTTCAGAGACATGAAAGTAAGAACAATCTGACAGTAACCAGAGGGGAGATGGGAGGGGACAATGGGGAGAAGGGGGAAAGTGTTTTCAGGAACAACTATAAAGGACACATGGACAAAGCCAAGGGAGAGGTGGGAGCAGTGGAGGGAGGTGGGGATGGCAGGGGAAGGGCAGTGGTGGGGGGTAAGTGCAGACAACTGTCTGAACGACAATAAATTTTTTTTAAAAGAGGGCATGTGTTTTTTTTTTTTTTTATAAGTATTTAAGAGCTTAGAGGAATTTCTGTTTACATCCTGGTAAGTTTCTTACAGTGATACGGATAGGTGAGGTCTTACTTTATATGCTTATGATGAAATTCTGTCAATAGTCTAGGGACCACAAAGTGACCTGATGGGACTAATGTATCATTTTCTCAGACTTGGTGAGCACTTTTTGGAAAGCTGGAGGAATGATAAAATCATGTCAGAAAAACAATTGGTGAAATTGATGTCAATAAACATTTAATACTGAAAAGCTATCTCTACATGTATTTACAAGAGAAAAGTGGAAAGAAGATTAACTGGCAACTGAGATGATCATAATTCATTGAAAAAGTTTTAACCACAACAGTAACTTCACTTCCAACTAAATATATTGAATTCCTAAAACAACTTAGAAAAAATATTACTGTAAAACAATGTGAGATAATGTTTCAGTCATATTGAGTCTCATACTGTGAAGTACATCTCTATATTATGGCAATTTTTTAAGGTAAAAAATTTTCAATCAGTTTTTTCCCTACACTTTTCCAATGCTTGGGGAATCCATTGCAAAGACAGGATTTTCAATAGTTAGTGAATAGATTCACCAGGTGCCATAAGATCAATAGGAGCCCTGCGTAAGGACAATAAAGAAAATTTCAACTGGCCAGGACACAAATAAAAAGAAAAACTTCTGTTAACTGACTCTTCCCTAACTACTACTTTTATTAAATTAAAAGAATATAAAGTTCAGGAGAAATAGACACCAAACACATTTGCATGTTAAGTATACATTCTGTCTACAACTTAGTATCCATACATTATCAGTGAAAGAATACAATTCTAGAGCCCCAGTACTTTAAATCTTCAAACAAAGGTCAAAATGTTTGCTAGGATAATAAATACAAAATAGAAAGATGTAATTATATATAATAATTTCCAAAAATCCAAATATTTTAAGTGATTCCTCCTAACCCTAAATTAAGTAAAATAGCATCTTTGCAAACATTTTTAAAAAATGCTTTTTAAGCATTGAAGTTACATTAGATTCCACTGTACCACAAATGCTTGGATGAGATTTCTTAATGGCAAATAATACCATATGGAGTATGCCCTTCAGGGGGAATAGATCCTAGATTGTTACAACCGGAAAACATGGTCTAGGTCATGTTAACAGAGGGAGGATGGGGTATTTCCCCAGGCAAGTAAATTAGATAGCGTATCTGCTAATACAAGTTTAGCCAATATGGTTTTTAATGATATTTCTTGGAATTCTGTATGGCTGAGTACATTATACCCTCCAAGTGGGACTTAGTTTCCCAGAGCTCATTTGATCATAGAACATTTGTTCTTGGAAAGTAGATTACATTTATTCAATCTAGTATTTTCTGAATGACAGAGAAAGCGGATCTAACACAAAGATGGGTTATTCCCCCCGTTCCCCAAATCATTATACATATTATTGTAATAACACCCGGAGCCCAATCCTTATTAATGTCATTACTGATGTCATTAATAGAATTTTACTAGGAACTACAAAGGAGATGCCCCAAGGAGATGATAGAAAGGATATGCACTAAGATTATATTCACTGAGTTTGTAAAATTCACGTTAGCATTCACCCACATTATCTTAACTTTTGGATTCTTTTTTTAAAATCCTCACCTGAGGATATGTTTTATTGATCTTTAGAGAGAGAGGAAGGGAAAGAGGGAAAGAAGGGGGGTGGGGGAGAGAGGGAGTGGGGGAGAGAAGGAGAGGGGGAGAGAAAGAGAGAGGTGAGAAATTATTGATCAGTTGCCTCTTATAAGTGCCCTAACTAGGAATGAACCTGCAAGGTAGGTATGTGTCCTGAACAAGGATTGAACCCATAAACTTTTTGTGTATGAGATAAAACTCCAATAAACTGAGTCACCGAGCCAGGGCTTAAACCTCATTTAACTTATATTGAAAACTAAAAGGGATGCCTAAAATTTAAAAAAAAATTGCCTTACTCAATTTCCAGTTAAAATTCATGTTAGAAATTCAAGCCTACAAAAGATATAGGGCTTGATTAATGTAATAAGTATCTTACTATGGATAACTCATCAGCTATGCATGTGCAGCTATTATTAATTATATATCTAATATATACACACACAATATGCTGATGATATAAATGATGGCAGCAGGGTTAAACAATTGCAGTGGTATATTATTTTATGATAATATACTTTGACTGTGACAGCTTCTACCAACAGAGTCAAGCCTGTGGTATCAGCTGCCTATCTTTTGGTAAGTCCTCCTGCACTGCAAAATGTTTTCCCACACTCTTCAGAAACCTAATATTTTATTTTACCTTTTGAGATGAGTCATAAGATGTAAATACTAAAAGGAAAGAGGAACAATATCTTAAACTCACATTAGAGTTAAAAGGGGGGTGGTGAATCAGGTCTTATTCATCCATAAAGAAGGGAACTGTAGATTATCATAACAGGCTTCTGGATTGCATTATTCTGATGAGAGCCTGATGCCTTTCTTGATTTTTCCATCAGCATGATAACTGAAATCTGACCTAGAAAACACTTGGGGGAATACAGGAAAACTTGAATTTTAATTACTCTTAATTAGCTTTCAGTAACAAAAGAAACAACTGTCCAGTTATGAGTTACAGCAGTTTCCATTAGAAGACATAGATTCTATGTGCCTGAAGAATAAAAGTAGAAAAGGCTTTTGGTCACTAGAAAAAATTAGATTTAGGAAATAAAATCAAAGAGAAAGAAATGTCCTACTGTTTACTAAAGAAACTTTGAAATATCGGGCTGACTCTGATCCCATTAAAAGTACAATACTCTTTCAGTAATAGCTTCCTTTCTGACAGCTTTTAATTTAATGTTACAAGTCAGAAATCTGATTTAAACTGGAGATCCTTTCAATTTGTTAGACATTCAGCTTTTAAATTCTGTAACAGCATATGTCCTGATGTCACATTTTTTTAAAAAAGGGTGTCATAGAGAACACTGATGTGCAGAAATACATATTTTAAAAAGCGGTTTATATAATCAAGTTAACACAGGGAGCATTTTCTTGTAAAATGAAAAATAATTGTGAGTGATTGTATTTGTTGAATTATGTGCAGTACACTAAATATTTTAAGAGACTAAGTAACCATTCTGTTATCGTGTTTCTAAATTATAATTTTTCTGCTACCCAAGATTGCTATGAAAATAGAAGAGATCTGGTCAATGAACATGAGACTCTAGATTAAAACTTAAAATATGGAGCAGACCAATGCCTACCTGTGGAAGACAGGCATTGTTCCTTTTTTGGTTGGTATTATAATAAAGCTTTCTGGTTCCTCACTCTGTATTCTGCATCTTTTTCATCAGTAATTCCGTTTCTTATAGGTGCTTTGTTTCATTCCATTTTTTTGCACCATGACTCCCTTATGACAGACTCTCTGCCTTCTCTTATCTCCTCATGCTTCCTCTCCTTGACTTTCCTTTTCTCTGCTGAGATCTCCTCCAATTTACCATATGAGTCTCATTTTTCTGCCAATACTTTATCATGAGAATATTTCTCCAATAATGTCACAATCTCCAAAAATACAATTTTATTTTCTCTCACTTTTCAAGATGTCCAAACATTTTTAATCTTAAGCCTAGAATGGTATCCCTCTGAAGTTATGCTTTAGAATTACTTAGGATATCTGAGTCAGACAAAATAATTTCATGTGATCCTACCTAGGGATATTTAGTAGAGTGATATATCTTTAATTTGAACAGATTAATGGTAAAGGGCAAAATTACTTCCACTATCTTTTAGAAAAAGTGTATGAGACTACAAACTAGAATATACTGAAAAAAAACATGAGCTACGCTCAGCTCATCACCATTGCAGAAAGGTTCACGAAAACTTTAAGTTGATTTGAATGCCTGGAGTGGAGGGGGCAGTAGCTCCAAGGGCCGAAGTTACATTTGTACCATCTGTCCATAAATTCCCCAGCAGAACCATGTGGACTTCCCATCACTCTACAGACAAATTCCAACTGACATCTATAATGTTTTCTTTTGCTGAGTAATTTTACTCTTCAGGGCTATTCTTAACGTCAAGCACATAGCACAGGAATGGACTCAATTAAGTACTGAATGAATACTACATCAGTGAATGACAAGAGGTGAGAAACAAATCTAATTTTACTATTTGTATGAACCTAAATCCAAACAGCAACAGAATATTAAGCAAAAGTAGCTGATATTTTTATTTTTATTTCTATTGCCTTTATATTTAGGTTTAAAACAATTCTCAGCTGTGTCCAACCTTCTGTCATCTCTGGGCCACACTGGAAGAAGACGAGTTGTCTTGGGCCACACATTAAATACATTGCAACACATAATAACAAAAAAAATCTCATAACGTTTTAAGTAAATTTATGATTTTGTGTTAGGTTGCATTCATAGCCATCCTGAGCCTCATGTGGCCCACGGGCCATAGTTTGGACACCCCTGAATAAACATTGCTTTTATACTAGGCTAAAAACCAATATACACAAATCAAATTCTTTTTTAATCACCCTCCTTTGCTGATGCATGTTCCAAAACCTTACCCCAACTGAAATTCCTATCCTTGTGATTTTCATCATTAAATCCTATATCCCTATACTTCAAGTCAATCTTCTGGGCAGCCTTTGCCTGACCTTTAAATTTGCTCTTCTTTTGAATATATTTAGCATTTATACTCTCTGCCACTCATTTTCATTTATATTACATTTTATGGTAAACTTTTAAATATGTTTAGTTCGTATATAAAGAATAGCCTAGGAAATTTTTCCCTAGTTCTATCTCATTTTGTCTCCTCCATGACAGTCAGCACAGAGTCTCTGTTTAGTGGGTACTCTATCTAGTACTTAGCAGATATTTCAGATAAGTGATAAAAGACTCCTCTCAGCATCTAGTATCTTCAGTAGGTCACAGTCTCAGCAAGCATTGTATTTATACAAATTTCTACTAAGATTGCAATAATTGCATACAGCCAGGGGAAACTGTAATGTTAATGCATTCTTTTAAGTAAGTGTCTCAGAAGATTACCAGGAAAAGCTGATTGTAAACACCTAGAGGACACAGCACAGGCCTCATTTTTAACTGTATTCTCCATACTCATGTGGCTTTTAAAATAATATTACAAATAAATGTTTACCGAACATGCCCTGGCTGGTGTGGCCCAGTGGACTGAGCATCAGCCTGCTAACCAAAGGGTCACCAGTTTGATTCCCAGCAAGACACATCCCTGAGTTACAGGCTAGATCCCCAGTAGGGGCACACAAGAAGCAACCACACATTGACGTTTCTCTCCCTCTTTCTCCCTCCCCTCGCCCTATCCCTAAAAATAAATAAATAAAATTTTAAGAAATGTTTACTGAACAAGTAAAAGAAGGACTGAACATTGAATACAAATGAATTAATCAAATTCTTTTATAAATAGTTTACTGCCTCTAGCCACACTTCTACCAGTTACAGAGCCAGTGAAGTATGAGAGCCCAGATAAGTTTTCTTAAAAATTTTATGTAACTAAAAATCCAGATAACTGTGACTGAAAAGAAAATATTTCAGTGCACTCTGTATGTAGGGTCTACTTCTGCACACTTGCATCCCTAATGCAAAAGACAGCTAAAGAGCAACTGAACAGGAGATATTCTATACAGAGAACAGGTGATTCTTTCAACTGTTTAGTAACATTAGTACTGCTCAATACTTGGTTGTCATATGAAGTTACCTACAGCAAAAAGTTAAACTTACATTATCAATACCATCCTAGTCATACAGAATTCAGAATCCATCCAATATACTTGCTATTCTTATTCTCAAAAACCTCCCAATGACTTCATTCATTCTCTAACCCATTTACCACACTAGGAAAAAGCCATTCAATTACTCTTGGTTTTACTATAATTAAAACAAGTTTCTACAACAAAAACCACATTTAACTATACAATTTCTTCTTTTAAATAAAGCAAATAAAAAGCTGCTGTTATATTTTTTAATTAAAAAAATTAACCACACATACACACAAAAGCAAAATTGTTTTAGCTGGAGATTTCATGGTGTTTTTCAAGCACTGAGAGGTTTCAGGCTTTGTGGATGAAGCCTGTTGGACGGATGCACGCACAGGTGCTCCTTATCTTCTGAAAGAAACCCTAGCTTACAAACGGAGTCTGGATGTGAAATGGACCCTGGGTTGAAATGAGACATTTGGAGGTTAAGACTATTTCCAACCGTGTAGAGTTGGAGTTCCACAGGCTCTCCAGTCAGGATTTGGAAGAATGGTGCCTACTGACTTTCAGATGCCTCCATTCTCATATTCATTTTAGTAATGTATTTACAGAAGCAGATGCATGTTTAAAGAGCAAAAGCAGCCCAGATGAGAATCTGATATCTGTGAGTACTAAACTAATATTTAAAAAAAAGTTAGAACCCAGACACTTGCAGACTCTGTTAGGGAAATAACAATGTGTGCTCCAGGGGCATACAACTTCACCGTTTATTGACTATGTGACCTGGTAAGTTACTTAACCTGAGTGTGTGTGTCAGTTTCTTCATTAATATAGCCAGGACTAATGGAGTTGACTTAAGGGTAAGTACTTTTATATTCCAGCAGAGATCTTGCTGCATTGCTCAATAAATGTTAGCTCTTATTAGTACTATTACACAAATACATGAAGGAAAAACAAATAAAGTCCCATTTCTCCAATATACAAATTTCTCTCACCATCATTCTCATCACTATTTAGCTGAGTTGAGCTGTTTTTCCCTTCCTGCACACATGTCCAGTACTAGCTATGCACCTGTCTATCCAGAGGGCCAATTGGCTTTCTGGAAAGATGCCAAGTGTTGACATATTCCTCTCTTTCTCTTTGGCTGATTTAGAATTAGACTCAGAAACTGTCCCTTATGCTAATGCTCACACTGTCAAAGGATAAAAATATACAAAGCTGTCTGGAGACAACCCTGCGACTGGAGGAGGCCCCCAACCAGGGGCAGCCCTGCAACTGCAGGTGACTGAGTGACCGGGGGAGGCCCTGCAACCAGGGGAGGCTCTGTGACCGGGGGCGAACTAGTGACTGGGGGCCACTCTGCAACCAGAGATGAACAGTGACCAGGGGCAGCCAAGTGACCAGAAGCAGCCCTGGGACCAGTTCCGGAGGTGGCTCTGCAACCAGTGGCTCTGCAACCGGTGGCCCTGCGACTGGAGGGGGGGCTTTGTGGAAGACCCAGAGCTCACACCCATGATCCTAGGTCAGACAAAAACAAACAAACAAACAAACAGAAAAACCCCTGGAACTGTGAAAAAACCAGAGCTGGACCCAAAAAGGGAGCATCCCAACAACTGAAACAGTGGAAGCTGTGAACACCAGGATAACCGAAGGAGACTACGCCACTGAATCTCACAGGTATTCTACCACAGAAGTTCACACCATAAACCCAGGGAGCCAGAACAGATTAATTTAAGAAGCTGAGGCTAACAAGAACAGCCTCACAAACAATGGGAAGACAAAGAAACAATCCCCAAATGAAAGAAAAGGAGGAAGCCCCAGAAAGAATGCTAAATGAAATGGAGGCACCTCAACAATTGGATTTTGAGTTCAAAGCAATGGTTGTCAAGAAGCTCCAGGAACTCTCAAAGAGCTACCAGAAACTTCAGGGAAGCTACAATGAACTCACTGCAAACTATATCAACACGAAAGAGGAAACAGAAACTATCAACAAGGGCCAAGAGGAAATGAAGAATACAATTTCTGACCTGAAGAACACATTGGAAGGAATGAAAAGCAGAATCGATGAAGCAGAAGATCGGATCAGCGAGTTGGAGGACAAAGTAGGAAAAAACATGCAGAAAGAGCACGAAAAGGAAAAGAGGCTCAGAAAGAATGAAGAGGGATTAAGAGAAATGCAAGACAATGTGAAACGTAATAATATACGTGTAATAGGGATTCCAGAAAGAAAAGAAGAAGAGCAAGGGATAGAAAACCTATTTGAAAAAGTGGTGATGGAAAACTTCCCTAATTTGATGAGAGAAAAAGTCACACAAATCCAGGAAACACAGAGAGTCCCAATCAAGAGGAACCCAAAGAGGCCCACTTCAAGACACATCATAATTAAAATGGCAAAATTCCAAGACAAAGAGAGAATCTTAAAGGCAGCAAGGGAGAAAAAGGAAGTAACATACAAGGGAGCCCCAGTAAGGTTAGCAGCTGACTTCTCAATGGAAACACTCCAAGCTAGAAGAGAATGGCAATAAATATTCTGAGTAATGAGAACCAAAGGCCTGCAACCAAGACTACTTCAACCAGCAAGGCTTTCGATCAAGATACAAGGCCAAATAAGGAGCTTCCCACACAAAAGAAGTCTAAAAGAATACACCTCTACCAAACCAGTTCTGCAAGAGATGCTAAAGGGACTGGTTAAGGAAAGGAAGGAAAAGAGAGAGAGAGAGAGAGAGAGAGGAACATAGGTATGAAAATGGCAATGAATCAGTACCTATCAATAATGACCTTAAATGTAAATGGATTAAATGCTCCAATCAAAAGGCATAGAATAGCTGAATGGATAAGAAAGCATAACCCACACATATGCTGCCTAAAAGAGACCCACCTCAGGACAAAAGACCTACACAGACTCAAAGTGAAGGGCTGGAAACAAATTTTCCAAGCAAATGGACAGGAAAAAAAAAAGCCGGGGTGGCAATACTCATATCAGACAAAATAGATTTCAAAAGAAGGGCCATAAAGAGAGACCCAGAAGGTCACTTCATAATACTCAAGGGAAGAATCCACCAAGAAGACATAAACATCATAAATATATATGCACCCAACATAGGAGCACCTAAATACATAAAGAAAATCTTAGAGGACTTCAAGAAAGATATTGACAGCAACACAATTATAATAGGGGATTTTAGCACTCCACTGTCAAAAATGGACAGATCTTCTAAACAAAATATCAACAAAGATATTTTGGCATTGAACAGCACTCTAGATGAAATGGACTTAACTGATATATATAGAGCTCTTCATCCCAAAGAAACTAAATACACATTCTTTTCAAATGCACATGGAATATTTTCAAAGATAGACCACATAATAGGACACAAAACAAGCCTCAACAAATTCAAGAAAATTGAAATCATACCAAGCATTTTCTCTGACCACGAGGGACTGAAACTAGAAGACAACCCCAGGGGAAAAACCCAAAACACTCAAAATCCTGGAAATTGAATAGCATGCTATTAAACAATGAATGGGTCAAGAATGAAATTAGGGAAGAAATCAAAAAGTTTCTGGAAACAAATGAAAATGAACTCACAATGACCCAAAACTTATGGGACACAGCAAAGTCTGCCCTCAGAGGGAAGTTCATAGTGACACAGGCCTACATAAAAAAGAAAATCATTTCAAACAAACAACCTATCCCTATGCCTACAAGAGCTCAAGGAACAACAACAAACACAGCCCAGAGCAAGTAGAAGGAAGGAAATAACCAAGATCAGAGCACATTAAATGGCATAGAGACTAAAAGCACAATTCTAAGGATCAATGAATCCAGGAGCTGGTTCTTTGAAAAGATAAACAAAATCAACAAGCTTTTAAGCAGCTCATCAAGAAAAAAAGAGAGAAGACCCAAATAAACACAATCAGAAATGAAAGAGGAGAGATTACAACTGACACCACAGAAATACAAAGGATTGTAAGAAATTACTATGAAGAACTGTATGCCAAGAAATTTAAAAACCTAGGTGAAATGGACAAGTTTCTAGAAAAATAAAATCTTCCAAAACTCAATGAAGAAGAAGCAAAAAGCATGAATAGACCAGTAACAGCAGATGAAATTCAAGCAGTAATCAAAAAACTCCCAACACACAAAAGCCCTGGACCAGATGGTTTCACAGGAGAATTCTACAAAGCATTAAAGGAAGAGCTAACCCCTATCCTCCACAGACTATTCCAAAAAATCCAAAATGATGAAAGACTCCCAAACTCTTTTTAGGAAGTCAGCATCATCCTCATCCCAAAACCAGATAAAGACACAACAAAGAAAGAAAACTTCAGTCCAATATCACTGATGAGCATAGACACTAAAATCTTCAACAAAATATTGGCAAACCACATCCAACAATATATTAAAAAGATCATACACCATGACCAAGTGGGATTCATCCCAGGGACGCAAGGAAGGTTCAATATTCGCAAATCAGTAAATGTAATACATCACATAAACAAAAGCAAAGACAAAAATCACATGATCATATCAATAGATGCAGAAAAAGCATTTGGTAAGGTACAACACCCATTTATAATAAAAACACTCAGCAAAGTGGGAACAGAGGAAGCATTCTTCAACATAATAAAAGCAATATATGAGAGGCCTATAGCCAACATCATACTCAATGGGCAAAAACTAAAATCTTTTCCACTAAGATCAGGAACAAGACAAGGTTGTCCACTTTCACCACTTCTATTCAATATATTATTGGAAGTCTTAGCCACAGTGATTAGACAAGAAAAGGAAATAAAAGGCATCCAAATCAGAAAGGAGGAAACAAAACTATCATTGTTTGCTGATGACATGATAGTGTACATAGAAAATCCTATATACTCGGCCAAAAAGCTGTTTGGCCTAATAAATGAATTTGGCCAAACAGCAGGATACAAAGTCAATATCCAGAAATCAAAGGCATTTTTTGTATACCAACAATGAAACAGCAGAAGCAAAAATCAAGAAAAAAATCCCATTAGTTATAGCAAAAAGAAAAATAAAATACCTAGGAATAAACCTAACCAAGGAGGTAAAAGACCTATATGCAGAAAACCACATAACACTGAAGAAAGAAATCAAGGAAGACACAAACAAATGGAAACATATACCATGTTCATGGATTGGAAGAATCAACATCATCAAAATGTCCATACTACCCAAAGCAATTTACAAATTCAATGCAATACCTATTAAAGTACCAATGACATATTTCACAGACATAGAACAAATACTTCAAAAATTTATATGGAACCATAAATGACCTCGAATAGTTGCAGCAATTTTGAGAAACAAGAGCAAAGTAGGAGGGTTCACAATACCTGATACCAAACTGTATTACAAGGCCACTGTAATCAAAACAACCTCGTACTGGCATAAAAACAGGCACATGGACCAATGGATCAGAACAGAGAGCCCAGAAATAAACCCAAGTCTCTATAGTCAATTAATATTTGACAAAGGGGACAGCAACATAAAATGGAGTAAAAATAGCCTCTTCAACAAGTGGTATTGGGAGAGCTGGGCAACTACGTGCAAAAAATTGAAACTCGAGCACCAACTTACACTATACAAAAAATAAATTCAAGGTGGATAAAAGATTTAAATATAAGCCATGACACCATTAAAGTCCTAGAGGAGAACATAGGCAGATATTTCACGCAGCAACATTTTTACTGATATATCCCCTAAAGCAATGGACATAAAGGAAAAAATAAACAAATGGGATTTCATCAAAATAAAAAGCTTCTGCTCGCCTAAAGAAAACAGTATTAAGAGAAAGAGAACCGACTGTATGGGAAAACATATTTTCCAATGATACATCAGACAAGGGTTTAATCTCCAAAATATATAAAGAACTTACACGACTCCACTCTAAGAAGACAAGCAACCCAATAAAACAATGGGCAAAGGACTTGAACAGACACTTCTTCAAGGTGGACATACAGAGGATCCAGAGACACATGAAAAGATGCTCAATATTGCTAGCTATCAGAGAGATGCAAATTAAAAGCACAATGAGATACCACTTCACACCAGTCAGAATGACCATCATAAACAAAGCAACAAACAGCAAGTGTTGGAGAGGTTGTGGAGAAAAGGGGACCCTAGTGCACTGTTGGTGGGATTGCAGCCTGGTACAACCACTATGGAAAGCAGTATGGAATTTTCTCAGAAAACTAAAAATGGATCTACCTTTTGACCCAGCAATCCCACTGCTAGGATTATATCCTAAGAACCCTGAAACAGCAGCCCAAAAGAACCTATGCACCCCTATACTCATAGCAGCACAATTTACAATAGCCAAGTGTTGGAAGCAATCCAGGTACCCATCAGTAAATGAATGGATCAAAAAACTATGGTACATTTACACAATGGAATTCTATGCAGCAGAAAAAAAGAAGGAGTGCCTACCCTTTTTAACAGCAAGGATGGAACTGGAGAGTATCATGCTAAGTGAAATAGGCCAGGAAGTGAAAGACAAATACCATATGATATCACCTTTAACAGGAACCTAATCAACAAAACAAACAAACAAGCAAAATATAACCAAAGACACTGAAATTGAGAACAGACTGACAGTCACCAGAAGGGAGAGGGGAGGGAAGATCAGGGGAAAAGGGGAAGGGTTTACAGGAACAAGTATAAAGGACGCATAGATAAAAACTAGGGGGGTGGAAATGGGAGGGAGGTGGGGAGGGCAGGGGTGGTGGGCTGGGATGGGAGTAAAAGACAGAAAACTACAAGAACAACAATTAAATTAAAAGATTGAAAAACAGCATTTATAAAGTTAAAAAAATAGCAAATAAATAAATAAATAAATGCTGAGATCAACCACAAAAAAAAAGATTTTTGAAAATACATGCCAAAAGAAAAATGTTTAATTAACTCTATAAGATTAAAAAACTACTTTGTTTTAAAAAAAGATACAAAGCTAAATCAGATTCTCAAAAGCAAAGTGTTATCATTTTAAACAAGTACATATCTGCCATTTTAATGTGTGATCTATAATTGTCTGAGGATTCATCCAAATCCTGAACAATGTGATCATTCCTAGGTCTACAGAGAGCACTGACCCAGAGGAAGTGCATATCAACAACATCTACCTATCTCTTGATATGGATGTGGCTCGGGAAGGTTATATATGCAGTGTGTTTGGTCATCTCTGGGTTAAAAGTGTATTTTCCAAGTTCCTGTGAAGAATATATTTTTTTCTGAGAGCACAACTTTAAGTAGTGGAATAGAGGTCTTTGAATGGTGAGCCTGAAATAGCAGAACAGAAAACAGGAAAGTCATTGCTACAGAAAAGGCCATTTGTTGTTTATCAAACATAACTTCTAATGGTAATTGCTCATATTCCATCCCCATACACTTGACCCCCTTTACCCTTTACCACCTCCCCACCCAATTCCCTCTGGTAACCACCATATTATTGCCTGTGTCTGTGAGGTTTTATTTGTTTTTCTTGTTTGTTCATTTATTGCTTTCAGTTTTACATCCCACATATGAGTGAAATCATATGGTTCTTAACTTTTTCTGTCTGATCTATTTTGCTTAGCAGGATATTCTCAAGGTCCATCCATGTTGTCACAAATGGCAGTATTCATACTTTCTAGGGCTGATGATTTGACTCTGAGCGGTGAACACACAATGCAATATACAGGCATGTATCATAGAAATGTATACTTGAAACCTATGTATTCTTTTTTAAAAATTTTACTTATTTCTGAGAGAGAAGGAGTAGGGGAGAAAGGAAGGGAAATAAAGAGAGAAGGAGAAGAGGGAAGAGAAAAACATCATTTTGTTGTTTCACTTATTTATGCATTTACTGGTTCTTTTTTATTTTAAAGATTTTATTTATTTATTTTTATAGAGACAGGGCAAAGTAAAGAGCAAGAGGAGATAAACATCATTGTGTGGTTGCCTCTTGAGCACCCCCTACTGGGGACCTGGTCCACAATCCAGGTATGGTCTCTGACTGGAAATAAATCGGCCACCCTTTGGCTCACAGGTTGGCAACTCAATCCACTGAGCAACACCAGCCAGGGCATCATTGGCTGATTCTTGTATGTGCCCTTGATTGGGGATCAATCCTGCACCCTCAGCATTTGGGTTGACACTCTAAATGAGCTACCTGGCCAGGCCGAAACCTACATAATGTTATCATCCAATGTCATCCCAATGAATTTAATTAAAAAAGTGATTGCTAGAGAAATTGATATCATCAACAAAATTAGGAATCACTCACTCTATTGAACCAATTTTACTGCCACTGGAGCCACCTGCTTCTGAAATGAATAAAGAATTCAGGGAACGGTTGAGCCATAGAGGGTGGGCATTTTGTTAAATGGTTATCAACAAGAAGTACAGAGAAATAACTCAGAGAATAATTTATGTAGATGGTAAATAAAAATGGACTTTTGAATACACAGAAAAACAAAAGACACAAGAGACCATGGCCCCTTATCTACAATAGTTGTAAATTTAAGAATATAGGCAAATTTTCTAACTTTTTCAAAACTTTGAGAAAAAAGTTGGCAGTGCTAGGGTGGTCCTTGCACTTCTCTCACCTCTCTTCAACTCCCTAATCTATCCATCAATGTATTCATTCACTAAAGTTTCCTTGGGTATGGAATCATAGCTTAATCAGGAAGAAAACAGAGCAAGCAGTGTAACAAAGAGCATTAAGATAGTATATACCTCTTGATCTAAAGACATTTTCAAATAATCAAACTTCTATAAATTTTCAACTTTTTTCTAAAAACTTCTCAAACTCTAAGCATCTTAATCACTGTCTGGCATTTTAAACTAAATATTTAAACATCAAATTTACTTTTTTTCTCCCCACAGAAGCTACTTTTCCTCTTTCCTTTCTGTTTCTATTAATTACTGGCATCCATTCAATTTTTCAAGTTAAAGACACAGAGTTCTTCCTCTACAACCAAATCTCTTCACCTTTCACGGATACTGGTAACTTAACCTCACTGATTATCTTTAAGGAATGTGTCCCAGTCCTCTTTCAGACTCACAGCCAATTCCCTTGTCAAACCCATCTTAACTTTCAACTCCTGATCCTAATTCATTTCCTTGCCACTGTTTCCCCTCTGCTGCCCATCTTCTCCATGCTGGGGTCAGAGCTGCCATCCAAATTAATGACTCATGAATCATTATTTAATTGTAGACTTCTTATTATGGTTTGTATATTCTTCCCTATCTCACATAATTACTTAAGCCTGCATACTTTGTCCACATATTCTCTGGCCAATATGGTAGCCACTAGCCCCAGGTATTATTTAAGTATTTAAATTAATTAAACTTGCAGAAAGTTCTATTGGATAGCACTGGCCTATATGTTTATTTTTCTGTTCATCCTGTAATTCTGTTTCCTGAATAGTTTTAAATAGAGAACCATTCAATGAATCCACTCTTGCATATGGTACATCTTTTATATGGCCTTCTCTTCCTTACATTTAATTTTTTCCTGATATTCATGATTCAGTTTCAATGTGACCACATGAACAAAGGCATACCTGACAACTTCAGTGGAATTTATTCTACTACCCTTGGGTTCTCACAGCACATTTTTTATATCTACTTAATAATGATTACTATATTGCATGCTAACTTTCTCCTTACCCAGCAGCTAGCTTGTCCACAAAACTGTAAGTACTTGGGCATGCCTTTTTTTAAATCTTTATACATACAGCTTTTAGCTCAGTGAAAAGCACATAGCAAACATTAAAAAAGGTTGAATGTTGATTTGATTCTGTGTATATATCTGTGGTGATTAGTCCACTTAAAAATTCAGTAGTCTTGCCTTGAGATAAGACTTAGGACCCTGAGCCCAGTCTTTTTTTTTTTTTTTTTTCCATATCATTTGCAAGAACTCTCATTCTATTAGTCACACATTCAACTTTTCACCTTCACATTGTCATATGCTTATCAGTAGAAAAACTGATGCCAAATTAAAGGAGCATTTTCAACTCAAACCATCCATTGGGACTGAAGCTTGTGCCTTTTGTGGTTTTTAATATTTGTTTTCTTCTGCTGATAAATTCCTTTACTACTCCTGCAGAACACTGATAATTATCTAAGTAGATTCAATAACCTTTAAAGAAATCTGCTTAATCACTTTGAGAAGATCTGAGCTTTGCTCAAACTACAATTCAGTGAGCTGACCTAGAGCTAATCACCTTTAGCACTTCATTCATCAAAGAGACAAGCATAGCAATGGGTGGGTTCTGGTGAGCAGTCTTTAAGCATAAGCTATGTTAATTAATTCCTATGAAAGAGGTTTAAACAATACTTGCAATGGACACTGAGCTTTATAAAGACAAACACAGCCCACACTGTGGGAAAAAATAACCCATGTTCTTGGTGTGTTGTCTACATTTAGACATCACCAGAAGCAGTGAAGGATACAACTAAAACCTGCTCAAATTTCTACCTCCCAGATATTTAATTCTATTCCATTTTTATACTAAATAAAGATTATTGGTTTATGCAAAGCTGTTTCCTATGATAATTCCATATTCTGCTAGTTTCAACATTTTCTTGAAGAAGCAAAAATAGATTACTGCTAAATACACCTACATGGATTTATATGTCCTTTTGTACATCTTTCCAATTTCTTATGTGCAGAGAGATAGCAGGTATTATAGGATAAAGGACAATCATTAAGGCAAATGTGTTATAGACCTATTTTTGTTTGTTTATTTCTACTCATTACTATCTTTATCTTACTGGAATACTAAAACTATCCCTCATTTCTCTGGGACACACACATATATCTCTCCATACTTCATATACATAGAGCTCTTAGGGACAACCACATAGTTGTGTGACTCTGCCTCCTTGGCCAGAGTTCACAGGTCCAAAAACTGGCCCAAATTGGGCCAATCACAGCACTGTCCCTCCTTAAACATATTTGATTGGTGAGGGGTGATTAGTCCACCTATCTTTTTTTAATCTAGAGCCAAATATCTATCCCCATATTCACCCAAGGATATTTGGACTTTAGATATTAAAAAAAATATTGAGGTAAATATTCCACAAGGTGTTAATGATTAAGGCAACAAAACTTGGGAGCTACCTGAAATCAAATCTTCCACTGCAGGAAAATAGGCAATCTACAATGTGATGGAATGAAGCTGAAAACCTGAGATTCAGGCTGAGAGTGCCTGAATCCCTAGCACTGGACCTTTACATTCTTCTCTCAGCTTTGTTATTCAAGTCTTCCTCCCATTCTGGAAGCCAATAAATCTCCTCACAGTTTGAATGGTTCAAATTATGTTTCTGACATTAACAGCCAAAATAATTTTAACTCTTATGCATTAATAGTTAGTGCATGTTTGTTTGTTCTGTTGATTAGGTTCCTGTTAAAGGTGAGATCATATGGTATTTGTCTTTCACCTCCTGGCTTATTTTGCCTAATATAATGCTCTCCAGTTCTATCTATGCTGTTGCGAAGGGTAGGAGCTCCTTCTTTCTTTCTGCTGCGTAGAATTCCATTGTGTAAATGTCCCATAGTTTTTGATCCATTCATTTACTGATGGGCACCTAGGTTGCTTCCAACACTTAACCAAAGACACTGAAATTGAGAATAAGAGAGGAGAGAGGTAGGAATTTCAAGGGAAAAGGGGAAGGGTTTAGAGCAACAAGTATAAAAGACACATGGACAAAAGATGGGGGGGGTGGAAATGGGAGGGAGCTGGGGAGGGCTGGGGCAGTGGGCTGGGATGGGAGTAGAAGACAGAAAACTGTACAAGAACAACAATTAAAATAAAAAAAATAGTTAGTGCACACTAAAATGCACAGCCAAAAAGATGAAAACATTTCAGACTTTCCAAAAAAATTCAGTGACTGAGACAGAGGTTTATTCTGGGAACAAGATACTCAATATATCCAAATGAAAATGTAATCCTTTTCATATACCTCATGACATTCTTTGGTAGTAAATAAAGTGTTCAGGGAAAATGCCTCCAGCATTTTCACGTCTCTATAGTGGTGTGGACAATGTCCAACAAGCAACTGTTTGGGATTGCACTCATCTACTGCTTTGTTTGCAGCACTCACATAGTCATATACAGCTCCCTCACTCCAAATTACACAGTTTACTACCTATAAACTAGTAAAGGAGGAAGGAAGGAAGGTAGGAAGGAGGGAGAAATGGAGGAAGGGAAAGAAGGAAGAAAGGAAGCAAAAAAGCAAGAAGGAAGGGCTTTCAGCATCTTAATTGAAATGTTGACAAATTTATGCATATTGACAGTTAAAGTGTTATTCTCATACCACCTATAGAAGCACAACCTGATATGGTATAAATTGATATAATTGTTTTATAGAACAATAAAAAAGCACATGTCTGAAACCTTAGGATTTGATAGTTCCTTTGATCCTATTATTTTTCCTCCTGAAATTTATCTTAATGAAAAACATAATGCATATGTAGAATACCTTACTTAAAAAGATGTCAGCCATCTTTTTTCTCTATGATTAAGAACTGAAACCCCTTTCTCTATAGATTGGAGACATATTAAGTAAGTATGGTATATTCATATACTGGAACTATATGAAGCTAATTAAATGTTACAAAAGTTTTCAAGGTTGACTGAAAAATTATTCTACAACATAGTATAATATATTTCTATTTGTTAGAGAAAATATTTTCAAATTCTATGTATGCAAATAAACATATGTGAAATTATATATGTCAATACATTTTAGCATTTATCTCTTTTTGGATAGTAAGATTATGAGTGGTTTTAATTTTTTTCTTTGTGTTTATTTGTATTCTATCAAATTCTTACAATAAACGCATATCACTTTGGAATCAGAAAAAGCTATTAGATGTTATATTTGAAGTTAAAATAAAAATCATATAATGTAATTAAATTGGGTGTAGATACACCTTGGGAACACCAAAGAAAAGGATCTCTCTCTGGGCAGTCACTCCAAGGACTTATTTCTTTCTAAAGTTCCTTGTAAAATAAACAGGGTGGCAGCTACTATAGTGTCTGAGGAACGGCAAAGGGCTGAGTTCCAGGGTGCCTGGGTGTCAGCTCAGGTTTTGCCATTTAATGGTTGAATGGTTTAGGGCAATCATTGATCCTGACTTCTATTTTTTCCACTTATAAGAATACCAATGCCAACAAGCAAAATATAACCAAAGACACTGAAATATAGAACAGGCTGACAGTGACCAAGGGGAGAGGGGAGGGAATTTCAGGAGAAAAGGGGAAGGGTTTACAGGAACAAGTATAAAGGACACATGGACAAAAACTAAGGGGGGTGGAAATGGGAGGGAGGTGGGGAGTGCAGGGGTGGTGGGCTGGGATGGGAGTAAAAGACAGAAAACTGTACAAGAACAAAAATTAAAATAAAATAAAAAAAAAAGAATACCAATGCCTTCTTCCCCTCCATCCCCACATGTTACTGTAATGTTCAAAAACATGTATGAATGTGAAGAAAGAAACTTCAGGAACATTCACAAGTAGTATGTATTGGGGAAAAAAAGTCAAAATAGAAGGGAGGAAGGAACAGATCACAAAACCTATTTGTTTTTCACTATACCTTATCATCTCTTCTGAAAACTGAAATAACATATACCACTGGTGCATTTGTCTTTCTACATTTCTATGCACCATTCTACAGAGCTCAGCATGTTGTGATTATAGTACAAAATACACAGCTAAATATTCTCCAGCTTTAATCCATTTAAGTGTAACACATTTCCTAGTTAAGCCATTCATCACCATTTGCTGACATTCACAGACAATGCATTTTCTTACATGCATTTAATTCATAAAACACCAGAAGAAATTAAATTATGCTGAAACAGGGTGATGTCTAGCACAATTGCAAGAGGAAGAAAGGGTTTTCAATGTTATTATCCCAGTGTTAATATCCTGATCCTGATTTTTCTTACAAAGCAAATGGCTTACTATGAAGTGTCTATTTGATGAATGTAATTAAAAACTAAAGTTCCTTGCGAAGGCAAGAAAAGACCTCCTGTTCAGAAACCAAGAAGCTGAATGTTAAGTCATTGACTGGTTTCCTATGTAGCTGTATTATTTTACTTTACAGTGCTTTTTGCACCACTGGTCAAATATCATTTGTAATAAGGACAAAACTGATGGCTGAGGATATCAGTCTTCTTAGGATAGAAAAGGTTAACAATTTCTTCACCACATTTTGATCACAGTTCATTAAAGGATAGACCTTTTTTGGCATTTGCAAAGAAACAACAAATCCATAAATATTATTAGGAGTCCATAGAGACAGTGAAGACTTTCTTGTCCTGATGGGACAGCCAAAGATCACCTACCACTCATCACATGGTATGTAACTGCCTTCATATAAGTTCACTAGAGCAGAAAATGAACAGCTGCCAATGTTGATCAAAGAAAGAGAAAATGCTGTTTCCAGAAATAAAAGTCTCTCTTTTCATTTTTTAAAATTAAAACAATATGCTATTTACTTCTACTGAAATAGCAAGAGACCTAGATTTGATAATATCACAGTCATAAAACTGATCAGCTGTTTCTTGATGTATTTACAGAATTTTACAATAACCAACAGCTGCTCAAAAGTAATCTTAAAACCAACAAAGGCAAACATTCTGTTTTCAGTCTTAGGTGAACTATTTTGAAGTGTTAAAGCATATTGCTCAGAATGTAATTTCACCAAGATAACAATTTTCAGATCTTGACTATTTGGAGGATTACAAACTGTTATCAATTTGCCATTCTAATGTTGGACAATTTCAAAGTATTTTTTGCATCATAGCCCCCCTCTGCCCAAACCAAAATGCCTTTCCAAACAAGAAACTTATTTGAACAGATCAGCTTTTCTGCATTGTCTCTCAGTAATCAGTGAGTACAGTAATTTTTGAAAAAGCTATAATACAGTGTACAGCTGATGTGTTGTAAAACTGTGCACTCATAACTGTGTAATTTTGTTAACCAGTATCAATCTAATAAATTCAATAAAAAGGAGAAAAAAACAGCTAGTGGTTCCAAAAATTTGTCATTAAAGCTCAAACTGCAAGTATGAAAATTCAGGTGAAGTAGATAAAATATATAATGAGCAATAAACAGCTTCAAGACTGATAATTGAAGAAACTATTCAAAGGTGCAGCCCTATTCACTGGAATCCTCTGCTTGCAAGAAAAAAGCTATGAAAGCAGATGCAAAGAGGCAAAGAAGTAGAGAAATCAACTAGAGAGAAAGAAGAGTGGTCCACTGTTGTAAAATAATGAGAACTTTTATTTTGCAACTGATCATTGATACTGGAGAGTTCCAAAACTATACTGAATGACATGATTATGCTATGGAAGAAAACAATTCTTCAACATCCAAGACTTGGTGTGTTTGTGAAAATTTTGGCCTCCTTATTTTACAGCCAATTATACTCAAAGCTTACAAAGAAAATAAAAACATTGTTTTCATGATCATTGTGATCTGACATGTGAGATAACATGCAGGATTTGTGACTTTATTGTGAAAATTCTGCAATGAACTCAGCAAAAATAACCTAAGCCAAACCTTAGTGGCTTTTGGATGTCATGAAGCAATGAATCAAAGCATGATCAAGGGTTTATGCATTTTCTTGCATCAGGTTAGATACAGCTGCTGGTACTGATGACATAGATGATTACTAAAGACAGATCAGCAATCTGATACAGGAAAATTTACAATAAAATATGTGATCAGGTAAATATACCCTAAATATATCTTAAAGAATTGCTCAAAAAGGACTCAACCATATGAAAGAACTCCCTGAAGTATTCTCAGTGATACCTGTCAAACACTACCCAAAGAATGCTAGCTCCAATTTGTGACCTTTCTCAAGTTGTTCACTTGTTGCCATAAAAATTAGCCAAAGAACATATATGCATAACCCACAGGCACAGACAAAAATGTGGTGATGGCCAGAGGAAAGAGTGCACAAGGGCTGGGGGGAGGTGAGCAAAGGGAAGAACATGGGAACATCTAGAATAGTGACAATAACAAATGGAAAAAAAAGACACTGCACAAAAAAAAAGTAAAAAAAAATTCTGAGAAGATGATTGTACAGAGTCCACTATACTTTTTAATATTAAATACAACATTGTGAGATTATTTCTCCAGCTTTTTAAAATTAAAATTATATACACCATTTCTTGGGGAAAAAAGGTTTTTGTTGAATAACAGCCTACTTAATGTGAAAAATTCAGTTAATATTTGATTATAGATGGCATATGTTATAGCATCTACATTTTTCAACATTAGGCTATTGATCTGAATGTAATTCCTACTGAAATAGCATTTCTAGGGAACAATTAGACTTGGCAGGTCCCATTTCAATTTATACACACAGTCTAGAAACATAATCTGTCCTAATCCACCCTAACTGCCAGGACGGTCTGTAGTACTTCAGTGGCATTTTACAGCTAATGTCACCACTGCCAACCACCCACCTGCATAATGAATTTACTCTAAAAAGAATATTGCCATCTATTATTTTACTTCACCTTCCCAGTGACTCTACAAATTGGGTGGGGGGCAAAGATTATGAATTAAATTCCACTTATGAAAAACTAAGGTAACAATGAATAGTGGCAAAATCGGAACAAGAATTAAATTAGATTTGACATATCTCATTTCAACTTGTACACCTATTCAAATCATTCAGCTCCAAACTAATGCATGTTTCTCCAAAAAGCAGCCTGGTATTTCCAGGGACTCAAGTCAATGAACATATTCAAGTCATCAGCTAAAAATGTTGAGAATATCAATCTAAGATGGCATTTATCCCTGAGATGAGGTGCATCCTTATCCTTGTGTGAGATGATCCCTTAACAGCAAAGGCTTAATGGAGGGAATTTTCACAGGAAAACTGGTTTTCTGTATAAACCCAGACCAGCTGCTTCTTTGTGAAACTTGCTTTTTTGCTCAGCAAAGATTTATAGTATCTGAAATATTCAATAAATTTTTTATATATCTGCCTTGACAGGCAGCAATATATTTTAGAATATTCATTATAATATCTAGACAGTAGGCTCCCAAAAAATTCTTGCTTATTTTTTTTGTTGTTGGTAATGTTAGGCACACGGAATTTCCTCAATAAATTTGTTAAATGAAGGAAGGAAGAAATTAATGACTTTTGGAACTTCCTTATGCAAATCATTCTGTTGATTCAGTCTACAATGCACACCAGTTTAGGACAGAAAAAACCTGTTCGAAGTCAGTTTGAAAAATGATGGGCTTGAAAACCAGTAAAAGATTGACTTACTTTAACTACATGATTTGAAAATTACCAGTTGTTAGCTTACATTAAAGAAATCAACTTTTTCACACAACTCGATAACAAATTAGGTATCTTGACTAAAGTTTTACGTAAACTAGTCTTCATCCATTCAAATTGATTTCTGTGTTTTGGTTTCATGAAACTGATCTATCACTCAGGGCAATAAACTACATAAAAACTAGGCAGTGTTTTATATGGTGTTAAGGAGAAAACATTATTACTGGCACTTGTATCAAATAAAATTGCTTTCTTTGGCAAGCTAACTCCAACCAAGAAAATGAATTTGTTGAAGCTCTTCATAAACCTTATATAAAGTTCACAATCTTCTAAATGTAAAACTCTACTTATAAACATTGTCAGGGTAAAATTCCATCTTAAAACAAAGTGATTGCTTCTATTTCCTGTGATGTTTACACAGCAACTTCTGCAGAATTACTCTAAGAAAGAAATAGAAAAGAAAATCAATAGCAACAATGCACTATGAAATAACCTTTGTGGCAGGAATGGAACCAGAAGATTAAGATAAGGCCATAAAAGTATGAAATAATGAAAAGAGCACCCATCTCAAACCCATAACAAACACTGAAGATGATTTTATATATATTTTATATAGAAAATAATTTCAAGTAATAATTAATACCATTCTGCTTAACCTTGTGATATCTGCAAACTTTAGACATTATTTGAAAAAAGACACAAAACATTGTTATAGATTTCTTTTTCCACATAAGCTCTTTTTAATGGTTTTCTTATTTTAAATAATAATTTTTTTAATTAAAATAACTCACAAATATCATCTCTTCCCTTTCTTTAAAAATGACAACCTGCTATTTGACTAGTCATAGCTGCTTTTACTAATTTGGGCAACACCCTCCTTCATAATTTGTGTTACTTTTTACTTTTACTTCCCTAAGTTCTGACAATATAATTTTAAGAATAAAATGAAAAATCCCTATCAATGTTTATGTTACATATTAATTTGAGTTAAAAATTAGGCATTTTAATTTCAAATATTGAGTAAAAGTGACTTTAATCATGATAAATAAAATTATACAGAATTCAGTATCCTAAGCAATCTTGAATTCCACATAATTACTAATATGCTTTTTAGCCTAGCAGGACTTCAAAGGTATGTGGTCGAAGACACTTTTCCCAATAGTCACCTTGTATTAACAATAAGGAGCAGTCAATATTAGAATCAAATTATCTTCCTTCTATTAAATTACTTATGAGTAACAACTGAGTTTCTACATTCAAACCAAGTGGACTCCACACTGGGAAAAAGTCAAGGGAAGAAACAGACTGACTGATAATCCAAAGATTATCTGGGTTCTCTGTTTGCTTTTGCTCATGTATTTGAATTTTTGAGGCTTGTTGGCCAACTTGCTTGTGCCTCAGTGTCACAATCTTCTTTAACACTTAGCTGAAGAAGTGTATTCTATGTGTTCTTCTGTAGTTGAGAATTGACACTTGCTTTTGCTTTTCTTGGTAAACCTTCTCCCTAAGTTATCTTCTCTGATCAAAACCTCATACAAATAGAAATGAGTCATCATTCTGAATGAAAAAGAAGTCCAATAAGTATTTACTTCCCCTTGGTGAATGCCATCCATAAACACATGTTTTTGTCTGCTCTTGATGTTAATGTAGGAATGTCCATCACTAACACTGCACAAATACAGGACAACATATGGATTTTCAGGGCTCAGACAAGCTCATCAACAGTATGACAATGTGGAGACAACATTTACATTTGATATTATCAAAACTATCACTCTGAGCCAAATTCACAGAGCCTGAAGGAGAAATCATTACTTGTGCTTTGTGAAAGCAATTCTCCTACCTAATCTCATGAATTTCCTTTCCTTTTATTAGGATATACTGATTTGAATTGTATTTCAGTTTTGAAATTTGCAAAGATCAACTTCACATTGTTCAGTAATTTTTTATTTATACTTACTGAGATTAATTCCATTATGAGCAATATTGTTATAGTGCTTAATGACATTGACATTTATTGTAATTAAATATCATAGATTCGATATTTAAATAAAGTCTACCTAAGAATTTAAATAAATGAGAGCCAACTGGCACAAAGACAGAAAAATACTGTTTTGTAGAGGAGTGGTAAAGGCATGATCCTCTCTCCACCTTAAAATGATTTAAACTGATTGATACAACTTGGAGGAATTCATTCTGTGGTCAGGATATTGTCTTGTTTTGCCTAAGGTCAAAGAAATTTGGCATGAAATTTGCTGGTGATAAGAAGACAGAAAACCAGAAGTAAAGGTCATTATTTTCTCAATAGTTATTTAAAATGACTCTATAGTCTTTAATAGCTATTTTCAATGGCATTTATTGAGTATATGTTATAAAACTAGTGCTAAGTTGAGGAATCAGATTCATATGGTACTTATCTTGTTGCCTCTGGTTTGGGCAGCTTGAGCGTAACTAGGCGGACCAAGAAAAAATAAACACTACATATTCTAAATACTATGGGGTCAGATATCCTGCGAAGGCTATGACTAACTGCAGCCCCTACCCTCTAATTCTCCCTTGCCCAATATACTTTCTAACTATAAAAGATGATTTTAGAGTTGGGCAGGAAAAAAAAGCATTCCTAAAGGGGAATATAGTGGTTTTATTCCCTATACTCATATATCATAGCAACTGCCTGGATGGAAATACCAGCATGTTGCTAACAGACCTCTGTACTTACTGTCACAGGAGTGAAGCACACCAGCTGGAGAACTTGTCACTGAGTTTTATCCAGGGCCTTTGTGGCTTAGGGCTATGCAGGCAAAAGAGAGATGCCTGCTTCTCATCTGGAGTTTCTGGAGGCCAGAATCTTGCTAAAGCAGTCTGTGCTACAGAACCCAAAAAATGAAAGACAAAGGGCTCCTGTGGTTCTTGTCATCTCCCTGAGGGTGTTAAAGAAGGCCTCAGTGGCTAACTGGGCTTCATGTGGAGGAAAACATGAAGGAGTAGAAGATGGGAAAAGTATGGGGTGGTCCAGATAAGGTTCAAAGGAGGGGACCTTCATGGGGAAGTGAGGGGCAAAAGCTGTATATAGAAGAAGGTACCAGGAGTAACAGCATGTCCTGTTTAAACATCTTGAAATCAGACATATATGGTTCAAGTCTCAGCTCTGATAATATTTCTGAGAACTTAAGGTCTCTGAGCCTGTTTCCTCCTCTGTAAAATGAGAATAATGTGCTCTACCTCATGCAGCTTTTGTGAAAAATAAATTGGACAATATTTTAGAGATGATTTTAAATGAGTATGCTATGCAAACAAATTTATTATTAGTTAACCCATACATTATATCCATCTTTATGTTTCATCCATATCATCTTACCACATTCTATGCATTCTTAGGTCAGCTGGAGCCTGATACAACTTTGGGTCGTATATATTCCCTAGAGCTGCTGTAGTGGACAGATTCCAAGCATGACCTGAAATAAACCTTGTCTTTGTATAATCTATACTCCCATCCCTTTTGAGTGTGGGTGGAACCTCTGGCTATGATATATATATATCATATATATATGATGATATATATATATATATCATATATATCATGATATATATATATATATATGAGAGAGAGAGAGAGAGAGAGAGAGAGGGAGAGAGGGAGAGAGAGAGAACGAGAACTGGAGAACTGGGTAGGCTTAATCTAGTCACATGAGCCTTTTAAAAGTAGAGAATTATTTTTTCCACATGATGGCCCAGGTAAAACTCAGAAAGGGAGAAAACATGAGAATGTCTCAGTGCACTTTGATTTCTTTGAAAATGGAGGGGCCCACATGAGATGTAATGTAGATCAACTCTAGAAAGACTAGCCCCCTGCTGACAGTCAACAAAAAAACAGCGACTTCAGGACTACAGACCCAAGTAACTGTATTCTGCTAACATCCTGAATGAGTTTGTAAAAGAGTTTTGCCCAGAGCTTCTAGGTAAGAGCCCAGCACAATGATAGTTTGCAGTCAGTCTTGTGAGACCCTGAGCAGAGAACTGCTAGCCTGCACTGCTGGCCTGCTGAACTGTGAGAGGATAAAGGGGAGTCATTTTAAGCCATTAAATTTGTGGTAATCTATTTATGCAGCAATATAAAACTAACACAGATTTTTGTACCAGAAGTGCATTACTGCTCTAACAAATATTTTTTAAACATTTTTTAAAATTGTATTTATTTATTCTTAGGGAGGGGAAAGGAAGAAGAAAGAGAGGGAGAAAAACATCGATGTGTGGTTGCCTCTCACATGCCCCCTATCAGGGATTTAGCCTGCAACTCAGGCACGTGTGCTGACAGGGAATAGAACTAGTGACCCTTTGATTCTTGGGCTGGCACTCAATGCACTGAGCCCCACCAACCAGGGCTCTAACTAATATTTAAAATGTGGCTTTGAAATTAGGTAGAAGACATCAGAGAGGCACAAAGCATGAAGAGAATTTGACATGCAGTCGCTGCCTTGAAGGTGAAGTGTGCCATGTGCAAGGATGGCAGAGCTACCCATAAGAGCTAAACAACTAGCTGACAACTAGTAAAAAACAGGACCTTAGTCCTACAGCTACAAGGAATTGAATTCTGCTAACAATCTGAAGGAGCTTGGAAGCAGTTTCTTTCCCAGTCTCTTCAAATAAGATTCCAGTTCATTCGATACCTTCCTTTTAGCCATGTGAGACCCAAAGCAGAGAAAAAAATGGAACCCACCCAGACTTGACCCACAGAAATGTGAGCTAATAAATGGGTGTTGTTTTAAGCTGAAACTTTGTGGTAATTATAACCTATTACCTAATTTATAATTTATTTATTTAATAAATACTATTCATTAGATAAAAAACATTTATTGAACATCCATGAAGCACCTGTATAATGTCAGTCAACACTTCACATGAGATCTGGCCTGAAAATTCTCTTTAAAAACTTTGAATCCTGGATTGTTAGAATATGAAAAAAATGTTAGAGGCTAACTACAACTAGAATTCATTGGTAGATATATACAAACATCCTTCATGATAGTGAAAATATCTGTGGATGGCAGAGCGGTGTTTTGTAAAAACTATAGACAAATGAGATAGAAGCTCAACACCAGTATAATTTAGACATTAACTACTGAAGTTTACTCACAGGCTGGTAACATGCAGATTATATGCAATGAATTGCTAGTTTTTATGGCATAGGGCGATGTCCCAGAACAATTTTAATCAGAAGGGGTAGATCAGAATGGTTTTATGCAGAAGACAGGCCTGCCTTTAGTCATTAGCACTCAATGAGTCTCAACGCTGAGTACTAAGACTAAAGGGAAAGGACATTGATGATTAACTAAAACAAAACTGCAGAGATAATAAAATCTGACCCCCTGCTTCTTCCCCCTTATATTATCATATTTCATCATCCCTCGCCAAAAAGAGCATTCCTCTTATTTTAGTGTGTCTCTAGGGAATACAATCAATGAGCATGCTCCTGGGCGTTTGATTGTCCATCCTTGGAGGAAATCTTCTCTTTTAGTATGAAGGAGAAGAGCAAAAACCATTTCATCTTGTGCTGCTTCCATCATGCCTATTAATTTTACAACACATATTTTGACATTAGAAGATTTTTTATAATACAGCTACTACATTGACATCTGGTATTATTGGCAACCAGTACAAAGTTAAACCAAAGGCTGAAAAATGCCTTTTCCTAGAAGGAATGGGGATATAAATGATCTGAGTATCTCCTGCTTCCAGTTAATCATAAAGAAAAAAGAAACTATTGTCAAAGAAATTATAAATCATTGGGTTTATAACCCTTGTGTATTAAGTCTTCACAGAATAACGGTTCTCAAACTTCTTTGCATGCTGGAATTAACTAGGGATCTTTAGCAAATTCTGATGCTTGTGTTTGCCTCTTTCAAAATTTCTGAGTTAACTGGTCTGGAATGCAGTTCAAGCATGTGATTGTATAAGAGCTCCCTCACTCCCAGGGTTACTCTAACATGCAGCCAGGTAGGTCACATCTGTTTATTGACTGGTCTTTCCACATCAGCCTCTGGGCTGTGTCCCAAGAGTACACGTTCAATCCACTCTTGGGGAGAGACACCAATGAGTCCAGTCTATCTTCTCCACTGGAGAGAACTGGATTCTAGAGATCTCTCAAATATCAAAATCCATGAGTAATTTCTCTGAAATGAACATGTCACAGAACACTTTCTCAATATTCCCATTTTTTCAAAGTTTTTTTTTCAGTTCTTCTGATTGCATTGGGACAATGCAATCAGAAGAACTGTTTGAGTGCAAATTGAATCTATCTTTTAATAAGATGTCTCTCTGCCATGGGACCACCTATAAGCAGCCTAGTGATGGCAAACAGTGGTCCAGGGATGCTCATAATGGGTTAAGAGGGAAAACCAAACATTAGCATGCATCACAAATCCTGCAAACTGGAAAATTAATAGTTATAGCTTTAAAACCAAACTCAATTAGCAAAGAAGCAATTTTAGCAATAATTTATCTAACTTCTACACTACCTGTGGGGAATTAAAGACCCCAAGTTGGAAGTATATCCAACTGAAGATATCTTTACACTTTATCTTCACTAACATTTGGATAGCAACATAACTTGGCCTTTAAAAAAACAGGGTTCATTTAAATTTGCATCAATGCACACAGAAGAGTGGAAACTTGAGTAAGGGAAGCCATTAGTACATTCATTGGGGAGAAAATGGAATTAATGGAACTTTGATTTTTTCCATCTTACATTTTTCTCTTCTTTTCACCCTCATATGCATATTGATGATGAATCAATTGGAGCATTTTTATGGTTGCCAGACTCTTCTAACCCTGGGGCCTAAGTAAGAGTGTTTGCTGGCAGATTTACTGATATTTAATATAAATCGGAAGGCCAAAAGCCCAAATCTGCATTTTGCAAAGTGCCTTTGGATTGGGTGGTTGACAAGCAGTACTTGTAAACACAGCCCCGGAAGAAAACCTGCAGGTGCTTCCTCAGCAGCTGGATTCATCCAAAACCCTTGCCATGAATTTTAAGGTACCTGGTTGCGGTTTTCTCCTCTTTTCAGAACTTCTTTAGTCCAAAGGTCATTGGGAGTTAAAAAGAATGTTGTACCCTTCCCTTTCCAACAAACATAAACAGTTCATGACTCTGAGGCATCAGATAAGAATAGACAGACTTTTTTTGCCAGAGGCATCTTCAAACAGAATATAAAATTTTATGTGGAGAATGTTCATTAGAGGCAGAAGCAAATATGTCACTATAATATAATGCTTGCTTATATTTGTTGAGTAAGTACTCTAGGTGATACAGATAGGATGTATTAAATCATTTAATTAACTATTCTCTAGGGTTGATGTTATTATTTGCATTTTACAAATTAGGAAACTGAGACATAGAACTTAAGTAACCTGCTGAAAATCACACAGGCAGCAGTGGGAGAGTCCGGATTCAAGAACCTTCACTGCATCGCCCTGTACTGCTATGGTTGAGGAAAGAGGCCACGGGCTCAAGAAACACTCACGTTGCCCTGCTGGGAGAGGAAAATTTTAGGGAAGTTTCTTTGAGGAGTACATATCTGGGCTGAATAGGAAATGTTACCCAGAAATCACATGGATGGAGTGGATGGCAAAAGGGGAATAAAATTTATGGCACAGGAGACAGCATCAGTGAAGTCAAAAAGCTAAAACAAATGAACAACAAAACAAAACAAAACACCTTCACGTTGCTTGTCTGGGCAGTTTGGTACGGCTAAAAGGTGAGGTCCAAAGCGGAGGGGTGGTGTTGGAGAGTGCAGAAGGGGCTCATTGCTCTCAGCCTCAGACCTCGTACTCGGGCTTTAGCCTACAATAAAGAAACTCTGGAATGTTTTCTTGACCTGATCTATAGAAAGAAATACATTTTACATGAAAACTAGAACATTTTTATATACATACACACACGAGTACAGTTATATATATACACACATATATACACACACGTGCATTTGTATATATACACACATATATACATATATACACATACATACAAATATGTAAATAGTTTTAAATTGAATAAAAAGTTTTAAGAAAAAATAATCTCACTATGTACTTTTATTTTATATTCTATTTTACATCTATTTCAGTTTAGTTTGTTTTGGAAGCTAGTAGGACACTCTTAATACATTTTTAAGTCCCACTAAGGGTTACAACCCACAGTTTGAAAAACACTCCTTTAGGTGTTGGAAATATATGGTGACATATGGCAATCAGCAAAATAGTTTGATCATGGAAGAAAGGTTAGATTGTCACTCAGGTGGGTCACTTTGATAGGGTTCATTAGCTACATGAGGACGGTTTTAAGAGCTGACTGGGAGCAAAGAGATCATTTCCCAAACTCAGGCAAAAGAGGACGGGGGATACAATACCAAGTCTAACTGGGTACCATGATAACCTAGTGTATCTACTTAAGGGATAATTCCATATTAGAAGAATGATAAAAGGAGTAGTCCTAGCACCTTCATTCTTGGATATCTTAAAAGTGTAATAAATAGCCTATAACCTTGGTAGCGCTACTAACATACCTACCTGAGGGACAGGAAATAAATAAATGACGTGCCCTTCCAGCTCTATCGATACTTATCTTCCTATTCATTAACTACCTGAAACCCATTTCACTTGCCTGAAAAAACTCATTACATGTACATGGGCTGTTCTGAAAAGGAGCTTTTCATATGTTTCATTAGAAACATACAAAAAGTCATGGTTTTCTCAGCTCAGCCTGCTTTTATACAAATGTGTACTAGTTGTCAGAAAAGAACCGAGTGTTTTATGAAGAACAGAAGAGGATGCTTCTGTTCTTCAGAAGCATCCTCAGGATCCTGAGAATGCTTCCACAGGATCCTGAAAGAAGTTTTCTTGAACTTACTATAGTCAAGGTAATAATAATGCCTTCAAAATATTTTAAACATATTAAGAATAATTATTAATAATATTATTGGTGGTACTGAGCTAATACATTTTTCTAATTTTAAAATATTCAAGTATGTTTGCACTCTTATTTTTTTAGTCTGTATGTTTTTAGCACTATTTTAACTGGAAAAAAAAGCAAAAGAAAAGGAAGTTACAGATAAACAAATGAGTGAGCATAAGAAATATGTAGATTGGATACAGTAGCCAAAACTGGCCTTAGATTAAGGCAATGACCTTCAGCCCACAAAGACCCAGTTTCAAATCCTGAACTGATGACATAATGAGTATTTCTTGTAATAATCATTTGGCATGCAAATTATTTTACAGTCACTAAAAGTAGTGCATACCTGCATGCCTAACGAGTTCATTTTTATGTTAGCATACCCCAAAGGACTTTCCTGCTGTGTGTTTTATATTGCTGCTGTTTTATGTTTTACGTGTTTGCATTAATGTTTTAATTTTCATATACACATCCTTAGGCCATTTTATGAAGGGCATGACTTTTAAAATTCGGTCGATATATTAAATAAATGTAAAATAAGGTTATCTAGCAAGTAGTCCTAAATCAATTTTCTGTGTTCTCTCTGTACACTCAAACCTTCCAATATGGTTTATTTATTACGGGCAATGCAGGAGTAAGATCTGGGCTCTAAACTCTGACCATCTGTCAGATTAACGTGCACATGCCCTGAGTGTCCGTCTTCCAATGATGGATCCCACCGCAGTCCTCCTTAAAAGAATACATCAATCCTCTTCCCCACTAGAATAAATAAAACCACAACTGACTTATATTAACCATGCATACATAAGACAGAACTTAGCCCTAAATTGGCTGTTATGATTAGAATTACCTCAGAAAGTCTGTTTGGTATTATACAAGTCAAAAAAAATGACAAGGTATTGGAAAAGAAAAACAAAGAACAAAGAGAGACTCAACACAATGTAGTGATTAAGAATAAAGTTTCTAGAACCAAACAGTTTCTATCACTCAGCTGAACCACTGATTACTATGTGAGGCTAGTGTGTTTTTCTCACTGGTTTGAGCCTCAGTTTTCTCAATTCAAAATAAAAACAATAAGATTACCACAAGATTTATAGTAAAAAATGCATCTTATACAACATATTATTATTATTATTATTATTATTATTATTATTATAGAGATGACATCATAGTGGTTAAAAACCAAGAAGAATGTGAGTGGCATGGTATATTTTAAATTTTGATTCAACCAGCCACTATACTAATCACATTCTTATGACATTTATATTGATGTCACTGTATAGCACAATGCTTAAGAACAAGGATCTGGCTTTAAAACCTAACTCTATCACTTATTAGCTATGTTTCATTCATTATCTTCTTAATATCTCTATAAAATAGATAAGAATAAGATTACCTCCATTGCAGTGTCATTGAGAGAATTAAAGAAGTTAATATCTGGCAAAATCTTAGTAAAAGAAAAAACCCTCTGGTACTTTTAAGCATATAACAAATATTTACTATTGTAATTTTCCAATTTAGTTCAGAAGAGAAAATGCTCAAATATTTAAAAATCCAGAAGAGCAATCAATCGAACCAGTCTAAGGATCATTGAGACCATAATACTTAAAAATAATGACCATTAAAATAATAATGCTACAGATAGCTCAAATACAGTATGCCATTGTTTGCCTAAGTCAGGGGTGTCAAACTCATTTTCAGCGGGGGCCACAGCAGCCTCACAGTTGCCTTCAAAGGGCCAAATGTAATATTAGAACTGTATACATGTAACTACACCTTTACTAGGGGCAAGGAGCTCTATATTCAGCCCTTTGAAGGCAACTACGAGGCTGATGTGGCTGGTGCAAATGAGTTTGACACCTCTGGCCTAAGTTGTTATATAAACTATCCAATATGAACTACCTAACAAGCCTGTGACATAGCTGAGCTGTGGATTATTACAACATCTTTGTATTATCCTTCACAAAACTGAAGCTCAGAGAGCAATGACTTGCTAAGCCACATAATAAGGACTGGTAGAGCCAGGACTAGAATCTGGGGCGGCGGGGGGGGGGGGGGGGGAGGCTCCTGCTACAGTATCCTTTCTATCATATCTCTCAAGGGCCAGAGCACAAAATCCAAAGCAAGGCCATCCAACATCCATTCTGATAAGCCAAATCTGCACAGTTTCACAAATCAAAGCACAGTGCTTCCAACTTGATAATTCTAGAGAAATTACAGGCAACAACCGTACACTCTGTACAAAGCATAAGGTCCTTACCCCAGAGGGGCATGTTACGCTAACCAGTGCTGGTAGGTTATATTCATGTAAAAAGGATCTGGGTTTCCTTTGCTTTTCACACCATATTTTTTTTTGTCTCTCAAGTCTGTTTACTACCAATTGCTCACTTAATGTCACTGATAGCTACTTGCTTGGATGCTGCAACTTTAAGTGAAATCAAGTATAAAGAAACCAATTTTACTGTAAACTAATTGAATACAAAGAAGAGTTAAGTTCCTACAGCATATTTCTGGTCACAAACATATCACTAAACTTCTAAATAAAGACCCCAAACACTTCTAATATTAGACATTGAACTAAATGGGAGCTATACATACATTTTAAAATATAAATAAGATAATTATTTCCAACCCACTTATTCCATTTCAGCATCATGGTTGGCCAGAGAGATCCTACCCCACACATCAGAGCATAGGTGGGGACCCACCCTGGACAGGGCACCCTTCCATTGGGGGGCACACTCACACACACAACCACACTCACTCAGCCTGTGACAATATAGACACAGCAATTCACTTCAAGTATACATCTTAAGAATGTGGGAGGAAACTGAAATACCCTGAGAAAACCAATGCAGACACGGGAAGAATGTGCAAACTCCACAACAGACAGTGGCCCCCAGCCAGGAATTGATATATTTTCCTATTGATGTTATAACAAAACAACATTGACCACAATGGCATTATCTGAGGGCCTGCTGCTGTTGCTGGATAGGGAATTTTGTGAATAAGTTGCTTTTAAAATATCCAGTTGTTTTCCCATTTCTTAGCCTCTTCCATGGAGAAATAGATGTTTTTGTTTTGTTTTTAATTGCCATTTTCCCCTGTGGCCTAGATAATTCAGGATAGTCCTAATTAGAAACCACAGCAAGGGACAGTTAGTATACCTCTAATGTTCTTGGCTTTGCAAATAACAGGTGGGATCTGTTTAACATCAGGAGACCATTACCCCATAGCAATTTTTCTCTGTTTTCATAAAATTCACTCCCATAAGAAGGATGCATTATGCAAATATCCAAGCACTAAGACTCCCCCACTTTTAGTTTGTTTTGTTTTTGTCATAAATGGAAGACTATGTGAGGATACACACCTTGGGGAATAATATCTATATACATATCTATATTTATATATAAACATATATAGTCTTCATTTTGAATGAAAAAAATTAATTTTGTGTGTGAGAGAACCAGACCAGGTAGCACTCAACTCAGAATTTACATAGCACTAAAGAGGAGAAAAAAGTCATTAAACAAATTGTCCATGGACAAGGTGCCCTTTCTCAGCTGCTCTTCACTTTACCTCTTATTTTCTTCTCAAGTTATGGGCTTCAGACAATTCTATACATCTTTTTTCTCCTAAAGGGAAGCCACCTTTCATGTTTTCTGGGGAAGCAGCCCATGAAAGCTCTTAGGCAGGAAGGCAATTAATAAGCATTTACTAAATCCTGAGCCCACCAAGCACAGTGCTAGGAGCTTGGAACAGAGTCTCCCCTGCCAGTCACTAAGAAGAAGAGAAAAGCTCTGACTTTTAGTGTCATTAATGCTATGAATGCTATGAAATGAATCATGTTCCTCCACCCTGGTTCATGTGTTGTAGCCCTAAACTCCCATGTGATGGTATTTAGAAATGGGCCTTTGGGAGCCTACTTAGGCTTCTATGAGGTCACGGGGGTGGGGCTCTCATGATGGGATTAGTGTCCTTATGAGAAGAGAGACCAGAGAGTGTGTGCTCTCTCTTGTCTCTGTTCCTCTCTCAGCCTTGTGAAGGATGAGTGGGAATGCAGCCACCTATAAGCCAGGGAAAGAACTCTTCCCAGAAACCAATCACCTAACACCTTGATCTTGGATTTCTAGGCCTGACGACTGTGAGAAAATGAATCCCTGTTGTTTAAGCCACTTTTTCTATAGTATTTTGTTATGGCGTTTGAGCTAAGAAAATCACTGACTCCTTAGGCCAAGATAAGAGATTAAAAAGTTTTCTTCCCCAATCTCACAGGTAGTGAAAAACAAACAAACAAACAAGCAAACAAACTTACATGCCTTCTTGGGCCAGCACATATGTTTTCATGGATGTTTCATCTCTGGACCAAATTTTATAGACCAAATGTTTCTTTGGTCGAGAAAATTCAAAAATTTACAAGTAAGCAACCTATTGAGCAATTTAGAAAGATTTTCAACCGCTCATCATTTTAGACCAAGACTTCTCAACCTCTTTACTATTGACATTTTAATTCAGATAATTCTTTGTTATGGGGAATGCCTTGTGAATTTTAGGTTGTTAAACAGCATGCCTGGCCTTTATACTTCATATGCCAGCAGAATCCCCCGAATAAATTTTGACAACTCAAAATATCTCTAGACATTTCCAAATATCTGCTGGGGGCAAAATCATTGAAAACCGCTGTCTAGACCAAAACTTCACCAAACACATAATATTTGTTACATAGCTATCTTTAGGGATGACATATTTAAACTTTAAACTTAATAAGAATGTCTTTCTCTCTCCCCTCCACCTCACTCTGCATCACTGATAAATACCTTCTATAAAAAAGCAAATGAAATGACGCATCACAGAGCAGAGAAAAAGAGCACAGGTCTCAAGAAAGAGACTTTGTTGCTTTCAGTTCTAGGCCTACCTTGGATTTTAGAGAAGACTCATATTTTTTTGTAAGCTTCAGCTTTCTCATTTTGAAAATTTTAAAGTTGTCTAGAAGATGTGCATAATTTAAACAATTTAAACAATCTTCAATCCTTCAATTTTAACAATCTCTGTTCCTAATGTATTTCAATCAGTGAAATGGAAGGAACATTTTGAGTTGAAAGTTCTGAGAAAAAATTAAATGAGCTAAATTCCATTCTAATACCAACTATATGAGCTGAAATTCTGAGAACAATTTGGCTGGCTAGGCTGAGTACCTCTGATGATGCCAGGAACAGATTGGCTAGATGGCACTGCATGAGAAATCTCTTCAACACAGCCTGCTCAGTCTGGCCTATCTGAAGTTCTGCCTGGGATAACTTTAGATGTGGGTAGGTTTACAATTTTCCCTTGGTGTTTCGCAGGCTGTAGGAAGGACAGTTCATGATAAATGCCATCTTCATTAAAAATCAATTCTTGCCAATAATTTTATGCTACTTTTGTTCTACAAATCTGTGTATAATTTGAGATATGTCCATAAAATAGAAGACACACAAAGTTCAAAAGAACATTCTACTCTCTCTTTGGGGATCTTATAACACCAAAAAGGGAATGCACTAGAAGTTTACTGTGGAATCTGGATTATAAATGGCCCAGTGCACCAATGACCTTTTTGCTGGTTCACCAGCCAGCAGTGAGACAAAAGAAGAGAAAGCCATCAAATTTCCAAATAGGTGGAAAAACTTATCTTGCATATCATCATACCCCTGCCATAAAAAAATATGCCATAAAGTATATTACTACAAGATTTAGCCATAATCTTTCTGTTAGTGGTCTCCAGTGAAAACAACTTTGAGAGGCATGCTGGTCTGCTGCAGTATTTGAAATCAGTCAAGCGGTAGTTTTAGGGATTGTGGAGGGTCCAAGAAGGAAGCCATATACAGATTTCTCTGTGCCTTCATTCCAGAGAATATGCTTTTTGTAATGAGAAATAATATTTGAATATATTTTATATTCATAATAAAAACAAAGAAAATCCTGTATTCCCAGGTTTCTCAGTTCAAAGGAACTGACCTCATTGTTAACTGAGCCAGAAGAGTCACTCAGGATAAAAATTGGAGCACGGTGGTTTTAGGAAATAACAGGAAACACCTCATAAAGTACTTCAACAATGTAAAGCTGCTCTCTCTTCATAAAAAGATGGGACTGTTCTGTATTTCAGCATCTGTCCCAGGGAGAAGTCAGCAGATGTGAGTAGGTGGACATTCCTACCCTGCCTCGGTCCATCAGCATATTAGCCTCAGAGCAAGGAGCTGAATACATTCTGGGACCACTTCAAGTCATTTGTTGATCAAATGCATACATAATTACTGCTTTTGTTTACTTAATTTTGACTACCTGTTTTTCTTTTGTCTTTCTGCCCTGAGGTGAGTTTTTCATCAAAAATGAGAATGCTTTTTTTTGAATACCACAAGCATAAAGCACTTTAGATCTACTGGACTGGAGAGATCATTTATTTCCCTTCCCTTCTATAAGATTAGCTGCTATTTTCTGAAAGTGATATTGATTCTATAGTAACATGTACAAGGATATTAATCAGGAGAACAGCATCTTTTGTGAATTCAGTGAAGCTTATTATATAGTACTTCATTATCACACACCACTAATCTATGACCCCAATAATAGCAATCCCCCAATTAGAAATAAAGTTTAAAGGTTTAGCCATATTACACAATTTTACACAATGCACATTGGAGCACTTTTTACAGATTCCACAACAGCCCTGAAGGAAAAAAGCATGGAGAAAGAAAAATAAAAATCAATAGCTGCTTAGGAGTACTTGATCTCAATACAGACATCTAAGCAGATGCAAACTGCCTGCTGCTCCTCCCCCACTTTGGTGCACTGGCTACCAATTTTGCTTTGCACACCACGATCCTAAAACAAAGCACTGCACCCCATTATTTGTAGTAATATCTTTTATCATTTTCATTTTCAAGTAATTATCATCACAGTCCAATATTTACTTTCAATGATAACAGCCAATGCTGGTGAGGGCCCTTGAAACAGAACTCCCACATCTTGCTGGAGCTTCTGTATGCCTATGACCCCCTTTTTAAAGTCTTTTAAATATTGAGAGTCATTGATTCAGTAACTGTGATCACATGAAAGACTCTGTCCTGAAGTGATTATCTTAAGTACACATGTTGAAAATCCCTATACATAAAAAAAATAGCATTATTTAAAATATTTGTGTGTGTATAAATATATTAGAGCCTTTCTTTTCTATTTATGTATGATCCAAACTTTCTTTAAGGAGCATTTATTTAATAATCAAATTAATTGATTTTAAAAAAGCATCCTGACATAGGACCTAGAACATGTTAGTTTTTCCATAAACGTTAGGTCCTCTTCTCCCTCTCTCCCAAACTTCTCTATTTCTGTGAGTTAACTTTTGTTTCAAAAGACTTTTCCTTTCATCTTTCAGCTAAAGAAAACTATTATTTATTGGAAAGAATGAAGTTTAAAATCTTAAAGTAGCGTCTGTGGATATCAGTAAGGATGATTGGCTTCCACATTTTGTCACTTCTAATGCTCTGGTTCCATTTCCCTTCTCATATTTCTCCTTGAATTTACCATATTCTTTCTCATAACACACCACTCTCCCTGTGTTGGGATTCTCTCCTAAATTTCACTCCCTATTCACTGAAGCCATAAATCCCAATTCCTCCGGATGAACTTGCCCTTGTATTGGTGTACAGTGTGCTGGAACGTGTGTCTTCCTTTTCTGAGTAGCCTTCATCCTCTCTAAGCCTGCTCATCTCTTCTTCTGGCTGTGTCACCATCTTCCATTCATTGTGGAAATTCGCAACCATAAATACCATTCCAGAGATGTATATCTTTACCACACAGAATAAGTGGCTATTTAAAAAAACCTCTTCCAAAAAGAACCACGATGTGCTATATTTCATAGTTATTTGGACAGGAAGAACTTTAGTAGTAAATCCCAGGACTATTCCTACCATACCATTCATTGTGGAGTAAAAATCAGTGAAAGAAATATGTTATTATTTCCCAAGCAAGAGCAATAGATGTTAAAATATCTAAATGATCTCACTGTAAAGCTGTTATGACAAGGGTCATTAAAATATGGTTCTAACAATGTACTGAATATAAATCTACAATTAAGTGTAGTTACCCTGAACACACATCACCAGCAATGTCCTATGACTTATGTTTCAACCAATTCTAGAAGATGTTTAGAGCTAAGGATTTTCTGAAATGTGATGTTAGATGTGAGCAGGGAAGAAAAGACAGGAAATAAAGCTATCATCTGTTCTTTTTTCTTTTCTGTTAGGACAGCACTGAAAACTTGTTAGAAGCATCTACTCCTTAAATGACACAATAGAATAAAAATTGGCAACTGAGGCTTGAAACTTAATTTCAAAGGTTTATTATATTGCAAGGTTCATATTTAGCAGCTGTCAATTTATTCCGGACCACTGAAATAAAAGTCAGCAAAATCTAAACTCTTCTGCCAAAAAGACAGCTGCGTGTGAGTGTTAGAGGTTTTTTTAAATATTGTTCTTTGAAAAAGCAACTTCTATTTCAGAAAGAAAATATGTGCACAGAAAAAAACTTCATTTGACAAAAATAAAGACTAAAAGTTAATTATTTATTTATTTTTATTGCATTTTGAAAAAAAAAATAATACATGGAAAAAAGGGGAATTCTTTTTGTTCTAATATTTTCAGGCTGTGTTTTCAACCTAGGGTGTTTTGACCTCTAGGGGATGCTTGGTGATCTCTAGAAACATTTTTATCTGTCACAGCCAAGAACTGCTACTGGCCTTGCCTGCATGGGAACTAGAGGTGCTGGTAAACACTGTGTACAGGACGGCCCCCCCAACCAAGAATTATTTGGCCCATAATGTCGATAGTGCCAAGATTGAGAAACTCTGTTTTGAAAGAACTTATTTGAAGAATTTTGACTGAAGTTGGGTTCGCATTTACAAACTTTCCCAACCGGTTGCCATCAGAAGTGTTCTGGTGGGAGCTGTAGGCAGGCGCTGGCTGTGCGTTAAGGCAGCACTATTTTAATAGCAGGGTCTAATTCTTTAGCACTGATGCAATTATGTTTGTGTCAGCACTTACACTGAGTATGTTCCATGTACGCCACTTTTATAACTGGGTCATAAACAATAAATCTTTAAAATCTTATTACCCAGGAAGTTTCTTTGGGTAATAATAATCTTAAATGTACATTAGCTAATATTCTAAACAAGCTCCTATCTCATTACCCAGCAAATGTTAAAAACTTGAATACAGTTTTATCCCAAACTTTACCCCATCAATTTCTGAAATTAAAGGTGTTTCAAAAAAAAGGTATCAAATAATATATTTAGATTACTCATTTCTCAATAATAATTTTAAAGACTCCAATAGAAACAGGAATAAGGACCTACATTCTATATTTTGTTGAATGGACTCTCAATCACTGAAAAAAGTATATAGTAATATCCATCTGTTTTAAGAAATATCCATTTGCTTTAAGAAACATCATCTAACATATAACGTTATTTTCAGAAAAAAACTATTATTTACCTCATTAAATATATGAGAACAGGCTAGGGGCAAATCAAATATATGCAAAGAGGCCTTGTAGCTACAATACAGGGGCTGGCAAAAGTAGGCTTATAGTTGTTATATGGAAAAATACATGCAGGTTATGATTATTACAATGACTCTGTTAACTCAAAAGAATGTCACTCACAACTGTAAATCTACTTTTGCCCACCCTTGTAATATATCATTCCAATAAAACAGACTTTTGACAAATAATAAAGCCAAGATGAAATCTAAGAAAGACATATTCCACTATGATGGTGACTTTCATTAAAATATAAACACATTTGAAAATCAGGATCTTAAAAATCTGGATCCCAGAGCACTCAGCTTCTGTCTGTTTGCCTATCTTTAATAAAACACTTATGTATCATTTAGAATATACATGATACTTGTCTTAACTTTTATAAGTATTAATGCACCTAATTCTAACAACTCTATGATATATGAATCCCTATCGCCTGTATTTTTTACACAATGGAACTGAGGCATGCAGATATTAAGTAGTTAGCCAAGGTCTCACAGCTAGAAAGTGGCAGAGATGGGACTTGTATCGAGGCAAGCTGGTCTTAGAACCTTGTTGTTTAGCCCCATGTAGATCACCTCTTTGCTCCATCACAAGCCTGCTCAGGTAGTGTGGACTTGGAGAAGAATCAACATGTGAGAAAGGTTTCAGGTCAAGTCAAAGGGAAAGCTGCAGGGAGTCCAATAGCAGGAGCAATCACTGGCCAGCTCATAATGCAGCATTGCCCATAAATCTCTTAGAAAGAGAACCCTCCCCAAGCCCACCCCCTAAAAAAGACTGAAATGAAAGCGTCTGCTATCTTATTCTCAACAGTTATGGCCTATATTTTTATCACTAATGCCTTATTTCTTCTCCAGGAGAACAGGCCTTATGGAATGGTATTCAAGAGCACAGACTCTGAAGCTATAACTTCTGGGTTCTATTCCTAGGTTCTAATTGCTATTATTATATTTCCATTGTAGTTACTGAATGTTGGACAGAGGCAATGCTATGTTCTCTTCTTCTGGAACACTGTCAGATCAAATTTCCTTATCTGTTTCTATGTAAGTGAGGCCATGTCACTAGTTCTCCCCAATGACATGAGTAGAAATAATGTGTGACATTTTCAGCCCAAATGCGTAAGAGCAGGTGTGCTTCACCTGTGCTCTCCTTCCTGCCTTGTCTAACACCTAGATGCAGAAGATCTGAATGCAGTGGATGGTTCCAAGGCCTTAGGGATGGTAGAGCCACAACATAGAAGGAGGCTGGGTCCTTTAATTACTTCATGTGGTAAAGCTACCAACCTTGACATTAAAAAGTGGTTGATTATGTTGTGAGCCAGAAATATATCTTTATTAAATAAAGCCAGTGAAATTTTGAGCTGTTTCTTATAACAGCTAGCATTTATTATGCATGATATATGTATACCACCATGCATCCAAAATGATCTTGCTCTTAAATTCCAAATTACTTTGTCTTAACAGTTTTACTCAATATGTGTTCCTCTCCAGAATTCTGACAAATATTTAAACAGCTAAATGTTGATTTGTAAACCTGTGGAATGACAGTACAATGGATAAAAACACCCATAATCTAAGCTAAATATATGGAAGCTATCTGCCATAACACCTGACGTTTTCACTATGTGATTGGGCTTTGAAATGAACAAAAATAATATGGCTCACATGGCCATAGTTCTCATAAAGAAATGTCTAACACTAATAACTTCCCTTTCTATAAATATTATTCTGATCACAACTGACAAGAAAATCTTCACTTTGCTACCCCCTTACCAAATTAGTGAATAAATGTAAGTCCTAATTCTTCATGCCAACATTTCAATAAGGGCTTCCTAATGCTTGTAAATTGCCAAAGAGATTTGATTCTAAAGGCTATAACCTCTTAAAAGTACTTGGAAGAAATGTTATGTTCAGGATTTCAAATGTGAATTCATTGTGTTCTTTTAGAAGTTATGTCTTCAGAGTCCTCTGTTTGTGCTGGTTCAGACCCAAGAAGGACAGGAACAATTTGTGTATTACTCAGTCCTGGCAGATGAGTAGATTTTCCTATAACCTTTTCATCTCCAAATGTCTCAAACAGTTTAAAAACTAAAGAATTATTGATTGATTTGGCCACGCTCCTTGTAGTCTTGACAGTAAGAAGCTCAGAAAAATTTCCTTTGTATTCAATCATTTATACTTTGCTTAAGGAATAAGAGTATAAGGGTAGTTCTTCTGAATTTTCATTGAACCACCAGAGTTCATATGCATTTAATATTAATATATTTTGATGAGATGATATAAGTAATGTCTGTTAATCTGTAGTTTTTAATTCCTAACTAAGAAACACAAGCATTGGAAAATTATAAAATGGTTTGACTCAAATATTTAGAGTAGTTTTAAATTTTAAACATGTATTCAAAATGTATTCCTTCTGTAGTTGTTTGTTTGCTATATTCCCAGGTTTTTCAATGAATGTTCTGTGTATAAAGAAAAATCAGATGCAGTTCATGAGCTTAAAGAAATTCTACAAAATAATGAACAAAATGAAAAGAGATGGCAAGGTCTTAACATACTTTAGAACATAAAATCATAGGTAATAAAATCATAAACTCATTGGCTGAATCTATGTTTCAAAATGACACGACCAAGGTAATAAACATCACACCTAAAACACAGGGACCATAAACATTTCATAGCCTGAGACATAGCTGTCAGCTGGAAGTCTTGACCATATGTCCACCAAGTTGAGTTTGATGAAAAGAAAAAGGCTGCAGTCAAGGTCAAAATGTAGATATATTCTAATTAGTACTTGAAATAAACTTCTCAACTTCTCCACAAATGTTCATTTCTTAAGTGTTAGGGGAGAAAGAATTCCAAGATTAATTAAAAATTTATTAGCACTATTTTATTGTTTAAAACCAAACATATAAAATACTTTTTTTCTTAAGATACAGTGGTAAAGTAGAATTTAAATGAAAGTGGTTTTAGCTAGCATAATGCCAATATTTACAATATGTAAATATGTAGCTCAAAAATCACACAGCTTGCTGTTAAATGATCAATTGTGAAGTCTTCTGGAATAAGCCATCCCAAAGCTTTTAAGAAATTAAAGCTCAGCATAATATGAAAGGAATATACATTTGACAAAGTATTAGAACAGAATAGAAGCTGAAGCACAGTCTAGTGTCCATTTCGTATATGAGGAAACTGAACTCAGAGGACTGAAAGTGCTCCAGGTTACAGAATTAGTTTGTCAGTAGATTTTGAAAAGGAATTTGATTGCGTCTCATTCCTGAGATCCTTCACACTGTGCAGTGTGTACATGGAAGAGGCCCAGGTAATGTGTTCTAACTGACTTTATGTTTCAAAAGCTGAAGTAAAGCAAAATACATAATCTTGAATGAAGCAGGAATACATTAGAAAAGTTGTCATAAAAATCAGAAGTGAGTTCTAATCTTGCCCTTGATTAACAATGGATTTTTTTTTTTTTTTTACTTCAGGGTACTAATTGTTAAAATGACAACACTAAATCCTCATTCTGCCCAATTCCTAAGACTACAGAATCCAAAATGAGATAATAAAAATGGAGAGTATTTTCAGTTATTGTTTTCAGTTATTATAAAAATTTTGCAATTAAATAACACTTATTCTCAAAAGAAAGTAAGAATGTATATAGATCACTAAAAGCTTTTACTATACCCCTTTTTAAAAGCACAGATACAATCATAAGGCATTAATGAATTAAAAATGCCACATTAAGCATTAAGCATATTTTCCTCAGGGATACAGAGAAACTTCTTCATGGATATCAAAGATAATTCTGTATAAAATATATATGGTTAATTTTAATCTCAAGTGTATAGGCAATTGTCCTAAAAATAGTTTAAAGTTGGACCAACAGGCAGTTCTCAATATTAACTAAGGCACTATGGATGGTAGTATAGTAACTTTTAAAGAAATATATCATTTTCTATTGATTTAATATCTCTCATTTCAAACTATTCCAAACCCTAACATCAAATACTCTTACAATCTTTTAAGTTTTAAAACATTTCCTTTAGTTAATTTTTCTTTTCAAATATAAATTTACAGGAAGTTGCAAAATTGTACCAGGAGGTCCCATGTACCCTTTACCCAACTTGTTCCAGTGACAAAACTCTGCATAACTACAGCACAGCATCAAATGAGGGGACTGACATTGGAACAATCCACAGGGCTTATTCTAATTTTACCAGTTCTACATGCACTCACTTGTGTGTGTGTGTGTGTATAATTCTCTGCAATTTCATCACATGTGTAGATACATGTAACTACCACCACATCAGGATACAGACTACTCCATCACCATGAGGCTCCTTTTTGCTACCTCTTTTTGAAGACACATGCACCCTTCTTCCTACACTCCATCCCTAATCCCTGGAAAACCACTAATCACTTCTTCCTATGATTTTGTCATTTCAAGAATGTCATATAAATGGAATCATACAGAATGAAACACTTCGAGATGGGCTTTTTCCACTCAGTGCAGTTCCCTTGAGAACCATCTAAATTGTTATGTGTAGTAGTAGGTTTTTCCTTTTTATTTTGGCATGGTATGGATGTTTAAACAAATCAACGTTTATTTTTTCAACTATATAACACTCTAAAAGGAAAACATTGATAGCAAATTTTATCTAAAGTATAAAGTACTGATTTTTCTCATGTGGTATAAAGATGTTTAGGAAGACAGACCATGCTGCAATAAAGTTTGAAAAAACAACATTCTAAAATAGAATTTTACCTAAAATGGGACTTGGTTTCTAAGATCTAAAAATGTCATATATCCTTTTTAGTGGCTCAATTTGTAGCTGCAAAAATTATGTCTATATCCCAGAAAAAGTTTTAAATACCTTAATCTTATTTTCAGTACTTAATTTAATTCACTTACATATCAGACTAGGTTGGACTATTCAGTGTAATAAGAAATCTGCTGTAGAAAATAGCTTTTTCAAACTTGATTATTATACTATAATTGCCTTTGAAGCATGAAATGTAATTTTTAAAAGATTGACTTATAGACTGTAATGTGACTTTGCTATGATTATATTTTTCTTTCAGCTACATCCAGAAAATAATTTGATTAAATAAATTAGTGAATATACATTCAATAAAATACTATACAGCAATTTAGAATGATGATAATGGTATACAATTTAATAATATGGGACTATATTCCTGAACTATTAGTAACTGACATCAAAGGTTACAAAATAGTTTATATAATATAATCTTATTATTTATAAAGCAAAGAATATATATGCATGCAGGCATAAAAATTTGGAAGATTATATGCTTATTATGTAACAAAAGTAATTATTTAAAAATTTATTGTTTGATTAGTTATCCCCACTTTTTCCCATTAATCTCCCTGCACTACCGAATCTCCACCTCCCGCATTCAATCCTTCCCCCCACCCTGTTGTCTTTGTCTGTGAGTCCTTTATACAGGTTCCTTGACTTGACCCTTCCCCTCTTTCCTCCATTATCCTCTGGCCCTTCCCCCCTCCCTTCTTGTCACTGTCAGTTTGTTATTTCCATGTCTCTAGTTCTATTTTGCTTGCTTATTTGTTTTGTTGATTAGGTTACACCTATTTTAAAGGGGACATTTTAAGATATTGTTTGGAATATTACTCTTAAAATGCTTTAAAAAGGATTTGGACTCAGTCTGACAAGATAACTACTCTTGTGGAAAAATCTTATTTTCCTTTTGCTATAGGGTCAATGTTCTTACACAGGAATATTGGTTTTTTTTTTTCTTAGTTGTACTTAATTTAATGAGTTAACATGTTTGCTTTATTTGTTCTTATAAAAATATTCCAGTTGTTGAAGTTCCTTCCTATGTTTATCATTAACAGTAGTGGTTGAATAACAGTGATTAAACACACTGCTTCAAAACCAAAACTCTGAACATGAAAGTTTCAACATCTTAGTTTCTCTAAATTTGTGAAACTGAGCTTTTTATAAAGTATTTGGAGGTTGTGCGCACTCCACTACTGCCCCACTTACATGTTATGATTTCTTCTTCCTTTACCTACCAAGCAAAGCTAGTGTGCAACTGCTAAGCCATTTACCATTTCTCCGATTTCTTGCTTCACCACAATTTTTAGTGATATCACGAACTCTGGCACATTACTGATCAATGTCATATACAACCCTGGGTAGGGCTTCCCCTCCTCTGCCCCTAAAGGGAACATATAAAAATTATGAAGTTGGTGTGTCTGCTGCTATTTCCATGAGTAAAGCTTGCAATTTAAGAAGCCACTAATATCTAATTTTCTTTTAAATTAGAAACTTAACCTTTATATATCAAGCAACAATGGGGTCAATTATTGGTATAATACTTGTTTAATATTTTATATCAATTATCATTCTGTGACCACAAACGTTACTCAAGTACATATGCTCTTTAATTTGAAAAAAAATTAGGCAATTTCAAAGTGGTTGTACCAACCACTTCGAGAACACAAATGTGAGTTCTACACTATTGATAATATTATTAGTAATTGTTTATACTTAAGCAGTGATTACTATCTATCTGTGATGGACTTTAACTTCTTTTGACTTAACAATGACCCTATGGGTGAGGTGACTTGCTCATTAATTTACCTGGCTATGCAATTCACACATTGGCATCTCAAGGAACTGCACTTGGAACACAGTAGTCTGAATTCAATTATGTGGTGGCGAGTGGACATTACAGAAATTTATCCAAATGTGACCAAATCTGGGACTAATCTTCACTTGAATTTTGTCTTCCCATTTGGAGAGCTATGATAGTTCAGTACTTTTCTGGAGGCTAATAGAAGACTCCAGCTATCTTGTATGGACTTTCTATTGATGAATTAATCATCATTTCTCCATAATGCGAACTTACTACAGAGGCTATTATACATAAACTAAAGAATACAAATTTATAATTTCTAGCTACTCTTACACCATAGGTGATCTATAAATTTTCCTTAAATTTTATTAAAATTTCAAGAACTTATTTCAACTTCTTTACTCTCCTAGCCTCCAACTTTAAAATAACATTAAGTGCCACAATTCATACATGGAGTAGCATTCTAAATATATGCATCTTTAAGAGAGAAAGTTTGAAAGTTCAAAGACTTAAATTTGAGTCTCAGTTCTGCTCTAAGACATTGGATAAGTCATTTAACCTCTCTGGCTTTTACTTTACTCAGTTGGGAAATTTTAATTATGTGATTTCCATGGCAATGAGCCTTTCTAAAATATTTTTATAAGAATTCAAGATGAATTAGAAGTTCATTTAATGATGACCTGGAGGGACCCCCATAGACTAGCCTGATTGAGAGAGATTTATATGAGTGATCTACCATTTTTCTTTCCGTGTTCAATAAAGAACAACAATTAACTTTAAGTATTCTTACATTTCCTGAAAACAACTTCAATTGACAGAGTTGAAGCTATAAAATTTCACTCTATGATCAATCTGAGGCCATTTGGGGGGAGAACAAAACCATCATCAAATTAGTATTGGCTCTGCAGATGAACAGTTTACTCAGAGCCATTTTCTGTGGGCATTGAGAGAGCCACTGGATAATCTGTGGAAGTCTTTTTTCACCTGAACAGTTAAAACCTCAAATATATCCTGAAGTTCAGTCCATGCATAATTAAAATCTTTCTTACTCTGTATCCTATAAATATGCAGAGGATGCAAGATGAGAACTAAACACATTCCCCTGGAGAAACTACTTGGGCCCAGCCAAAGCTCATCAGAGATTACTTCAAAGATCAATTCTTCATGTCCATAGAATCAAGTTTAAATGATTGTGTGTGATCCGGCTGCTCCCTTTTCCCTGTTGCATTATGCATGACCTTTGCTCATAACATAAACTGCAGTATTTCAATAGCGATTTTGCATTTTGTACTAAACTTCAATGGCCATTTCCATTTTATAGGCTGCTGGTCTTTTATTCTGCACATTTTAATATTACTTTCTTAAATCTCCTATTAGTAGTAGTGCTGTGTTGAGATAGTAAGAAAAAATAGGCTCTTCAAAATATTTACAAATTTATACATCATGGAAAAGGAGAAAAGGTAATTTTACAGAGAAAGCATTTTCTAGTAGCGTTACTTTTGATTCTTGGCCCCTTCCCCTTCCCAGCCAGGCATTGCCACAATTGCTTCTTAGCTTGTGTAGACTGAAAAACTGGCAATAACTGTGCCTGTAGTGACTCTTTTATAGAAAAGGCAGAAATATTGCCTGATAATGGAATAGTATAATGATCCAAATTTCTCTTCCCAATCAAAAGTAAAGAAATTTATCCTCACCAAACCATTATTATATGAAATGTTAAAGGGGTCCATTTAAGAAAAGGAAGAAGATCAAATCTATGAGCAATAAAATGGCAAAAATATATATCTATCAACAATTGAATCTAAAAAACAAACTAAGCAAACAAGAAGAACAGAGACAGAATCATGGATACAGAGAACATTTTGATGGTTGCCAGATGGGAGGAGGTCATGAGGGAATGGGTGAAGAGGAGAGGGGATTAAGAAGTACAAATAGGTTGTCATGGAATAGCCATTGGGATGTAAAGTGCAGTATAGGAAAGGGAGTAGCCAAAGAACTTCTACACATGACCCATGGACATGACCAATATTGAGGGGATTGCCTGAGGGAATGAGGGGTGCTGGGTGCAGTGGGGCAAAGGAGGAAAAATCAGGACAACTGTAATAGTATAATCAATAAAATATAATTAAAAATAAAATAAAATACTTTATCAAGTGTTAAAATAATAGGCCCCTATCCCTACTAGCCTTTCTCTCAGAAAATTTACTTCACCTGATGAATACAATTTCAAAGAGAAAAAATTCTTGAGGTCAGATAACCAATCTTTGTTCTCTAAGGAGGATAACAGCTAAAATATCTTTTTGCCCTATTTTTATATGAGAAAAGTTCTTTGAAAACATAGTGGATGCTTACTTGACTGGGAACCTGAAGTTCTGCCTGGAGACTTGTTCTTACCTGTCTTAACTCATCCACTGATCACGGGCACTTCATCAGGTAGTTTTTTTGGACTCAGTTACCTCATCCAAAAATGAAAAAGTTACATTAGACAGATAGTCTGTAGGACAGCTTCTAGCTCAAAAGTTGATGAATCAGACTTATCTTTTAATTCATGTAAAAGGGAGTGATGTATTTGATGTCTAGGTTAAAGAGATTGAACCTTTCCCCTATTGTTCTATTATTATCTTTGCTAGTGTTGTGCTTTTAAAAGTTTCACTTTGTCACTCATCTCCAAACCTCATATTTTAATATGTGATGACTTCTTTCTAAAGATGGTTCCAAAGACATGCAGTATCTTAATTATTTCTTGTAAGCTTTTTTCTTCCTTGCATATTTTATCCCAACCAACATAGATACGATTTGAGCTATTTCTTTTCCAGACACAATTCACCCCTGGGATTTTCATCAATAAATAAAGAGACATGCTGTTATCACAGCTGCTTACCACCCTACCAAACCCCTCACTAGCTTGTGGACTACAATAGAAAAAAATGAAGATACTTTAAATGTCTTATTGAAAGTCTAGTCGCAAAACTACACTTTGCATTTTTTGCATTCCAAGTTAAAGAATCTAAAATTCAACTTTGTTAAAAAAAAGTACCTAATGAAACAAATGAGAACCATAGATCCCTTAATTATACTATTTTGAAGCAAATAATAAAATATATAAAAAGTTAATTTTTCCATGCATATTTCTTACCTATTCAGTAGAAAATAAATAGTAATTGGTTATAAGCCAAACCTCATCCTCCCCCAGTTTGTACCCAGCTGCACTAGAAGTTTAAAGATAATTATTCTTCATTCTATGGTAAATTTCCTACCCTTCCTATGACACTATTCACATGCACCCCCATAAACACAGTTTGAATAAACTCCAAGTCCTCAGATCATCCATAGGGCACTGCCATCACCAAATAGCAATTTAAAATATGGTGTCTTTAGATTTCCTGAGATTTTTATAAAGACTCAAAAGAATAAAGAATCTAGAAGGTGGTACACTTATTCATATGAAGTCTTAGGTTACTAGAAAACGATGGACCACTGCAACCATTTAATCCAGTCCACACATTCTATAGAATGAGGCTCCCAGGCGCAAAGTGACGTGTCCAAAGTCACACAGCCTGGCCAAGGCACGGGCAGGAGAGAGCAGTCTCTGACGTCGCTGCCAGCCCTATTCCTGCTGCTTCACACACCTTCCCAAATCCTCCTTTGTATTTTCCCATCCTCTGCTGTCCCTTTTCATTCCTTCAAACCTTTGGCTATTCATAGCCTAATTAAAAAACAAACAAACAAACAAAAAACAGTTCTTTAAAAGAAACTATGTTCTAAAGGCAATTTGATGATTTTTAAAATGTATACACATGTTTTGATCTCATTTATTTAGCTGCCCAGATTTGAGCAGAATCACACTCTAGGCAGCTGAAGAAATGACAGGAGCAGCCCTTCATTATTCAGGATGTCATTAAGGTGCAGTGATATTTAAAAAAAAAAAAAACATTATAGATCATGCTAACATATTTGCTTGTGTGAGGTCCAAGATTCAAATTCTACATGGTCTCGTGTGCTTTGAAAATTCTCCATAGTTATACTGAATGATCTCATCATTCTGAAGAATGCACTCGGATACATGATTTGCTACATATACACATATGCCTATGCTCTAAAGTTTACAGTATGTAAGTTTTAGAGCATAGCCATATCTCAAAAAAAAATGTCTGTCCTTTGTCCTCAGAGCTGCAGAGGTGGGGCCAAAACTCCCCAGCAGCTGCCCAAGGACTGAGTGGCTGCTGCATTATCAGAACAGAGCTGAGAATGCCCAGAGCCGAGGACCTGATTAGACAGGACAATCACTCTTTTGTGTGCTACTTTGGCAAAGGTTCGTAGAGCTTCCAATTAGCACTCCTCATCTGGATGCACCCTTTCACTTGGACTTACATTTAGAGGACAACACTATTTCCCCTAAGTTGGAGAAAATAAAACAAAATTCCTTCTAATCAGAAATATGTTCAGAGAGATTGAATCCAAAGGTTCGCATACCCATCACTGGCTTCAGATTTCCTAACAACGACTTCAGTCTAAGAATTTCTGCAAAGACTTTTCCTTTAAACTAGCATTTTAGAAATCACATTTTGAAGCCAGGCTAGCTTCAGTTTAGTCACTTGCTCCCAAAGAAATATATTCTCTTTTGAAACAAAAAGGAAAAAGCAACTTGCATTTGAGAATGCTAAAAGCTTATGGTTTACAAAGGAATATTTAAAAATACATCAAAGGAAGTGCATATGTGTCTAAGTAAGAGATCTCTCTTTTGGTCTCTATTCCTCACAGACACACCATCTCTGATATTAACAAGTAAAAAAAGAGTGTATTAGTGTCTTTATTTACATTTTCTAGTGCAAGCTGAACTCTTAATATTATTTTAATGAAGGATTTTCCATGACTTCCTTTCCAGAATGGCAACAGAGCAAACAATCACATTTCTTTAATTTATGATCTCACTTTGAGGTATAGGAACTTGAACATTAACCAGCTGAGTGACACAGGATGGCCTAGTTCTCTTTTCCTAAAAAAGAGAGACATTTCTCCCTGGCAGGTTGCACTAAACACAATTTATTATCTTGGACTGGACAATCTCATAACACAAAAGTGGAAAATTCATCCCAGAAAATCAGTCATTAGAATACTGTAATTTTATTACTGTTTCTGGACAAATTTTTCTAACATTCCTACAGCCTTCTATTATGATTCACAATGTCTGCCATAAGAAATTAGAGGCGGGGAGAACCCATTAGGATTCTAACCCAGTTACTATACTGCTGGACTCAGCTAATAATCTTTTTATTTTTCCTTTTTATTTCTCTGTAGTTTATGAAGGGCAATCTACTCATTACCTATTGTTATAAATATTTTGATTTAGCAGTGGAAATATGCATCAATAAACAATACCCACTGAAAACTCTCTGTAATACTTAACAGCCCATAAATGTGTATCATGCCATGTGCTATCTACTAGCGTTATTCCTTGGGAATCAAGATGACTCTTAATCTTAGCTAAAATAACTGCTTGTAAACCTAACATTGTTTCTGTTGCTTTAACTATTTTATCTGCTGTCTGCAATCATAATAAATCTGCCTCATTAATTTTTCTTCTGTGAAATACACTCTTCTAAGCCATCAATATTCTGACGGAGAGACTAGTCTTGACCTGAAACAAGGAAGAGAAAATCTTAACTGTGGATCTGAACTTTTCTCACAATAACATAAAGTAACCAATGTTTTGGCAAGAATTGTGACAAGCCTGCAGATAGCGACACACAATTTATTGAGTGTAAATGGAGCAAGCTGAACAGGCTCTCATCGGTATAACACTCTAAAAATCTCATAGCTTTTTTCTGCCACTAGCTAACATTAATGTCAGAAACAACCAATATATCAAACGTTTCGTAGCAATTGGGAAGACTATTATTTGGTTTCCTTTAGACCATTTTTATAAGAAGTAGATATAACCCAGATACTGTGAATGAGAGAGAATCGTGGGATACTAAGTTATGGTTTTCAAAAATAAGAACAACTTTAGAACACTAAATTTAAAATCATTCCTAAGAATGTTCTGGAGATTATAAAACTTATATTAGGATAGCAATGTCTTACCTCCTCTCTTCTTTTTCTTTTTTCCCCATTTCTTTCTTGAATGTGCCACTTTTAAGAACTTCCTTCCTTTTCCCTAGTCCTCTCTATTCATTAGGGCTTCTCTGCTTTCATACCAATTTCTAATGCTCATGGACTAATTTCTGAGGCCAACATTTTAATGTCCTTTCAAGCATTGTTTCCAAGGTGCATTGTGCTGTATTAGATCAGTAAATAGTTATTTGTTTTCTGCTTCACCCAAGACACTGTGCTAAATGCTATGCAAAAAGATTAAAAGCATGTTCACTGCTATGAAATAAGTTGAAATCTAATGAGGAGCATAAAAAAATAATCACAAGCTAGTTCAGTGATGCTCAACCTGGACTATATAACAGAATCACCTGGGGTAGTAAAAACTCCAATGTTAAATGGTTAATGATGTTTACAAAACAAATGACAGAGACAACACTATTGTGAGAATTCAGTGGAAGATATTCTAAATGAGTTCCTACATGCAAAGATTATATCAAGTGTCCCTAGAGGGCAAGGGTCCAGTGAAGCTTTAAATCGATATAACTAGGGAAACTAGCGCAGTAGTCTGTCTGAAGTTTATTCAATCAGTATTTTCTTCTCACAACTTCCATCTTCTGCAGGCACAGAAGATCCTGCATATCTCACTAACCTAGATTCGTTAGGAAAGGAGAGTGTATTAGTTACCTGTTACGTATAAATTACCACAAACTGAAATGCTTTAAAACTATACTAAACATGTATTATTCACCCTATCTCTGTAGGCTGGCAATTCAGAAACAGGCTAACAGAGCAGTTCTAGTGCAGAGTCTCATGAGATTGCAGCAAGGATTTTGATGGTGGCTGTGGTCAGCTAAGGACTTGAACAGAATTTGGACCACATATTCCTAGGTGACTCACTCACAGAGCCGGCATCACACTCTTCTTAGTCCATTGTTTTTGTAGTTCACCTCTTTACTACCTATATTTATTTATTTTTCTTAAATTGTAGCCCTGACCCATGATTTTTGAGACCAATAAATTTACTTGTATTCAGTAAATAATTACTGAATATTTCCTCCGTACAAGGTACCATGCCTCCTATTTTTCAGTCTTGAAGACATCAAATATTAAAGAAGAGACATGCTCATAGACAGCTACTCTATCTGGTGTGCTCTGGTAGACAGTATACACAAAAGGGCACAGTAAACACAAAGATGGAGAGATGAATGACTACAGGAAAGATTAAAAATAAGTTAGCAGTGAACTTGTACACTGATAACACATATGAGTCTACGGAGGCAAGAAGGGGAAGTAAAAGCTATGATTTGAGTCTCTTTTCAGGAACTATTGCCCCCTTTGTTATTCTATCTCACATGTTTGGCCTAATTAATATATTTACAGGATAAAGAACACATATTAAAGAGCTGATAAATATAAAGCAGATTTTTAAAATAGACCAAGTGTATATAACGATAGGCAGATATGGGGGAAGATTAGGGAACACAGACCAAGCTTCAATCTTGACAGTAAAGCTAAACACATTGTCTTGGGTAGCAAGTGAGGGAGAAAAGGAAGGTGCTGAAAATCTACAGGATGTGAAAAAGTGTGAATTTAATGTACACCAATCACTATGGTCTTCCTGTCAGTTTGTATTTTTAAACCTTATGGCAACACTCAACAATCTGGCAATGGATTGGAAAGAATAAATAGAATGAAGAGATTGAAAAATGACTGGATGTCAATGGAAGAAGGAATTGAAGGTCCCAGAGAGGGCATTCCAGAGAATGGCAAGAAAGCTCTCCTGGAGCTGGGGAGGGTACGATGGGCAGAAAATTATGAAGAGCCTGAGGAATCAAGGTCACAGTGCAGGCGAAGAGCTAACAAACCTATTGTCAGGCCTTCTGATAACTGAATTAAACTAATAATTGAGTTCTTAGGGTCAAAGATGGGAAACTCGGTACCCTTAGACTGAAGTCAAAGAGGAATAGCAACTTTTCTCAAGTTTTACAAAGGTAACAGCAAAAAGTTAAATTGTCCTAACTTTTCTTAACAATGTAATGTGGGAAACACAGACTCTGAAAAACCAGCAATCAAACCAGCTCTACGTTTTTTGACATGGATCTTCACGTTCTTGAATGTATCTTAACTTCAGCTCTGTGTTTGAAGGGTTCAGATACTTTTAGACCAGTCAATAATTTCTCTTTATAGCATGACTCTAATGTTCAAATTCCATTTTTTAACTAATACATACTTTTTTAGAGTTTAGAATAGGATCAGGATTGGACATGTGAATTTATAAGTTATCATGGAGAAATTGTAAAATGCTCTGTTAAGTAAAAAAAGAACACCTTATGTTAGTTCACTGAAGAACTATTTACTAAATTCCTGTTATGTGCCAGGCACATGATAAGTGCTAGGTTGTAACAGTGAGCAAAAACTTTATAGCACAGGGCGCATAAGTAGACTTGGTGAAGATGCCCCCAGTCTCTTTGGGCACTGCTGAAAATGTTGAACTGTTTTGTAAAGTTATATTAATAGGAGGTTATATTGAAATGTAATAGGTAGACTCAGGTACCCTAGATCTAATTCAACGCTTATCAAGGTTTTAACTACCCTCCCCAAATTATCTTATATCCTACATAAGCTGACTGTTCCTGTGGATATTCATGCAGGTAAGCATCCATTTTAAATGACCCGACTCTAGAATATAGGTCTGTTTCACATATAAACACAAACATTTTTATATGGGTTTTATTTATATTAGGTTTTCCAGGAATTCTCCTATGGTATAAATTAAGAGAAACTTATACTGTTGTTGTTAGTGTTGTTTTCTGTTTTTCTGCTCTTTATGGAGATTTGTTCACTATATCAGAAAATTAGATCATTGCCTGCAACCATACACATGGTAATTGAGTTACTAATTTAATGTATTAAACTGTATTGGTGCCTGTAACATTCACAGTGATTCTCTGTAAAGGTACAAGCAAACGACTACTTAATTGAGTCTTCTCTTGTATTATGCCTTAATATTAACATACTAAATATGTATATGTATTTTATAGTAACTGTGATTGCAAATTATTTTTCATTCACTTTTAGGAGAAGGACATAATATAGGTGTTTAAATTGGACTTGTATGTAGTTCCTATTAACCATACATGCCATTCCATAATAGAAAAGGAGGTATAAATAATACATGTATCATTTATGGTATGCATTTTTTGAGAAATGGGTTGATAAAGTTTAGTATACTACAATTGTTAAGAGCATAGTGTTTGAGTAAGATAGTAGTGAGCTCTAATCTTAACTTTGGCAGTTTTTTTCTTTTTATTTCTTGACCCCCATATCTTTTGATATTTCTTTATACTAATTTTTCCAGGGATTATTCTGGGCACTAGGTTGATTGTTACCTTGCTCATTGAATACTGCCTATTGGCACACAGGTGTAGTCTGGCATACATTTCTACCCTAGACATCACAGAGATTCCATTTCTAATGCGCAAAAGATATCATAATGTTTTTAAGTCCATATTCTTAGGATGAAAAGATTAACTTTATGTATCTTAGCTTTGTGGATGGAAGACAAGAGCAGCTATATGCCCTATTATTTGTGTTACATTATCTGCATTATACTTTCAAAACGGCATTTCAAAGAAATGGCTACAAAAATCAATAGCGCTTTTCTTCTTCTTCCTTTTTTCCCTTAGAGCTGAAAGCAGTTCAACAGCTTTGTCACATGAAATTAGGCTTTCTTAATCCTAGGAGCAGTGATTGGGTCAGTTTTCCTGGAGAAAAATAATTCTGATTTCCACAGTGCTTAGAAAATAATACAATCTGAATGTGAGGGGGGAGAGGCAAATATGATGTGAAATGCTTCACAAAACATGTTTTTCACCAATTTCAAATTTCTAATTATCAGTTATGCTGCTTCTAACCTCCAAACCATTAAAGTGAACTTAAAGCCATACAAGGAAAATCCATCATGGGAGAGCAAATCCCAACAATCAGCCTTTAACCTTATGTCAGTGAGGATCACAGAAATATAAAAATGCTGACACCATGAAGGTAATTTTAAAAAGCTATATTCAAAATTGTAGAGAAGATATAACCCAATGATCTGCAATTAAAATTTAAAAGGAAATAAATAGGCTGGTTTTCAGTGATAGTACTGTCCATGAATATCTGTCTTCTTTTGATTTTTCAAATTTCCTTTATAATAAATGTATTCATTTAAAATAAAAATATATAAGAAATACCTCACATATATGTATATATGTGTGTGTAAAAATTTAAGAAAAGGGCTAAGAGATACAAAAGAGTACCTTCTAATTCAAGTGTAGATGTTGATGTTGTTTGTTAGTCCTTTAAGCTTTCCAACTTGTTTATTTCAATGAGCTCAGAGAAGATCACTGACTAGGGTGTGCTGTGAGGACATCAAACTTTAAAAGGGTTTGATCTCCAACGTATATAAAGAACTCACATGACTCCACTCCAGGAACACAAACAATCCAATTAAAAAATGGGCAAAGGACATGAACAGACAGTTCTCCAAGGAGGACATACAGCGGGCCCAGAGACATATGAAAGGATGCTCAGCATCACTAGTCATCAAAGAGATGCAAATTAAAAGCCCAGTGAGATAACACTTCACATCAGTCAAAATGGCCAATATAAACAAATCAACAAACAACAAAGGCTGACAAGGTTGTGGAGAAAAGGGAACCTTAGTACAGCGTGGATGGGAATGCAGACTGGTGCAGCCACTGTGGAAAACAGTATAGAATATCCTCAAAAAATGAAAAATGGAAGTGCCTTTTGACCTGGCAATTCCACTGCTGGGGTTATACCCCAAGAACCCTGAAATTCCAATCCAAAAGAACCTATGCACCCCTATGTTCATAGCAGCATTAGTAACAATAGTCAAGTGCTGGAAACAGCCTAAGTGCCCATCAGTAAAGGAATGCATCGAAAACTGTGGCACATTTACACAATGGAATGCTACACAGCGAAGAAAGAAGGAACTCCTATTCTTTGTGGCAGCATGGATGGAACTGGAGAGCATTATGCTAAGTGAAATAAACCAGGTGGTGAAAGACAAGTACCATGCGACCTCACCTATAAGTGGAACCTAATCAACAAAACAAACAAATGAGCAAAAAAGAACCAGAGACAGAGAAACAAAGAACAAACTGACAGGGACCAGAGGAGATGGGGGAGAGGTACAATAGGGGAAAGAAGGGGCATATGTATAAATGATCATGGACAAGGACAATGGGGAGGGGATTATCTTTGGGAGTGGGATTTGAACAGAGCAGGGGAGAGCAATGGGGAGAAAAGTAGGGACAACTGTAACTGAACAACAATAAAAAAAGAAAAAAAGATATTTTAAAGATGAAAACTATTACATAAATTAGTATTTTAGCTGTGTATATGAGTATAAGCCAGGATACAGCTTCTCATTTGTTTGGGTACCTAGTTTTGGCCACTTGATGTGCATACTATGTGTTTTATTTCATTTATGTAAACAAATCATGGTATTTGATTATATTTGGCCAAAGAGCAGATGTCAAATTATACACGCATGGTAGACAAAAGTAGCCAATTATATAAATGTAGTCTGAATTAGTTATAGAATTAAGTTTTGATTTCAGTTATTATTACCTACATAAATATCATTTATGGTGCTATTGCTACTATGACCACTAATCTCTATTGCACACTTTTATGCACATAAAACTTACATCACTTTACATAAATTGTTCCATCTGTATCTAATAATAATCTTATATGTGAGATTATATCAATGCCATAGAAATATAAGAAAAATAATGCTTGGAAAGATTAAGTATCTCAGCCAAGTCACACACATTTAAATGACAGATTGAGATGAGAACCCAGATATGATGAACTAAAAAAAATCCAATAATTGAATTGCAAGGTAATTCTACCATTAATAACTCATGTGACTTGAGCACTGAAGAGCAGTTTTACATATTAGTTTTATCATCTGCAAAATGGAGATGATCCTATGTGCCCTAGAATGTGGGGAAAGGGCTAAGGAAATAGAAAGTGATGTGATGCATAAAGGACTTATATTCAAATATATTCCCTTTCTTATAATCTAGCAGGTAATTTATTCCTACATCCACTGTAAGAATTAATATTAATGATCAATAGCAGGCTATACAACACTGGCTCTTATTTTTAGAGTATTTCTTAAGTTGAATGTATGTTGTACATTATGATTGATGACTGGATAAACAAAATGTGGCATAAGCATACACTGAACTAGTACTCAGTGTTGGAAAGGAACAGAGCAGTGATCCATGCTAAATCATAAGTGAACCCTCTAAACATTATACTAAGTGGAAAAAGCCAGTCACAAAGGATCACATATTATGTCATTCCATTTGAAGTTAACCCTTGAACAACACAGATTTAGACCGTGTGAATCTACTTATACAAGATTTGTTCCAATACATACCCCTACTGTTTCAATTGGTGATTTAGAGTCCGAGATGTGGAGGGCTGACTTATGTATTGATCTGTGCTATTTTTATACAGGGGACTTGAGCAGATTTTGGTATCCCTGGGGGTGTCCTGGAACCAATCCCTTGTGGATGCTGAGACACAAATAAGTTTTAAAGAAGTAACCACAGATTTTCTACTGTGCTGGCGTTTGAGACTCCTAATCCCTGAGTTGTTCTACAGTCAACTTGAATGTAAAATGTTGAGAATTAGGAAAGGAACAGGGACAGCCAGTAGGGACAGCTTAGGGTTTGGATGAGAGGAGGAGAATGGGTTTCTTTCAGGGGGTAGAAAAATATTCTCAATTCAGTTATGGTGATAGTTGTACAACTCTGAATATACTAAATAATCACTGAATTGTGCACTTTGAATGAATGAAATATATGCTATGTGAATTATATCTCGATAAAATGTTTTAGAAACCAAAGTTCACCACCATTGAAAGGAATTTCTAGAAAACTTCCTTATTTGCAAAGTTTTCCCAGCAAAAATTATATATATGAATTGATTTAGACATTTATACAACATATTTACATTACACACACACACACAAACACACACACACACACACACACACACACACACACACACACACACAAAAACACATTGATTTCTTTTTCTAACTAGGCCCAGGTCTTTGAAAACCAGTTTTAGCATAGGCCCTTAGAGTGAAAAGTCTTCACTAGGTGGTCAGGCCAATTTTAAATTATCTACTTCTTGGCATTTGCACTATTTCCCATGAAAGAGTGTGTTAGAAAATGATAAGATCTCGGAGTAAAATTTTTCTTTCTAGTCTGCTGAAATTGTCCTGACTTAATTTTAATCCACTTCTGGTAATATTCCTTTCAACAGCCTTCTTCCTTTCACTCCTTAGGGGTTATATCCTCTACCTAAACCAGAGTGAGCACCAGTATACCATGTCCTCTGCCTTAGTGACACCTGTGAACAACAGGTGCACAATTACCTGGGTCTTTCAATAAGCATGGACATATGAGTTCTTAGGCTAAGAATCTGATATAATATCTGCAAGGTTTTATTTGTTTAGTGTTGATCTAGTTTTCAAGTAAGTTTTAAAAACTTGTCACTTGTTAAAAGGTTAATATGAATTTATGTATAATATGTATAACATATAGTATGAATGTAAATTATATATGTAGATTTCATCCATATTATTTTATAGGTTATGAATCCAATGAAGCTGATGTATTCACATACAGACATACCCCCAGTAAACCTGGGCATTGTCCATTTTGGGCAATTTAGCAATATTGAAGTATATATTTTATATATACATTAGGTTAAAAATAGCTTTTCTCCTAGCATTTTTTCCCACAGAAAATCCATACTCAGAATAAATTCAGACAAGTATTTTAGATGCTAACATTCACCATGAATTTACTGATAAAAAGTAAACAAGATTCATCAGTGCAGTGTGTTAAATTTCAGGAGCAGTAAGGCTGTGTCCACTAAGACTCATCTGCCCAACTTTAAAGAAACATCTTCTCAGGTTATAACAGATATAGGAATTTTTCAAGAGTATAAATAACAGGACTGTTAAATTACTATTGAAGTACTTTTCAAATTCCCCTCCAATGTCCTGAGATGAACTTTTTGAAATAACCTCTCTCCATCTCACCTTTCGAATAATCCCTTGTGCACATTGCAAAAAAGAAAAAAAGAAATTTACTGTGTATGTCTTGCTTGATTACAATATCTTAATTTATATTACTTCCTTTAGTTTCTTAAAGGAGATTGATATTATTATTAGAATTTTACCAATAAAAAACAGAGGATTAAAGATGTTAGGTCACTTGCTTAAGGTATCGTAGCTAGTATACGTCTTAACAAATTTGAAGGAAGTATTGGACTTCAAAGGCTAGGTTCTTTCAAGTGTACCAATTGTCTCCACAAAAGCATGCTGATTATTAAAGTATCTCAACTCGAGAAATAAATGTGCATGGTTTAATTTCTTTCAATAATTGCTACAATCTATACTATACTGAATCAGCCTTCCCATGTAGTAAATTTCTCTTCATAGTATCTTGGCCCACACCCAACACCTGTCAGTCACTCCAAAGCTCTTCCCTGCCCTCACCCTGCATAAGTTACGGCCTCGGGTGTAGCAATGCACAGCAGAGGAACCAAATTCTGGGCTGAGATCTGACCTAAAGACCTCCTTCTCCCCTTTCTTCTAGGGCTACCTTCTTCTTAGACATTGGGTGAGAAAGAGGCAAAGAAAAAGGCAGATCTTTCCTTCCTGGAGCTGGTCAGCTCTAGTCACCCTTCAGTTATTCCCAGCTGTTTTTCTGGCTGCAAAGGCCAGAAGAAAACACTGCCTGGTGCCCCAGTGTTGGTTTCTGAAACGCAGTGCAAAGTTCCTGCCGTGAAGAACCAGAGTACCACTCAACCAATTGCCCATCTTCTCAGCCAGTCACTCGTGCCGTTGAGAGTTCCCTCATCCAATGCACAGACCTCTCATGTGCCAGCAGAGTGGGCTCAATGTCAGTGCCTTTATGAAGTGTCCAATGAAGGAATGAGAGACACATCCTCACCACACCAAGAGGGAGCATGCAGGTTGCTCCATCACCGCCACTCCTCTGTCAGCTCTTTTACTGACAGAGCAAACATCAAATCAAGGATGTGCAATTCTGGGCCAGAGAGAATCTCATGTCTAAAAGTAGAGAAGTCTCCCATAGGGCCTGTTTATTTCCAAACCCCAATGAGACACAGTCTGCCCTGTTTGTAGGCTGAAAAATCAAGGCGTTCTGTCAAAGGCCCCTGTGAGTCAGTGATTCCTAACATGTGAAGGCTGATTTCCAGGGACTCTGTGTCCCCATAGGTCTGGCAGAACCGGGAGACAGTCATTTTGGTTCTGGTCTTCAGAGCAGGGCCTGTTTGCGGAGGTTTGGTTGAGGAGTGCTCTCCGTCATCCTGATTCTGACTGAGAGCAGAGAGGAGCCCAGTGACGCTGCTGTTCCAAGCAGCTGGGTCAGCCAGCAGAGACAGGGAACAGACAGGAAACCAGGGAGGGGCCTGCCTTTCAGGTAGCATCTGTCTCAGGACCGAGGTGTAGGGACTAAAGAAAGCAAACATGATCACTGACTTTCGGGACTTCAGTTTCGTCAGAGCCCAATTCCTACATTCTTAATCACTGAGGTATATGTTACTCGATAAAAATGTGGAAAATGTCTAACAGGTATTTGGTTTAGTCTCATTAAGCAAATGACAAGTGTGATTTGGTGTTTTCAAATTGTTATGACTGTTTCAATAAAAAAAGAGATGAGAAATACCATAGCTTTAAATGTTAGTTGTATTTAGAAACTCTGCGATAATTTACTTTGTAACTATTTGGATTTACTCATAAGGTTTTTTATAAATAATACTTTATTATAGCTTTATTAATGTTCAATGTGCTAATAATTACAATGCTGTATCCATGATGTTATTAGTGTTATTTTTCAACTCTCTAATACTCCTTCTTTCATCCAAACAGAAAATTACAATTTCTTGGGTAAATAATATCACTTGCAGGAAGATAAGATAATCAAATTTGAAGAAAATCAAATCAAAACTGGTCTAGTCCACCTTGGGCAATGAGATCCAATCACTGGTTATGCATAAGCATTTGCCTAAAGAAATTGACTTGTGTTGTTTCCTTATTTTATCCAATTATTTAAATGCTTTAAAACACGGATATTGACAATTTATTATATAAATAGCATCTCACCATCATTCTGTTCTGTTTAAATAACTATAAGTCATGAAATTCACCTAACTAGATAATTCCAATTTTTGTTAATAATGATATAATTATTAATAATATAATATTAATCCACATTTAATTTGCTGGGTTTTTTGAGGTAAGGAAATTGGTAGTGCACTATTTTAACAGTTAAATCTGATTAATTTTTAGTTGCATCCATATTCACAGGTATTGATTAGAAGTATTTTATGTGGGTCATAGTTATTACTGAAAAAGCAGTAACAATTTTGCAATTAGCATAAAATGCACTGTGATTTGAATAATCACTGATAATGATCACTGAGTGGACATTGTAAAAGCAGTAACCTTATTTATATCCATAGACTAATTTATGAGTACACGGTATATGTTCATTACAATGATACCTTTGAGACTACTAAAAATAACATTGTAGCTAAGGAGCAACATATATTGCACACATGTTTTGATTATAAATACAATGTCTTTGCTGAATATGTATTTAAAGCAGTAGCAAAAAATAGATTATTTACTATTTATAAAAGTATATAAAACACAATCAAAACCACAATTTTATTCCCATTCATGTATTATTATTTACTTATTTTAAGATGCCTTTCAAATAAAAAATGTTTAATTTTTTAAAAATTTAGTTATTGCTCACATAGGGGCACTTGTGGCTGTACCTCATAACACTGTGAGGTACTTCGCATAAACACATAGTATTCAAGTGGCTTAATCAAGTGTATGTCATGGATAGTTATTATCAGAAATCACCAGATAAAAATACTGATGCACTGATAACTCAAGCGCTATTGAAAAAAACTTTTAAACAATTAATATTATTCATTTTTCTAAATGGCTTGCAATAACAAAATTTGGACGTACCAAACTATTTGAAAATAATATAAAAGCTGCCACTACATTCAGGAAAGCTTTATTTTGGAAGAAAAATACTTGAGAAAGGTCCTTTGTAGGCCTTAAGTAAGAAAGGTGAATATCTCAATTAATCATTGAGAAGAAACATTTAAAAGCCACTTTCTAAATAGGTAGACAGGCTCAGCAAACACACACACAAATACACACACACAGTGCACTCTTCATATTTACATCAGACTTTGATTTCTAGTTCAGAGTATTGGTCTTCTAAATTTGATAGTACATGTCAAAATCAGGATACAAAATAACACTTAATGATCAACTATTTGTAGCTAAAATAAAAATATTCAAGAACCCCCCAAATTATTAATCTTCTATATTAATACTAGTCATTTAAATTATAAAATCTATAATTCCCATTTTAGAAGTTAATAAAAATATAATATGTTGATTATATTAGTGTATAATTAGTTGACTATAATAATGTAACAGCAAAATTATAAGAACTATGTAATGAATACCTATTCTCATATATATTAGAATGTACAAAGAATTTCATATTTGTAAGCTCTAACTAAGCTTAGTATTATACACTAAATACACAATGAAAGGATAGCATAATGAATATTAGAGTTTAATTAAAACTCAAAATATCAATACACTATGTTTTTCTGTATACACATTTCTGAAGTATCAATTATACACATAACACATGTCACACCGAGTTCTAAATACCAAATATAATTTTGTCAACCAGACATTACTGGCATGGGACAATTTCCTTTCCTTCAGAAAAGGAAAGGGAAAAGAGAGGTAATTTTGTTTTTCATTTATTTAACAAATACAATGTTTGACAATTTTAGGAATTTGCAGTAATCACAATGCTTATAAATCCTACATATCCTTTTGCTCATTCATGGAGGAAAATCAATAGGAAGGCCTGATATAGCTTCAGAACTACACTAAAATGTTTGCTTATTGGGAAACTAAACCTACTCTATATTCATTATTAACATTTTTTGTCCCTTAAACTGTCCCCTTAGGATCTAATTTACAAGCTTGGGATTCACTGAGCACTGAACACATTTTGCTAGAACCCCCCACCCCCCAAAAAGAAAGTAATTAAAAATAAGTTCATGGGTAATCTATCTTTTTAAAGTTTTAATTTTTTCTACTAACTTAATTATAAATGTCACACAAAGTCTCATATGGAAAGTAGGAAATCAACAAGAACAGCAGTTTCAAACTAGTGATCAAAATATATTTTAAATTTGTAATAAATAAATGTTTGCCTAGAAAAACTTCATATTAACACTTATTTCAAAGATTACTTTATTCATTACATTAATATTCCCCCTTATCTAAATAGCTAATGTTGAAGGCCTGTGTGTGACTCCACAACATATCTTGTGAAGGCACGAATTTTTGTCTATTTTGTTCCACACTTTATACTCAGCCCCTAAGAACGTGCAAAAAAAGTAGAGATTTCTTCCCAAATAACTGTTACTTGAATTTCTCACTATGAGTGCAATGAGTCTCGCATATAGCCAGTTATTATCCCTAAATGAGATGATCTTGAGCACGTGTCTTTAGCTTTTTTAAAGTATATCTCTTGCACAAGAGATATATCAGCACATCTATAAGACTAAATCTTCTCAGCTTATCCAACTGAACCTGCAACTCTATTTTCCGTATTTCCGATATTTAATGGGTGCATCATTAAGTGATCTGGAGAACTCCGCCTAGGAAAAGACTGATGTCGTCATTATCATCACTCATACAAATAATAGCAACAATGTTAATAGGAATTTCAGCAGGTAAAAAAAATCCGTTATCTAGTTATAAACTAGTATTTTAAGATAATTAATATACAGTCTTTATTCCAGGCACTTCTAGCTTTTCAATATAGAAGCTTAACTCTTCTGATTCTTCTTCAGAGTTTCTCACAAATATCTCTAAAGATTTTATGCAAAGGTCATACTATACCCTATATTATATCTTCACAAAGGCTGACTGTAAGATAATAAAATTGTTTTCTCACATAATTTTTAGAAACCATAGAGTTTCGTGTTGTACTGTGATGCTTTCAGTATTCCAAAATACTTTTAAATCCTGTTTCATTTGATCTTCACAAAAATTCTGTGAGGTACATAAGAAAGTGTTATTAACCTGATTTTACAAACTGATGCCAGGAGAAATGAAATATGCAGCATAGCTAGGACTCAGCTCTCTCTAATGTGACCAGGTCACTGATTTGTAACCAGAGCATTATCCGAATTCTACATGTCAACGAAATGAGACAGGTGGCTGTAACCCTTGCAAAGTTCATTTCAGATAGTACTTCATTTAGGTCATTTAATATACTTTAAGCCCAATAAGTCCATTATCTTTCTATATTCTCCCAGGTGTTAGAATTATTTTTTCCTGATGAGCACTTCTTTATTATTTTCTTACACTGGCATTATTTTCCCTTTACATTTCACCTCCAACCCAATTCTGCTCCTATTTCCCTCTCTGAGTATGCTGGCTTCTTTCTAGTCTTGCACTAAAAAAAAAAAAAAAAAAAAAAAAAAAAAAAAAAAAAAAAAAAAAAAAAAAAAAAGGTTAGTATAAGGATTTCTGAAAGCAAAGAATTTTATGACCTCATTATACCCTTGAGGGACATTTTTAATAAAGACTAGTTCTAAATAAAGATCATATAGGTCAATGTGCTTCTTCAAGGTCAACAAATGAATCCAATTCATATTAACATGACCTCTATCAAGTGTGAATAGTACAAGTCCCTGTGCCTAAATGCTCTCAATTAAAGAAGATTGGGGAAAACATTTAACTTACAAATTAAAGTGCAGTAAAAAAGTAACTGGACTGAGATCAGATGACCTGAATTTAAATCATTGCTCATCCTCTTACTAATCATGCCATTTAAATTCTCTAGTCCTTAGTTTCCTTATTTGTGAAATATGCACCATGAAAACTGTGTCCTGTACCTATTGGAGTAGTTTTAAAGATTATGTGTAAAATTCTTGGAACTAAAAATATGTGAACTAAGAGATTATCACATGAATAATAATAGCAGCAGAGAATCAAGACAATCTGCATTAAGGGATTTTCTTACAGAAACAAACTTCCTCTTACCAGGCAATTGCTTTTACCTATTCTTCAGTACAACAGCATGTATCCTACAGTTTATCCAACCCTAACGTCTTATACAAAGTGAATTCCCCAAAGAAAATCTTAAAGATGTCCTGGAGGTTCCTAAGCCTCTCCTCATTTTTTTGAATTCTTGTTTTTTCATTCTTTTGTTTGGTTGTTTCTTTCTTCCTTCTGGTCCACTCCATTGATCTGAGTCCCAGTTTTCCTCCCATCACTATTGGTTCCCTGTGCGTTTTACTTCATTTCACTTATTGTAGCCTTCATTTGTTAATCTATTTTGCGACCAAAATCAACCAATTCTGTGAGCTTCTTAATCACCAGTGCTTTGAACTGTGCATCTGATAGGCTGGCTATCTCTTGGTCACTTAGATGAATTAGCTCTGGGGCTTTGATCTGTTCTCCTGTTTGAGCCTTTTTTTTTTTTTTTTTTTTGTCTGGTCTCAGCTGTTATGTATGAGGGGAGGAGCCTTTGGTGTTCCCCAAGGCAGGGCAACCCAGTCGCTGGGTTGTGATGCTGTATGCAGGAGCAGGGTCCGAGAGGGAACAATGGCGCTTGCTCTGCTCTCTCTCGGATTCCAGTCCCTTCTGCCGCTTTCCCCAAGCAAATTGGGCCCTTCTGGTGCTGATTTCCATGTGGGTGGGCTTGTGTACATTCTAGGACCCTGTGGGTCTCTCTAACAAACTCTCCTGTGAGACTGGGATTCTCTCCTGGCACCTCAACACCCACAAGTGTTTTCAATTGGTGTTTTTAGGCTTTATTTCCCAGCGCTGGGGTCCTGCGTTACGCAGTCTGTCTCCCTGCCCGTTTTTGCCTGGTTTATCTGCACACAAATGTGTGACCATGGTCAGCCACCTTGTGTGCCTTGCTTGGTCTGCTCGTTGCCTCCCCGAGCTCAGTACCGCCGCCTGTGCACCTGGGGTGTGCCAACTGCCACTTGTGTGCCCGGGGCCACTAGCCACTGGTTTTTCCTGCCATGACCCCTCTCCCAAGGCCACCGACTCCGCCCCTCTTACCAGTCTGGGTGAATCATTGTCGGACTTCTGTACAATTCAATTTTCTACCTGTTCTGGTTGGGGTTTTTTTTTTTTTTTTTTTTTTGGTTCTATATTTTTATTGTCCTTAATCTTGGTTGTGAGAGGAGGCACAGTGCATCCACCTATGCCTCCATCTTGGCCGGCTACTTTTTTCTGGGACTCTGGAGTCCTAGATGTTGCCCCTGACCTGCTGGTGTCCCTAGACAAGTCGCTTCCCCTCTCAGGGTACCAGCTTCCTCACCTCTAAAATGATGCTTATAAACATTATAATATTGATTACATTTAATTGAATATGGATGCTCTATTTTGAAATAGCAACATGGTACAGGAAAACCAGTCCAATTTAAAAGGTTTGATTTTTAATTACATAAACGGATTGAAATCATAGGCTTCAAGACATATGTATCCTAACCATTTACAAAGTGGAATTAGAAAACAGAATTATTAATCTCCTCAAATTACTTTTTATTTTCATGATACAAAATGAAGTGGTTCTTCAAGATCTGCATTTTTTAATGCAAACAAGTAGAGACTGAGACATGATAAAACACATTTTCCTCTTCTCAGCTTTTTGTTTTCAAGCCATTAAAAAAATATCAGAGTACATTACTGAGCTCAGGAAGCCACAACCTCCAGGAACAACAGAACCGCCACACTAATTTTCTGCATACATTGTGTGGTGGAAAGTTCAACTCAGATTTTAATGATCAATGACACCATGTAAACATAATTTCAAGAAGCTATTTTCAGATTCAGGTGCAATTCCAAACACACACCTGCTATCCTCAAAGCAGGGAACTGAAGTTTAGAATAATCACAAAGTCTTAATTTTACGGAGTATATTGTGAAATATCATTATTATTTTTAGAAAGAAATATCTATGACAGAACCTATTTCATGTGTTAGCAGCCTCCAAAAAAATGTGGCTAAAAACAGTTTCTTAGTAATATCTTGAAGGGCCAAATGCAATGACCTTGTCATGTTCCTGGTGATCCTGGTGTAACTAGACTTCCCTAGACTCTGACCTGGGGCAATCTTCTAGGGAAGATTAATATTGTAATTAGAAAAGGATCAGAGGTGTTATTGTAGCAAAACAGATATGGCATTAGCAGTGCCTCCTAGTACTGTCAATATTCTCCATAGTTTTTTCTCACAATCCTTGGTTATAAGCACCATGATAAATATATCTTGCAGAGTATCCGTAATATTAAGAACATCAAAGACTGCTTAAAAAGTAGAAAATGTATTCTCAGTTATAACTTTAAAAATCACCTTTTAACAAATGTTGAATGTGCACAACATACCTATGGGAACGTATTAAGCATGATCCCATACCAGTGTTACTGCTGTACCTGTGCTCACTGAATTGGTTAAGCAGCCAAGTGAATGGGGAAAAAAACAAAGCCTAGAAAAGTGCCTAAAATCACAGGACCTTCATCTATCTGGCTGGATCTATAATTACTTACTTTAAAACTCTTTCTCTAAGCATGCAATTATACAAAAACCTTCTATAAATAGGGGCTCAATTCTCAATTTGGATCGCCTTTTAGAGACGCCTATGAAAAAGGACAGAGCTAATAATAACAGGGGACCGACCCAAAGAACGCATCCTAGGACAGCATGGCACACTGCATCTGTGGATCTGTGCAGCACATTTGTCACCAGAGTGACTGGTTGAAGGTCATCTTTACAACCTTCACAACCCAGAGTGCTATTCTGAACAGAGACTACAGTAAATGTCAACTGAAGTCTTCCTGTACTAGGACACCACTTGCATACTTGTTAAAATCTTTTTGCTCCTTTCCTTTCAATCTAAGTTGTTATAGGGGGAAAAAAAAACACAAATAAGATGCTTTTCATTTAACCATTCATTCAGAAAACATTTTCTGATGCTTACTCTGGACTATATTTAAGGACACGGTTGATAAGACACACCATGCTGTATGTAACCTCTGCTTATATTATTCCTGATGGTCCTCTGTTTACTTCTGGGTGTTTGGCAAACTCTTCACCCACACTGACTGCTCTGCAAAGGGGCTCCTGGGGCACCAATGAGAAAATCACAATCCTTTATGCTACCGCAGTAAGTTTCTGTGCTTCTATTATTGTGTTTATTACACCATTTTAAAATTCTTTTTTTAAATGTCTGTCCTCACTACTCTTAATTTCACTGAAGTATATGCAATATCTTGTCCATATTTATATCCCAAGAAACTAACAAGGTTTAGCACATTAAGATGCTCAAGAAATGATTCATGAAATGATTCAGACAAATAGCTCTATCTAGCTGTCCTGCCATCTAAGAAACAAGGTTCTGTGTACTTTAAGGTCCTCAAGAAATGATTCATGAATGAATGAAAGACTCCCCACCTCCAGTGGGTACTAGATGCCTATTAGCTCTGAATACCCTTCTGGAGAGATCTGTCTACATTCTCCAGGTATGGACCCATCATCTCTGTCAAATATGAATGATTGTCTCAGAATAAAACAATATCCATCACATTACACTAGAGACTGGACTGTGTACTTCTTAAGCTTCGTTTTTCTCTCCCAGGTCCTTAAGTTCTTCAGTATGCTTCATATACAACTATAATTATAACCTCCTCCACCCACACCAAGGTTTTGGATAGAGAAACATTTGTTTATCTTGAAGTCTAAGATAGAATCTAAACCTTCAGAAAGCCATAGCTTATAGGCAGTATGATCCATTTACTTTTTTAAAAATAGAGCATCTTTAGTCTTTAGTTAGGGATTAAAATATAAATGAACATGTAAGTGAACTATCTTTTCACATCCTAAAACTAATCAGAGACCTGAAAACCTTAACATTGTATCTGGTGATATTTTAGGTTATTTTAATTTAAAAACCTAGAGATTCCTGCTTTATATATACAAAAAAAAAAAAAAAAAAGGAGGCAAGGATGCTCATTCCAAAAACATTCGATTGTATTCTAAATTTTAAAAATAATTTGCAAGGAAAAAGAAAAGCCCATACCAACAGCCTTTAATTTGTTTCTTTTCCCCTGCCAATGAATTTGGGTATTGGCTTCATTGTGATGTTCCAAATATACAAAATTCCAGTGACTACAGGTTGTGTCCCTCTGAGTGAATAGTTGTTTCAAAGATTCATTTGGACTTTAAATCAGGGTGACCTGCTTTCATTATATTCAAACAGGTCTATATCCATCTCTCCATCAGGCATAGCAGAGGACAAATAGCTGTATCTAGCTGCCCTTCTATCTAAATAAGTTCAGAATTCTTTAAAGATAATCTATTTTTGTGACTATACTATAGCTGTACATTATCTACATAGTTTTTACCATTTAACTATTGTCTTCTTATGTACAATTTTTGGAGAGAAGAATAATATTTGGTTAGCATATGATTGTATGTTTAGACTTGGAAATAGATAAGATATGAGAATTTGACTGAAAATAATTTGTCATTAAGCCTAGGTGATGAAAAGGCCCTATGAGTTTAAGTTCGTATTAACTCTTTACTTCAAACAATTAAATGAAGTGTAAAATAACTTATTGCCAAGGTGCCTTCATCTTTGTATAAAATGAGAAAAAATGTTTTATCAGGACTTGTAAATCTAGTATTATAATAATGATGTAGGGTAGCAGGAGGGTACTGAAAATATTGGGTGGAACACTTTGTAAAATATATGATTATTTAACTACCATTCTGTACACCTAAAACTAATACAAAATTATATTGAATATAAACTGTTATTTTTTTAAAGACAATTACATTTTTAGCTTTTTGAGGAAATTCCATACTGTTTTCCACAGTGGCTGCACCAGTCTGCAGTCCCACCAACAGTGCACTAGGGTTCCCTTTTCTCCACATCCTCGCCAGCACTTGTTTGCTGCTTTGTTTATGATGGCCATTCTGACTGGTGTGAAGTGGTATCACATTGTGGTTGTTAATTTGCATCTCTCTGATGGCTAGTGATGCTGAGCATCCTTTCATATGTCTCTGGGCCCACTGTATGTCCTCCCTGGAGAACTGTCTGTTCAGGTCCTTTGCCCTTTTTTCAATTGGATTGTTTGTGTTCCTGGAGTGGAGTTGTGTGAGTTCTTTATATATTTTGGAGATAAAACCCTTGTCTGAAGTATTAACTCTTCACAACAGCATAGATGAAACTGCAGAGTATTATGCTAAGTGAAATAAGCATAATGGCATACTGAAAGTCAAATACTATATGATCTCACCTGTAACAGGAACCTAATCAACAAAACAAACAAGCAAGCAAAATATAACCAGAGACAATGAATTAAAGAACAAACTGACAGTAACTAGAGGAGAGGGGGAAGGGGGATAATGGGGGAAAGCAGGGGAAAGGGAGGTAGGATTGAGGGTGGGAGGTGAGGGTGGGTGGGGTGGGGAAAAGTGGTAGTGGCAAAATGGAAACAGCTATACCTGAACAGCAATTAAAAAATAAAAATAAGAATAAATTTTAAAAAGAGTTTATAAATCCGTTATCCTATTGTCTCACTATAGTCCAGTCCTCAGCCCTTATGGGAAAAAACAGATGTCAAAGTGACCACCTCTTTAGGAGTATTTTTTTACAGGTAGGCTTAGAGTGCGAAGAGTCACACCAGCCCAAACTCCCCAACCACAGAGTCCTGAGATTCACCATGACAACAGCGGGAAGATTGAGCTGGGGAATGCTTCACCACTCCTACAATGAAAATAAATTAATATTCCCAGTTGTGCAAACCTGGAGGATGTTCCTGAATTCACTGGACTGGTGTGGATTATTGAAGCAAAGACTGATTGTGCATAATAATGGAGCCAGGAAAAGACTATGAGTGCTTAAAATACCATGAGTGCTTAAACAGATCCTAGTTGACAATTATATAAATCCTGCTACAGGAGATGGTTGAAAAAGATGTAGAATGTCTTGAATTATAATAGCTTTGTCTCATCTAGATACTTAATAATTGCATGAGAACATTCCATGAGATTTGAACCAAGCTTTCACACATTTTCGATACCAGTCTCGTATAGAATTCCCTTACCAGATAAAGCACACCAGAAATCCTTGAAGTTCGATAAGATGTATCTAATTTCAACAATTTTACAATTTTCAACAATTTTATGTCTACATAGCTGTGTAAGATCTTTGGTAAAACCCATTTCAAATGGCCTATTAGCAATTCCACATCTTTCTGTGAATCTCAAAATACATTTGCTAGACAGTCATCTTATTTTGGCTTTAGAATGTATATCAGGTGTTTTTTTCCAGACACAAGCAATTAAAGAATTGGAAAATAGCTCATAGAAAGCTCCAAAGATCTGATCCTTGGAGAGCAAATCCTAAAACACCAAACAACCCCAGTTTCCCTTGGGTGTATCTGCTGGCAAAAGTTGTTGCTACTTAAGGATGGCAACTAGAAGATACGTACACAAACCATCACAATTAAATAAGCTGCTTACCACATAACTAATATTTACTGAGAGCCTGGTTGCTCGAATTTTCTCACCAATCTGATGCTACTTCATGTTTCATTGCCCAGCTTCCTTGAAGAGGCTACTCTGCCATTTTGTGCTGTCTCTTTATGTAGTTATATATGTTATGTCTTACCCAATCTCATCCGGTGATTTTATTTTAGGATCTCATGGGCCTTGCATCTTGAAGCCAAACAACCTGTTGGAAATATACAGCAGAGAACAGAATCCCTCTTATCTGCTTGCTGCCTAACAAATCAAAACACACTGAGATCTGGGATTATTAGAGAAAGTTTGGGGATAAAGAAATAAAATAAAAACTGACTTGTCAAATGGGACTCCCTGCTGCTCAGTACCATGTGTTACCATAGCAAGAAGCATCTGTTCAGCTATTAAATATGTTAGTGAATATGATATAGACAGCTGTGGCATTATCAAATATTCTCAGTGCCTATTAAGCTTCACAGTTGCATATTTTAATTTTACCTTTTATTAGTGAAACTCAAGGCAGTAGCACCTTGAAAACAATTTTAAAAATTCAAAGAACCACTATTATTTTGGTTATATTTCACATGTTTAAATTACACTCATGTATTACTAACAAAAATTTTTGGCAAGCTCACCAAAATGTTCTCAAAATTTAAATGCGGTTCTGTCAGTTGTGATTTAGCTCACAATGGATGCAATAAGACTAAAGTAAATAATCAAGTGTAGAATTTGAAAAACTTCAATGACTATACTTTTTCTCTTCTGAACACCTTACTTCCTTTCAATTTAATCTTCACTATTATCAAATGCCACATAGCATATGAGTTAGTCCCTTGATGTAGTCCAGGCTCTGAGCTTGAGAATGGTGTCATTTAAAGGGGCTATCAAGAGCTGAGACATCTATGCCTTACCAAATGCTTAATAGAGGACCACATCTGTTGTTACTCTGTTTGTTATATTAAGCTTAAGCACAATAATTTTGACAATAATAGTACATTTAGAAGCCTGTCACGTTCTACTGCGGCTGCCCCAGTCCCGGAGACTGCATGATCAAAATGAAAACTGACTAGGGGCGATATGAAGAATTATGGAATGTGTAGAAGGTGAAGAGCACAGGCAGGCTCTGAACCGAGTGCTGCCTCCACTAGGATATTAACATCTTGTCTGCCTGGCTCCTCCTAGAAAACTGTGGCCACCACTTTCCTGAGAAGCGCCATGTACTTGTTAGCCATCTCCCTCAGCCCATCGCTGTTCTGCAGATGCTGTCAGAATGTGAGATAAATTGTGACAGAAGCTAAAGGGGGGTTGGAATCACCTCTAAATCATGTAATTATTAAATGTAAATGCACTGAAATCAAATAAGCCAGAAAGAAAAAATTTTCTACGGGGCTCCATGTCTGACACATAAAGAGGCCAGTTTGCCTTTACAATAACATGCCCCAGTTGGTGACATCGTTACACACTTGCTGGTGGAGGTGCGACAATGCTACGTTCCTGAAGGACAACTCTGCAGTAAATGTAGTGGTTCTGCTTATAGGACGTTATCTTCCTCAGAAACACTTTCATACATGTAAAAGAGTATTTTCGTAAGATTAAGGTTTTTATTAGTTTGTCATGCTAAAAACTCTGAAGCAATAGCCATAATAAGGGAATGGTTTGATACAGTGTAGCTTATATATGCAAAAGGATAATACAAGGTAAATATGTGATTTTATCCTCTTGAAGAAAAATGTCCAAAATAGATCCAATAAGAATAATCAAGTGGCAGAATAGTATGTGTCGTATGAAAACATTTTGCCTTTTTGAAGAATATTTAGTTGTATAAGCATATGTACAACTATTTACACATATACATACAAGAAAATAAATATATATGTGAATGCTATAAAATTAAAGATCAAAATCTTAGATACCACAGTACAAAGGTCGGTACATAAGAGGCAGATTTGACTTTTTATTCTCACCATTGTACTTACATTTTTTCAATAAGCACTTTTAAGATCTAAGAAATGAAAATTTACTAAGGATTTTTTTTGGGGGGGCATAGTAAATGAAGACTTTGGTCAATAAATAAAACTCAACTCACTCTGAACAGCTGGTTATAAAACATAACTGGCCTTGTGGACCCAATTCTATGCATCTCTAATCTATTAAATGTGGTTTATGTTTACACAGAAGAATCCCCCTCAAAAGCCAGTAAATAAATAATAGAAATGCAGTCAAATGAGGAGGAAGTTCAGTGAAAAACTGGTAATAATAAAGATGATGGTTATAGTATGTTACTCACATATTAATGAATAATATCTATGTTGCAATTTCAAATACCAAAAATCACCTCCATCCTTTTCACTTATCAAACACCTTTTACAGTAGCCAGTTACAAAGGACCAACTAACCACTGGCATTGAAGTAAGCATTGGGGGTGGGGCTAGAATTTAAAGCCTTTTTGTTCTACCCTGTGAAATTTCTCTGCAATGCCTGTATTTTTTTCAACCTCAGCTGAGGATGTTTTATTGATTTTAGAGAGAGAGGAAGGGGGAAGGGAGGAGAGACAGAGAGAAACATCAATGTGAGAGGGAAATATTGATCAGTTGCCTCCCATTACATGTCCCAACCAGGGATCAACCCCACAATCTAGGTATACCCTGACCAGATATTGAACCTGCAACCTTTTGGTGCACAGAACAATGCTCTAATGACTGAGCCACCCAGCCAGGGCAATGCAATGTCTGTCTTTTAAATATAAAACAAACTCAGTTCAAAACCTGTATGGCAGGCTGCCTGACCTTACTCCACATATAACGGCTTGAATTTCAACCCCATTTCTCTGCTGATGTCCTGTGGGATATGAAGCCCCAAAGCCCTGTTTTTACTGCTAATTAACAATAATGAACAGTGTGACACACTTTTTCTTTGAACACTTCTGTCAGGAAGGTATCCAATCAGCAAGCGATACAAGCAATAGACAAATTCCCTTTTTCCCCCTTCATTTACATACTGAGATACACAGAGACTCTATCCTGCCTTTTGGCTTAAAAAAAAAAGAGAGAGAAGAAAAGAAAAAAGAAAAAAAGTAGGTCAAGCTGTCTCGGCTTTATGCAGAAGCTTTTAAAACCTGGGGAAAGGCAGAAAGCTGCTGCTCTAGCCAGTTTCCAGACTATTGCAGGTTATTTTTATATTCACATCCACATACGGCTGATAAGGTTGCATGCATCAGTATTAGTTTAGCTCTACATTTAAGCACAACCTAAAAAATAGCCAAGATATTTGTAATTTTACCCATTCAAGGAATTTTAACACAAAACCCCACATTCTATGCTGTGGCACACTGCTCTTATTTAGTACATATGTGTTGAGGTTCAAGGAGTTCCAGCTTGTACCCATGCTCAAGGAAGCTCACAGACTACACACAGTCAAGACTCGTTGACTTAGGCACGCTAATTTGGGTTGTATGATGATTTGAAAAAGTAGCTGGGCTAGCCTGAAATGTTCCTTGGCACAAAAAAAAAATAAATTAATAATTGAATAAATAATTAAATAAATAAATACAGCTTTGAAGTCTGATAGAACTGGTTCAAATCCAGGTAAGGTTACTTAGTGTCTATCTGATTTGTGTCAATTATTTTTAAGTGCAGTTTTGTCATCTGTAAAATTGAGAAAATAATTCATATCTCAATGGGTGGTGTATACTAAATGAAATTTTTATGCAAAGTGTTTAGATTAGCATGTGGTCTATAGCAAGCACTCAATACATACCAAATAGTATTATTTATTCTTCTTACTAAGCAAATGAATAGAGTAAGCCTAATTTCAGAGGGGGAGATTAACTCTAATTATGATAATTAAATGTTGGTACTTTCCAGAGTTTAATATATATTAATTAAAATCCTTTTTAAAAAACCTTTTAATAAATAGAGATCCAATGTCACCTCCATCCCTGGAGCATGTGTCAGAGTTGCAAGAGTAAGAGTCAGCTGCAGGAGGCAAAAAAAAGGACAGTCAACTTGCCAGGGCAGTTTAGGTTGATTACAGACCCAAACCCTCATCCAATTAGAACTGACTACCATGGGAGGGTTACTTTCCCTTTGCATTTTCCAATCGGCTTCATTTCTTCCCATCAGGTCAGACAGTAGGAAGATATACCATAGATGTTTTCATGTAAGTATCCAAAATAACAGAGACCACAGCTAAGAAGAATACCTAGACTAAATCTAAGAAAAATGGCCTCCTGCTCAGAATGCCTGAACCAGAAAGTAGAGCTGGTGTATGGTCTAATGTGAGAGAAGGCTTCCTCCCAGAGAAAACCCCACGTGGATAACGAGTCCATTTCATGACAGGCCTCTGCCTGGAGTATGTGAGCCTTCCAAGGTTGTAAATGAGGAGTCTCAGGAGAGTATCACATGCTTTCCCATTATCCTTCGGGAGTCTACCTCATGCTGTGCTCCACAGAGAGCACTTCTCCTGTGACCTCCAGCCCTGCAGTGGAAAAGTACCAGCAGGACGGGAAGGGAAGTCGCAGCCAAAAACAAAGGCTCAATTTACTCACACATGCATTCCTTCATCAATAAACATTTATTATGTATTAAAATAACAACCATGCTAGTGTCTGAAAACACAAGGGTATAAAGATACATAATCCATGGTCACTGACCTTGAAGAGTTCACAATTTAATGAGGTAGAAGGGCAAATAATAAAATAACTATGACCACGGTAAATATATAATAAAGAACAAAGTGCTATAATAGTACCAAGAAGGACATGATTAGTTTTGCCCTAGGGGACCAAGGAAGGCTTCACAAATTTATAAAATATATGGTCCAGACCTTGAAGATAAATAAAAATGTCCTGGCCTGGAAAGGAGAAGGGGGCAGATGTGAGTGGGAAGAAGTGGGAATATCTCAAAGGGGGAAACAAACATAGACAAAGGTACTTTAAAGATCTATTTTTGTTAACTGGCATTTCATTAATGGTACAAATATGTTTTTGAAAATTGTGGTCTCTGTCTTTAAAATTATGTATACCCCAAATTAACAAATCAAACTAATTGCAAAGCAAGGTAACTACAAAACATTTTAGGCAACTAGTCAAACAGGTAACTTTCTATCTGTTTATTTAACTAGAGAAAATAATTTATATGACTGGCATTTGGAACGCTCAGTAATTTATGTGATGTGCGGTATGCTAAAAACGAGGGTTGTTTGGCTTTGTAAAACAGTATTAGGCAGACCAAAAGCCGAGTTGCTGGGTGTAACGTAATGAGGAACTGGCTTCTGAATTCTTACCTGTACCACACACATAAGACTGAGAGGTTAAACACTTGGACGTAGAAGTCTGAGTTCAAATCCTGCCTTTGCTTACTAGCTGTGCTTCTACAGCATGAAGGTTTAAAATACCAGCTAGGTCTACATTCTGTGACTAATGTGCTAGCACAGTGAAACCTAGCCAATTAAAATCTGAGCTACTGGAGGCCAAAGCCAGGCCTCATTTAACTCTGTATTCCCAGTGCCTTGGTAATGCCTGGGGAAGGGGGGTTGTTACATGCATGTATTAAAGAGAGAATTGTGCACATTAAAATTAGGAGTAGCTGATGATGAACCTGGAAAATAAGTCCACATTTTACAGTTCAAGAAGAGTCCATTAAACTAAACCAATAGTAATGGACACGAGGAAAGCAAACACATTTAAAAGCTGCTGTGCGATACAGTAGCTACTAGCCATATGTTGAGCACTTGAAATGTGGCTAATGGAACTGAGGAACTGAATTTTCAAGTTTATTTAATTGTAACTGAGTTAGATATAAATTTAAAACAGACAATTCAGTTCCTGAAAACTTGCAAGCTACGTTCACAGTAATTCATCTATGTAAATTTATTTGAACTGGAAATTTTATGAAATACACAATATTTCTGATATAAATGGAGATTCTTAATTGAGAGGCACTTTAAGTGTAAAATACAATCGACTATCAAAACCTTAGTATGAAAAACATAACGTGAAATAGTAAACTTAGAGCATGCGGTTCAGGAGGGTGGTGGAGGAGCCTCCTGAACACACCTCCTCCTATGAGCACAATGAGTCTACAGCTACACATGAAACAATCTCCTCTGGAAAGGACCTGAAGACTGAACAAACAGGTCTTCCTCCACCACAAAGGCTAAATGGACCACACTGACATAAGCAGGGGAGGCAGAGACACAAACTCGCCAAAACCCACCCCAGGGGCATAGTGACCTACAGACCTACAAGCGGGAGGCGCAAGGGGTTTGCACCTGGTATCAGGCACAGCAAGTAACCCTTGAAACCTAGACTGAAGAGATGAGCCCCAGAACATCTGGGTGTGAAAACCACCAGGACTTACATTCCACAGAATCATGTGGGCTAGAGAGTGAATGGAGAATCTGTTCTTAAAGGGCTCACATGCAGAACTACTTGCCCAGGGATCCAGAACAGAAGCATCAGCTTGAAAAGTATCTAGACCATATGTGAAGGAGATTTATTTCCTCAGAGGCACTGGCAGGGGCCATGTTTGCTTCCTCCCTCTAGCTGGCACTGGCACTGGCACTGGAGGACACCATTTCTGCACTCTCCTTGTAACCTACTAGCGCTGATGGGCACACCCTCCACCAGGCCATATCCATGGCCTGCCAATGCCAGATGGGCGCATGCAGCCCACAGAGAGTATCCCACTTGAGTGCTTGGTACTGGCAGCTGGGGGGACTGCATTTTGGTTTCCATGGGTCTGAAACAATTGAAGAGGCAGTTCTTGGTGGGCCACCACCCCCAGAGCACTTCACAGACAGCAGATAAAACATACCCTCAGTCTTCCTGTGAAAACAGGCCTATTCACTTGCCCTGGAGCTTTAGCCTGGGGAACAGGTTCAGGTTCACCACACATCTAGAAGCTACAAAAGTGCTCTCAGGAAGCCTAGGCTGGGAGATGCCATCTTTGTCCTCTCCCTGGGCTCACTAGGGCTTACCAGTATCTCCTAGAAAGGAACTCATGTATTTGTCTGGAGCCTCAGCTTTTGCAATTGTCTCTAAGGGTTTACTTTCAGATCATAGGCTTCAATAATCCATTTACATCAATGAATAGCTCATCCAGACAGAATATCAATAAGAAAACATCAGCCTTAAATGATAGGCAGATAAACTTAACAGATACATCTAAAACTAACCCATCCCACTTTCAGCTAGACTCAATTACCACACCCCCCTAAAAAAGAGAGAGGGATCAAATAAATAAAACCAGAAATGAAAGAAGTTACCATTGATGCTATAGAAATAGAAAGGATTATTATAAACCAACCTAAAGAAATAGATAAATTTTTAGATCCACACAATCTTCCAAGACTGAATAATGAAGAAATTAAAATCTAAATAGACCAAATGCTTTTATGAAGATAGATTTAAAAAAAACCTCCAATAAAAAAATTCCAGAGCCATATTTCTTCACTGGTAAATTCTGCCTTTTCAAATTCTTCCAAAAAAAAGATGAGGAGGAGGAGGGGGAGGAGGAGGAGGAGGAAGAAGAAGAAGAAGAGAAAAGAGAAAGAAAGAAGGAAAAAGAGGGGACACTTCCAAACATTTTATGAGGCCTCGATTACCCTAATACTAAAACCAAAGACATAACAAAAAAAGAAATTTACAGGCCAATATCACTGATATTCACAGATGTGAAATTTCCTCACTAAGTATTAGCAAACGGAGTTCAACAGCACATCAAAAGGATCATACAATATGATGGGATTTATCTGAGAGATGTAAGAATAATTTGACATCTACAAATCAATCAATATGATACATAACATTAACAAAATAAAAAGTAAAAATCATACAATCATCTCAATAGATGCAGAAAAAGCATTTGACAAAATTCAACATCCATCTATAATTTTTAAAAAAACCTCTCAACCAAGAAGATATAGAGGGAAGGTACCTCAACATAATGAAGGCCATATACAGCAAACCCATAGCTAACTTCATACTTAATAGTGAAAAGCTGAAAACTCTTCCTTTAATATCAGGGACAAGACAAGAATGCCACTCTTGTCACTTTTATTCAACATAGTATTAGAAGTGCTTGCCAGACCAATCAGGAAGGAAAAAGAAATAAAATGTATCCAAATTGGAAAGGAAAAAGTAAAATTATCATTATCTGTAGATAACATGATTACACACACAAACACACATACACACACGGCCCAAAACACTGTTAGGACTAATAAATAAATTCAGTAGAGTTGCGGGACACAAAATCAATATACAGTAATCTGTTGAGTTTCTATGCAGTAATAACAGACTAACAGGGAGAGAAATTAAGAAAATGATCTTAAATACAAATGCATCAAAAAATAAAATAGCTAGTAATAAATTTATTTGTTAGAAGAAATAGAAAAATAATCCCCTCCAAATGAAAAGGTATTCTGTGCTCCTGTATTATGATAATCAATATTATTAAAATGCCCAAAGCAATCTATAAATTGAATGCAATCCTTATCAAGATTCCAATAGTATTTTTTTTACAGAACTAAAACAAAAATTTCTGAAATGACCATGGAACCATAAAAACCCCAAATAGCCAAAACAATCTTAAGAAAAAAGAACAAAGCTGGAGGTATCATAGGCCCTCACTTCAAACTATACTACAAAGTTATAGTAATCAAAACAGTATAGTATTGGCATAAAAACAGACATTTAGATCAATGGAAAAGACAGGTCATAAGAAAATCCATCCATAAATAGGCAATTAATTTATGAAAAGGAGTGAAGAATATACAACAGGCTAAAGACAGCCTCTTCAGTGAGTGGTGTTAAGAATTCAGTTTTTAATGTGGTGAATTTAAGATGCCCTTGAGACTTTCAGCGAGAGATGCTAAGTAAGCCCTTGGAGATGCCGGTATGATAATCAGAGGGGAAGTCAGGACTAGAGATGTGTATTTGGGACTGAGCAGTCTTCATTTACTACCTAAAATTCAGAGCAGAATTTTAGCAATACTAACTTAGTTTCACAGATCAAAAAGCCCTAATAATTAATTAAATGTTGATCATTTACCAAGAGCTTTTCTGGTCTGTCAATCTTGTTTTTCCACTCTTTGCTGGCAGGAAAATTCTAAGAGCTAGGTTCATGAGGAAGTGTTTTTCTTCATAGGAAGAGCCCATCAGTAAAAATGTCTCCTCAGAAGCCTCACTGCAGTGTTTTCTTCCAGGGCTATGCTGTGTGGGCAGAGAGGCTAAACAGCTCATCCAGCTAATCGGCTGGAGGGCAGAGGCCTCCTCTGTCTTGTTGACCTACGAATCCCCAGGTGCAGCATACCACCTCCTGTGGGGCTCCAGGATGAGTCACCCCAAGATGAGCCTCTGTGGTATTGAGATTGTTTTGAGCTAAAGGCAACTTTAGCTGTGAGCTCAAGAGAAACTTTTACCCTCCCTCCACCTTTTGACTACCTGGAAGAGTTTGCATCAGGAGCCTTGTTTAAAATGGGAGACTATCAGAGATAACCTCTTTTGATGTATCTATAAGTCAGGAAAAACTTCTGTTTACTAACCACCTGCTCTTTCTCACCATCCTGCAATGACCCTTTGAAGCCCCCAAGGAGCCCCACCTTATCCCTAGCTCAGAATATCTTACCTGTCTAGAACCCCCTTTCTACCTCCAAACCTCCCATCTATGTGGGATATCTGAGTCTCTCATGGATGTGGGGTTCCCAGACATATGCATGTATTAAATTTGGTTGCTTTCTTTTACTAATCTGTCTCATGTCTATTTGATTATTAGACCAGCCAGAAGAACCTTGAGGGCAGAGAAAAGTGTGTTCCTTTCTCACACTCCTAAAGTAAGCTCCTGAAGGCAGCACAACTTGCACATCACAGCTCTGAAAATGTTTGATTTTATCCAAATAATTTTTTTAGGCCTAGTGAAAATTATCCTCAGTTCTTTGCTCTTGACTTAAAAAGTGGATTATTTATTTACAATGTTTAGATGCCTCTCAGGTATCTTGGACTTCAATAGTTTCATACTCATGTTTGTTCTATCATTTAAATTCTGAAGAATGATCTTTTTTGATGCAGCAGTTAACAGACTACAGTGATTAGAAGCATGCATTCTGAGTTCTGGCCAAGATGGAGGTGTAGGTAGAAACCCTCTACTTCCTCACACAACCAAAAGGAGGGTAACAGCCAATCTAAAATCAATAAACCATCAGAAGTGCCAGAAAATCAAGCTGGATGAAACTCTAACAACCAAGGAATTAAAGAGTCAACCAGACCAACCAGGCAGGTGAACTGAGACAAAGAAATATGGCCCAAATGAAAGAACAGAGCAAAACTCCAGAAAGGGAGCTAAGCGACAAGGAGATAGCCAACCTATCTGATGGACAGTTCAAAACTCCGGTAATCAAAATGTTCACAGAAGTGATTGTGCTTGGTCAAAAAAAATGAAAAAGCAAGTGAAAAATGCAAGTGAAATAAATCAAAATATTCAGGGAACCAACAGTGACAGGAAGGAAACAAGGACTCAAATCAATGATTTGGAACAAAAGGAAGAAATAATCATCCAACAAGAATTCAAAAAATGAAGAGAAGCTTAGGAACCTCTGGGACAACTTGAAATGTTCCAATATCCAAATTATAGGATATTGGTGCCAGAAAAAGAAGAACAAGAGCAAGAAATTGAAAACTTATTTGAACAAATAATGAAGGAAAACTTCTCCAGTATGGTGAAGGAAATAGATGTCCAGGAAGTCCAGAGAGTCCCCAAGAAGTTGGGCCCAAAGAAGAGCACACCAAGGCACATCATCATTAAGTTACCCAAAATTAAAGATAAAGAGAGAATTCGGAAAGCAGTAAGAGGAAAGGAGAGAGTTACCTTTAAAGGAGTGCCCTTAAGACTGTCAGCTGATTTCTCAAAAGAAACTTTGCAGGCAAGAAGGGGCTGGAAAGAAGTATTCCAAGTCATGAAAGGCAAGGACCTACATCCAAGATTACTCTATCCAGCAAAGCTCTCATTTAGAATGGAAGGGAGGATAAAGCGCTTCCCAGATAAGGTCAAGTTAAAGGAGTTCATCATCACGAAACCCTTATTATATGAAATGTTAAAGGGACTTATCTAAGAAATTGAAGAAGATCAGAAACTATGAACAGTAAAATGACAACAAACAATTATCAACAAGTGAACCTTAAAAAAAGAAAAATAATGAAAACAAAAACTAAGTAAACAATAGAACAGGAACAGAATTGGAGAAATGGACATCACATGGAAGGTTATCAGTGGGGAGGGAGAAGGGAGAAATAGTAGGGAAAAGGTACAGGGAATAAGAAGCATAATTGGTAGACATAAAATAGACGGGGAGAGGTAAAAAATGGTAAGGAAACAGAAATTCAAAAAACTTATAAGTACAACCCATGGACATGAACTAAGGAGGGCAAATGAGGGATGGGGTATGCAGGGCAGAGGGGGGATGAAGGGGGAAAAATTGGGAAAACTGTAATAGCATAATCAATAAAATATACTTTAAAAATAAAAAATAAAATGTGGATTATTTATGCCTACTGTTAACTTCAGTTTCTCCTTGTATATTCACTTGGGTCATTTCGGTCCTTGTTGAAATGAACTGCCTAAGTCAGGAGTGGCAAAACATAAGCTTTGATAGGACTCCAATGCCACAGTGTCACTTTCATCTGTTTCCTAACCTTTGGCCAATATATTTGCTCTGCTGTTTGCATTTTTAATCTATTACTCTCATGCATTTTGCTTATTATGGCTTTCAGTGTGTTTTGTGCAATAAAAGAAGTTTTCCTGATCAGTGTACAAATGACTCCATTTTAGTATGCATTCCTCAAACTACTTTGTAATCTTCAAGCAATGTATTCATTACTCTTTTTCCATCAACCTATATTGTGTTTAGACTTCTGCAAAGCCAGCATCTTTAATAACTTGTGTGCATATGCTTCCATTGTTGATCATAATTTTTCCTAAGACCTGTAGACTCTGACTAGATAATAAGAATGAACATTGCAGGTATGTTCTGAGCATGGGCGATCTTATCCATGTCTTCTGGGAATCTCTTAACAAGCTAGCTCAGCTGCTTCCAGACTACTGAACCTCCATAAGGTTATAAATATTTGCTGTTTTAGGCTGCTAAATTATGGTGGAATATGTTACACAAAAAGAGAAAACTAATACTGCATAAATCGCATTATAGATGATCAATAATAATGTGCTGAAAGGAACAAAGGAAGTATTTCTTGAAGGCAGGCTTTTGAAAAATAGAAGCTGTTAGAATGTACTGGGACATGAAGGACCTAAGCCACCGCCTATGCTGGAACAAAGAAGGTCTGCATCACCAGCTAAATACCTCACCGTGAGATTCCCTATTATCAGAAGCAACTGAGACATAGCCACTGGCATCCTGCTGGAAACTGGTTGAATCCTCAATGCCCCTCCCCTCTCCCTTGAGTTTTTCCCAGAGGCAAGGCCCATAAATCTCCAGAACTTTCTGTCCCCAAATCAGCCATCCTTGATCAGAGGTCTTTGTCTGGCAAACACCTATACCTAGGACACCTTGGGCATATCAGCAGGGTGAGCTACCCTCCCAAGGCGTTTGCCACACACCCTTAAAAACCCTTCTACCCTTTTCCTTGCTTCTGCAGTCTGCTTGGACTCAGCCCACCTGATCGTAGTGTCTTACCTTGAATAAAGGCCCTTAATTGGACCTTTCTTGGCTCCCAGTCCTTTCTTAGCCACCTCAGCTACCTAGCAAAGGCTACAGAAGAAATGGTGGTATAAGCAGACATGAAAAATGATTCAACAGGGACTCTTATTTTGGTAGCATAGAAAAGATGATTTACTACTGCAACCCAGCTCTGGATAACTCAGAATTGATGGGAAGCTATTCTGTAAAATAGCTTGGGGTCCACTACAAAGCAATGGATCAAGAAGAGTAGTGATCATAAATCAGAGCGGAATCCAAGGTTTTTCTCTACCTAGATAATGCCCTGGGCACTGCTTCAACAGTTCTTCCCAAAGATTCCTGAGTCCTCAACTTTTTCATCAAGAGGCTTCAAGATTTTAGGGCCAACACTGAAAACACCTAATGTTTAAATAGAGAAATTTATGACTGAGCAGAACCTAGATAGTGAGAGAAAATTAGAAAAAACCCTCGTGGGCCAAATTTAAAATACAGAAATGACAAGAAGTTCATTTAAAAAAAGGAATTAATAAATTTGACTGGAGTGGAAAGATAAGCATAGTGATGTAAGAAAATGGACCTAAAAGGGAAGTTGAGATCAGAATGTTGAGGACATGAAATGTTAGGCGTAGAATGCGCCTTCACCTGTACATAATGTGGAAGCATCAATGTGTTTTAACAGAGGAATAACAGAATCAGAGAAGCATTTTGGCAAATTAACCTGACATAAGTACATAAAATGGATTGGGAAAGTATTCAGAATAGAGATAGGAAGAAAAGTGCCTAAGTGGTAAGTAAGTACAGGAAACAAGAAGGTGCAGGTAAAGAGAGTTGTTTTGATTCTCTTTTACTCAGTTGCACAGCGACAGAATATCAGAGGAGGAGATACTTCTTGAAATCTAAAAACCAAATTTAGGAAGTCACTGATGCAACAAAGGTGATTTAGAAAATGAGAAATTAATTAACTTCCAGAGGCAAGGCAGGAGTTTTTTTATTGATTTACGTGAACTCACCCTGCTCCCAAATAGAGACTATATTAAGGCACCTGAATCGTACTTCAGCAAATAAAAATGTGGCCATCACTTCTCTCATTTTCTCCAAAGATAACTTGCTGCCTTCATATGTTAAAAACTTGGACAATAATTAAGAAAAAAAACATGGTGAAATTATTTTCATCTTCCTTTTAAAATGGTAATCAAATAAGCCACATGTTCTCTAATTCATGTAAGAATGAAGAACACAAAATTGAACAAAAATCTATTGTATATGACTTATAGGATTCGATTTAAAGATTATATGGCAAAGTGTAACTCTAAAATGATATAAATCTGTGGGTTAGAAAGAATATTTCTTTGGAACTGATTTAACTTCAAGAAAAGCCTATGAGGAATAATTGGATTTTACCTTGCTGATGTAGGTATGCACCCATATATAATTATTGACTTCAAAAAAGATTTTTTTAAATTAATTGTAACACAGAGGTAAGATAAATAGTATAAATTTCAGATAGGCAGCGAGAGATGAGAAATATTTGATATGTCACCAATATTGATATTATTTTGGGACATGCAATATTTACTATAAATACAATGCTTCTAGCCTATGCTAAACCTGCTGATCAAAAGGTGTATTTCTAAATCAAAATCAATTAAGAGCTTGTTGTAAAAATAGGGCTTCCAGCTCAACAAAGTACAAAGAAGAAACACTTAAGGCAAAGATGTACAACAATTCACTAATCAAATTTGCAATGCTCTTTCATGCTCCCAAGATGAAAGAATTTCAAAAAACACTCTTTACTCATCCTCTCCTCTGCCCCCCACACATTTCCTCTGGTCAGAACCAATGCACCTGTTAACATTCACAGGGCAGGGAGTGAGTGCACATTCGCAGCGGCTTTCTTCTGTAAATCAGAGAGGGGTTAAGCAACCTTCAATCAACATTACCAGACTGACATACTGAGATGTTTCCTCCAGAGTGACAATATTGGTAAAATTTCTAGATATATCTTAGAAAATATTTTTTAAATGAACTTAGTGTTTTATTGATTTTAAGAAATTATTTCAGTGTTGATTAAATAATCCTCAACATTATTAATTTAAATGTACATAACACTTTACAGTTCACAAATCTCTTTATATTCTTTATCTTAAAAACCTATTATTTTTCCCTATTCTTACAAATACTATGCAGATAAGAAAGTTAAAACTGCAAGAGGAAGAAATGGAGATGTACAACAATGGACGGATAATCAAGAAAAACCAGTCACTTTTGGACAAGTATGTTTACTATAAATAATCTAAACTACCTGGTGACCAGGATCCCATCTGGCTTGTTCATTCATTCACCCAACAAATATTTGTTGAAATAAGTACTAAGTAGTGAGTTGCCTTATTTTTGTATTCCCAAGGTCTAACATGGACCCAGGCCATATTAGTTGCTCAGAAAATATTTCTCAACAGCCTTCTAGCATGCACTGAAATAAATAATGAAAAAACACATTTGTATACTATATTATTTTTATTAGTCATCATTATTCTAAATTATGTCCTCTGTCATCAGAAATCTTACTTCTTGAAAATAATGGACAGATATGAAATGAGTAGAGAACAATTCATGATAAGAGTGAGTTACAAAAAGTAAGGGGAATATTGAGGCAAGTTAATCGTTCATCCAAAAATTATTCACCATACACCTTCTTTAAATAACCAACTACCATAATTATTTCTTAGGTAAAGATTCAGAAAACAACATCAATAAAATATGTAACTTTTCAATGACATAGTTGCCATATTTTTTCTATGTTGTCAACAAGAAGTCAGCTGACCTTTAGGGTTACATAGAAATTAAACTTCATCTATGACTTCACTTTGACTATTGAAAAGTCGAGAGTATATACTGAGCCTAAGCCATATTTTGAATATATAATTACTTCATTTATTATTCCAGAAAACATTTATTGAGCACTTGTATTCTAGGCACTATGTTAACTAATCATTCCTCACTTCTTGTCTTTATCTTCTCTTAATCCTGTTCTATAACCTTACAAATTTCAGTAGTAGTATTATAAGTAGTCTTAAGGGTAGCGGTTGCAATATTAATGTAACAAAAAGGGTAGCGGTTGCAATATTAATGTAACAAAAAGACATCGATAAAATCTAGGCAACCTGAGTCAAAAACTATTTCACTCTAAGTTAGTGTATTGTAAGAGTTCAGTTAATCAAAACTTAAATATGATTATATTTCCCAGTAAAATTGAACATCATTCTGAAACAAAGAGGATGATAAACAATGTCAAATATTTGCATCTTCATTGACATTACAAGCCAGTCAGATTTTAAAATTATCCAACTGAAATGGCATTATATATTTTGGCAAGACTGAAGTACCTTCAATCTGTTCTATTAACTTTTCACCTTATTGGGCATCTCAGTTAATGGTGGAAATACATTTTTTAAGTAATATCAGTACATGGTTTATATTTGGCTGACCTTGAAGGTTTACAGAAATTTTCCTGGCACTTAATGAACTTCTAACTTTTATGGATAAGTCCTACCATCTGTAATATCAGTCAATTCAATTTTTTGTCAGTTATATTTATAACACAAACTGAAATAACAGTAATAATCTGTCCTTCTACAAATCTGTCTTAGTTTTAAACCCCAATCTTGGAAAAGGCAGAACTGATTTGGAGAAAATCAGGATAGATTCAAAGGTACCTAAATAATCTCATAAAATAGCCTCTGAATATTCCCAAATCTAAGTGCACATCATTCTTAAGAGCACTCTGCTTCTGTCATGGGCAAGCATCAGCTTTGAACTCCACACCCTTCACTTCCTTTCCTTTCCCTCTTTCATCCTCCCTTCTTCAGTCTCTCCCTTTATCTCACCCGCCCTCATTTATGCCTCTCACTCTTTCCTTTTTAAATATCTAACAGCTCTTTCTGTTCCTCTTCCACATATCCAACATTATGGGAGGGAGTTGTAAATTTCAGTAGTAAAAGGAAAAAATACCAGGCTGGTGTTAATTTTGACAGTATGTTGAAAATGTGGAAATAAGTGACTTGTCCCCATATAAGCACTGTGCTGAGTCACTAAAGGCTAATCACCACTTGCAGGCAATGAGAGGAAAAGGAGGGAGATAGAAAGTTTTAGTTGGCCAGATTTAACTGGGTCTTACTAGTTGATGCAAGAGGGAGTAGGACTGATCAAAAATGATGTTTGGTAAGTCCAGGGAATTTACTCCCATTTTCCATTTCCCCAGCAAGGCCAGACTTTCAGATGAAGGGAGAGTGTGAAGATAGTATATCCAAGAGGGAGGGCACATAGAGCCAAATACTGAGTTTGAAGTGAAAGGCTAGGCAAGACCAAGAGACAGAGGCCCTCACAGGACAGCTGTCAGAAATGCATGCCCAGCAAAGGAGCTGTGGAAGGTACTGGGCTGGTACAAACACCTAGACAGTTAATCCTTCATGTAGAAAAGGACTGTAAGCCCACATTTCATCAGATTTGAAAGAAAAACACATTCTTGTATACTAGAACTCTTTGACCACAAAACAAACAATAGTGGTTTGAGTAAACATGGCACTTATGATTTGAGAGTGATCATTGTAGAACATTTCTGCAAGATAAATATGTAATTGGTTATGGATCAATAAGCAATTTCAAGAGGAAAAGCTCTTATTTTCATTTTTATTTATTTATTTTTTGAAGTAGCAATGCTCTTAAATCAGAATGAAGCAAATAAATTTAGAAAGTTGAGATTACTCTAAACAGCAGGATTCCTTACTACACTAAGCTGAGTTTATCTCAACTGATCATTTATTTATGATGCCATAAAAATCCAGATGCTTTCAGCTTTTATTGTTAGATTTTTGCTGAAAGGCATCTGAAATTACTTTCACAGGGTTCCATTTTGACAACTGAATTTTGATATGAAAATTTACAATGATAAATTCACAACAGTTCAATAATGGTTGTGCTAAAGTGTTTTTCTTTTCCCCCTCAAGATTAGCAAAGGATTCAGCTTGTGGTCCAATAAACCCCCTACTCAGCTTATTTGAAATTCTGTAAGTGTAACAGAAAAATAAAATTAAGAAAATAAACTAACTCATAGATACAAGGAATAAACTGATGATGGTTGCCAGATGGGAGGGGGATAGGTTGAATGGGTGAAAAAGGTGAAGGGATTAAGAAGCACAAATTGGCAGCTACAAAATAGTCACAGGGATGTAAAATACAGCATAGGGAATATAGTTGATAATATTGCAATAACTATATTTGGTGTCTAATTACTGTGCTGTATATCTGAAACTAATAAAATATTGAATGTCAACTATAATTAATAAATAAAAATTAAAGAAAATAAATGAATAGAACTTTGAAAATTAAGGACCTGCATATGTCTGTGATAACGTATTTTCATGTTGATGATTTCCTAATTATTTTAGGATGAGTGTCTGAAGGTCAGTTTCTAACAGGAGAGAAAATCAAATGTCCTTTGAGGAACAGGTACTGGTAAAGGGAGAGCTTATAGGGATACACAAAAATGAAACAAAACAAACTCACATGGTAATATGAGAAAGAAGGGATAAACTGTGTCAGATAAAGGAAGATGAAGAGATTTACATGCTTCTGGGACCTTCCAGAAGATAGACTTTGGACCAAGTACTATAACAATAAGAACCTTTTTACAGTTTTTCAATGTGGTGCTTTCCTATGGTACTTAGTTTGACATATCAGTAAAATATTAACATCTCTCAACAGTGGAATTCTTCATGTGCTTCTTTGCAAATATTGTAAGGAAATGAAGAGATAAAGAATTGCAACATACAAATTGGTAGCTCTTGGAATACAGAGATATAGGAAAGAGCTCCCAAGCTATGAGTTATGGCAACTTTAAAAGGTAAAGAAAGTTTTTCATTTATTAACTCCTATTTGCCATGTACTATGTGCTGACTAAATTCTTGTGGGAGGCCTAGAGTTTGGAGAAAAAGGAATGGTCCCAAGATATAAATGTCAAGAGTCCATTGTATTTTCTTGATATTTATGTATCAAAATGACTATAAGATGACATGGAAACAATGTTTTTGCCGTTTTCTTTCTTATCCCCAAATGTCTGTGCAGTTTCCTTTTCTCCCATCCATTGCATGTAACTTCAGACAACTCCCTTTCCACATTAGAAAAGAAATAAGGAAGGACACTGCCTCCAGATTTTTTGATGTCACCAGTATTACAACCCCTGCTTCTAGCCCAATGAAATAGTATCTATAAGGCAATAACTTACTTTATTAATTTGTCAGATATACCTGAAGTCGCTGAAAACATGCCAAAAATAAATCTTTGTAAACAGAGAATATTTGAATGTTATTTTAAAAGTACTTACTATATGCAGCTCTAGGTAGTCCCCCAGGCCAGAAGAACTGTCCACTCGCACCAATACAGCTTCTTTCTGAACAGTGCTAAACCCTATGGCCAGTCTGTCTGCTCGCGTACTTGGCCGGTCATTAGGAGGCCACTTATACGTGATTTGTCCACCACCTTTGCTGAAGATATATGTTGTCCCAGCTGGAAAACAAAAAATAAAATCAATTAGTCCAAATGTGTGATGTGCACACTTCCCTATGGTAGTTATCTTTACATATCAGTAAAGTATTTAATTTACACTCCAACCAAATTTAAAAAATGGCAAAGCAAATAAGCAACAGATTTTAATCAAACATTCTCAAGAAAGAGAAAAGAGGGTTTTTAATTTTAAAGAAATATCAAGGCAGCTTAGTTTTTAATACACTCATTAAATCTACCAGCAGGTGTTTCAGAACAAAAGGGAGATCACTGCTTTTCCAGTGGAGTTGGACAAGCACAGCATGTGATGTTTTTTTTTTTTTATTTCTGCCCATTAAAAAAAATAGTTTAGTAGAAAACATTGATTTTGGATGCTTCCAAAAGGGGCAGAAATATATATCAACTTGTTTTTGAAACATGGGCTGCACACAGATGTGACAGGGTCACACAACAGTGAAGCAATATGCTGAGAATCAGCTTCTATGGGGAACGGGTCTATTCACATATGACAGATGATAACTAATGGATGAACAGCCATAAGCCCCAGTAGTCATGTCAAGAAAATAAAGATAATAAATCCCATTCATAGAAGTCAAGTCTTATTTAACAAGCAACATCTAGTAACTGTCAAAGTAGCCAGCATCATGAAAAGACACATTCTTTTTCTCCAAAGTGAATGCTATCTTACAGCACTGAGAATTATGTCATAGCCACATATGGTGAGTGTTCAAATCTTACATTACAGTGGTGATGACAGTAAATTATCCATCTTACTTTAAAAAGAACTTTGTTTTCAAACAGGTTTACTAAGCATCCAATGCATTAAAGTCTTATATCATTGTTCCCCTTGAATCTATCTCACTGAACGTAATGACATGAATTCTTTCAGCCAGAATACTTGGAAGAGACATATGTATATACACCTACACCCATATATATGAAGAGACCTTTCTCCATACTAAAGGGGCCACAGAAATATATCCTTAGTTATCACAGGAACAGGACTTAGGGTGCAATTTATGGAGGGGAGTGTAGCCTTCCAATAACAAAAAATGCCACTGCATATTTATTGGGTACCTATTACGTGAACTTGGTAAGGAAAGCAAAAGAAGTGAATATTAAAATTTAGGCCACAAAGCATCTTGTGTTTATGGAAATATACCTTCTACCAAGAGTAAGTCTTCTGTGTAAAAGCTGTATGCATGAGGGGAAACCACCCCAAAACCGTAATTTGTGTATTTATCTTACATGCGTAAACTTCAGTCATCTTTAAAGTACTCTCCATTTGATGAAATACACCTTTCAAGACCTTTTTTCCAGGGTTCAAAACAGTTTTTGAACTTGTTGATTTTGATGCCTTTTAGCGTTTCTGCCATTTTTTGTTTCAACTCTTTCACAAGGGGAAAATGTTTCCCTCTGAGGACTTGTTTCATTGGGGAAACAAAAACAAAGTCAGGGCTGGTGAGTAGGGAGGGTGGGGCACAAGGGTCATACTATTTGGGGGCAAAAACTGCTGAACACTTAGTATACTATGGGCAGGTGCGCTCAAACATCACCCATCATGAAATGGGCAAACATGTTGGAAGAGCCTTCGAAAAAATTCACTGAAGCCAAATGTAGCCGCTCACAACAACGCCAGCTCATACTCTGACACAGATGGGTTCCTAGAACTCTCACTCATTAGCAGGGGAAGCCTGTACTACACAGGGCCTGCCCTCCAGGTGATAATTTTGGTTTTGGGGGGGTCTCCTCTCATATAGTAATATGTTTTCCAGATATCTGCCCATCAAATTTACATGATGACCGAATTTACCAATCATATGAAGATGACAATATCACACTCATGTACATTTAATTAAATAGCTGATAATATAATTTTTTCTAATTTTTTTTTATATTGGAGCCAACTTTTCTCTGCATTCTATCTAAGACATTTTCAGAGGCCCATGAGAAACTCCAAAGCACTCTCAATATGCCTGTTGTGCCTGATTGGTTTAAAAGGTCCTGGTACATAGACCTAACTCAAGAAGCACATCAGGATGATGTTGTATGTAAAAGTGATAAAACACAAATTTGTGAAAATGCAAAGGTAGAAAGGATAAGCACATCTCTATTCAATTTTTTGGATACTAATGAATAAAAGTTTAGCTCTCCCAGGCTAGAATAGGTAAGTTATATTTCAAAGGCAGTAGTTCAGTGTGCAAGCAAAAAGAGAGGAAGGAAGGAAGGAAGGAAGGAAGGAAGGAAGGAAGGAAGGAAGGAAGGAAGGAAGGAAGGAAGGAAGGAAGGAAATTTAAACATACAGATTTGTGTATCAGGAATGCTGGAGCCTTCCAGAAGCATTATCATTTGGCATTATCAGAAGCTTGTTCATCAGGCTATTAATAAGCAAGCACTATTTGATAAATATTTTTCTGCTAGGCAATTTTGACAGATGATTAAATATTAAGTATTTCAGGAAAGTCTACATTGATAAATATAGGACAAGAATATAGAAACATGGAGATTTCTTTAAAATTAAGATGTGGTGGTGGTCTCTGAATGCTGGTAGTTAATTTTATTTTCTTCATTTTAATTAACTTTGTTCTCTAATGGGCATGTATTTCATATGAATTAAGAAAAATATTCAAAACAAGAGACACTATTTGACAACATGAAATGTATTTAAGAATTCAGATGTTTTCTAGAATCACCCAAATAAAGCAGTGTGGTAAAGCAACAAGTATCTTACATTATGTAGCGATTTTTAAAATTGCAAATCACTTTCACAACAATTTTCACTTCTCCACTTCTCCATGGAAAGTAGGGCAAGCATTACTCCCATGTTATATCTGAGGAAATTCAGTCATAAGGACGGACTTGACTTGCTGTCTCATGCTGCAGACTTGGTATGTGGCACAGCTGGTAGGAAACCTAGTAACTGGGCTCTGACTCTTAGATTCTTTGTAATTACCAAGATGTTTCTGTTATCATTACAAGATTGTCAAAAAAAGTTAATTGGATATGTCAGTCTGAATTTATCAAGGCCAACTGTTATCATATTCTAATGTCTCATATCCATAAAGTGACATTTGTACCTCATGATCATATACTGTCCTTTTACCTCGCAATGTTTTCAAAAAAAAAGAAAAAATGACATGTAAATGTGAAATGACAGAACATTTAATATATGTAGATTAACATTTAGGTTAGGATACACTTCCCAAATTCATGGAACTATGAAAGTTTCTAGCTGCTCAGTCACAGGACTTGAGGATAATAATTTAAAGGTCTACATTTTCAACAAGATAAATGTTACAATACAAGTATTATTACGCAAAATTTGATTTCACCCCATATTTCAAACTTTTCAGTAAGTGTCATGACTTAGCAATCAGCGTGCATGTTAGCTAACTCCGTCCTCCTTACAATGACGTTCCAATTCTTAGGTTTCACCAAAACAAAGCAAATGTAGTTTACTACCGTTTGCTAAACAATGCAATCATCTCTAGTGTCTATTTTCTCCAGATGTATCTGAAAAACAATTCCTCTTCCTTTTCCTTGTGTGTGCACGAAAACACATTGGATTGCCCTCACTGGCACAATTCCATGACAAGCAAAGGGATTAGCTGTCCGGCTCTGGCACGGTTCTCTTCTACAGACCTATATAACCATCTTGGCTTTCTTTACCTTTTCTTTTTGCATCAAACTCTACAAAATCAGTAGGCTCTTAAAGCCTTACTTCCATCAAGATAGACAATTGCCATATACTCTTTTGGTAACCTTGAGAATATGAGAATGTGCCAACAATAAAATATATTGGGTCAGATGTCTAAAATTTCCAAATATACTTTCTTTAAATTTTATCCTTTTGAAACAAGGACATGGTGTACTTACTGAAGCAGAATAACTAAGATATTGAGAATGTAAACTTTGGGTTCAGGCAAACTGGGTTCAAATTCCAGCTGTTTCATTTGCTAGCTAAATGACCTTGACCAAGCTATTTATTCTCTCTAAGTCTTATGTTTCCTATCTGAAAAAAAATGGGGATAATAACACTATTACCTCACAGAGCTTCTGTCAGGATTAATTAAGATAGTGCACAGTAACACTTTAGTCCCATTTCTGGAGTATATTAAGTACCCAATACATTTTAGAGAAAATAGATGGCATGTTTGTGTGTATGCAGGTGGTAAAAATACAAAATAACTAATATTGTAACATTGTTGTTTTGTTTTAATATAAGTGACTTTAGAAAAGTTTAATTCATTTTAAAGTTGTCAAACCAAGTGCCTTTTAAGAAAAAACTTTCCTACACCCCAGTTTTCATTAATCTTTTCAGTACCTCATTCCTTAGAGTAGCACTTTTTTCCACATAAACCCATCATCTTATATTCACAAATAGCTGACATTGGAAAAAATATTAAATTGCACCTAATGCAAGCCTTCATGAGGAAAAGAACATTAGTTCATCACCATAAAGCATCTAGGATGGGAAAAATTACAGCCTAATGAAAAAGAATCACTGTGACTTTTAAATAAAGGAGTAAGTCTATACAAAATAAACGTCAATGTAACTTTATTTTTTAAATTTTATTTTTATATAAACATGTTTTGTTTTATTATCTAAGTGATTCTAACGTGCAGCAACAGTCCATCTTAGTCAGTTACTAACATTTTATCAACATGGCGGAACCTGTTGCTGCTATTACTTATGCATGTTTCTATATGGCAAGCACTAGCACGTGGGTGCCATGACTGCTAATGGATTCACTGCAAATTAACCTTGACATCCATCACATCACGGAATGTACAAATGACTCAACCTTAAAGAGGTTTTCAGCAATTGATTATCAAAGCTGGCTCCATCAGATGCAAATTCAGCAGCGTCAACACACTTTACATTGCAAAAAATGTTTGTAAAAATTACATGTCTGTCTAACATCCGATGGCCTATAATGTTATAGTAAGAAATATTTTTAGACTTTATTTAACATATATTTATACAAAGGACTCTTCCCTTCTTCTTTCTCGTCAACCACCTCCTTCCAAAACGTGCACACTTCAGCCTCACTTGTTCCTGAAAGAACCTAATATATTCCCCCAAAACAAAAGGATTGAACCTTTCTGAAAAAGAAAGCCAATAAGGTATGCTTGATTATTGGTTGCTCTGGATCCTTGCTACATGAACAATAGTGTAATTAACTTCTGAATAGATTAGCTTCTAACTCATAACATAAATATATGAATAAAAGGTTCTTTTCTGAAAGCCTGTAATTCTTCAAATGTCATCTCGTAACCAACATGAAACATTTAGGCCATTATGATTCTATTAAATGTAACAGGGATATAACACTTTTTCCAGTAAAAGTTTGCTAGGCAGTAAGATGGAACTTAGAAGTAAAGCAATCATAAACAAGGGGAACTTTTATTCTTTGTACAATCATGTCAAGAGGCTACTGTTAAATTTCTGAACAACTTCTACCTACATCGAATCATTCTCCTGAGTAAAGCTCATAAAATATGAAGACAATGAGAAGCCCACCTTGTGTAAAAAATAAGTTTTAGACTATAGTAAAATTTCTAAACTGGTGAAACTTAAAAAAAATAATAAATGAATAAATCTTAACCCTACATGAATGAAAACAACTAATTACAGTTCATTGTCCTCTGTTTCTATAAATTTTTGTGAGACCACAGAGAACTATTTCATGAAACTTAGCACAATAGTTTAAAATTAAAATAGCACACCAATTTTACTCTTTCACATAGCCTTAAAAACTCAGGAAAGTTGGGATTTTAAGAGGAAGGATGAATGAAATCAGAGTAACAGGCATTCCCATCTATAATATGTAATCAACTGTAATTCTAAAAAGTAATAACAATTACCATGATTAAAAAGTAAGAGATAGTACTCAATATTACTATGCTTCTAAGGGTGGACAAATACTAGAAGAGGAAAATGAAAATAAAGACTATATGATACCATAATTTCAGACTCTCTATGGAAGATGCAGGCTTGTTGGAATGGACATGAGTATTACAACTAAAGGGACTGGAAAATGAGATAGGTTTTCACTCATCAACTTTACAAGACAGAGCAGGCAGGTCCTTAATAAAACAAACAGGGCAGCAAATGTGGCATGCCACAGAAATGGTGTAGAAACTGACCCTATCATCTGAATCAGACCAAAGAAAAAATTCCAGAAGAGATTAGATAATTCCCAAATAATAAAAGCCCTATCACAGTAATTCACAATGACATTCAAGACAAAAGGAACAATGGGAGGTTTTTCATACACAACAAGTCACATTTTCCATCAGGACCCTAGACATTTAGAAATTAAGAACATGTATTAAATTTTTAAAAAAACAGTTTATTGACTACTTATAAAATTACATGCAAACTGAGAAAAACAGGAAAGGTCAAAACTGGAAACGCCCTACTCTTGCGCATTGAAACTTCCTGAGAGCCGCTCTGTAAAGAGTTAGTATGCAGGTGCTACTCTATTAAACGTGAATCGGGAACTCAGTTCACGTTCTTTCATAAAAATTCTTGAACCCCATGCAAATCAGAAATATTGTTAGACCCTCAGGGTCCACGAGGTCTCACTAGGCATTAACAATAAATGTCTCCTAAACTTTCAGTGGGATCAAAGAAGGCTGAACCACCCAGACTCCACAGTAAACCTGGGAGGCGTGAGAGCAGAGAAATCTTCTTACTAAGCCACTCTGTACAAGATTCAGTTCTATCCCACCCAAGATACCATTTTAAAATAAGAAATGGTGTGTGCTTATTCAATAAGAACTTTTAATTAAAATAAAACTATCAAGAAAATAGAACAGCAAAAAGCTATCATGATCCCTACGAGTTCAGGAATCATTTCTCTCAAAAATAATTTCAATAGTAATTATGCACTTCAGGGGGAAAGTAAGAATTTTCCCTTTGCCTATTGTCCCAAAACTTATCTCTAATAAAAATCTTTTTCTAATAAATTTTTTATATTTTTCTACTCTATATGTTTATTTTATTTTATTTTATTTTGGAGAGAGGAGAAGGGAGGGAGAGAGAGAGAGAGACAGAGAGAGAGAGAAAGAGGCACCGATGTGAGAGAGAAACATCACTTGGTGGCCTTCCCTATGTGCCCTGATGACTGAGGACAGATCCCGCAACCCAGGCAGGTGCCCCTTCCCGAATCAACACGGTGACCTTTTGGTTTGTGGGACCATACACAGCCAACTAAGCCACACACACCAGCCCAGGTTAGTCTTTGTATTTTATAATAAAAATTCTATACTCTTGTGATCTTTGAAAGATTAATAACACAAATGGCTCATGTGTATTTTTCATTTTGATATTTGACATTTTGAAATTTACAGAAAGAACATGCTACATGGGACACTGTCAATTTTTTTTTTAAAACAAGTGCTTTACTAATTGCTGTAATTCTTTAGAATATAAGTGGAGTAATGGCTGACCGACCTTGTCCATACCCTAGACATTTATTCAGGAATACCACAAATAGTACACAGACTGCGCGGTGTGGGGAGATTCAAAGTTTCTGTAATGACACTTAGCAGAAATGATGCATTTATATGCTGACATTTTCAGAGTCGAGTCTGAATCTTTAAAAGGGGTGAGGCTTTTGCAAAGCCTTATTGTAAGCATCCTGCCTCAGAAGCCATCCAAGACTTCAGCTCATTGTGAGGCTTCAAATTTGCTGAACAGAGAAGCAGAAGACAAATCTTTATTATTAATGCCATAATCGCTTTTACTCTACAAATCAAAGGCCTTATAAATTTTTGGAAGTGACACCACTTCCTGCCTGTAACAGTGGAATTGAATACTGAACACAAACGTGGATGTGATTATACTGAACTATTTGCATTACATACTTTTTTAATAAAACAAGATACTTTTTTAAAGAAAAAGATTTTATTTAAAGATTTTATTTATTTATTTTCATAGAGAGGGGAAGAGAGGGAGAAAAACATCAATGTGTGATTGTCTCTCACATGCTCCCTACTGGGGCCTGGCCTACAACCCAGGCTTGTGCCCTGACTGGGACTTGAACTGGCAACCCTTTACATCTCAGACTGGTGATCAATCCACTGAGCCAAACCAGCCAGGGCATACTTAAAACAAATAGAAGCCACCATACAAGCAATGCAATTCATAATTTTAGGTGAAAACTAGAAGTTTTGCTTTTGTTTGTTTTCTAATCTTAGTTCCTTTCATTTAACATCTTCCTGCTTATCTGTTATAGTTATTTTCTCCCTGACTAGGCCCCGAATAAAACTATTTACTAGTTATTTTGGACTGGAACTGGATAGAGTATTAGCTTCTGACTCAGCAATTACTTCAAACTGAGCTCTAACCCTATCGACCTAGGCATTCACAGCGAAATAAATATTTTCCCCCAAATGACTTTTGCTTTTGCTGCTTTATGCTTCTCTGTGGCACAGCTGGTTTTGTTTTCAGTCCTGTTCCCCACTCTCATTCCAGCCAAGGTGAATTCTCTTCCTTTATATCTACAAAATTTATTTTAACTTGTTAATTCTTCCACATCAGAGTTATCTATTATTGAAATTGCCATCTTAAATGTATGCCTACTAAAGATAGTATAAGGTTTAATTTTTGGTAGCTTCATGAGACTCATGCGCTTTTCTTCATTCATTAATCATGAGCAAGAACCGAATATGTTCCTTGAACTAAGTCAGGGATATTGCTACAATAATAAATAACATAAGGCTCCCGATTCTCAGATGTATTTAACAAATTCCATGCCTACATCTGTTAGCAAAATGGAATAAATGTCTGTAGTTGTATAAGAAATCTGAAGGATTTCACCAAATACAGCAAATTAAGATGGGGGAATAGATGGCCTAGATCACCTTGATAATGAACCCTGTTCTTCATTTCATGATGTCAGAGTAAGGAACGACTGGGATGGAGAATCATGAGACCCTTCAACCAGGTCCTGGTGAACATAAGAGTCAGTATCTGTTCCCACAGTTTGCTGAAATAACCCATCTTAAAGATCTCCATATTGTACAGGGAAGAGCAGGATACAGCCTGCTGGTTCTTAGGCTTTAAGAATTTATTCGTTTTTGGACTTCTGGCTAAGATGGAGGCATAGGTAGATGCACTGTGCCTCCTTGCACAACCAAAATTAAGGACAACAAAGACTTAGAAACACAAAAACAAATAGAACTGATAGAAAATTGAACTATATGGAAGTCCAACAACCATTCTCCCAGACCAGTAAGAGGGGCAGAGTCGAGGCAGGAAAAAGTGGAGATTGGCAGACCTGGGCACGCAGGCAGCAGACAGAGGCTGGCAGACCCCAGGTACACAGGCGGCGACTAGTGGACCCCAGGCATGGGGTGGCAATGATGCAGACCCAGTGAGGCAGCCCAAGGCGGCTGGCTGACTAGGTGGTCCCACATTTGCACGCAGATAATCCAGACAAAGGGGAAGTGGCGGAAGGGACTGGAATTTGAGAGTGCAGAGCAAGCACCATTGTTCCCTCTCGGACCCCGCCCCCACGTACAGCGTCACTACCCAGTGACTGGGCTGCCCCGCCCTGGGGAAAACCTAAGGCTACTCCCCTCACTCCGTATCAGCCTCGACCAGACCAAAAAAAAAAAAAAAAAAAAATCCAAGAATGGCTCAAATGGGAGAACAAATCAAAGCCCCAGAGCCAATTCATCTAAGCGACCAAGAGATAGCCAATCTATCAGATGCACAGTTCAAAGCACTGGTGATCAGGATACTCACAGAATTAGTTGATTTTGCTCACAAATTAGATGAACAAATGAAAGCTACAATAAGTGAAATGAAGGAAAATGCACTGGGAACCAATAGAGATGGGAGGAAAACTGGGGCTCAAATCAATGGAGTGGACCAGAAGGAAGAAAGAAACAACCAAACAGAAAAGAAGGAAAAAACAAGAATTCAAAAAAGTGAGGAGAGGCTTAGGAACCTTTCAATCTTTAAACGTCCCAATATCCGAATTATAGGGGTACCAGAAGGGGAAGAAGAACAACAACAAGTGGAAAACTTATTTGAACAAATAACAAAGGAGAACTTCCCCAATCTGGTAAAGGGAATAGACTTCCAGGAAGTCCAGGAAGCTCAGAGAGTCCCAAAGAAGGTGGACCCAAGGAGGAACACACCAAGACACATCATAATTACATTAGCCAAGATTAAAATGAAGGAGAGAATTCTAGAAGCAATAAGGAATAAGGGGACAGTCACTTACAAAGGAGTTCCCATCAGACTGTCAGCTGATTTCTCAAAAGAGACCTTGTAGGCAAGAAGGGGCTGAAAAGAAGTATTCCAAGTCATGAAAGTCAAGGACCTACATCCAAGATTGTTCTATGCAGCAAAGCTTTTATTTAGAATGGAAGGGCACATAAAGTGCTCCTCAGATAAGGTCAAGTTAAAGGAGTTCATCATCACCAAGCCCTTATTATATGAAATGTTAAAGGGACTTACCTAAGAAAAAGAAGATAAAAATAGGACAATAAAAAGATAGCAAACTCACAGATATTAACAACCACACCTAAAACAAAAGCAAGCTGAGCAAACAGCTAGAACAGGAACAGAACCACAGAAATGGAGATCACATGGAAGGTTAACAACAGGGGAGTGGGAGGAGAAGCGAGGGGGAAAAGGTACAGAGAATAAGTAGCATAGACAGTAGGCAGAAAATAGACAGGGGGGCAAGAATAGTGTGGGAAAAGTAAAAGCTAAAGAACTTATGACACATAAACATGAACTAAAGGGGGGGAATGTGGGTGGGAGGGGGTGTGCAGGGTGGAGGGGAATGATGGGGGAAAATGGGACAACTGTAATAGCATAATCAATAAAATATATTTAAAAAAATACAAGAGCAGAAAAAAAAAGAATTTATTCATTTTTGGAGAAACCCGGAAGACAACACTATAACCAGGTAACTGAAATTAATACCTCTGAGACCAAGAAGAAATGATAACTAGATGCAATGGAAGATCTTGATTTAGATCCTGAACTTGCAGAAAAAGGACATTAGTGGGATGACTGGTAATTCTTTAAAGAAGGTCTTTAGTTAATAACATTGCATTAATGCTTATTTCCTGGTTTTAATGATTATACTATAGTTATATAAGATGTTCACTTTGAGAAAGGTAGCTGAAGGGATTAAAAAATCCTGTTTTACTTCCGTAAACTTTTTTATAAATCTAAAATTATTTCAAAACAACTACTCAAAAATAAATGTATTAATCATGAGGGACAATTTAGAATTTGAGTAAGACCGTTGACAGTGGACATTGCAGCAGGGAATCACTTGAAAAATCCCTAGCTCTTGAAATAAAGGGTGGTGGGAGACTGCTGGGCTGGTGAGAGCTGGAGAGCATTTGGAGGTAGGTGGAGGACTTAAGTTTTCTTTCTGCATATAAGAAATTTGTTTAAAACATAGCTTATTATAAACAAGCCATAATTAAGCTTTTAACATGAAGGTATCTGAAAAATTCAGAGTAAAATAAAAATTGCCTAAGTAGAGCAGTTAAATCTGAGATCGGTTCACCCAGGAGACCAAGTTCTCATTCATCCATTTATTCATGTATTAATCAGGGTGAATCATTGTAGAAATCATTGAAATTCTTATGCTAGTTTCTAATGCTAAAATCATGTAGGTAAATAGCCTTGAGACAAAATTCACTTATCCAACTTTATGATTTCAGTTGACTCCGATTAGTGTGAGTTAATTTCTGTCCTTTGTTTGGGAGCTAAGAGGGACTCCAGTGCCATGGAGAGGCAAAAGAAAGTAGTGCAGATCCAAACATATGTTTTTGTAATATATTACTGATATTTCTATGTGTAAAAATTAGTATATGTGGTTGCTGTGATGGAAGAGATGAATCAAAAGACAGAAAATTGTGGTCATTATAGAGGGAAGATTTGTAGCTCTTCTAACATAGCAAGAAAAAAAATCCAGTGAGACATTAGTTTAGAAGTTGCTTGAAAGACTGAAAGCCAGATGGGTTTAGTGAAGTAGGAGGAAAAGACTCTAATTCAGAATAAGGAGTTGGGATTTTAGACAAAAGAGAACAAAACATAATGCTGAGACAATAGTAGAAGAATATGATAGGAGAAAGGGAATACAAAGGCATACAACATCATAATTCAAGAATAAAAACATCTATACACTCAATAAAAACTAAGCATTTCTATGTATAAAGCACCGCACTAGACCCTGGAGGTGACAAAGGTATATGATGTGGCTTTAGAATGTAGCTTTTCCACAACAATCACTACCCATTCAACCAGATGTCAGTTCTTGAATTTCTGTATTTCAATTCTTATAGCCATTTTTCATATTGTATCACCTTCAGTTCTTAATGGTTGAAATAAATACTCATTCTTACTTATCTGATACATTCCTGTCCTTCCTTAGGTTAAACCTACCTTAATTTAAATCTGCCTGACAAATAACATCAGATTGTTTTTTAAACTGTATTTATAATTACTCCTCTTATTGAAAGACCTTCAATGATTAAACCACTGTCTACCAAATTAAATGAAAAATTCTGATGGCATCTTTGAACATGCTCCAAACCAACCAACCCTCTATTTCAGCCAAATTGGAGAATTCACTTGGTCTCCTGAAATACTCCCATTTCTTTTTAATATGGTTCTGGAAAAATAGGAGCAAATGTATTATGTGGAAAGGATTTTGATGAGAAAAGTCACAGAGGCCCAAAATGGATTCCAGAAATAGGAAATAGATCCACTTATATTAATAAACTGATGCATTTTTAAGCACTGCTTTTTCCTATCTGTCTCCTGAATTAAATCTCTAGATAAATACAGAGTGCAAATCATATAATAGAAATTAGGATGATTCAAGGTCAGTGTTAAAAAGAGATCAGATCAGTTCTAGCATCTCAGTATATTCATAATTCTATAAAATGCATTTTTTTAACAAAGAGTCATATAACTTCACAAATGTAGAGAAGGTGATATTACTGTCATAAGAGAGAAAATGTATTTAATAAGAAGTATCTTGGTGATATTTGCTACTTATCATGTGCATGTTTGTTGCATCTTTATCGGAAAAGAAACCACTTCTAATTTAAGTCCAGTACTATGCTCAGTAAAAAAAGTAGCAGTAACAGCAACTTAAATTTTAAAAAAGTATATGTACCTTTGGTTTGTTTGTTTATTCACTCCTTATCTCTGACTCTCTGAAAGAGCTTATGAAGGTAACAATAAGAATATAATTCTGTTGATTTTGAGAGATACCAATCCACATACTTTCATAATCACAATTACAAGAAGCAAAATATTGGGAAGTTAAATCACTTACTTTGATAAGCAATTGTGGGTATTTGCAAGATTTAAAATCCAAAGATGAAGTTTTTTAACCTATGAAGGTATTGGGCCAATGGAATGCAACAAAGAAATGAATTTTGAAAGTGGTAGAGAAGAAAATTTTTTTTTCTACAGAGATCTTCTTTCTATTTCACCACCCATGTGAAGATACATAACTATGTGTGAGAGTCATTTTTGAAGTGGAAATGATTGAGCGTTAGAGGGAGGATTAAAGTGCCAATCAGCCCTGGGGCAGGGAAGTGTCAAACCTTTCTTCTTTTGTATTTGGTTCATAAAATTCTATCTTCCTAGACTGAAATTACAAAGTGGTTCCAATCTGCACCTCAGATCCTTGAACACTCAGGTCTCCAATCTCAAAAGACCCTCAGGTTTGAAACATAAGTCTTTGAGCTCTGGTATCTTCAAATAGCAATTCTGAAAATAGTTGAAAATGACCTATAGGACCAGGAGGGACGAGCATTACTAAAGGGCAAGGTAGGCTTTAAATTTAAAGACACCCGGACCTCAGATCTCAGATCATCCTGAAAAGTTTAATTCATTTTAAGTTGGTTATTGTATTCCAATGAAGTTGCCTGCCATCTGTCTTTGAAGTCCTTAAAATTAAGTTTTATGATTCTTGTGGGGAAAAGGAGGCCGTTTCTAACACAGTACAATGTGCTTACCACTATAATCACTAATTAGAAATACTTATTAAGAATGGGATTCCTTTTTTTCCCAGAATATTCTAAATCATTTGTCAAAGAATGGCATGCCTTTCTGTTCTTTCCTGGGTGCACTGAAGTCATAGTCATAACTTTGGGGTAGATACTATTGAAGTGATTATTTTAGTCAGATGTGTAGCAATAATGCCTTCTAAAAGCTACTTTTAACCAAGAGAGCAATATTTTTGGAACAGCCAGCAGGATAACAGTGCTTTGTGATATTAACATGTTCTAGCAAATCAGTTTGCACTCATTATCATAGCAATTACTTACTGTTTAGATGCAGCTCTTATTAAATTGGTGAGCAATTTGCAAGAATTAAAACATAATAGAGAGCTTTCTGAAAATTCAACCATATACTGAGAAAAATGATGTGACTAGGTTCACAGACCAAACATGGTACCCATTAAATATACATAGCATTAAAATAATAGTTATTTGGCCACATGGACTTTTACTGTTATATAATTTGGTAAACCTTGCTTAGACACTATCAATACAACTATGAATATCAAACAATAGGAAGCATTACCAAAATAAGGCCTAAGGAAAAAGTAGGAAGGCTTTGTTTTCTGAGAATGACCAAGCCATAAATTTGACTAAATTTCGGTACTTTAATAACCCATAGCGTTGTCTGAGTGATTTGGTCTGCCCCTTTTAAGAAGTTTCTATTGTCTTGATGATTCCTCCCATTTATGTCTGTGGTGGACACAGCTGAAGTCCACCCCTGCTCCTCTCACTTTCTTTAATGACAGAACTGGAAGCAGGGCAAACAGCTAAACTGTATGTAAGCTGGGCATACAGCTGGCCAGTTAGAGCCAGCATTTTCCATTCTCCCTTGCAGCTTGATGGGACCATATGACTAAATATTTACCAGGGACGCATACTGAAAATGTGTACAAAAATGATGTCTGATATACACTTTTTTTAGTTCAGACCCTCAAATGTATCTTCACTTTCCTGCCCAAGCTCCTCTCTCTTTTTCCTAAATGATGACAAAAACTGAGACAGCTGCCTTAGATCAGCCGCAGGTTCCAAATTGCACTGTCCAACCTTGTACTGTCATTACTACATGAGAAAATAGAACTTACGTTTTGTACATATCTGTGCATTTTGGGCTCTCATTTGTATTGCAAAGAATGTTTGGATAGACTTTGAAACAAAATGACAAAACATTTTCATGCATTTCTATACTCATGACAGTCAAGTAAATTTGATAGGGAAACTATAATTATCTGTTTTACAAATTTAAAAGGAATTGGTGTTCACAGAGGCATGATGATTTGTTCTGGTCACAAAGAAATGTAAAACTTTTACCAAAACCTTCCACAGAAGCTAGTAAAAATATATTATCTTTTTTTAAAGTCAGCCACTGTTACCCACCCTGGCAGATTCTATGGGGGAGGGGCCCATGTTTCCATGGAAGACTTACCCTATTCTCAAATTATTTTCTCCCTTACAGAAACAAAATGGCACACATTTGCAAAATATGGTAAGGATGTTGTTTATGACCCTGAAGCAAAGCAAGATTAATTGACCTATACTGACCCCTTGGCTTGAAAATAGACCATTTAATCTAGAAAACTTGTAAATTCTTTCTCTGTCCCTTTGAGGTATGTATCTTCTCCCAGCTTCTTGACAGCTTTATAACAAAAGAATGTCTTTCTCAAGGGCCTGGAAGCCATCCCTTTGAAATGTAATCATCAAGGAAGATAGTGCCCCTCTCTCCCAGTCATTGTGGGACAGAAGCCAAACTTGGATAAGCAGATAAGCACCAATTAGCAAACACATAATCACACCTTATCACACCGAGCAACCACCCAACTTCACTCCTCATGTCATCCAGGATTTTCCCATCAGCTCACCTCAGAGCTTAAAAAGTCTCCTGCCTTAAATTTCAGTGGAGTTCAGTTCAATTTCTCTTCTCTATATCACCATCCTTCTCAGAGAAAAATCTCTACTTCATTGAAAGTAAATAATTACCAGGGAAGCTTAGTAGTAAGAAATTGGGAGAAATTTTATTTAGAGGTACTTCATACACTAATCAAAATGCTAAATAATATATATTTTCCCTCTTATCCTCACTTGAGAACATGGTTATTGATTTTAGAGATTAGAGAAAGGAGTGAAAAAGAGAAACATCCATGTGAGATAGAAACATCCATCAGTTGCCTCTTGCATGTGCCCTGACTAGGACAGAACCAGCAGCCTAGGCATGTATCCTGACTGGGAATTGAACCTGCAACCTTTTGACCCATGGGATGACTCTCCAACCAACTGAGCCACAGTGCTCAAGGCCTAAACAATATTTTATAGAAACATCATGAGGAATATTCACCTAGAGTGAATTATGAGATACAACAGTTATAGCAAAGCATTTTATCTCCATTTGTTGATAATAGTCACAGCAAAAACACAAGCGTAAAATTATCCATGTAGAGTAAATTTTATCTATTTCATTTTGTATTGGTTTTCTTTTATTTGTCTCTAATATATTATCTTGAGGATAAGAACTAGTTCTCCTGGTTCTTATATTTACCTCAAAGCCCAGAATACTATGAGGTCCTTCACAGATAATATAATAACTTTGATGTGGTGAACAAAATAAAATACATAATATCTGAAACTATCTTGACATCTTTATTTTCATTTGATGTTTTCAAGTCACATAGCTTTGCATTGTATGGATAACAAAGGACTTAATTAATGGGAAGTTGAGGGGAAAGGATAATGTGATAAAATCTGTACATCAGCAACTTTCTCAATGTCTTGAAAAGAACTATAATCTAGAAAATACCCTCAAAGTGCTATAAATTGAGAATGTGAACAAAAAAAATTAAAATACTCTAGTTGCTAATTATTTTCCTCTTCAAGTGTTAACTTTGGAATAAAAGGAAAAGTCCTAATTTCCTGTTGCTATACATATATCAACTGCTACTTTGGAATATAGACTAATGTATCTGATTACATATATATATGATCTTATACGAACAAATATATAACATATATGTAAATCACACACGTATAAAATCTCAGGAGACAAAATAAAATGTCATGTTCATGGATCAGAGAAGGCAAGGCTTTAGATAACCAATATCACACTGGGGACACGTAAGTTAAAATAACAAGCAGAACAAATGAAAAACCAAAGAATAACTCTGCTCTTGATGAATAGCCTAAAATAAGTTCCTTTTGTTGCTTCTCAAATTCAGTCTCTTTCAAAACTAAAATAAGCAGGCTCTAAATCAAAGAAAATTTCTGAAGCTGGGATTTCATTTATTCTAATGCAAATAAACATCAAAAATAATTCTAAAGGGCACATTTTAAGAATAGAAACATAAAACTTTTCTTTTTCTACAAGATGTTACTGGTTTTCCAAACAATGTGAAAACCCTCCTATCAAGAACTGCTCAGGCATTCTTTTATTTTCTGCCATTTCAGTATTTGTAACCAACAGTTATTTCCATCTTCGTTTACCATGTCCTTATCTATTTGGCAAATACCATTTCTCTTCCATACACTATAATATATATTTTGAGATGTAGATTCCCAAAATAACTAAGACAATTTCCCTTTCAATCCCATTGAGGATATAAAATCATAAAACCTACAATGCCCATACCCATGAGTAAGATGTATGGGATACATTCACAGTAGGAAAGGACAATTTCTAATGTAACTTTATAGGGCATTCACCAATAAGCTGACCACATATTTCTGTGCCCACGAAGAGGTGACTCCTTGCTTAAATAAGCATGTAGGGAAATGAGCAAAACAGTGAAGTCCCTTCCACAAGTAGCCTCATCACTCACCCTGGAGAAATCAATTGCCATACTTTTCCCAGTTATTCTTCAAAACTTCAACATGTCAAACAGACATGCACCAAGGAGGACGGGGTTTATACCAAAGCAAAGTGGATCTGTGCAGAGGATTTTCATTGGGGAAATGACAAGATCAGTTTTGAAATTTAGGAAGATTATCAAGACTTCTATGGGGGAAATGGGATGAATAGGGAGGATTTAGGGCAAGGAGGCTCAGCAGAAAATTATTTCACAAAACTAAGAATAAATTATAATGACCTATAAAAAGAAGTAGACAGATGTGAGAAGATACAAAGGGTAATGTTATAAGGACTTTTGATGACTGAATTTAGAGGAAAAAGGGAAGAAATCAAAAGTCACTCCTACGTGTCTGGCCTTTCATTCACTGAGATAGGAAGCATCGGCAGAGGGCTGAAATGAGTTAGGAAAAAAAGAATTTGATTTGTATGAATTTACTCATCTTCTTCCACGTGAAAATACTAGGTCTCCCTTACAGTCCTGTTATACTTAGCATAGTACATTTACATGGAAGACACTTCTCAGTGTCCTGCTAATGGGTCAAACACAAGTTAGAAGGGATGTTCTAATGAATACCACTGCCTACACTTTTATTTAAAATAAATTTTGCAAGATACAGCTAACTTGTATTTCCTCATCACTTTTAAAATATTATCCAGATGTAATACCAAGCTTTAAATAAGACCTTTTAAAATAATTTTTGCAAGACTAGGCTTAACCTGTATCTCCTCATCTTCTTTAAAATATTCCCGAGATATAATCCTTAGCTTTTGATAAGACCTTTACACAAAACCCACCTGAACTGGCTGCATTTGTCATCTGAACATTTGCAGTGTTCTCTTTCGTATAATAACACACAGATATTGCTTCATGAGAAAGGTTTAACTATATAGTACTGTCCCATCCTTTCTTTCACTGGATTGCTGTTTGGTTCTCTGCATGTAATTGCTTGGTTAACTCATTGTGCCTAGTTGATTTACTTCCTCTGCTCATCAAAAATTTATTACTATTTTCTGCATTCAGAGCACTTAGTAAGTTAGGATGTATTGGTTTACCAGTTATGCTACACAGATGAGCAATAGGGTCAAATGTCACAATACAGCTGAGCTTAGGCTTAGCTCCCTGCATCTATAGATAAAATTGAGTCATGTGTATTTTTGACCACCTTTGAATAGTGGAAGGAGACAAGCAGTAACAGAATCCACTATTATTGAAAAAATATGCTCTGTAGACACTCTCTTACCTCTGTTGACCCTTATCATAAAATGTTTTAAAGCCTTTCCCTAAAGAACAAGTTTAGTTAGACATTCTGTATCATAAACATAACTTCGAACTACCAGACCCTTTGTCTCCAAAATCATAGTGGGTATGGTCCATACAAGGACCTTAGGCCAACTAGAAAAAAAAAAAAAGTCTTTCTCAAAGTCCTTTATTTAACTGTTGAGAAATTGTCATAGTATACTGATTTTGTCAGAATAAGCCATTTGTTTGTTATGGCCTATCAAATTATATTTAAAATGCAACTCCTTGGGGGTTATGATGTGAATGGGACCATCTTCACAGGTCTACATCTCAGGTGAGCATACACAACATCTGTATAGTGAGATGTAGGACACATTAGGGTTTAGTTCAAGAGGAAGATTCAACTATCTTGAATCCTATCATTCTGTAAAATGCAACCATGCTCCTCAGGGGGAGAGGAATGTAAGTGACACAGAAAAGAACCATAATTCCCATTTAGCCACTTTCTCGCATGCATAGCAAAGACAGGTGATAAAAGAAGTTCTGGTGTGTTTTTTTTTTTGGAAAGAAGCAGTTTTGCACAGTTGAAATAAGACCAGTCACAGATGTAACTTGTGGAAATGAAAGTCCTGAAAAGAAAGACAATATGAAAGCAGTGCTAATCAGAGGTGCACGGAGAACTTGCGCACACCAGTGAAAGCCATATATGTGAAGCACAGACTTCAGCCAGACAAAACTGTGACTTGTGAAAACGAGACACTTGGGATCCTCAGGGATCAGTCTCTTTTCCTATTCCTCTATGGTTGCTCCAAGGTACAGATTCAATTTTGAAGCAGGTTAAATTGAGGATCCAACTGGGAATATGTGGTTAATGAATTTTATACAATCTTCCTTCTTTTCAATTAACAAAAAAAGAAAGAAAAAACCTCAGAAAGATTTGATGGGCTTTACTGAGTCTTTTCAACTTTCCCCCTCAGATTGATTTCAGGACATAGTGGAGACACCCAGACTGCTAATTAAACTATTAACTCTTTCTTCAAATCTTTCTGCAAAGCTTTGAACATTTACATTCCAGAAGCCACTCCTGCCCTGAAGCCCCAAAAGATTCAGACTGTGCAAAGATATCCAGGGGAGTTACATACACATTACTGTAGGCCAAACTTGGCCCTGAAAATGAAGTCATATGCATTAACTCAAATATTTAATGTCTTTCTCAGATTTTGCTTAACGAATTTATATAACAAGAAACGCCTCCAAAATAAGCCCAGAGAGGTTCATTTTTCCTGGAGTTAAAATGAAAGATGGCAAAAATGAAAGGTCCTCTATGATACTTCTGAAAGCAAAAGAATCACTTCCTAGCTGATGGAATGTAAAGTTGACAGAATAAAATGCTGTTGAAAATGGAGGAAATGTGCTAAAAGCCTCTACAGACTCAAGTCACAAGACATGCACATAACTCATGAAACTGTAATTTCTCTTAAGTTATTATCTAAAGGATGCCTACATTCAATTTTAAAGCAAACAAGAAATGCAGCAAATTTAGTTGCAAAACAGATTTTGTTAATTTTGAAAAGATATGTTAACAACATAAATATACATAAAAATACAATAACTTTTAAAGTATAAATCAGATCTTTTACCTCTCTCACGAGAACAATATCTGCACTCTGAATTCATATTAGTAAAGCCTCCCTGTTCTGTGTTAAAATGAGTGAAAATAAGACTGCAAAGGAACACAGTTAAAAAGCCATTGTGTAACATGGAAGCATTCAACCTTGAATTAGGGAAGTATGGATCTGTTCCTAACTGGTTACTCTGTGACTTTGCCAAAGTTGCTGAAACTATTCAATAATCCTCATTTTCCTCTTCTGAAAATAAGAAGGTTGCTCCTGACAATCTTTATAGTCATTTCCAATTATATTCTCTAAGGTTAAAATACCACTGAAGCTGGCACTAACCTTGAACTTGATCCCAGCATATACTGAATTGTTCAGCTAACAAGATCATGAAGGAGGAAGGCATGTTTATCAGTAAAGAACTACAGCAGATAACATGCGAAGATATTTGGAGTGGATATTTTGTTTCTTTTTTATATGACTTTAAATAATAATTGTATAGAATGTTTTATTATATTTTATGATTGTAAAATGATATAGTAGAGGATATTTTATTTCATGTAGTAATTCTTTCTATGGCTATAGATAATTAAGACATAAATACAGGGGAGAAATGAACAGAAAATTGGCTGAGCATTGTTAGCAGTTAACATTTTACTTTCTAAAGTCACATACCCACATGACTGGCCTAGCAACTCCATCCAAATTCAATACAACACAAAATCTACAGAAATGATGGTCTAAAATGAGTCCAAGGTTTATTAAAACCTAATTATCTAATTACTGAGGTCTTCTTGGTCTAAAATCTATAATTACTGCAGTTACTACTAAAAAGGTTGTGTTAAATGTTATTAAGCAAAAACCACCCTGGCTGATTTGTTTTTTGAATACATGTTAAGATAATTTCTACTTACAAGATCAGAATCATTCTAAGTTGGAATGATTATGAGCCTTGGTAGGTTCTATTGTCACAAATGTGATTCAGATCCTAAAAGGGATTCATTATCCTACTCCGGCAGTCAATTTAAGTTGTGAAAACATGAGGAAAGTGAAAGCAGAACTGGCATCATTTCCTCTGTCGCTGTAGTTGGAAAAGACCAGATATCAACTCAGTAGTCCAAAGCTTACTAATTCTCACCCAAAGGGAATCTTCACCTGTTCACCAACATGATAGCCCTTTGTTGTTTGTTTGTTTGTACATATTCATGTGTTTTGGGGTTTAGGGTGAAGAATTTTAAGTCCTTTACAGACACCCAATGAAATCATCATAGTGCACCGTACCTGGTAGATCAAAAGGACCCTTTGAAATGCCATTAAACCTGTCAGGGCAGAGGGTAGAAAACCATGCTTCTCCCGAATCACAGGACAATACTCTACACACTAACTGAACTGAGCCCATGATGTTGCCTTCTCCTTGTCAAGCACCTAGTGGAGGCTGATGGGCAAATGATAATCATTTTTACCACGGGGGAAAAAAATCCAGACAAATGACCTGTCTGAGGTCATAAAATTAGTGAGCAGAAAGAACAATTAGGGACACTTTCAGTGATTTAGTTCTCAAGTTTTAAAGGTCTGCCCTTCACCCAACTGTTCATATTAAATGAATAAAAAAATAATACTTACTGTATTTTCGTACCATTCAAATGTTGAATGAATGAATCTAGGCAATCTATTATTCACCTATTCAATGACTCCAAGCAAATCATTATGTACCAATGATGGCTAATTCTTCAAAAATATAGACAATTCTGATTGTGAATACTCATATGTGTAACAGATTTAATTATAGTTTGTGACTGAAATTTGTAAATAAATAATATTTGTATGATATATGAAAAGTAAAAAAATAAAGAAAAAGAACCTAAAATAGTGATAGAAATTTTAAATGATTTGGCTACTGAGCAAGAAAGAAAAAAAATAAAGAGAAAAATAAAGCAAAGAATAAAAGCAGTAACATTGGACCAAGAAGTCAGAGCATGCATCCTACTGAAAGTCTCCAAGCTGTCCCTGTCACCAGTCTACACAGCCAGTTCAACAGTGCAGCTTGTTCAGGATGAGGACTGCATCCTGAGACATTGACTTAACTTCATATCACTCTATTGATTAGATATTTGGCTCAGAACCAGCATATACCAGCATTGGTCCAGAGGTTACTCTCTTGGTTTGGAGACCATTTAGCAAGTGACATTGTGTGAAATCAATGGACTGTTACTGCTTTCATCTTTTTCAAGTTCAATATCATAAGTGTCCTTAAGATTTAATGAACCTAGTCTGTTGAGTGAAGCTTTCAATCTGTTATACCCTTCTAATGCACTAAGATGGCTAGGATGGGAAATAAGTACGGCCTCATGTAGTGGGACAACTGTAACAACTAACATATTTATGAATTAAAAATAATGTGGTAGTAGGGTAGGTTTTTAAGCCAGTTTTTGACACTGAGATTCCAGTTTATATCTTTCCTTTAAAGAAAAGGAATTTTAAAAATTCCTTGGGATGAGAAAAAGAAAATTAGCCACAATTGGAGGCACACATATGTACACAGAGGCGAACAGAGTGGATAACATTATACAGCAGTCACTAGGCACCTAGAAACCCATTAACGTTCTACATCAAAGGAAAGGAGCCATTTATTCTTTACATAAAAATAGCATTTTAAAAATAAAATCTGAAAACAGATAAATGACAAAGCAATCATTTGAAAGAACATCAATTATAGACAGACAGATGGAGAAACAAAAATAAATAGAAGGCATTCCTATCAGCAGTAAGAGGTTACCAGCTAAAAATAAACATAAATAATAATAAACCAGTGCAAGCTGGTCAATGAGAAGGAGATTGCCATATCCTCTAGCAAGAGAATAATTTCCCTACGTGGCACAGTGAAATGGAGAACCTCCCTCTGAGCATTAGAGCACAGTTATAGTTCAATTTTCTTAACAGATTTTGAAGGCTCTGTGCACATGATTGGACGAACACTGCGGATGCAGTTTAGGAAAGAGTTATTTTTTTTAAGGCTCCTGTCTTTTGGAGACGCAAAATAGGAACAAGATCACAAGTCTCTCTCATATCAAGAGCACACATCCACTTTCTTTGGAATAATATCATCACCAGAAACAGCAACAGTTTGTCCAACTACTTCTAAAATTAAGTCTGGGTGCCAGATCTTCTCAAGAAAATAAGAAAAAAATATGGCAATTGATGAGATATATGAAATGAAGCACTTATATCTTTATGAATATTTTTAAAGGAAATTATTTTTTCAGACTGATTCTGTCCCAAAAATTGCTTGAAAATAAAATTTTACTATCCATACTAATCCACTTCTTAAAAAGTGAAACAGTAAGACTTTCAACTCAGGTGTCTTCCCCCCCCCCCCCCCCCCGGAATACATTCAATATGTATGGGCTTAATATTGTCATATAAAGAAGTATAAGAACTGCTCATGCATCCCTGGGGGATTTATCCTAGGGAAAGGCCAACTAACTAATTCTAGGTCCCCTTCTGTTGGAGTGTACACTTGCTCTTTGGCAGAAAAGACTTGGGTGAGAAAACACACTGAAAGGCAAAGTGTTCTCTGATCTGATTTTGAGTTCCTAGGAACAACAAACTTCCTGTTAACTCATCCTAGCAAGTCCAGAGAATCAGAAAACAGCAGCTACTTACCATATGAGGCTAAAGCCCTCTCTCTCTATTTTAACAGCAACATCAGAAGAAACCAGTCTACAGGCTTACCACGCAGAGGACACTCAGTGACTGCACTGCCAATCTCTCCAACCGAAAGCACTACTATGATTAAATCATGGTGCTATGGAGCTGTGGATACGTTTATTACATTACAGAACGAGTTATTGCTTCCAAGACAGAATGCACAACATACACAGTTCTGATTTGTTGTGGGGAAACTCCTTCCAATAGCAATAAGCAAAGAATAAAAACACAGAAACCAAAATAAAAAATAGCACCAATCCATTATTCTTAAAGGAAGGACCACTGCCATAGCTAAAATAGCTGTAAAACATTCAAAGGTTATTTCATATCAGTGCATCCAAATATCAAGGTGGTGCTGCAAATTCCTAAGAAAATGTGGAATAATGTTCTGTTCCCAAGAAGGTTCAAATTTTCACCTTATAAAATGAGAGGTCATAATAGGACACAAGGCCAGAGAAAGTCATCTTTCCATCATGATATGTCCTCCTCACCACATTCATTTACACACACACACGATAACAACAACAAAGCTTTCCTCACGGAGCAAAGAAACTCACATTCCACATTCAAAAATAATTTCTTTGGCTTAGCATGCTTACTCTTACTTTCTTTAAATGCATCAGAGGGTCAGGTTAGAGCTAGGAAAATGGTCACATAAGGATTGAGTTTTGAGGATCAATTTTGAACTCACTAATTCCACAGGTTTTCCCAAACCCTCCTGGAATGAAGAGTGTTCATTCAATGTAACTAAATGAGAGTAGAAATAAACCCTTAAGAGTAACACAAAATTAAGCCTAGAGGAAAGAATGCAAGGCTAGGGCTCTGACACCAAGGTCACACAGAGAATAAGAATGTTTTTCTGGAAGAGCCAAGGTGGGGCTTGGGTTTGAGAGAGGCAGTAGGAATTTGGGGCAAAAGAGGGGAAGAAGCAAGTTACTTGTCGATAATACTGGCCAAGGTCACTTCTGAGTGTTGTGCTTACCATCCTTCTGTCTTTTCTCACTACCAGTTTACCTAGCAGACCCTGCCTTGTCCTTAGTGAGTCCACTGTGGTAGACGAATGACAGATTACAGTTGAGGGACCCAAACAGCTATGCTTGGTATTTGAGAAAGTGTAAAAAGAGTAGAACTTCATTCTCCTATGTCAAAATTTCTTGGGTAAATGAGTATAGAGAACATCACTTACCCTTCCTAATTTTAGAAAACCGATGGAACACTCAGCTTACCCTGCATACAGACAGTGCAGCCACCCAGTGGATTAATCACTGGCTTTGTGCACACTGTATGATCACGCCCCTCAGAGGGACTCCCAAACTGGTCCAGGTCCACTGCTGTTTTGCTTTTCAGAGGCTAATGTGTCCTGTGAGGTTGTCAGAAAGAAGAAAAAAGAAAAGCCCAGTTGTTTCTTTGTTTAAAGAGAGAAGCAAATGGATGAAACAAAGAGGCAAGGCATAGGAAAGAACAGTTTAAGTACACGTACAGGTTAGTCCTGTCTCACTTTGTCTTTGGCCAATTGCACACCAATTTGTTTCTCAATTTTAAAGAAACTGAATTGTATTCCTATTTTTTCCTTGAAAAATAAAAGAAAAAGCTCAAAAGATGAATGAAGTTTGTAGTATACATATTTCCTCAAAGTCAACTGCAATAATGCCTCAGTTTTCAATTAAACCATACACATGCTGGATGTTACCAAAACTGAAAGTAAAAAGCAATAAGAATATTCACCCTTTAACTTCTTCAAAAGAATGAGGTTGCCTATGTTTTTTTGCGGGGGATGGGTGGTCATCTGTTAGGTTGTTTTCCTATCTGAATTACCATAGCATTGATACAATTTGATACTGATCAATAACAAGTAATCAGGAAATATTTATCTAATACCCATCACACATGAAACAATATAAGAAATATAAGAAAAGATTATAAACTGGATATATATTTGCCATATCCAGGGTAGGCCAAATTGGGAGCAACAGTAATATAAATAATACTTATATTTTATAAAAAGACTTTATTTCTTTTTAGAGAGAGGGGAAGAGAGGGAGAAAGAGAGAGAGAAGAACATCCTTCAGTTGCCTTTTGCAGGGACCCCAGATGGAGACTGAAAACACAACCTAAAAAGGCATGTGCCCTGACAGGGAATCCACCTGGCAACCATTCGCTCTGCAGGATGATGTCCAGCTAACTGAGGCGCATGGCTCAGGGCAACAATACTTACATGTAAAAAGTGCTTTGTGACTCTCAATAATTTATTTTGCTTTGGTCACTTTATTTAATATACATTAAATAAGGTGAATTCTAAAAAAGATAGCAATCCAGTGGTGGAAGTGATAGAAAACTGCCACTGGAGCTGGCATTTGAAAGACAAACAGGGTTCGAATAGGAAAGAGAGAACAGTGAAGACTGAAAACTGCATGGTCTTTGTTTTCATAAGCATAAACCTCACTAATCTCTGAGGAATTCAGATAAAAGTGTTCTCATTCTCCTTAGGATTAGTACTCCACCTGGCAATGACAGAAGAGCATTTATGGACTTAACCAGTGGGGAGGATCTGTCCTTCCATCTTGTTTATCTTCATCATTTTATTTTCATTTGTAAGAGCTAGCTTTTATTTTTGAAAAGAACAACATTTTAAAGTAATGCCAAAATGCCCTTTCTTTCATGACCTTATGGTGATAGTTGGTTTTTGGTGGGTTTGTTTTTTGTTTTTTTTGTGTGTGTTTGTTTTTTGTTTTTGCTTTTGTTTCTTGTTTATTTGAACTTTATTTTTATCATTAATGCTATCACAGATGTTCCCATCGCCCCCCTCATGCTTTGCCCACCACCACCCAGTACTCAGCCCCCTTCCCTCTGGCCAGGCAATAGCCACACTGTTGTCTGCGTGTGTCAGGCATATCTGTTGTTGGCCTAACCCCCTCACCTTCTGTCTATCTTCACCATTAACATAATACTTTAAAAGGTAGCTGGGGATTTCATAGTGTAGCCCAGGGCTATGGATTATAATTGAGCCCATTGACTCAGGGAGTCAATACCTTCACTTAGGGTTCATTAGCCTGGGTTCAGAGGATCCCAGGAGGTGATTCCTTCCTACTCTGAATCCCAGAGCACACATCACCCAACCTCTGTAGCACAACTTAAGCCCTTTAAGTGAAATAGTGTCTGTGACCTTTGTCTTCCAATTGGTTTATGTTATCTTTGTCTTAGCTTCCAATTAAACCCCAAAGCTCCTTACAGACTGAACCACGTCATCCAGATTCTTTATCTAGGCCACGCAGCTTCTAGCAAAATAGTTGATTTAGCAGAGGCATAATCAGCATTTTCTTGTGCCTGCAAGTTACAAAGGCAAATCTTCCTTAAGAAAATGATGCAACTGGCCTGGGTTTTACACGGTCACACTGAAGCAAGTGAATAATACCAAGCAGGGTTTGCAAATTCTTATGGTTTCCAATAATCAGATTAAAATTGCTTGCTATGGTAATGGTGGCATTGTAGATATGCAAAAGGTCATTTAGCCTGGACTCCTTGTTTTTATACATGAAGAAACAGGGGAAGGGCCTTGCTTAGGATCACAATTAATGTGCAAAAAGGAAAAACAAAAACAAAAACAAAAACAAACTACCATTTGTTGTGAGCTTAGCCTACAGTTGGCGATTTTATTTCAACAAAGGTAGAGACCACCAGAGCTGGGCCACTGGGCCTCCTAGCACTGCAGCTGCAAAGCCAACTTCCCATTTCTGTAAAAGCCATCACGGACGGGAGCACTACATGTCCCTTTCTTTTACCTGGGTAATTTCTGCCATATATCCGGCAAAATATTTGTATTTTTTTGTGCAAAAAGGAAACCATGTGCGCTGGTGTCGTGGCCTGCTCTGGATAACTTAATAGGGTGTCTGAATTTGCTGTTCACCAGAGATATACCAAATCAATCTTTTGCTAGTTTTCACGACTACTAAAACGCAGAAAAGACTGGAGTTCTGGCACCCTTCCCTCTGGCGGTCGAGGTGGTAATTCTGCATTTTCTTCTCTGGGCTGAGGAGTCATGGGGCAGTCACACCATCTTCCATGCTTCTTCCGTCCTCCTCACCATCACCTTTGTTTCCCAGGCTCTTTAAGTTGACTTCCATTTTCTACTTACACCACTTACCCTTATAAGAATCCCTTTTATATACTGCTCTTTCTTTTCTCATCTTGCACCTTGTGCCTCACTCCCCCGCCCCACCCCCCGCTATAAACCGATTTCCCTTATCAGCCCAATCTGAAGAATACAAGGCTTGTGTGAGAATGAGACGTGGCTTCATTGGCTCGCTCCCTGTATCTACCAATGCCGATATGCAAATCAGCCCCATTTCATTTTGTTTTTACCACACCGTAAAGTGAAATATTATTGTTTTCACTAGTTTCCATCAAAGGTATTTATATCCATTTTTAAAAAGAAAGAGATGGACTATGGTAATTATATCTAGCTACCAATAATGGAAGAGATTACAATTGAATTGAAATAAGAATGACAAACTACCGGATACTTTTCCTTTGAAGTAAATTCTATTTACCTGACTATGGAGTCAAGATACAGCATTTGGTGATTATACTAAGGAAGAAAAGAAGGTAGCTCAGACTCTAGTCCTAGTGGGTTGGGTGCCTCTGGATTTAAGCCTTACTAAGGATTTTAGACTTATGAAAATACAGAGCTTTTAATGCCCTTTCCTGACCATTTGACTCAGTTGCAGGTTCCAGGGAGTTGGGCCATTTTCAAGCCACAGCATTTAGAAATAAAGGCAATGCTGACATCCTTACGGGCTGTTGATAGGGAGAGAGAGCCTTCTTCTAGGGCCGGTGGTCATAATGCTCGTTTGGCAGGGGCTGCCAACATGCATTTCTGGGCAAGATCTGTCTAATCCTTGAATCTGAGTTTTAGTCATTTTTATTCAAAAACCCCTTCTAAAAATATTTATTAAATTTGAAAAAAGCCAACTTACATCAAGTATAAAAGTAAATACAACATGGTGCATGCAATATCTTCCAACTTTTTATTTAAATGTGATTATGTCTATATATTTATATGTATTCATTTTCAAAATACTAAAAAGGCATTCATCAAAATGGTAACAATGTTTGTATCTATCCAATGGAATTATAGGTGACCTTATTTTTATTGTTAAAAATTTTACTACATTTCCTATATAGTCATAAATATATACATATACTTACATTATTTTATAACCAGGTAAAAATCATATATGTATATATTTTTAAAAGAAAGACACTCTTCTACATCTGTCAGATGCCTGCTGTTTTGTCAACCAGTTCTTAATTTTTCTAAAGAGATTCGAATTAGTGCACTTTTAAAACTGTAAATTTGAATCAATTTAAGTGTTTCAAATAATAACTCTTAGCATGTGGGAACTAGAGGTTCTGCCAAAGTAGAGTTTAACATTGAGACTTAAACAGTGGGAAAAGCCCAATCTGGGAAAAACACTTTTGTCCTGTAAATCTCACTACTGTCATTCTTTCTTTTTCTTCCCACAAAGAGATTACAGAAGATTTCAAATTTTGTTCTTTGGATATAAAAGAAGTAAAACCTTAAAAAAAAAAAGCCCAGTCTGCATGATAATAAAAATCTTCCATCTCTTATGCAAGCCTCACAGAACTTCCCCCATTTAGACCGATGGGGTTCAGAGCACCCAGCCCCAAAATAGGACACCTTGGCCTATTGAATACGTAAGGTGAGAGGAGTCTGAGAAAACTGCAGAAGGAGGAAGGTCACAGTGACCTCCCCCCTTAGCCCTTCCCTGAAAAGGGTCACAAACTTCGAATGCGAAAACTGGCCTTCCTGCGTGAGAAGGAAGGAAGACATTTACATCAGCAGAAAAGAAGAATTTAGTGTTAGAAAATTATATAAACTATGTTAAACTAACCTTGTTTTCTAGTTACGCCTTCACCATTTACTAACCCAATCCTTCGTCTTGTCAATTTTCCACAAGGTAATTGTTTCATTGTCTAAAAGACATAGAGGCTTCTCACTCGGGCCATACTTCCGGTCCTCACTGTCTTGTGGGGAGGCGCCCATGTACATGTAAATGTTCTGTAAGATCTGTATGCTTTATTCCTATTAATCAGTCTTTGTAGGTTCAATGTTCAGACCCAGCCAGGGACCCCAAGAGGAGTGAAAAAAAACTGTTCCCTCTCTTACAACATGAAAGGAAGTTTGAAGTTTGAGGTAAAAATACGATGCTTAGGAATCATGTAGGAGAATCCCAGGTTTCATATAGATATATTGGTGGGTGTGGTGAAAAGAGACAAGAGAATAAATGAGAACTTTGGTGGCCACCATTAGCTTTTAAGCTTCTGACTGCAGCATTAAGTGTGGGGGGGAGCAAATGTTATTGGCAGAATATTTTGTAAACATCTGAAATTTTAATAATTATAGATACATAAAATCACTAGCTAGACTGAGAAACACCATTTCTTTAGCCTATTTCTAAAAAACACTTTCAGTTGTGTGACAATTTTCTTATGGGTAGTAGTACTATCATTTTTATATGGATTCTTCTAAACCAATCAATAGTATTTAAAATCTAAGATTTTTGGCAATTAAACTGCTGACTAATTTTCTCTCCAGCAAAAGTGAAAGGTATACCTCAATACACCATAATTCAGAACTATCAAATTGAGGTTAAGAATAGTATGGGAAATGGAGAAGCCAAAGAACTTATATGTATGACCCATGGACATGAACTAAGGTGGGGAAATGCTGGTGGCAGGATGGGGGTGCAGGGCAGAGGAGAATAAAGGGGAGAAAAATGGGACAACTGTAAGAGTATAAACAATAGAATATATTTTTTAAAAAGAAAAAACTATCAAAACTGAATTCTAAAATAGATTTTTCTCATAAACAGTTTATGTACACCATACAATTATAATAGACAAGCAAATTACATGCTAATATGTATATAGATGTTTAAATATTCTTTTACTCCTATCACTTGTTTTTTTCAAAATTATAATTTATTGATTGTGCTATTACAGTTGTCAAATTTTTCGCCCTTTGTCCCCATTGACCAGCACCTCTCAACCCCTCAGGCAATCCCCTCACCATTGTTATTGTGCAACTACATATTTGTACTTCTTAATCACTTCACCCATCCCTCCCCCACTCCCCTCCCCTCTGGCAACCATCAAACAATTTCCTCATCCATGATTCGGTCTCTGTTCTCCTTGTTTGCTTAGTATTTATTTATTTACTTATTTATTTATTTTAGTTAATAGTGTTTTTATTGTATTTTTTCCACTACCACTTATGCCCTTTATACACCTTTACCCCTGGAATCATCACACTGCTACTCATGTCCATGAATTCTTTTTTCTTTTTGCTTGATCCCTCCACCCCTTAAACCCCGACACATTAGCTGTCATCCTGCTCTCTATGAGTCTGTCTCTATTTTGCTTCTTAGTTCAGTTGATTCATTAGATTCTACATATGAGTGAAATCAGACAGCATTTGTTTTCCTTTGACTGGCTTATTTCACATAGTACAATGTTCTCCAGGTTTATCCATGCTGCTGCAACGAGTAAAACTTTCTTCTTTTTTACAGCTGAGTAGTATTCCACTGTGTAAATGTCCCATAGTTGTTTCATCCACTCATCTATGGATGGACAATTGGGCTGCTTCCATACCCTTCTGATTGTATATGATGCTGCAATGAACATAGGAGTGCTTATATTCTTACAAAATAGTGTTTGGGGTTTCTCCAGCTATATGAGGATTTGTTTTTTTAGATTCAAATGCTGATCGATATGTATTTATTGCCATTTTATTGTTCATAGTTTTGACCTTATTCCTCTTAAATAAGCCCCTTTAACATTTCATATAATAATGTTTTGGTGAGGATAATCTCCTTTAGTTTTTTGTTGTCTGGGAAGCCCTTTATCTGTCCTGCAAATCTAAAGGATATCTTTGTTGGTTAGAGCAATCTAGGTTGTAGGTCCCTGCTTTTCATGACTTTGAATATTTCTTGCCAATACCCTCTAATCTGCAAAGTTTCTTTTGAGAAATCAGCTGACAGTCTTATGAGAACTCCCCTGTAAGTAATTAACCACTTTTCTCTTGTTGCTTTTAAGATTCTCTCTTTATCTTAACCTTTGCATTTTAGTTATGATATGTCTTGGCAGGGGCCTCTTCATAGCCATCTTGTTTTGTGCCCTCTGAGCTTCCTGGACTTGCATTCTATTTTCCTTCACCCAAGTAGGGAAGTTTTCTTTCATTATTTTTTTTAAACAGATTTCCAATTTCTTGCTCTTTCTCTTCTTCTTCCCTATGATGCAAATGATGGAATACTTGAAGTTGTCCCAGAAGCTGCTTACACTATCATCATTTTTTCTTCTTGTTATTCTAATTCATTGTTTTTTTCCTTCCTGATATTTCAAATCATTTATTTAATTCTCAGCTTCATCCACTCTAAAGTTGTTTCCCTGTAAATGATTCTCTATATCAATTTATGTATTCTTTCTGACTGGACCCTTTTTATGCTGTTGAGGTCCTCACTAAATTTCCTGCACATGCTTATAGCCAGTGTTTTGAACTCTGCATATGATAGATTGCTTATCTCCATTTTGTTTAGTTATTTTCATTTGAATTATATTTCTTTGTTTCCTCATTTTGGCTGCCACCCTAGTTTGTTTCTATGTATCAGGTACAGCTGCTGTGACTGCATGTCTTGGTAGCACGGTCTAATGTAGTAGGTGTACTGTAAAGTCCAGTGGCACAGCCTTCCCTATCACCAAGCTGTATACTCAAGGTATGCCCTTCATGTTGGCTGAATACATCCTGCTCCTTTAGTTCAGCCTTGACTGCTATTGGCAGGTCAATGGAAGAGATTTACCCAGGCCCGACAGCTGCAAGGACGGGCTGTGACCACTTACTACCAACCTCAGCCCTCTGTGGAGGATCAGCTATGCAGGGGAAGGATAGTGGTGCTCTGCCATGGTCTATAGCTGTCCACTGGGTGCTCAGGCTCTGTAGTTTTCTGGGTCAAGGTCAGCTCCAACCAATGATCAACCCAGGGCCATCTTCCATGAGCTATAAAGCAATCTGAGATGGCTGCTACTGTTTGGACTTGATGATTCCCGGGTGAAGCCAAATTGTGAATCTAGGCTGGCTTGTGATAGTCCCTGCATGGGGCCACTTAGCAAGAGGTATGGGAGCTGGTGTCTCATTGAGGCTGGCTGTTTCTTATTTGAGAGGATAGGAGGTTGTAAAACATGAGGCAAGACCAGCCATTCTTGTGGAAAAGTCATTGTTAACAGCTTGAGTTGGTCCTTAAGTAGGAGGGGATGGAGGCTCAGAGGATCTCCAGGGCAGGGACATCAGTGTTAGCCAGTTAATGGAGTCTTAGATATGGCAGCCATGTGCTGGCTCTGTAGCTCTCTTGGGGAAAGGCTCAGAAAAGGGGCGATGGCCTCTGCCCTCCTTTCTGTCTGGGAGAAAGCTGTCCCCCAGCTCTTTCCTTGAGTCCAGACACTTCAGTTCCTCCCTTTACGCTTCTGTTGCCTTCCAAGCTGCTACCTCAGCACTGGAGCTCAAAGGGACTGAATCTGAGTAAGTCTCTGTGCAGGTTTTTTAAGAAGAACTGCTTGGGGTTCCATAAATTTTGCCCACTGACTCAATTCCCACTTGTTTTTTTTGCAGCAAGAAGGTATAGGGACTTATCTTCCTCTGCACTGGCACTCTGGGCTGGGGGGGTAGTGTGGGACTGAGACTCCTTGCTCCCAGGATATCCCTCCTGAATTTTTATCCACCACATGTATGCATGGGACCAGACCAGTCTGTGTCTCCACCCCTCCTATGAGTCTGGATGGATGTGGTTTCTTTAATTCTGTAGTTGTCAGACTTGTATTCAACTCTATTTCTAGCAATTATGAGTGATAGTTTCTCTCAGATTATTTATGTGTATGCATATAATTTTATTTTATTTATTTTCATTTTTTTATATTTCAGTTATGGTTGTCATGCCTTCTTCCCCATTGCTCATCCCTGCAACATCCCCATCCCCACTCCTATAGTCAATCCCCCTCAATTTGGCATATAATTTTATATACTAATAGTCATTAATTTCATACTTACAATGAGATAATGTATACAATAATTCTGAATAACAAAATGTTTACACATAAGTAAATAATATAAGAAAGCAGCGTTTAAACTACTGGACAATATGTAAACAAAACACAAAAATAGAGAAAATAGACTCCTCCCCTAGTTTACCACTCTCATATTTCCCCATATTTTTATTTAACAAAACCTAAGCTCTAACACAACAGCTTCCACTGGGAACTGGAGACAGAAAAATGGTAAATCAATGTAACAACAAGTGGCAAATGAAGAATAAACTCCAAAAAAAATTTTCCAAATTTAATTAAAAACTATAAATACTCCAGTCTTCCTGAAATCAAAAGAGAATATGGATTCTCCAAGACAAAAACTAGAAGATGAAGAGTGAAATAATTTTTTTTAAAGTCTAGAATAGAAGGGAAAATAAGAACAAATGAAACTATGACAAATCATATCCCCTTTAGTAGTTAATTCTTCCTTTCTCAGAATGGTTAATAAATAGGTATTCCCCCAACAACAAGATGGACCATGGTTTCTGAAAGATAGACTGAGAAAAACAGGGTTTTTTTTTTTTCAGATCCGAGAATATCATCAGACCATTTGTTCTATTCCTTCCTTTAAGGTACTCAATAATTGGAAGTGAAGCTACGGGACAATGACGTTATTTTTTTTTTTTTTTTTTATGATGAACTACCAAATTTAGATGTGAGAGTGACGATTGAACAAAATTGCCTGAATGTAAAGTGAACAGCCACAAAGTAAACTCAGTTTACTTGCCTAAGCCTTGTGTTATTAACTAGGAGAATGATTATTGCAGCAAGAAGCTATAGCTCATAAAACTCATCTGAAAATCAATAAAGATGTGAAGTCTGTAACTAAACTAAGACTTGATTCATCAAATATTTGTCTAACTTGCTTGATTCAGCATATGCTTTGGCTTTGTGAAAATATTGAAGGCAAATAGTCACAAGAAATCCAAATGCTTTATTTTTAAAAATCTTTTCTTTGTCAATATCCAGATTTTCACACACAAAATAAATCTCCGCCTGGCCAGTGGTCTCCTTACCACAGCATTGAGAGCATTACCATCTCCCACTCCTGACCTTCGTTCAGAGGGATGCATTCTTACCCAACTTTAATTTTCCTTTAATACACTGACGATTTATTATGCCAACTAGTTATTTATTCTTTGAGTCCCTTTTAATTCATTTACATGTCTAATCACTATCCATCTTGATGGAACTGACTCTTCAATTCTGGGTAAATTATGAAACCCTCCTTTGCTCCAAATATAACTCCTTGAAATGTAAACAAAAACTGGCTAATTCTAATCTCCTGAATTTTGAATATCTAGTTAACAAAGAAATACATTAAATATTAGAAATGAATTTGCTGTTTAACAGTAGCATCAAAGGCCATGTTTGTTTGATGTGCCCTGCATGCCACAAAATGAACAAATCATTCAATCACTATGTTTCAAGATGACAGCAATGGTCGTATTACTGCCCATTATCACTACCTTGCAAAGAAGCACAGTTCTGCGGTTTGACTGACCAGTTTAAATTGGAAGACTAAACTGCAAGATGGAAATATTTAAAGGAAAATGGCCTATGTATTCAGGTACTGCTTCCTGGATAATAGGAAGGTGAGGCATTGAAATGAACAGAAGGAAAAAGGCTCTTTGATGCCTCCTTGGATTTTAAGGAGGTGGTATATATTTGTAGCTCAATTTTATACACTTGTAGAAAATCCTCCGCCTTATGAAAAACCTACAGCTTTTAAATAAATAAATAAGTTTAACACATATTCTTTAGAAGTTATGTATAGATGAGGAGTCACATGAACATTCTCTTAAGAACATGGGAAGCCCAGCCTATTTGGCCAACAGAAGCCCCCAAAGATTTGGTCTTTCTCTCTCTTTTTTTAAGACAGGAACTAACAAAAATGCAATTTATTTTGAGAACTAAGTTCAAAAGAGAGGTTGAAAACTATACTTTAACTCTTTTAGAAGGATGTCCCATGACAGATCACAGGTGATCCTTTGCAGCACCCTCAGTAAAGCACCAAGTGCCATTAAGGTCACGGTGTTGTGTCTGCTTACACAACCCCGAAATATGGATTTCCAGGTGGGAGGTCCAGGGGGTGCCTCCATCCTTGTTTTTCTCATGCTTTAAAGCAACAACCATCAATTTATTTCACATTCTTCTATACAATCTACTGTTATGAAAAAGTGTGTATTTAACACACTGTCAGGGAAAAACAAAACAAAACATAAAGCTCTGGGTGGCAATTAAATGACCGGCACTCTTAAGGCGCTGGTCACTCTGTGGAAATCTGCCACATGGCTCAAAATACCAGATCGCATCGGAGTCATACACGTTGACCATGGCTAGTAGCTGCTGCAAAAAATCTCTGAATGTGCCACTTACAATCTGACAGAAACAACAAATTGGGCCCGAAGGGTCGCCGAGGACCACTACATTTTTTGAATTAAAGCTCTCTATGGGGCTTTGTGTTTACACTTATTTTTTATTTTTATTTTTTATTTAATTATTGTTCAAGTACAGTTGTCTCCATTTTACCCCCACCATTTTCCCCCACCCCAGCCATCCCCACTTCCTACCCTTGATCCTACCCCTCTTTGGTTTTGTCCATGTGTCCTTCATCCAAGTTCCTGAAAACCCTTTGTGTTTACGTTTATTAGAAAGCAGATTATTGAAGTATGGTGAAGTATAGTAAATAATAAGCATTCAAAACAGTACACTAGGCTGTGGTTCAGTGAGACTGTGGTAAAATAGTTGGAGCAAGTCAGGATAAGCAACAGCCTCAAACCTTCTTGGAATAATTCTAGCAAGAAATTATTTAAAATGTGAAAGAACTTAATGATGGCTCACCAGCCTGGCAGAGAATTGAAAGAGTCTAAAAGTAATGTTTTAGTTACAAACAAGACACACTCTTGAAATAATCGTTCCTAAAATTTAAAAATGTCATGCCTTTCCAATTATGCCACAAATCATTCATTCACCCTTTTCTACCAAGTTCAAATTTTTCTGCCCTATTTCATACTTCAAGATTAAAAAGTATGCGTGTGTTCAAAGAAACAAGCTGTTCTCAGTAGCAGCATTTGTCAGAGGCTATTAGCTAATGTGCTTCCCTGGAAACCACTCTTCAATCACTGGCCTGTCCACAATGCATATCATTGTGTTGGTGTTATTGCCTGTAACTTATCCACCAAATGACACATCAGTTGCTTGTCAAGTGACATACCATAAAAAAAAATATACGAAGATACTGGTCACATCAAATTTATAATAATATATCTCAATATTTTGCATATAGATCCAGTCTAAATAATAGTAGTTGAAAAGTTACAACATGTATCAATATAATATGTATGTACCCTGATAATTAGCACTTGTCATAGCATGGTAGTAAATTTTTGATAATAGCATATAATTACTCAAAACTGGAGAATAAAGCACCAAAATTATTATATGCATTTATCCTCACTTTCCACTTAAAGTTAACTCTTATTCTTCCTTTTGGCATCTTCCTAAGGATCATGGTGGCTATGAAGAATTATCCTTGCTTGGATAAGTTATTAATAAGCACAATTCATTAACTAAATCATTTATAGAAATGACACACGATATGACTCCGATGAAGCTTTTTGAGTAAACCAAGTTGAAGACGTATTCTGCCATTTTATTAAAGACAGCCACAAAGCCTTAAAGAGAGCTTGGTTATACTAAAGTAGTTTGAAAGATAAAATATTTACTTCATAATTATTATTGTGGACAACATATAGAGAATAATTTTCAAATTAGTTAATAAAATATTTAGTGATACATAAATTATAATAGAAAATGGAGGAATGTTAAAGTGAATATAGCTTGACAACACTATCTCAAAAAAGATTAATTTAAAAATAAGTAAAAATGGAAGTCACAGTAAGCCACATACTTTTAACTTTAAATGCTAATTTATCTTGAAATTTTAATTCAAGTTTCTCTTCTATTAAGAGAAAGCACTCTATGAAAAAGCTAAGCTTACAAAGAAGATAGAAGTCAATTATTTACATCACATAATGTAGTATTACATTACAAAATGGTAAGATTGTTTTAAATCAATAAATTTCAAGTTGTAAATCTCCTGAGATTTTCCTAGGATGCCACTCACTGGGAGCACACTAACCACATGACCATGTGACATGTATCATAATGAATCTTAGTCTTTGGGATCCAAAAGCAAAACTTTGTCCTGTCCCTTACGTCAGAAACATGTATGCGCTACACAGAGCCTTGGTGAATGAAAATGACCTTTTGTTTAGCTTCAAGCCGTATCATTTTTATAATCTTAGCAAAGTTGCAACTTTTTTGTGTGGCACAGTTGAAGATCCAGTGAGAAAATAATAGCAAAGTATCCAATAAATTGATAAGTATCATATACTAGATACTGTTAGTATTAATGATAAAACTATGCTCCTGGTCCCTGCCCTGAAGAAGGAAGTGAATAAGTCACCTTTCACAAACAAAGAGCTTAAAGACAAACTGTTTCCAATTAACCCAGGAATTCAGATTAGGATCAAAAAATGAGATCTAATTATCTCTAATTCATTAGGTAATGCAACTTCTTTTAGAACCTGAATTTGCACTGTAGTCTACAAGTTTTAGTACTCAAAAACATAATGCAAAGTGGTTTTTATTAGCAAAAGAAAACTAATTCTTCCCCAAGCATCTTTAAAATACACATAGCAATAAGACAGAATTCTAAACTGTTCAGCCAAAAGAAAAATATTTATTACTATTGAGAAATTGATTCCAATTTTATCATAAAATGATTTACCTAAGGAAACACTCTATGTCATACCTGAGGTATGAGGCAATGATATATTTAGTCAAAATGTTTAGAGTTATTACTTTTTTACTTTTATGGTCTTCTCCATATGTGTTATATGCTAACATTTTTGGAGCATCAAGCGAGAAGTAGGAAGCAGATGTGACTGGAAAGACAGGCAGGGCCTATGTCATAAAGAGCTTTATTTGCCATGCCAAGGATTTTACAATTTAGTAAGTAACTGAAGGCAATCCACTAAATAGCTTTAAGCCAAGGAGAGAAACAGTTATATTTAATTTTAGACAGATGGCTCAGGTGGCAACGCAGAGTATTTTTAAGGCATTCATTATGGCCTCAAACTAAGATACAATTCAAAGTTAGGAATAAATGGTATAATTTTGATCATATTCTTGACTTATTTTTATGTTATCTCTTTTCACACTATGTAATCAGATGAATTCTTTGAAAATATGAATCAATTCCAAATAAAATCAAAGTTAACCTTTCTTCCAGTTTTATGATAATTGAAGCAATAACACAATCTTGGGTAGCTGAGGCAAACAGACATCAGTTTTGAGTGTCAAAAAAATTTACCAATTAACAACATCATCAACCCGAATCTCACTTTGTAGTTATAGAGTAATCAAATCAACCTTTTCTCTGATGTATGTTAAGCCAAGTAGACCTCTTTTCCCATGGATACTTGTTTAAACTCTCTGAGTCTTGGATAATTTACCTGTAACATTGGAATAGTATAGGATAAGCCTCACCTACCGCCCCTTAATTTGGGGAACATGTGAGCTCTAGGATGGAAGAGAGAGGAAGTGTATGCCCTCTTCACTGTCGCCCTGCCAGCCTGCTGGGTGGCCTGGCACACGGGAAGGGTGGAATGGATGGAAACAGGAAAGAATGTCAAAGGAGATAATGAAGGTGAAATTGCTCTGTAGACCATAAAGTATGATACGAATATTAGTTGTTACTGTTTTCTTCCCTACAAGTACTCTCATTTCTCTTAAAAACCCAGTTACTAGGATTCTCTGAAAATACCTTTTCTTGAACAAAATGAACAACTACCATCCCTCAAGATGCATTTAAGTAATGCATTTTCATGAAAATGCATAAGGAATGAATAAGAATCCTTAACATGTAGTCCACTTATAATCTTAAATGCCTTTCTTGTTTAAAATACAAAATACACATACCAAAATGAATCAGTACCTTCTTTTTTCTGGTGCAGAATTTTAAGGCCTCGATTTGAACAAAGAAGCTGAAGTCAACATTGGGTGTCCTTTACGAAAACTGAAGAATGCATTAAGACAATATTACTTAGACTTGTTGGAGTTACTACTTAAATGGTGTCCTATATATCTGTGATTATGTTCTTAGCTAATCTAAGTTTCTCCTTTTCTGTTACACATTAATTACAACACTTGAATCCGGAACCAGAGCTTATGTTTAATATATGTGGTCCCTTGTAATACATACAATTTTAGTCTAAATAACTTTTGAATCTCAACAGATATCACCAGTGGCTCCTATTAAGAGGGCTTGTTTCTGTACCCATTCTCATCAGAACTCCAGGGCCATTATTCTCAAGGCTAGATTTGGAGAACACTAGGTAAATGCTTCTATCTATCTATCATCCATCTATCTATCTATCTATCTATCTATCTATCTATCTATCTATCTATCATCTATCTATCTATTCTATCTATATATCTCTCTATGGCATTCTTCCTTCCATTGTTCTCAGCCAGAGTAAAGTTTTTTGAGAGAAGTGTTTTTTCTATTCATTCCCCTCCACCTCAACAAAAGCAAAAAAGATGCAAAATAAATGGTATTAGGGGAAGCTCTGGTGATTAGTTTTCATTGCATATTGAAGAACCAGAGTGTTTTCCCTTGGAAAATATGGTGGTCATCTGAAATAGCTCTAGTACAATGACCTTTGGAGACTCTCAGTTAACAGTCATTGATAAAGGGTAACACTAACCCTTCTATAAATGTACTCTATAAAAGTGTTATTTCTCTCCATGCCTGAAGGCCTTGGCCCATGCTGTAACATCAGCTTGGAATCTCTTAAGTGGCACCTTTTCCCCCTGAACCTAATGAGCTCCCACTCCTCTCTGCTGACCCACAGAGGATGAGTCTCCCACTGCATGATTGTACAGCATTCTGAGTTCTTCTTCTAAGACACTTAAGATGGTTTTAAATTACTACATATTTTGAATTCTTTTAATAATGATTCTCCCACAATGGCTGTAAATTCTATGAGGGCAAAGACTATTGTTTTTCTCCATTACATCCCTACACCTAGGAAAGTGCCTACTACAGAATACACTATAGTCAGTAATGCTTTATCTTCATTCTACTCTTACTCACTAACCCAATTCTAGTCCCCTGCTTCTGTTACCACTGAAGACAGGAAAATCTATGGGGTAAGGCAGAAGATTATTGTTTTATGCACTATCTGGTATTTTCAAATGAAGAGAAAGATTTTTTTTAATTTACTTAAAAATAAACCAGGTAGTACTTTAAATGTTTTAATATACATAAACCCTTTCAGATATAAATTCATAAAATTCTATTTTATAAAATATTTCTCTAAATTTAAAGTTTGTTTTACTTGCATGCCACTTGCTAGAGTATTATATACAAATCCTTCACTTAAAGATCCAAAGAAAACAATTTCAAAATACACACATAGCTCACCTTTCAATAAATAGCCAATTTGACATTCTATGAAACTGCATATTCAAGAAAACTTGAAAAAAGAACAATGTATGATAGAATAACATGTTCTCAACTTGCAACTGGTATAGAAAGTAATGGAACATTTTCACCAAAAGCTACCCCCAAAAACATCTATCTCAGCAAGATGATTTAGGTAAGCCTCTTATCCACAGACTCAGTAAAAGAAGCTAGTAGATGTATGCGCCATAAATGCTCTTCAGAGTGGTAGAAGACAAACTGATGAACTAAAAACACCAGTCAAACAACCGACCAACCAATGAAACAAAAAAACCCAGAAGAATCTCTTACATCTTATTGACATGTATAATGTAGGTATAATTAAAATCATGAGGAAAAAAATGATGGTTATATAACTGAAAAAAACTTCAAAGAACTCCTATTAATAGATATGAATTTGCATTATCTCAGAATAAGTATTAAGATAGAGTTTGTAATTCAATGTTCTCTTGATAATTGGGAAGTTTATTTTTAGCCCCTAAGAAATAGAGTAATATTTTGTAATAATCTCATTGCTGCTTCTACTCTACTTCTTCTTCTCCTTATCATCATCATCATCATCATCATCATCATCATCATATCAATATGCAATAGATACTTAAGCTGATTTTGCATTTAAGGGCAAAGGACTGAAAAATAGAACCCCTTATGTTTTATTGAATCAACAGCTACAGCCTTGTACAATAGATTGCTTCACTATATCACTTCATTGAGCTTGAGCCTTAATACTTTTTATGGAACAATGATGTAAAAACAAATAAATATAATCCCAGTGACTATGTGCTAGAGCTATTCAAATTCAGTACCTACAAGTCTTGTGCACTTATGTCTCACTTTTAATATCATTTCCTGTAATTTCCTGAGTTGAAAATTAATCAGATGATGTCTTTTCTTTTTATGTACTTCCCCCCAAATTAACAGGGCAAATATGTTTAATGTTTTCCTATGATTTATACTTTATATTTAGCATTGGTAAGCTTGGAAAATATTATGAGGGAAGGTAACTACAAATGGTAGATATTTGTTATTACTTTCCAAAGGTGTTTATGTAATTTTTAGTTTAGATGTTAGCTAGTATTTGAAGGGATGTCTCTTCTTGACACTGCCCACAGCTCACATTGTCTGAATATTAACAAGTCTTATTTCCCTAAGATAGTAACTGTAACAGGAGAAGATGACTAAATATAGCATGTCTTTCAAGATAAGTTTGTTTTCTACCATCTGACTCTAAAACATAGTCTTCATTAGGGTACAAATGGATTATAATGGAATGATCTGATCAGTTTCCACATATTATGATTCTCATAGTCTACCACATGGTAGATAAAACTACATTTCAAACAAATGAAAATAAGTGCCAGTTGCTGATAAGAAGATTCAATTTCTCATGTTGCAGCCTGCTTTTTTTCATTTGAGAAGTGGTATTCAAAAATATTACTTAATATGTATTAAATTTTTCCTTTGATAACTTAGGAAGATTCCTAGACTATCATTTCCTGATACACTGGTTTATAAATGATTTTATACTTTGCATTTGGGAGATAAGGCACTCTACTCTTGGGAAAAGGACCTTGAACTGGTAGAGGGCAGTGTACAGACACGACAAAGCGGGAGGTGCCTGAGTTAAAATACATATGATTGGTGTACAACTTACATACATCTATGGGGCTTTACTTAATGTCCAAATGAAACAAAAACTCAAAGAATCTTCACTTGGCTATTTAAACAGTAAGTATGTTGTATCACACGAACAACTTTTTGTCAAACATATACTGAATACCTGTGCTAGGAGTTGTATTTAACAATAGGAGTAGAACAGCCATTGCCAACTTGTGGAGGGTGGGGGGCAGTTTTGCTCCCAGGGGACATCTGACAATGTCTGACAACAGTTTTGGTTGTCACAGCTGGGAGAGAAGTGGCACAGACAGCCAGAGGGTAGAGGCCAGAGATGCTGCTAAACATCTTACAATGTACAAATCAGGCCCCACAACAAAGAGTTTTCCAGCCCAATGTGCCAATAATGCCAAGAAGAGAAACTCTGTAATAAAGACAGGAGGATGATTTAGAGGGGCATAAAAATGGAGAAAGAATACCTTTAGCGAGGTGACTGTACTAATCCTAGTGAGAAAAAACAAGTCCCTAAACTACAACAGTTAAGTTTGAAATGAAGAAAAAGAGCCGGACAGACTTGTGCATTGTTGGTGGGAATGCAGACTGGTGCAGCCACTGTGAAAAGCAGTATGGAGATATATCAAAAAATTTAAAAAATGGGTCTGTCTTTTGGCCCAGTGATTCCACTTCTGGAAATGTATCTGCTGGAACCCAAAACACTGATTCAAAAGAATATAAGCACCCCTATATTCATTGCAGCATTATTTACAATGGCCAAAATATGAAAGCAGCCCAAGTGTCCATCAGTAGATCAGTGGATAAAACAACTATGGGACATTTATACAATGCAATACTACCCCTCCATAAAAAAGAAGAAAATTTTACCCTTTGTGACAGTATGGATATACCTGGAGAACATCATGCTAAGTGAAACAAGTCTGTTAGAGAAAGGCAAATACCATATGCTTTTACTCATAAGTGGAATCTAATGAAGAAACTAAACTCAGAAGCAAAATAGAGACAGACTCATAGAGAGCAGGATGGCAGTGGCACGGTTTGTGAGTGGAGGGAATGAGCAAAGAGGGAAAAGGATCATGGACAACAGAGTAGTGCTTGGGGGGGGCATATAGGAGGACCAAATGGCAAGGGAGAATACAATAAAATATTTATATATGTAAAAAATAAATAAATGTGAAATTTTAAAAGTAGGATTAAAAAAAGAGTCAGATATAGAGATATTAAGAAAAGACCAAGATGCAGCAATTAAATAGCTACAAGAGAAGTAAATTAAAAAATAGAGAAGTCTAGGGTAACTACTAGATTGCTGACTTTGGTGACTTAATGTTGACTGTCAGTACGCTGAGGAAGGGAATGTAGAAAGTGAAACATAACTGGGCAGAAAGCGAGATTGATTTTGAAAATGTTAAGTTGAGGAGTGTAATCTATTTAAATAGAGTCGCTTATTTGCTAAGAAGGTAAGATGGATGTATAGCCCAGCAGAGCCCTGAGGTTGAAATGAAAAAGTCAAGGACTAGTCATCAAGTAAATTGAAGGTTTACACATCGGGTATTATTATTTGTTAAAAGAAGTGACTGCTCGATGCCCTTCTCACAATGCAATCAAGATGTCTGAAGTTGGGTAATTGGATTTCCCCCATAGTGGTAAAGTTCTTCTCTAGGACCAATATGTAATTTGTGGTAGTAAAATTTCCCTCTTCTGTCTCCAGTAATATTCTCCACATAAATCTTCACTTATTCACTGTCCTCTTATATAAATGTGTGATATGAATCAAGACTGACAGAAGAGACACCTTATTAGAGGCCAGAAATTATTTGAGGTATTTGACAAAACTCTATATATTATTTGGCTTTTTTCTTGCCACAGTACCAGACAATTTCCCTACTATACACATTTATTGAAAAGCACACACTCTCAAAGTCTGCATTTAGAACCAGGAAAGGAAAAATCAACAGGTGGAATTCATTTGTGTGAGGTAATTAATGACAAATTAGTAGAACTTCTTTCCCTCCAAAGGAAAAAGTTCATGTGGCACTTAATTACTTCCTTTACCCAGTACCTCATCCAAATATGAAGAAGCTCTTTATCACCCCCTGCTAAATAAAAACACCTTATTCAATTGGGTTTGCTTTGCATGAGTTGTTTTGTAACAAGAGAGCAAGAAAAAATTTTTTTTTTTTTTTTTTGCCCTGGCTGGGTGGCTCAGTTGGTTAAAGCATCATCCTGTGCATCATAATGTATGGATTGGATTCCTGGTCAGGGCACATATCTAGGTTGTGGGTTCGATCCCTGGTCAGGGCACATTCAAGAAGCAATCAATCGATGTTTCTCTCTCACATCGATGTTTCTCTCTCTCTCTCAAAATCACTAAACCAATCATAGGGTGAGGCTTAAAAATACAAAAGAAAAGAAAGATTTTTAAGTGCCAAACCTTCCCTCCAAATATCCTCTTTGAAAAATGTGGGTACTTGTGCCCTGGCTGGTGTAGCTCAGTGGATTGAGTGTGGGCCTGCGAACCAAAACATCACATTTCGATTCCCAGACAGGGCACATGCCTGGGTTGCAGGCCAGGTCCCCAGTGCAGGGTGTGTGAGAGGCAACCCACACATTGATGTTTCTCTCCCTCTCTCCTTCCCTTCCCCTCTAAAGATAGAAAATAAATAAAATTAAAAAATATGGGTACTTGCTTGATCTAAGCCAGTGATTTGCAACTTTTTTCATCTTACGACACACATAAACTAATTACTAAAATCCTGCAGTACACCAAAAACTGAAAACATTATTTTTTGCCAATCTAACAACAAATATGTATAATTTTAATTGATTTACAAAAATAATAATAGTAATAATTCCCTACTTTCTTTTTGCTCCAAAGTGACTTTTTAAAAAATCAGGTGCCTATGCCTGTATATAAGGATTACTGGTACCAAGAATTAACCAATCAGACACAACCTTATTACGTTACATGACCAGTAAGATGTAACTCTATTAAATGACCTATATATTTATGGGTAATGACAGGGCATTCACACTAGATGGCTGTTATTTTTTTATTGGGTTGCCCAAAAAGTCCATTTAGTTTTTTCCATAAAATGAAGGACACTTTTTTTTATTTTCACCAATAACTTTAATCATTTGGATATTTTGAGTATGATGGTAACCTCCTGCATGGAATAATATACACTGTCTCAGTGAACATCGTGATCTGATTGCTATCAACTTCAACTGGTCTCTTCCACCATACAGCATCATCCAGTGAGAAATCTCCAGCATGAAACTTCGCAACCCACCGTGACAGACTCAATCAGTCACAGTACCTTTTCCATACTTGCACAATTTTTTTTTTGTGTGTGTTTCAGTTGTGTTTTTACCTTTCTTGAAATAATAAAGCAAAATATGCTGAAAAGTTGCAGATTTTATTCCATTTTCAATATTAAAATGGCTACACAAAAATTCACCAATTTTTATTTTTTTAAATGCATGCTGATGGGACAGCTATTACAATACAATATAACAAAATTGTTTCAAATGAAGTTAAAGACAACTAAGCACTAGTAGAGCCATCTTACAGAAAAAAACAAACAACTTTTTGGCCAGCCCAGCACTTGACAATCTAAGGGAAAAGCGGTCAGTGCCACCGGCTAAATAGTCAAGAATTGCATGTTTTAAAAATTCTTGCTGCACAATGGTTGAAATTTGCTGATATAAGTTATAGCGATAATACTAGGCTTGTACTTTAATTGTAATCATTAAAATTGTCCTATTTGAGTATCTTCTGATTAATAAACTGATAAAACAATGTCTGCAGAAGATAATAAGTCTAGTTCCCTGTGCTCTCCAGCAAGCAGGGCAACAGGATCTAGGGCGGAGACAGCGTTTCTGGCTTCACAGGCTGGCCGTACAGAAGAGAGAAATGAAGCTGGCTGTTTCGTGGGGACCTGATAATCTATTGCTTTGAATTGCTTCGGAGTTAGGAATGCTGGCTTAGGCCAACAGAGAAACGGAATTAGGTTTTAAAGAAGTAAACAACACTGGCAAAATCAGATCTCCTCTGGACAAAGAGCAGGACCAAGAAGCCAATGCAGGGGTTTAGAAGGCACTTTGCTATATGCACTTGACAGTGTTGCTGAATAACGAGCACTTTCTTCAAATGAGGCTGGCACAGGAGCCCTTTCCAGAGCTGCATTTTATCTCAGGACCCATTTGCCTGCAGCTGAGGTACTATTACCAGACGAATGTGGATGTAATATAGCCACGTGACACTAGTATATTTCTATTTCTAGAAAGATAGCAGAGAGAAACCCTCAGTGTAATCAGGCCAGTGTATGCCTACTGTAGGAGGGAACGGGCTTTTTCATTTTGCTCCTGGAGCTGAACCACCAAAGATGAAGGAAAAAAAAATAAGGCTCTGAATTAAGGGGAAAGCAATCTGATGTTAGGAAACATTGGCTCATGTGCTTTCCCACTCCCGGGAACTAAACAGTTTCAACAAATAATCCTGCTTTGTTTTGCTTTGCTTTCCCAGACACATGCATCCATTAAAGCATTCCTCTTCCTGCAACTATCAGTATGAAATGTGAGGAACTATTTTAAAATACGGGAGTATTTTAGCTTAAAATTGTACCCCTGACTGCTTCCTTAGGCTCCCATTCTATCCTAAGCATCAGGGGCATTTGGCTCGATTCAGAGGAATTTATTAAACAGGAGAGAAACTAAGGTGGCCAGATGTTCAGCCCTGCCTTTGCAACCCATAAACCCACCTCTAGAGAAGCATTCATCCCTGGAAGTCAGGCACCCCGGAAGAGGCCATCGTCCTATGCCTCACATGGGAATGTCCCAGTACCAGCTAGAAATAATTTAACCATGTGAGCGGCCTGCCAAATTTTCGAGAGAGGAGTATCCTGCTCTTTCAGACTTACTGTTCTGATATTTCTTCCCTAAGGGCAAAGTCTCTAAATAAATCCAGACTGACTTTTATTTGAAAAGAGCAAGAGTAGTTGGTGTGTGCAGGAACTTAAGTCACAGGAGCAATAAATTCTAGCACCCTGCTTCATCTAAACAAAGGGGCCTCCAAAGGACCGTTGGTATTTATGAGGACTGCAGAGTCTTGAGTAAGCATTTTCATGCAGCCGTGCAAAGTTCTAACACACAGCATTCCTGCTCCATAGCCAGCTAATTAAACCTTAATGGTACTTTAAATGCTTTACTCCAGGGCTGCAGATAACTCACCCACAGCCTGGTTCCTGGAAGATGCCCAACCCTGCATCTACCAAGCAGGTTACCGCACTTCCACTGGAGATTCCTGAGTGCCAGATTCCCCTTTAAATCAAGGGTCAGCAAGCTAAGGTCATGGGCCTAATCCCACTCTGCCTGTCTTCATATTGCCAGTAAGCCAAGACTGTTTTTGGATTTCTTTAATGGTTGAAAAGGAATCAAAAGAAGAACAATTCATGAGATGTGAAAACTATATAATGTGGAAATGCCAGTGCCCATAAATAAAGTTATGTTGGAGCACAGCCACCCCTATTCATTGCCGTATTGTCTAAGGCTGCTCCTGCACTACAAAAGGAGAGCTGAGGGTTTGTGACAGAGATCTGTGGTGAACAAGTCTAAAACATTTGGAGAAAAAGTCGTTTTCAACATCTACCCGTTTCTGAGATGTGTTTCTCCTCATTCAAAGGAGGGTTCCAAGGCAGCCTCTTTAGCCCTAGGTCAGAACTGATCATTCCCTTACTGTGAGGGCCTGTTACCAGCACCTAGGAAATGTACTCAAGAGCTCTGGGTAGGCTCACCAAGAAGCAAGGTCTCAAGGTGGTATCTTTAAAAAGTTCAGGGCTGACTTAGACAACATGCGGCTAAAAAGTAGTATGACAGGTTGTTTTCCCCATTAAATATATTAGAGCTTACACATCAAAACGAGTGGTGTTCCTTTCTAAAGGGGCACTTTGAAATTCGTCATGAAGAACTTCCAGTGCTCACAACATATTTGGGGTGCACCTTCGCTGTTGCCTTCAGAACCTCTCTTGATTACCTTCTAAACAGCCTCCATGCCAAATTTTGATCCAATAAACTTGGACTTGATTCCTATCTTTCATCTTAAGTCTTTCAGAATTATAATCAGTGAATAAAAGAGAGAAGTACACTGTCAGGAATAGAAGGAGATGTCATAAATATTTGTAGAATGAACTGAGTTGGTTGAATATGAAGTGAGACAAATGCAACTTAAAGGAATAAAAACAGTTGAAGATACGCACATGCACCCATTATCTGGACCACTAAATGTACATATTGTAAATCTTTCTGGAGGAGGGTAACATAGGAAATGAGAAGTTCACTAGAAAAATTATACCCTTCAAAATCAGAGGAACAGGGAGATGAGCCACCAGAAAAAAACCCTCCTTGGGGTAGCAGGAGGTGATAAACTAACCAGTTCACTAGATTTGCTGTCATAACACTAGCATGTCTTTGTTCTAGTTCTTTATGATGCCTGGTTGTGGGGCTACTAAGAAGGTTTCTTGTCTGTTCCTACATCCCCATTTTTTCACAGTAACCTAAGTGGGTCTCTTCTTTGAAACCTGAAACAAATCTGTGTTCACAGAAATGCAACTGATTTCCTATGTATTTAATAACTTAGCTCTTATATCAAAGACTACTGAACTTCTTTGAATAGTATCAGTATCTTTGAAATAAGTGTATATAATCCCAGGTGACTTCCTTAAATAATAACATTTATTTGGACCCTCTGGTAAGATTTTCCAAAATGAGTTCCATGACTTTATAGCCACTTGCACTGAATGTGTTATTTTATGGAGTTAAATAAAGTCAGAGCAAGCTAATTCACAATCTGAGAATGTGACAAGACAGTCTAAGTTACTAGCCAGTTACCTACACAGCAAATGTACATTACCTTTAATCCTTATTTTCTAGGAAACACTCATTTTTTTCAACCATGGTTACTTAAACAACAATAACAAATGTATTTATTTATAATATCTGAAAAGAGTAACAACAGAAGCATTTTATAAATTTCTATTACAATGTTTTATATTGCTATAAAAATAAAGCTAAGATAGCAAATAGTAATTTATTCACTCATATTTTCACTGAATAGTCATTTACTATATGTTAAGGACTGAAGATGAATTGGATAAGACACTCTCCTTGATTTTCTGAAGCTCACTCTGAAGAAGAAAGACATATATATATATATATATATATATATATATATATATATGTGTGTGTGTGTGTGTGTGTGTGTGTGTGTGTGTGTGTGTCTTAAGGAAAGTCTGCTATATATATGTAGCAGACTTCAGGGAAAAACTTGCTGAAGGAATGGTGCTTCAGCTAAGCCAAGAGGATATAGCATTTCCTGCCTTGTTGGGGCAGGTTGATCTTTTGATTTGATGGGTAACATACATCAGGACCTCCTGACCAAAAACATCAACACTGATCAATAAAAAGAAGACATTTGGTTAGTGAATCTCTTCCATTTTCAGAGAATCTCTTTATTAATATACAAATTTCCCTGGGAAGGTTTAAACTTCAGGTCTTCCCAGATCAAACCTCATTCCTAGCAATTGATGGACATGACAATGAAACTCCAAAGAGGGAATAAAGATGGTTTCTTAGGAATTATGGCATGGTCCAGCCCTGGCTACGGGCATGTAAGAATTTTGATTGGAGAAAATGTACTAACTATTAAAATTACTGAGCCTGTGCATTATTACTGTGCCTAGAAGAGGTCAATATTGCATATTTTTCATATTCCACATTCTGACTGGGTTCTTGTTACTGGTTTCCATGCCTTAACCTTTTTTCTACCTTCCATGAGGTATAGTAGCAAGTGGCTGTCAATGAATGTGAGGCTTGAATCTCATACTTTCTACTAAACTTTGATCACTACTACAAAGCACACCATTAACTCAGATGGTCATCTTCTAAATTCATGCTTTGATTAAAAGGATCAAGGGAGCTTGGATAGACCAATAAAAATCCATCCCTACTAATGGATGTTTTTTACAATACTGTTCATGTTTTCCATATTTTCTGTACCCAATGTTAAATGGACAATCAAAAAATAATGATAAATAGTAAATAGTTGTTTAATACCACTATTTTGGGAAAATCCATTTATTATTAAATAGAAAGAATATGAGCAATAAAATAAATTTGAACTTGCTCTCTAACACTGTCAATTTCAATCTTGTCTTATAAAATACCCTTCACAAATGTGGGTTCTGCATTTTGTTCTATTCTGTCATTGCTTAATTTACAAAATCCCAAACAGTCTTTTGGGAGACATGACAACTGACTTAACTTTAAAAGACCATCTGAGAAAAATAACTTGAAATTTCAATGAGGATAAAGAATCACTCTGTAAACAGTGAGCAAGTCAGCAGGCATAAGGGAATTCCTCACAAAACTGAAATGCAGACCACTTCACAAATAACCAAGCAAACCCTAAATTTTTATTGCACTAAAAGACAATTGGGTGACAGGACAAACCACCAGTTCCTTGTAAAAAAGCCTCACTAGTTTATCTCAGTAATATCCCTGAAATTCACTATGAAGTTATTTAAATAGACCAGCACCTTCAAATCTCTCTTAAATTCCAGCACATGCAAAGATAGGATGATTGCTTTATAAAAGCCATTACTCCACATGCTGCAACTCAGTGAATTTCCTCAGTGGGCACAGCATAATTCTAAACAGACAGTGCTAGTAATACTCACTGTGACAGTATGAAGATGAATGGAATGGTTTGGTTTTATGGCTACTTGATATGCAATCATTTTAGGTAAATTATAGATTGATTACATTTAATTATAGAACTACCATACTCATAAAGTATTCCAAGCCTTTGTCACTCATCCATCTACCTTTCTACACAAGGGAAGCCTGGGAGAGTAAGTGAGGGAAAAAAGTGCTTCAAATGTTACGGACTTTATGCAATTTCCACAATGAAGGACCATGAAAACTATCTGAGTTGTCAGTTTGTCCTTGAATACTGCAACAAAATAATGTCCATTGGTTACCTACAATTTCCTCTTTTGAGTCACAAAACTACCCTAGAAAATAGATAAGACTGTCTGTTTTACAAGTATCACGAGAACTAAATCTCACAAAACCTACAGGCCATCTGCACAAAGTAAATATGTGAAGACTCCAGTTCAAGCCTAGGTCTGCCTTACTTCAAAGTTTGCATTCTCTTTCCACTCTGCCGTGGCACCTTATAATAGGAGCTTCAAGTGTCAAGCATCAGGAGAAATATGTGGTGGTGGTTTATTCAAGCTATGACTAATTCCCGGAATTTCTAGGTATGCTGTCACAGAATAACTGAAACTCTAGAGTGAAATTATAATAATGGTGATATAAACTATTGATGTAGGCTCATTCATACACGGAGGGTTAGTTTTTCCTTGCAATGCTGAGGAAGACCTCCCCAAAAGATAACCACTTCAAATGAGTCTTGAAGGATGAGTATGAGTTTGATCTTTCCTAATGGCCAAAAAGGTGGCCTGGGCAAAGCACTAGAGGAAGCGAATCCCACACACTTGACACAATCAGGAAATCAAAGAGTCCAATGTACTTTCCCCCTGACTTTTCCTTTTCCTTGATTAGCACATCTTAATTCTTTAGCCTTTTCTAATAAGCTTAATTCTATACTAATATTGGAATTAATGGAAATAAATCATTTCAAAATCACAACTAATTCAATAATGAATTTGCCATAAATGCTAAACATGCCAAAGAATTAAAAGAAAAATACCATCACATGTTCTCTTTGATCCCTTTATTCAGTGTCTTGATGTCTTTCCATAATAAAAAAAAAAAAATCATTTTTAAAGGCAAAATTTTTTCAAGGAAAAATAATAGAAATTTAACACCAATGGAATATAAATATGAATAGTTAAATATTTATACTCTCATCTTGACTTTTTTATTGTAAACAACAATGTCCTACAGGCTAGCATGCCCCATTTTATGCCCTACTTATTTTTCTTAACATATGTTAGGGAATCCCAGGAATACCTTAAGTGAAAAATCCTAAAAATTATGTGGAAACCCAGACTAATAATCAAGATTGCTACTAGACTTTTACAGTAACTCCCTAAATTTATGAAGTTCTTTATAGACAAAGCTAAATCACCAACTAAAATGTCCACAGAACCTTGAAAAATATATTCCATCTGCCACTTTTTTCTCCCCAAGAGAAATATTCTACTCTCAATAAGCAAGCACCATTCTCCCATCCAGGTATTAACCAGGCCCAAACCTGCTTAGCTTGCAAGATCACATGACATTGGGTGTGTTCAGGGTGGTGTGGCTGTAGACGCAAGCACTATTCTATTGGATGGTTCTTCAGACCTGGCTTCTGAAATTTCTACTAAGTACACTACTACAATATTTTGTTACATAATCTATTTATAATGCCTTAGTCATTGGGAAATGAATGTAGCTTAGTTGTCTGTGGATATATGCCTTGCCTCTTACAACATTCTTACATTTGATTTCTATGATTAAGAGGTGTATTTGCTGCTAACCCCAAGTCACGCAAACTTCCCTTTTGAAATGAACATTTATTCCAGATAATACATGCTCTCTATGGGTAGCCCGTCCACTTTTCAAATGTAATGATCCAGTCTTCTGCAGACATGAAATTTTCAAAAGATATTGGCATAGTACAAGACAAAACACCATCCTTTTATTATGTTCAAAATTGATCTGACCTCAAGCTAGTACTTTGGAGAATTGGGCTACATAATCATGTAGACTCTTTCAGGAAATGGTTTATTTATGGATTTATTTTTTATATACAGAATATTTCACACTTTTGGTTGTATACAATGGCCTCTTCTCTTCCTTTCCAATATGCTTCCAAAGTAGGAAAGCTAAATATGGCAGAAAAGTTGAATTTCTACTTCAGCTTGAAATCTGTTGTCTGCTATATGTTAGCTTTCACAATGATGCATTAAAAGTACATTTATTCCACATTTGTAACCAGTTCTCTCCAGATTTTTTGCATTTCTCATTTACTGAATGAAGTGATGTTAAAGATAGTTTTATTGCTCAATGTTAAAAAACAAAACCAAATCTGACTTCTGAATTTATTATTTGAAAAATGTTTGTTTCCCCAAGGAATTAGTATATTTTGTCTTCTGGGGTAATAAAAGTTTATTAAGTTTGTGTGTGTTTTCTCCACCACTTACTTTCTACTTAGTAGTTCACCATTATTCTAGTATAATTTCAGCAAATAAATCATACAAAGTACAAAGTATGAATAACAAGCTCTCCTTTTACAGAATGACTTCCTCATTTCTTGAACTTGCTCCCTATTTTTAAAAAGTTGAAGGAAGAAATATAGTTGACCTGTACATCTACATAAAGCAATAAAAAATACTCCAACTAACTTGCTCATCCCCTTTGCTCCAGTCCTTTTGAAATGGCTGTGCTTTAAATAAAACCTATTTCCTTAGGCTAATAAACAATCTATAATCCATTAAGCCTTTATGAACAAGTCTAAGGCTTCTGAAATTAGTACTTATGGAAGAGAGAGTCAAGTAATGGATTTAAAAGAAATATGAAGGTGATTCAAGAAGACCAAGGATCAAACTCCTATCACTATAATGATTTCTAGAACAGAAACTTCAAAATAGCAATTTGGGAAGTATATATACTATCTAACCCAGAAGATGAAAGAATATAGCAGGGAAGAAAGCAAGAAACAAAATTAATTTAGAAAGAAGTTGGGATAGAGCAATAGAAAAAAGAAACAAAATCAGAAGAGCTATTCTTTGAAAGAAAGAATAGCTCTAATGGATATTTGTAAACTAAAAAGAGATCAGGAAAATTAATAATACTGACTTGGTTATAACCAATGATTTAAGTTGTACTTAACGTTCATGTCTGAAAAATGTAGACGTACTTACCTCCATGTATGTGAGTGCACTATGGACAATCAATACTATAACCTAACAGCTCTGGGTAGGTAAGCCATGTCTGTGTTGACTCCATGTGAGTTTATCTGTGGCAGAGACTGGAAATTTTCCTCCTAATAAACTTCTCTTCTGCTTCCCTTGTACAATTAATAGAACTTGAGCTGTACATGGTCATGTAATATAAAAAAAGGAATTTTCCAGTCTCCCTGAAGCTAAATGAAGCCATGTGGCTAAGTTCTGGCCAATAGTAAGTGAGCAGAAGTGATGAGGACAACTTCCAAGTCATGCCCTTTGAGGGGAACCTGGCCTTTTCCTTCCCTTTCTATGAGAATATCCACCTTTGACCAAGCAGATGAGGTCAGCCACTTTGGGCTATTGGAACTGAATAACAAAATTCTACAAATTCTAATTCTGCAGAGAGGAGCCACCTACTCATATTTTATTGCTCAGACTTTTATATAGAGGTAGACAAACTTTTATTTTGTTTAATCCATTTTTCATTGAGGTCTCTTTCCCCTGAAGCAGAATCTATACAATAACAGTAAGTACACTATAGCACTTACCATGTGCCAGGCAGTTTTCTAAGTGCTTTTAATACATTAATTCATTAAATAATTCAATTATCTAAAAAGTAACTTATTATATGTACTTACAGATGTAGAATTCAAGCACAGGGAGGTCAAGTAAGAGGTTAAGGTCTGAATCCAGGCCATATGGTTCTAACATTTGTACACTTGCTCACAACAGTTAGCATAATGCCATACACTTACCAAATATATAATAAATATTTGCTCAATATATTAAGAGGCAATCCATTTGTTTAAAACTATAACTGTATTTAGAAATAGCAGCATAGGTAGATTTGTTAATGCAATGGCTGATTTACCTCTTCTACAAGGGAAAAATGATCACTTTTTATTCTCAGCATCAAGGAATGAATCCATACAGATTCTTTGTGTAGACATTCAGGTTTTCAGTGTTTCAATAATGAATAACCACTTTGCTTTAAATGCATTAAAATTTCAGAAGTGAACCAAGAGTCATAGGGCTTTCTATTATCTTGAAATAATGAAGAATTTAACCAATTAACACATATGGGAGAAAATGAATAATTGTGCATCTGAGACATCCAAGACACTTTTTAGTCAGTCATCTTAATTGACAGTTATAGATTACAAACTCTACCATACTAAAAGTCAAGAATGGCATGACTGACAATTAATTATTATGAGCAATTCTATTAAGGTGTCTTCTGTCCTCCATTTCCAAGTTTGGAAAATGCATTGTAGTTATGACTTATAAATCTGGAGGTTGTACTAACATCAACTTTAAGTACACACATAAATGTGCTATTTCAATAAATATTTTCACAAATTAAAGAATATTTTTCTGCAAATAAACATCCAGCATGTGCCTGAATGTGTGCTCCATAATGCCAGTTTCAAGGAGAACACATTATTTTATTGAAGCTTATAGTCCTTAACATGATTAGATGTGTCCCTACATTGGGTTAATATTTTAAATGAAAGTGGGATAAGTAAAAGTTCCGAATAGGTGTTGCCAATTTGAGAAATAAGTCTGCATTCACTGATTTGCTACACTCTGCCAGATCACTTATCTATCTCTTTAGTCATCCTCTTACCCATCCACATGTATATTTTTATTTTTATTTTTAATAGTTATAAATGAAGTTTTATTTGACTGGAGTCCAAAAACAAAGCTTCTAGACTCAGCTTGTCTAGAACACAGTGTATGGATCAAAAAATGTGGAAGTGCGCTACTAAATTGATCTTTTGATGTCACTTGAGGAGAATAACAGGAAGAGAGTAATAATCAGTCCAAATTCCCCCCATAAGCACATATAACCCCAGACCACGTCCAATTTGTTTAAAGACATCTGTCTCATTAATCAACAGTGTTTCCATTAACACCATACATTTTCACATCCCATCCATGAATTGCATATATTCATTACAGTATATATTTTGGGGAAGAAAGACTAGTACTTAGAATGATCAGTTTCTGACAAAAGTATGCCTATTAGTTTTCTCAATACCATGGCAGTCTGACTGGTATTAAATTGACAAATCAATTTAAACCCATGAAATTTTTATTAATCACATTTCAGGGGACCAGATTTCTCTTCTTCAGCTTTCTATTCTTTTATCCAACTGAAGGCATCATCATACATTAATCATGATGTGTCTGTCATGCTTAAACACTTCCACAATTGGTTATTTCTCTGAACAACAGTACTTTGAAATCCAGCCCTAAACTTTTTTCCTTATAACTATTATCTGTAACTTCTCATATGTATTTCACTATAAGTAATGAACTCTTCTAAACTGACCATTGGCATTTTTGTGACTAAGCCAAAGTTTATTGAAAGACATCTTGACTTTGTTTATTAAAACTCAGAAAACCAAAATCCACTCAGCTCTAGACTCTTTTTTACAATACATTTCAAGTACAGAGCAATTCCATTCACATCTCAATACTTACTACCCTATGAAATATATTAGTTAAGTATATGCACCATAATTAACAGAAAGTTTTTGACCTCCTCTCTATATTTGTAAAATGGAATACTCCCAAGCATACCTCAGCGGAGTCTTCTCTTGCAAACAAATTAAAAAAAAAAGAATTATAATATAGAAAGTCTGGTCTATCTAGCCTCAGATAAAATAGCATTTTATAGATCATAATGTAATGTAAATACACATAACTTATCCCAATTAGCTGAAAGTCCTGACATACAAGATCATAGCCACAGATCTATTAAGATGCAGCAAAAAAGATATGGCACAGTGAGAAAGCTGGTTACATTCATCATGATTATGAAAACTGAAAAATGTTTCTCCTGTTATCTATTCTGAACAGAATGCTTTTTCTGATCTGGCACACTGAAATAAATTGTCATCCAAATCCTTGAGAGACAAACCCAAAATGTATCCAGAGCTCTACACACTAAGTAAATTTTTGACAGAATACAATGGGGACCAAGGACAATGTGGTTTATTAAATAAACTAAAAATGCAGAAAGAGCTGAATATTTTCTAGGCCCTCTAGAGATGTGGACTAGCTTTGATTAAGTGGAAGCCAAAAATATTCCAAACACCAAGGAAAACACAAGTAGCATCAGTAATGAACTATAGATATATGTAGTATATCCCCCTTCTGTGTAGGGAGTCACAAGTCCTTAGGAACCAACTAAGCATTTTCAGCACTGGTGTTCAGGGACATCTTTACCCTTTGTGGCTGAGTAAGATATAAACTGGAATGTCCCCACCCTTCTACTTGAACCCCAGAGGAAAGTAATTTTACAGGGCTAAAGAAGTACATCTTATTAATTAAAGTCTATTTTTTGTACCTCTTTGCATTTTCCTCCCTTTATTATCAATGCATTGTTTTCAGAGGACCATTCTTTATGGCCAGCTTTATGAAATGTTAAGTGCTTGTTAGTATTCAATGCATGCTAAATGTATATTCATTCTCTGTTAATATAAAGGTGCTTGTTGATTTTATTGCATTTACAGTTTAACTTGGTAACATTGAGTTGTATCCATATTACTACTATACAAACAAGTAAAGACTGTTTTAAATAGGATTTTAGAGAATCAAGAGTTGATTCTTCTTAACAAACTGAAAAGTCACAGAGCTATCAACTTATTTAAATAATATTCTTCCTGTATGGTTTAACCAAGAAGGTAAATTAAAGTAGATATAATTGGTAAATCTTTAAAAACTCAATATATATTTATTAAATATTATGGGTACCATATATCAAATATCATTCAAATTGTGTAACCTTATTTGAAATGCCTTCATATGATTCCAGAGATAACCAATAACTAGATATAAAATTAAATAATATAATAAACACATACTAGAGATAAGAAAAATGTTATTTTTTAGTATTCAAGTCACAGTTTCAGGCTAATAGATGTATAATACTTAGATCTTAACTTGAATCATTAACAATATTAAATAACTAAGGTCAAAACTCCCCTTTGTTACCATATTAGTTTAAAGCAGACAAATTGATATGCTAATAAGCATGTATCACAAATTTATGAGAATCTATTTGTGGCTTGTTTTTTCTCTATACTGCTACTAAAGTCCATGCTTTGCAAAATCCAAACTGATTTGTTGCAGGAAATACAAGACAAAGAGTCCCCTCCAAATTGTCTTCCCCAGTGCTCCTGTCCCTGTGCTCTCTAAAGAAGGGAGAAACTGTCTACTCAATGTCCTGTCCTTCCATGCAAGGATGCACTTTTAGAAATAACTTTTTCTTTCTTTCATGGTCAAGTTGATCTTACCTCAATTTGTCTTCAATGAACTGGCCTTTACCTGTTGCCTCACATTTGTGTTGTTTAAAATGAGACAGGAGAAAAGCACTGGCAACCCAAGGCTTGTTGATTATTCAAGAATGATCATGAGGGCAGAGGGGAGGGAATTTCAGGGGAAAAGGGGAAGGATTTACAGGAACAAGTATAAAGGACATGTGGACACAAACAAGGGCGGGGGTGGAAATGGGAAGGAGGTGGGGAGGACTGGGGGGTGGGCTGGGATGGGAGTAAAAGGCAGAAAACTGTACAGAAACAACAATTAAAAAATAATAAAAAACCAAAAAAAGAATGATCATGCTAAATGAAATAAGTCAGAAAAAGTTAAGAGCCATATGATTTCATTCATACATGGGACATAAAACTGAAAATAACAAATGAGCAAATAAGAAAAACAAACAAAAATTTATAGACACTGACAACAATATGGTAGTTACCAGAGGGATGGGGGTAGGCAGTGGTGAGGTGGTTAAGGGTGAAGGGGGGTCAAATACATGTGATGGAAGATGACTTGGCTTTGGGTAGTGGGCACACGCTGAAATATGAAGATTATGTATCACAGAAATGTACATTTTAAACCTATACAATCTTATCAACCAATGTTGCCCCAATAAATTTAATAAAAAAGAGAAAAAAAAACTGTACTTTAAAAATCAAGCCTATTACCAAACAAGAGAAAGCCTTTAGATTTCTGTCCTGCAAAATAAGTAAAATAATCACTGAATAAGTAGATTAATCTATTGGAACTTTAAAAAAATGAAAGTTAGGACACCCTAAAGAATATAAGTACAATAGTACAAAATAATAAAATTTGTACAAAATTGTAGGAGATTGTTCTACATGGCATGGGCCCAGCTACCACTCGGAGATGCACAGGACCCACGCCCACGGATAGGTTCTCCCCTGGGGAATCAGGCCTGCAATGGTGCCTAGGCCACTTTGGGTCTTGCTCTTGCTAAAAACTCCCTCACCCTGAATTGCAGCAAACATTTACTGCAAAGTAACTTCCTAAAATCCATGCTAAACCTTCCAAGGACCAGTGTAACCTGTTCAACCATTTTTGCCTTTTCGTTTGCAAATATCCCTCTTCTGTGATGTGATTACCAGGCATCTTCTCCTTTGTTTTCTGTAAAAGGTAACCACCTAAAGTGAACCTGTGCATAGTAAATGAGGACCATAATGTGATGTGGGGAGAAACCCAATAAAGGCAAGTCACAGCAAGGGCCAAGGCTTTTGCTCCCCTTGAGAGAAAAGCCATGCTGTCCCTTTTCCTCCACCGGACTCCATAGTCCATGTGAATGTCTCATTTCATCCATAATGATGCCGACACTGCAGGCCAGTGTCCACATCACAAAATAGTACAATTTGTACATATAATAAAATTTGTACAAAATAGTACAAAATAAGCACTTGACATCACTGAATTCATTGAGTAGTCTGAAGTTGCTCTTTAAGTCATTATGGTACTGGACTTTTACTAATAAAATAGATAACATATGACTTATTAATGCAATATTCATGCAGATTAATTCAGGATGGCAGTGCCTGTGACCCCTAAGAAAACAACCATCTCTTCAAAAGCCAACCTGAAACTGGTACTCAGGTGCGCACACAGAGCCTTTCTCCTTTACACTTGGCAAACATCCAGCTCAAAAATAATTTTGTCATTCAGAGGAGAAGAGACTTTGTGGATAAAAGATAATAAATTTTACAGCTGACTTGAGATCTACTCAAGCCAACAACACTGGTTTCTACTTTGCTAGTTGGACTTGTTCTGTCAATGCAGATTTTTCAGTTAAGTACTTTCCCTTTCAGAAGCCAAGTTAGATTTCAAAGAAACGTTTACATTCTTTAATACAGATCAACTCACTAACTATATGAGCTCAAATTAAAACTTGATGCAGTCTTTGTGTCCTTCCTACTACACTTCAGTTAACTTTTAGTAATCGCATTTTGAGTATAATCAAAATCCAGACGCATTGGCTTCGATGGAGAAAGATGTAAAGCCTGAAGTGGCTTTTTGTTGTTGTATGTTATTATATGTCTTTTTAATAACCAGTTACTTAGCTTCCTGAATAATACATAATAGAGATGCCATATATTAGATAATATATGCATTTAAAAATTGAGGCACTGTCTATTGTAATTTGTGCATTTATTTTCTTCCTTTTATTTGGTTGTCTAGTTTATTATTATTATATGTTTCAAAAGCTTAAGGATATGCCAAATCAAGACAAAGCTTAACTTTTTGATTGGAAGAGTCCTGTAATTGTGAACATCCTTTAGCTTGAAAGGCAATTTAATTAGTCACTAAGTGGGGAGACTCCATTTAAAAACAGGCTTTCTCTAATTGTCATTATTCCTGGTCATCTGAGTAGAACACAGAAAGGTTGCAAATGAAAAGGCAACAGATTTAATTGCTTATTCCGAATATTTATAAAAGGCTGAGACCTTGCCTCAAACTCAGTTTAGACTTTAAACAATTTCATTCTTTATTATAATTGGTCATCAGGCCCAACATCCTGAAACCGTATCTACATAAAAACACTACCAAAGCACTACTTTCACAATTCTTGTTTTATTCTCAAATGCTTCCATAATGATTCTACCTAAACGACAAGCCACTAAAATGATTAATAACTTTCAGTGTTTCCCCTCATCTTTTCGGTGGATTTATATACAAGTATCTGGCAAGGCTGGTGAACACTAGAAAAAAAAAGTAAAGAGAATGATAAACTCCAGGTAATCAGTGATATTACTTTCTTTTGAAAATGGTGTCAAGTAAAATGATCTCGTTCATGGAGTTGTGCACACACTCTATTTCAGTGGCCACGCATTTGAGAGGCAGCGTACATGGCGCTGAAGAACATGGGAGACAAAAAGGCAGACGGATGGTAGTTCACCGCCTGAGCCCACCACTTATCCACAGTGTGACCTGGAGCAAGTTATTTACTTTCTCCTCGCCTCATGTTTCTCACCTGTAAAATGGAGACAGATTGCTCATCTTAGGGAGTTGGTGAGAATTAAACAAGCTACGTTTGTAAAGCATTTAATAAAGTATTGGGCACATAAGAGCTGCTTTCAATATTAGTCATCATTTTAGAACCTAATAGAAAGGAGTTCCTCTCTTTTAAAAAAAATCAGTGAATGAAAGAGGGGCATTTTCTCGAAACTGAAATTGCCTAGGGTTGGATATTTGGTCTAAGGTCCTTTCCCATCTACAGATTTGTCATTTAATGATTTTTTTTTTAAATGAAGATGGTGGACTATGATTTGGGTACACTAACCTTAGTTATTATATAGAACCCCAAAATATAACATGTAAAACAATATGTTCTTATGAGTCCAAATTGAAAAATACTCCAATATCAATGTCTTCAAATTGTGCTGTATTATTTTTTACTGGGCCACACAGTTTCCTCTCTAAATTGGTGGGAAATCAGGGATTCTGGTTTCCAGCGTCACCCCTGCTGCTCATGGTGAAGGGCCTCAGTCTCCTTCACTTGTCATATGAGAGTTTGCACCACTTAGGTTTCCTTTAATGTGTCTGGAAGCTGTTTTAGAATGTAACCCAAAGCAATTTGTAACGAGAAAAGTTTATCTCCTCCACCCCCACCCCTGTACGTGACAAATCCATATATGAAATTCTGGCCTAGTTTATTCTTGCAGACCCCACAGTGGACACTCTTTTAGTTATGCAGAAAATCAGGCCAAACTGTCACCCAGGAAAAGAAGAGAGGTGACATGCTCCCAGCCTGCATCGTCTAGACTAATTTTCTTGTTCCCTTTGATGCTACCATGGGAGCCTTGCCAGCTGCCTCCCTGGAAACAATTATTAATTGCACTGGATCAAATTAGACCTTCCTCCCAAGTCCCCTCCAATATCACACTACAGTGTGACCTGTCTGCTTCTTGGAATGAAGCTCTTTTTAAAGCTAAGGGCCTGAGGAGTGCATCTAAAGGAAATAAACCTCACCATGTTTTAAGTTCTGGATTACATATTACGAACTAATCAAGGGGGATATCCCAAAACCATTTGCCTCTGCAATACGGCATTCTGTGAGTTTCAGCACAATACTAGGGATGTAGCAAGAACTTAGCAAATACATGTTTGCTGAATGATAATTTGGCAAGAGATTCATCTTAAAAAGAGATTCAGTTAAGCTAACATGTATCACAAATTATAGTCACTTTTTTAAAGTTTGATCCACCTATAACTAAGATTTGGGTGTGTTTGCCTTGCAGGAAATAATCTTTTCTGTGGCTTAAGAAAAAAATATATCAGAACTCTGATGCCTGTGTGTGTATTTCTGAGCTGTCTTTGGTCCTATAAAGTTTGTAGCTTTTAAGATGTGTTGGCTACAGGTGTGGATACACTCAGCACTGAGAGCTGTAAGTAGATTTTTTCCCTTGGTTGAGCAGAATGGAGAATCAATAAGCTTTAGTCCTAATCAACCATGTACTAGGACAAGTTATTTAACAACTCTATGCCTCAGTTTCCTCACCTATAAAACAGAGAAAATTTTCATACCTAGCTCATTGAGGTATCTCATGACTTAAATAAAATAACACGCAAACTCCAAGAGTTATCATGAGGCTTAAATAACATAATATAGTGCATATAATAGCAAAAAAGTAGTAAGTGTTCAATAAAACTTTGCAGCTTTTATAATTACTATTGTTCTGTAGAAGAAATCATCATGCAAGTCACCGAAGCTCAGACCTCCATCCTCATGGAAATAACATTGCTCTTGGCCCCAATATACCATAACTTCTTGGGCTGCAGCTCCTGTTGATATGTTCCCAGATCGTGTTTTAAAGAATTCTATACACAGAGCAGTGGGAACCATCATTCATTCAGTGTAGTTTGGGATAAAAAGAGAAATTTACTAAGTAAACTGCTTTATTTATCTATCTATCTATTTATTTATTTATATCCTTACCTGAAGACATATCATCGTTTTAAGAAAGAGAGGGAAAGAAAGAGAAAGCAAGAGAGAGAAGCATCTATTGGTCACCTCTCATATGTGTCCAGACCAGGGATAAAACCTGTAACCTAGGTATGTGACCTGATCAGGAATCAAACCCACAACCTTTCAGTTATGGGACAAATCTTCAACCAAACTGAGCCATACCAGCCAGGGCTAAAGCAAAGCAAAACAAAACAAAACAAAACAAACTACTTTTATATACTCCAGATCCCATGTACGTAGCCTATGTTTTACGCCATAAGAACTAATGGTGGTAGACTCGTGAAAAGCAGAAGAAAGGAAAACAATGTGTCCCTGGGTTGTATTTATAAATACTTATCAGATTTAACTGTAATGATAACAAAATTTTATTACCACTGTAAACTATGAATGACATAATCCTCCAAAGTATTTAGGAAAAGAAAATATTTATAGTTAGGAAAGAAAATGTAAATCCAGTCAAATGACCGGATGACTTTTCTGTCATACAGGACCAGGACTCAACTTTTGTCAACTTTTCTCAGGTAAGTTAGAGAGTTTTTGTTAGTTATTTTGTTATTTTGGGAGGGATGTTGCTTTGGTCTTTGGAGTGTTGTTGTTTTGCTTCTCCTATGACCTAGTTCCTTGCCTCTCATTGTGGTCCCAGGACAGGTAGCAGCACATCACCCAGGAGTCTGCAAGAATATAAACCCGTGGGTCCCACTTCAGACCTACAGAGATTCTATGTCCACAAGTGCCCAGTGTGCTCTGAAGACTGAGGGCCTTAAATCAGCCAGTCTCATTGATGAGGGTTATCCCCCACTGCCTTCACCCACAGCCTAGTTACCTCAAACTAGGAATTAAATGACTGATATTCTCAACTGGTTCTGATATTTTGGCCCAGGTGAATCATTGATAAGGTGCTGTCCACCTCCAGTGTCATCTGAGCCATGGCTTATCAAGGCTCTTTCAAGGCATTTTTCTTGCAGTCTATTATAGTTATTTTCAAAACTGTCATATTTCTGTGTCAAGAAAACTCTTCATGTTCAGAAACTGTGTAGTGATCTCATTTTTAAGCAAACTTATTATTTAGTAAGTATTTATTATTTAATCAAAATGCTATATTAGATTTCAAGGTCAGCCCACTAGTATTTATTCAATGCTGAGTGTAGCTTACATACAGTTTTAATGTCTTTGGTCCATCCTAGGGTCTCAAGAGCAAGAGGAAATACAGTGAAAGGAGGAGAGAGTGTCTTGTTTCTGCTAGCACTGTATGCAAGGCCACTAAGCTGCCCATGGATTATTTTGACAGAGGTTGTTTATTGCCCCCTACATCCACTACTTGGACAACATAACTGACCACCTGGACTGGTACACCCTATAATGGGAAGGTCAAATTTCTAGGTGCTCTGAGTCTCAGCACATATTCATAGAAAACTAAAACTGCAACACTGTGAAGAGAGAAAAATAACTGTCACTCAACATACTTCATTTAGAATAAGGCTTTGAAATAAGTGATGATTCTTTGTACCCAAGGCTGCTCAATTTGAGCTTTGCACCCTAAACTAACAGATTTTGCTTCTATTTGGATTCCAGACTTCTAAAATAGAGTTCTCCTCAGGCAAATGGACAAGAATACAGCATATTTTGCCCTCAAATGACTCTCCTTACAAAATGATCTATTAATTTGAATACTTGTTATTACCTCAAAAATTAAATCTGTAATAAATAATTTAATACTTTTAAAATTACTGAAGAACACATCCCAATTTAATGTATAAACTACATGTGACTATCATAGTGCCATTTTTAATGCATTTGTTTATACGTGCATATTTGTGCATAATTATATACATTTATATAATTTATATAAACTAATTCCAAGGGAGGAGAAAAGAGGATTTGAGAAGAACTGAGTAGCAGAACAGATAAAGGTTATATTTATAATTATCATTTGGGTGGATAACTGGTGATTTTTTAAAGAAGACTATTTTTAATATTTTTCACATTACAAACTTTGAAGAAAACAAATACAGATGAATCTGTACACCAAAAATAAACATGAGATTTTTAAAAATTTTGACATCTGAAAAATAAGCTAAGGAGAATAATGCCAACTACTCTTCTATTAAATAGGACATTATATAACACATGGTTACCAAAGGAGCGTAATTGTTAAAGGTTATGCCATCCATTCTTTAAAACAAAACTAGTTTCAAAGATCGCTTAATGAAATCACGATGGAGTTCCATATGCTTAATTTAGCAAATTATCTGAAAAGAAAACCCACACATCAGGGAAAATCAAGTGCTACTCAAAAATGACTTACCAAAAGGCAATTTTGAAGAATCTCTATTTACAAACTAAGAATGTTTACCTGAATATTTAGAAATATGCACTGTGGCAGATAGGCATCTATTTATGGTGTGCAAGTTTTTGTTCCCAAAGGGTGCTTAAACCTCTGTGAGACCCAAAATGAAGAAGTCTTGTACTGATAATTCATACAATTCAAGCCCGGAGAGGTTCCAACTGACCAGGGGTGCCCTTCCCTCACAGCCACACCAGAATTAGCCAGAATTTATGACATTGCTCACGGTGCTGCTTCCCAAGGATTAAAAACTTGGGAGGAAAAGAATGAGGGTGAGAAAAGAGGAAAATATTTCTTAGTGCACAATGTTTAGTTTTGAACTTTAAAAAATACTTTTCATTATGAAAAAAGTGCCCAACAAATTACAACTTAAATATGGAATGCAAAAATACCCAAATGCTTACATGACATAGATTACACGGTCTTCAAATCTATAGAAAAAAAGGTTAGTTGCCAGAACATTTGCCTTTATGTCTTGAAATATAAAAATATGTATCTCCAGTATCATTTACCCATTAGTAGAGAGTAAATACGTTATATCTGTGCCTTGAGACACAAATGAAAACTCTTTTGGAAAAGGAGTCACACAAAAGTCAAAGGGAAATGGGGAAAATTGATAACCATCAAATGGACTCACTTGGAAAAGACAGACAATGTCAAATATAGGTCACATATTGTGGGAATGCAAATTCGTACAGCCACTGCAAGAAATGGTGTGGCCTCATCTAGCACAGATGCAGATATACATGCCCTGTGGTCCAGCATTCCACATTCCACTCCTGTCTTACACCAAATACAATTGTGTGCAAATGTGCACCAAGAGAAATGAGCAAGGATGTGTAGAATAGTCTTATTTATAATAGCCTCAATCTGGGGGAAAAAAAAACTACAAATGTCCATTAATAAGAAATTAGATAAATACATTTTGCCACATTTAGAAAACAAAATGCAGTAATAAAATGAACTATAGTAACACAAAGGAATGTATATGACCTCATAAATACAAAATTTCATGGAAGAGAAAAGGCAAAAGAGAATATGTACTGTGTGATTCATTTATATAAATTCCAAATACATTAAAAGCTGGAATCTGGGGACAGAAGAAAAAAGGCTGGCTACCTTTGGGAATGAGGAGCTGCAAAATGACTGGCCTAGGGCATGAAGACAGGCTCTGGGTGCTAACTTGATCCATGCACATCACACATGTCACACACACGCTGTTTACACAAGAGTTTATGTTGTGCCGATTCACTTCATGACCGTACGTTTACATTTGGTTTGCTTTGCAGTATGTTTACTTACAGTCCACATGATAAAAAAGCCAAATAGAGAGAAGAAAATATAAAATGCTATTGTAACCAAAATCATTGTATGTGTAGATAAACTGACACCTAAACACCTCTCAGTGACAAACACGATGTGCTAGGGTTTGCTGACCTGTGGGCACGCTCAGCACACAGTGAGTCATGCTGTCCTGTGGAAACCATTGGCTCAAGAGGACCCCGGAGTCGTGGTTATCGCTATGTCATGAGGGCCTCCAAATAATGTGTAACCACTGTTCCTTGTGTCTTGGATGACAACAAACAGTAATTGTGTTACATAAAAAGTGGAGAACAATGGTGTTCTTTCTGAGAAAGTAAAACTTCTTTCATTATTATTTAAATTCCAGGGCAGAATGACTGCTTGGAGTATTTGGCATGGCCTTCTGCCTATTGCAAAATTAACTCCCCAAAACAAAAATACCCAAAACCCTCAAAAGCATCCTAAATATATAAACATAAATAAATGCAAATATAAATAATAATAAATACCTAGACACTTAAAGGAAAGGCATTGTACTGAGTGAGGATCAGGTCATACTGGTTTAATACTGAGAGGCTGTGGCTGAGACATGTGCATGGGAGAGAGCTAAAGAGAAGACAAAAAGAACTGAATGTAGTTAGACATCACCCTGGTCTTAATTAATCAACACTGATGCCATAGTTCTTTATTATTAGTATTAATCAATACACAAATTCACTGTTATTTGAGTTTGACCCAGTTCATTAATTGCAATTTCATTTGCTTGGTGATTTTCCTCCTAGGCCTAATAAGTTTGCCCTTTGATGGTCCAAGCAAATTCTGACATCTCTCACTCCTCCCCTGCTCACAGGCCAGACATGGATATTCAAAGATTCTGGACATTGATTTTTTACCTTGAGCGAAGGGCTGTGCTATGCGAAGATGAACAAAGTCATTCAGGTTGGAGGGCAGTCACAGTATAAAAGGGAAAACGAAAGGAAAGGAAGATGGTGTAAGCACAGCTGATGTGGGCAAGACAGCGGTAGGCCTATGAGATGGCTGTTTGTTCCTTGCTTTTATCTTGGAAAATTTTGAAGTTTTTATACATGATCGTGGAACCACGCTCCACATTCTCAATGCAGCTATTTTTGACAGTACCTTTGACAGTGCCTTTACATTTTTAATGCATTTGATATTTTCCCCTCTGACAGTTCAGGTTTTTCTATTAAGTGTATAATCAAAATCCCACTGCTGGCTCCCACCCTGGCACACAGGCTGAAACCACGTTTTCTGGGTAGGAGGTCGCTTCTGAATCTTTTCAGAATACAAGGCAGAACACTGCTCTTCTGAATCTTTTCTCTTTCTTTCATCCTGTCACTAGAAAATGAGTATATCAGATTTACCTCAGGGTGAGCCAAATAAATCTATTGCAGTTTCAGCTAACTTGTTCATCATCAGCTAAAAACAAATAGACCTATAAAAGTCGTCCTTCATCTCCTAGTTAAGGAAGGTTAGGCTTTGACATGAGGCACTGATTATCAAACTCCATTGTGCATAAACATGGTGTGGGCAGTTTGTTAGAACCTGCCAGCAAGCTCTGGTGGAGCTCTCAGGGCTACCTGGAGGGTCACTGCCAGTGACAGACTGAATGTTCATGTTCTCCCCAAATCCATACATGAAATATTACCCCCCAAAGGTGATGGTATTAGGAGGCAGGGCATGTGGGAGGGCCCTCAAGAATGAGATTAGTGCCCTCAGATATGGGATCACAGAGAGCGCACTGGCCTCTTCCCAGCATGTGAGGACCCAACAAGAAATCAGCAGTCTGCACCTGGAAGGGGGTTCTCACCAAACTCCACATTGGTTGATGCCTTGATATTGGACTTCGCAGCCTCCAGAACTGCGAGAAATACATATTTGGAGTTTAAGTCACCCATTGTTGTTTTTTTTAATAGCAGCCTAAACTAAAGTACTACCTAGGCAGAAAAGACTGAAATGTTAACAGCTGAGGGCACTGGTCATCTACATTAAGAGATATGTGACAGTAAAAGGCAACATTATATAAGGGCAAATGAATGTTACAAATTGTATGTTGAGAAGAAAGATTTCTGTTGGGTGATATGAGTAGGAAATTTTCTGATAAAGTGAGCTATGAAAGTGTAGTATAAATTCTTAACATCTCAAAAATTATTGTATCAGTATCTACTAATCAAGGCCAGAATGGTGAATAATTATAGCTTGGATTTTTTTTCCTTCCATTCTGCTCATTCCTGCTTCCCTGGTTCCTAATCTAACCTCTCACAATGATGCTACTTTCACTTGATTCCTCAATGCCACCAACACTTTTGGGATGAGTATGTATTTGGGATGAGTGAACCTTTAGGATGCCCATGAGATCTTTGGCAATCAGAAAGCACAGAAATAGGAGGAAGGCCAGGCCAGCTATCCCTTCAAGCAGTCTTCCTGCCTTGGCAGCTGTGGGCCCTAAGGTCATTTGCTTGATAATCTGCTCTGCGGGTGCCAGTAAGCTTTGGTTCCTTTGGGTGTGTGGTGACAAGTTTGTCGTGAGCAGAGAAAATCTAGGCAGTCATCAAAATGCACAGCAAGAATTGTATACACTGTAAGCAGATAGAAAGCTCACAGGGATATACACCACTATTTAGGTGAGGCCATGAACAGCATCTCAGTCCAAGAGGAGCCAGACTGATGAAACAACAATGACTGGTGTCAGATCCCCCTTTTTGTGGAAGGCATCGGAATGTCAGGGAAGAGGTAGGATGAAGAAGAGGTAGCTGAGGATACTGAAGAGAAATGACTCATACTTTCATGATTTTACCTGTTCATCTTCCATGCAGCGGAAAGAATCAGAGCACAGCGACTTTGCCTGGCAGCCATCATGTGGTGCTCTATTTTGCGTGGTTTACATATTAGCATATAAGCACAGTACACAGGGAATTTGTTAACCTGACAGTACATAATGTAGTTTAATCAATAAAACTATTGACAAAACTAACTTACACAAAATTGATTGTATGTATGCGCTTGAGTATTTGGGAATTCTAGAGAGAAAAAATATATGTTTCATGCTACAGATAAAAATTTCAGAATTAGGTAGATTCTGGTTACAGGAGAGTCTTTATCTGGAGACCTTATCTTTGATGGTAGAAGCTAGTCCTTCTCTCACCTGAATACTAAGGAATGCAAAGAAATGCTAGTTTCTGCAGATACCTTTCCTGCTTCAAAAAAATAAGCTTCACTTTCATCTAGTTCCCATATGGGTTCTATGTAATTTTGAGTCGAGGAAAAAAAAACTGAAAAAATACTTCATCTTTCCTCTTCCTTTCCTGCTCAGCTGAAATCAGAAGCAATGAAGAAACTCACCACAACCAAAACAGCGAATTTCCTTATTCCAAATAAATCAAGTTTCTTTTTATTTTCTTTTATCCCTTGTAAGGCCAGAAATGTTCTAATCACTCAGAAAAATAAAATTCATTCCATATTGTTATACGTGCAGTTAAAATCAATGGCATCCTGCCACTTCCAGTCAAAATGGTGGCATAGGTAAACATAACTACATCAAAATTACAACTAAAACATAGAACAAACATCACTCAGAAACATCACAAATCAAGTTGACTGGAAATCTGACAACTATAGAATGAAAGTGCAGCTATTCAGACTAGAAGGAGGAAAGGAGATACAGAACTGGCTGCTCCCAGATCCATGTGCAGTAGATAAAAATATGGGAGGGCTATCTTGGGAGTGAGGAGTCCCAGCCCAGGGTTCCAGTGCCAGGAAGATAAGTCCCCATAGTTTCTGGCTGCAAAATCTAGTGGGGATTGAGTTGGTAAAAGGAACTGCTGGAGTCCCAATCAGTTCCTCTTAAAGAACCCACACACAAACTTACTCAGACTCACTCCCTCTGAGGTCCATCACTGGCGTAGCAGTGTGAAAGTCACAAGTGGCTTTCATACAGGGAAGAACTGAAGTATCTAGACTCACGGAAGGAGCTGCGGGGCAGCTTTCCCCCAGACAGAGAGGAGAAAAGAGGCCATTGTCCCTTTTCTGAGCCCTTCCCCAAGAGGCACAGAGCCAAAAGGTACTCTGTCAACCTGGCTAAAGCTGTTTGTCCCACCCTGAAGATCCCCTGAGACTCCAACCTACCCAAATTACCAGCTCATCCAAAATATGAATGGTTGGTCTTGGCTCATGCTTTTCAACTTCCTAAATCCTCTCAAACATGCAACAGCTGACCTCAGTAAACCCCCAGCTCCCAGCCCCCATACCTCTTGTAAGTGGTTCAATGCTAGGAATTACCAGCAGCCATCCTAGATTCACACCTTGGCTTCACCTGGGAATCTCCAAGCCCAGCACAAGTAGCAACAATCTCAGATTGCTTTATAGCTCATGCAGGGTAGCCCCAGGCAGAACAGAAATGGAGGCTGACCTTGGCCTGTATCACCTGGGATATCCTCCCAGCATACCCAGTGGATAGCTACAGACTACATCGGAGCACCACCATCCTGCCCCTGCACAGATGGTCCTCCATGGAGGGTGTAGGTCTGTACTTAGGGTCACAGCCAGTCCTTGAACCTGACTAGCCTGGGTAAACCCCTCTCATTGACCTGCCAAAAGCAATCAAAGCTGAACTACAAGAGGAGGGTGTACTTAGCCCACAAAAAGGGCATATCTCAAGTACCCAGCTTGGGTGATAAGGGATGTGACATTAGGCCAAGCTACCAGACATTAAGTCATAGCAGCTCTACCTAATACATAGAAACAAACACAGGGAGGCTGCCAAAATGAGGGGATAAAGAAACAGGACCAAATGAAAGAATAGATCAAAACTCCAGAAAAGGAGCTAAATAAAATGGAGATAAGCAATCTCTCTGATGCAGAGTTCAATACACTGGTTAAAAGGATGCTCAAGGAACTTAGTGTGGACCTCAACAGCATAAAAAAGATACAGTCAGAAATAAAGGATACACTAACTGAAATAAAGAATAATTTACAGGGAAACAATGGTACAGTGGATGAAGCTGAGAATCAAATCAATGATTTGGAACATAAGGAAGAAAAAAAAAAACAACCAGTCAGAACAAGAAGAAAAAAGAATCCAAAAAACTCAAGGATAGTGTAAGAAGCCTTTGGAACAACTTCAAGAGGTCCGACATTCATGTTATAGGGGTGCCAGAAGGACAAAAGAAGGAGCAAGAAATTGGAAATCTATTTGAAAAAATAATGAAAGAAAATTTCCCTAATTTGGTGAAGGAAATAGACATGCAAGTCTAGAAAGCACAGAGAATCCCAAACAAGATGGATGCAAAGGGGCCCACTCCAAGACACATCATAATTAAAATGCCAAAAGTTAAAGATAAAGAGAGAATCTTAAAGTCAACAAGAGAAAAGCAGTTAGTGACCTAAAGGGGAGTTCCCATACAACTGTCAGTTGATTTCTCTAAAGAAACTTTTCAAGCTAGCAGGGATTGGCAAGACATATTTAAATTCATGAAAAGCAGGGACTACAGCCAAGATTGCTCTACCCAGCAAAGCTATTGTTTAGAATGAAAGGGCAGACAAAGAGCTTCCCAGACAAGAAAAAACTATAGGAATTCTTCACCACCAAACCATGTTAAAATGTTAAAGGGACTTAAGAAAAAGAAGATCAAATCTATAAACAAAATTGCAATAAATACTTACCAATCAAAAACTGAATCTAAAAAAAAACAAACTAAGCAAACAAGAAGAACAGAGATAGAATCATGGATGCAGAGACCGTTTTGATGGTTTCCAGATGGGAGGAGGGTGTGAGGAAATGGGTGAAGAGGTATGGGGATTAAGAAGTACAAATAGGGCCCTGGCTTGGTGGCTCAGTGGAATGAGCACCAGACTGAACCAGAGGGTCACCAGTTCAATTCCAAGACTAGGGTACAGGCCTAGGCTGTGGACCAGTTCCCCAGTAGAGGGTGCTTGAGAGGAAACCACACATTAATATTTCTCTCCCACTCTTTCTCCCTTTCCCTCCCTAAAAATAAACAAATAAAATCTTTAAAAGAAAAAGAAGTACAAATAGGTAGTTAGAGAACAACCATGGGGATGTAAAGTACAGTACAGAAAATGGAATAGCCAAAGAACTTATATGCATGACCAATGGAAAGGAACAATGATGTGGGCATTGCCTGAGGGAGTGGGGTTGCCCTATGGAGGAGGGAACACTGGTAAAACTGGGTCAACTGTAATTGCATAATCGATGAAATATAACTAAAAAAAATAAAATCAATGATGTTTTGAATCAATTTTTTAAAATGTCTTTGTGTTTGTTCAGTAGTGTTGAAATGCAAGTTAAAACATAAGAAAGTTTTCCTGTAACTATAATAGAATAAAAAGTTCTGAGAACTATAATTGTCCACAAGAATCATTAAGATGAACGCCAAGAATCAAAGAAAACAAATCAGCATTTCCAGTAAAGCTCATGTGGGTCCTAGTGTGAGATATGGGAGGCTTGAAGTAATTTTGAATCTCTCTGACCCTCATTTTTTTTCATATTTAAAATGAAGGTGGTAGACTAGATGATCTTAAAATCCTTTTCAAACCTAAAATGCCATGATTATACACCCCTTTAAACCCATTTTAGTTTGCAGGCTTGCACTCAGTCCACCAGCCAGGGCACCTTTAAACCCATTTTAAAATTCAAATTAAAGAGTAACATATGCCTGGAAAAAATATAAATAAGGACATGCACATTACTCGTAATTCCACCACTCACAGATAATCAGTTTGGTATATGTTTTTCTAGTTAATGCTCTGAGTCCTTAAACACACACACACACACACACACACACACACACACACACACGCATAACCACAAAGCCGTAACAACCACAATAAAGCACAGTGGGATCTCCTTTCCGCTTTATGTCTCCAAAGAATGCATGAGCTCCTTTCCTGTTTTAGCATTTAAGTGCTTAACAATTGAGGTTCTGGCAACTAAAACTGTATAGACAGCAGCTTCATTTTTCTCAGAATCAAGTGAAACTGAACAGGCAATTAAAAGTTAGTGAACTGCAAGGTAAAATTACTTCCCTGCTCTGCTGCTGGGTGACTAAAGAGGGGAGACAATGAAAATCATATTTAGAATTAAGATAGAACTATGGAACATAGCTGTCTGCTCTACTAAAATGGAATCTATAAACATTAGACATAATCAGTGGCATTTCAATCATGCTCTTTGCCCACAGTTAGATGGAAGATTACATAAAGCAAATGTGCAATGTTCAAATCTGTGGCATTGCTGGTTAACAGAAGGCATTTCCCTCCAAGCCCACACAGTGATCCAAATTCTCTCCTGTACAGCCAGTGCCCTGCTTGCAAATGGGCTATATGCCAACAGTCCATTTACAAGCCAGTTGTACCAAGCTCTGTATTAAGCTTCCAATAGAACTAATGTTAAATATGGTGCTTAGGTTCCTAGGCTAGCCCACAAAGGCCAGTATATTAAAAGATGCATTATGAAAGGCCAACATGAAGAGTACTGTGGAAACTAACCACTACAACAATGCTTCTTTAAAGCTTGTATTCAAAGTTCAGTCTTGAAAGTACAGAAATAGATCTCCTCTTCTAATGTATTCCCATCTGTAGAGAAAAATGATGGGATGAAAGACAAAATTTCAAGAATTTCAGGAATTCAATCAGGAGTATCAGGTGCCAGACAGAGATCTAGGGAAAGAAGTAACATTGCAATTGGGAGAGCAGGAACAGCATGAGGTGGAGGAAATGGTATTATGATTTAAAAAGTATACGCTGATAATTGGATATGAAGGAACAAAGCCTTCTTCTTGGTCTTCTCTACATCATGATCTTTAACTCTTGAGTACTTATGGCCCTGGATGAAATCAGTTTTCCATACTCAGTAGAAATGATTGGGGAAGATTATTTGGTGAGGTGAGGTGAAGAGAGAAAATGCAGTGAGAATCCTGAGGAATGTGAGGTATTTACATTCCAACTGTAATCTGATGTTTAATACCTACCCCTGCACTAAAAATCTCACTCAAATCATTTGAGATTTGAAAATAGGTAAAAAGTGAAAAAATGCAGTAGGATTAAATATTAGAATCTCAAGGATTTAATAGGATAGCTAAAATATCAAACAACAATGAAAAAGAATGTGGAAGACAGGCAAGGGAAGATCTTGCAACATTTAATTGGCCCAGCCATTTGTCCAAAAGACAGCATATTCAATCTGATCAAGCAATCTGTGAGAATATCCTTTGGATAATATTTTCCATGATCTATAACATAAACATAGCAAATTTATAATTGATGTCAAGTGATAGAATATGAAATCCACTCAATAGAAAATAAGACTAATGTGTAACAAACATATACCCTGATATAGATTTAATAAAACAGAGTAACAAATGCCAAAATATTAATTTGAAAGGCTTAGGTAAACTTCATAGGGAGTTACTACAAAGTCCCTTATGTACTGTGGAATTTATTCCAAGTATCTTTTATTTCTGAAACATCATCAAACCTCAATTAATCCACCCCCCAAAAAATCAATTAGAAAATACCACATAAAAAACAATAAGTATTTTCAGGAGATGAGGACATTTTTAAATAGTATAACTTCATTTCCTGACAATGGAGTGAACTAAATTTTTGAGAGAGACCATTCCCAGTATGCATTTAAAATGATAAACTATTAAAGTAGCTGAGGAAACATGGAGGAGATAATTAAAAGGCCTAACACACATGTAGTTGGTGTTCCAGAAGGGTTAGGGAAAAAGAATGGGGGAAAGGCTGGTAATTCTACATAACTGATGAATGAGATAAATCCTTGTATCAGGAAGCTCAGTGAATCTAAAGTAAGAGAAAAAAAAAAGGAAAAAGAAAACAGAAACTCTTACCTATAGAGATATAGTAGTAAAAGAATACAATGCACAAGAAAAAAAGAAGATAATGAAACAGTAGCTAGAAAATAATGATAATTATATTCATAAATAACTTCTTTACACTTAACATGGAAGCCAGAGGATAATGGGGTAATGTCTTAAAAGTATGAGACAACAGCTGTTCTATGATAATTGCTATATTCTTTGAAAGAACCTTTCAGAATTAGGTAAAAATAAAGAAATTTTCAAGTAATTTTTTTAAATGAGGGAAGCCATAACCAAAAAGACTTTTCATAATGTACATCTGAGAAAAAGGAAACAATCCCCACCCCTTGCAAAGAAAGGTCTACAATGGAAAAAGGAAAGGAAAGAAAATGGTAAACATCAGAGTAAATGCAAAGAAATACCCTATAAAAATATAAACTGTATCTAATTTATATGGCTAATAAAACTAAAATCAATTGTAGATTATTCCAAGGAGATCATGATGAAAATTAAAGGATTCAAAGAATATATATGTACATGTATATATATATTTGGTCTGGGAAGATGGTACTAGTTAAGTCTAGACATTATAATTTTAAGTATGACTATTTTATATTTAATAACTTCAGAGTAGAAAAGTATTTCTTTTATTAAATTTTATTGACTGTATTGGGGTAACAATGGTCAACAGAATTGTATAGGTTTCAGGTGTACAAGTCTATAATACATCATCTCTATACTGTATTGTGTGTTCACCACTCCAAGTCAAGTCTCCTTCTGTCACCATTTATCCCCTTATAATCTCTTCTACAAGATACTATTTCTTAAACAAGATATCAAAATGCAAACTATAAAGGGAAATACTGATTTTTTTACTACATTAAAATAAAAAGCACCTTTTCAGAAAAAGAAAACATAAAAAGAGTGAAAATTCAAGCCATAAACTAAGGGAGTATATTTTTAAAATATAATGAACTCTTAAGAATCAATCAAAACAACCTAACAGGGGAAAAAATGGGCCAAGAAACATGTGACAACATGAACTACTTAATTACTTACCAGGGGAATTAAAATGAAATCATAATGTGATCATTGCACACTCACCAGAATGACAAAAATAAAGAAGTCTGAGTACACATAGCAATGAGGGTCCCTATATGCCAAGGAGAAAGAGTGAGTGGTACTCAACTTCACTGGGAGAGTCAGCACGTGCATCCCATACCCACCATTATGTACTCTGACAATCTCACTCCCACATCTGTGGTCTAGAGAAATGCTTGTTTACTATCCAGAGCCACACAAAAACAAGTTCAAGGAAAACTGTTTGTAAGAGCAAAATCTTAACCACCCAAACATCCATGAGTGCTAGAGTGGGTGACAATACTGTGGTTTATTCATTCAACAGAATGGTATATGGTGGTAAAAATAAATAAATTAAATGCTAGAAAAAAACCCTCAAATCTGAGAGCTCAAACAAATAAAAGAATACAAGCATGATTATTCCACTTAATGTAAAATTCAAAACCTGGTAAAACTGAATAAAGTTTCATTTAGTGATACATACATAATTTATTAAAATGTTGTAAAAAGTTAGGACATCGGTAACATAAAATTCAGGATGTAGCTATCTCCAGGGAAAGGGAGAGGAACATATGTAGAGCTTCAGATGTCGGTAGTGATTTGTTTGTTAAGTCATGTGCTGGGCACAGAGATTTTTAAACTTATACTTCAATCTACAAAATACATTATATAACTTTTGTATGTAAAATATTTCCAAAATAAAAAAGTACATGGAATATCATTAATTATAATTTAATTATTATTAACTTTCAATTCAGATCAGCTTTATTTTAAACTGAAAATGTTTCAAATTTGGGATTTTTACCAAAATCACATACTAAAAATGTCAAAAAATGTTGCTGAAATTGGGGGTGTCCTCTGAGTCACGATTTTCATGGTTTCACTGCAGTAATAAAGACTGGAGTTATACCGACTAAGAGTTAAAAGTATCTCTTTAATTATTTTAGTTTGTGGTTCAGTTTTACGGCATTTTCTCATCATTAATTATATATTGCAGATGCATTATGCAAAATAAAAACAAATAAAATGCATCATAAAATAAGTGGTTCATACCACAGTCACTTCTGAGTGTCCAATGTTGTCCAGTGGCTGCACTGAGATATGTTGATTCCAAACCCTTTTATCTCCAGAAGTCTGAATCCTGTCACCGTACAGAGAGGAGACCTTTGACTGATTTGACCTGCAGCAAAATTATTTGTTTTGCCCCAAAAGGAAGGCCCTCCTCTCTTTTACTTAGCCTTTTCTCCACCCCGAAGACTTTTATCAAACTTACTAAACTAATGTATAAGAAAATAACTCAAACGATAATACAATTTACAAAATGAATTGTGCAATTCAACCCATTTTCGGTCATTAATCCACACTTACAGAAGACCTGCATGAAGAAAATTGTGTCAGGGCTGAGTGGAGAGACGGGTGTTGTAATGTGTTAGGAGACCATTATGTTTGGTGAAGTAAGCTGGTGGATGAAAGACAATACCATATGATCTTACTTATAAGAGGAACCTAATGAACAAAATAAACGAAGGAGCAAAATAACCAGCGACATGGAAACGTGGAAACAGACTGACAGCTGCCAGAGGAAAAGGGGAGGGGGAATGGTGGAAAGAAGGGAAAGGAAGGCACTAGTCAAAGAACATGTATGAATGACCCATGGACATGGACAATGGTGTGGGGATTCACTGTGGGAGCAGGGAATGGGCTGGAAGAAGGAGGGTACTGAGGAAAACTTGGGCAACTGTAACAGAATAAATAAGAACTTAAAAAAAAAAATATATATATATATATATATATATATATATATAAGAAAAAAGAAAGCAAGGAAGACCCAGGCCCGAAGCTTGGATGCAGTTAGAAAAGCTGCTTTCAGCCGTAGCTACTGCAGTCCCTCGGGTCACCCACTAATCTCTCCTCCTGTCTCCTGCCTCTGCCCACCCCCACTGCCGTCGGCACTACCTTCACTACCCAGTCAGCTCTCCATCCCTGTCTCCTGTGTTCTAACAAAAGTTACAATCTTTCCTTTTAGAAATACAATATAGTCACTCTAGCAAGACCCAGCTCCTCTTCTACCCAGAGGACAAAACACTATGGCAAAAGGGGATGCGGGGTTAATACACAGTATCATAAAGCCTACAGTCTTCCTGGAAAGGCAGTCTCCACCACATTCTCACCCTCATCCCTCCTAAGTAAGGTTTTCCTGCATTGGTGACTTAAAAATTCACAAACAAAATGTTTCCACAGCAATGTAAAATATCTATTTCAAGTGACTAACAATTCTAAGCAGGAGAGTCTTGAAATATGACATTGGAAACATTTTACTCTTATTTAGTCAGATGAAAAAAATCAGTATTTTAATAACTATTCAGTGAGTCTTACACCTGAGTCTTACATCTATTAACAACAGGTTCATCTGGAGGTAGGGACTGGTTTGTTTGGTAAAGGAACAGAAAAGAAACATAGTGCCTTACAATAAGGATGTTAGAATTGAGGAGATCTGCACTCAGAGAGAATTAGACGAAATATGGAAAACAATATAATAAGGAGCCAAATGACATGGCAATGGCATGGAGTGACACAGAAGTTCAACTGAGAGACAAAGTAGCATCATGAGGAGTGCTACAGGAAGGCTTCCAAAAGGAAGTATAAACAGAGCTAAGATTTAGGGAATGGATGAATGGACAGGAGTGAAAAATTCAGAGAGCTGGAAGGAGGGTATTCCTGGCTTTAGAGACAGAATATGGAATCACACTGAAGCATGGAAGACAAGCCTGGGTTATGACCATGAAATGTGAAATGGAGTTTAATGTCTGATCCCAGTAGCTGTTCTGATGAGAATATACAGAGAAGGGCCACAAATACCCAGATGTCTTGCTGTTTTATTCATTGAATTAATGGAATGTGCATCAAATGCCATCTGATTCAAACAGCAATGGTTTGTACTCTTCTACCCTCTGATAATTTGCTGGCAGAACATACCTTCTGTCCTGCCAAATTACTGCAGCCCTGAAGCTGTGCAGGAAAATATGGGGTGGCAAATTAAGCCCTTACCATCCTGAGAAAATTTAGGCATCCAGGATTGATTATTAACAACTAGAAAGCTGCGTAAGCAAGAAGAAAATGATCAAAAGCCAAAGCCCCAAAGCCAGAAGCCATGTAAACATTAACATTAGGCAGTCTCATCGAAACAAAAGCATTCTTTGCCCTCCAGCCATGCACAGTTTAGAGAAGCGACGTTGTATGTAGGCACACCAGAATATAATGGAAAATACTAGCTGGAATGCACGTCTCCATGCCAAAGAAACACATGACATATCCATAACAACACAAATGACACTGTCACCAGTCCATACATATTGGCTTCCTTCCAATGTGCCTAAGTCTAAGAAAGTGTGAACTAACAGAGACTTATGTTATGGATTTCAGTATGTCCTAGCTAAGACAAGGAGTGAACTGAGATCGGCTCACTGAATGGAATAAACTGAAGTTTACATCTAAGGCATAGGAAGATTCACCTTTACTGCTCCTATAGAGCAGTGAACAGTTTATAACTTTGAACTTTAAATAGTACATTGATTTATAAATTCGGGGGTGAGGAAAAGGGAGACAAAGTTACAAAATAAATTTTTTTTTAGTAATAACACTAGTTGATTAATGGGAGGAATTGAATATTGACTACTTTTTAAAGACAGCTAACGGGAGAAGCATGCTGCTTCTTTTCTGCCTCTGTTTTACACTGGGAGAAATCACAGAGATTAGCAGTAATTAACTGTACTTTTTTAGAAATTCTAATAATACTGCCTTTAACTTCACAATAATGACATTATTATATTCTATTCCACAATAAAATAACAATAAATAACTAAAAGTAGCTAGTATCTATGATAACACACACCAGATGTTACATTAAATTATTTTAAAACATAATCAACAAAACAAACAAGCAAAATATAACCATAGACATTGAAATAAAGAACAGACAGTAACCAGAGGGGAGGGAGGAGGGAAATAATGGCGGAAAGAAAGGGAATGGTCATCAAGGAACATGTATATAGGATCCATGGACAAAGTCAAATGGGGGTACGATTGAGGGTGGGAGGTGGGGGAAAAATGGTGGCAGAAAAACAGAGACAACTCTACTTGGACAACAATAAAAGAAAAAGAAAAAAGCATTACCTTATTTAAGTTTTATATATAGTGTAATATATAAGGATTATCATGTTCATTTTACAGATGAGAATGAACCAAGTTACAAATGAAGCTTAACTTAGTCAAGTGACCCATCCATGGCCATGGAGAAAAAAATGATATATTAAAAAAAAGAATCAGGTCTAAGTCATATATTAAAGTATATGAAGACAAATAATCCAATTAAAAATGGGCAAAGGACCTGAAGAGACACTTCTCCAAGGAGGACAGGCAGAGGGCCCGGAGACATATAAAAGGGTGCTCAGCAACACTGACCATCAGAGAGATGCAAATTAAAGCCACGATGAGATATATTATTTCACACCTACCAAAACTGCTATCATTAATAAAGCAACAAACAAGTGCTGGCAAGGATGTGGAGAAAAGGGAACCCTAGTATTGTTGGCGGGAATGTAGACTGGTACAGCCACTGTGGACAACAGCATGGAGTTTCCTTAAAAAATTAAAAATGTAACTACCTTTTGACCCAATGATTCTACTGATGGGAATATACCCTAAGAATCCTGAAACACCAATTCAAAATGACTTGTCCACTCCCATGTTCATAGCAGTGTTATTTACAACAGCTCAGAGCAGGGAGCAGCCTGAGTGCCCATCAGTAGATGAGTGGATTAAAACATTGTGATGCATTCACATAATGGAACAGTACACAGCTGAAAAAAGAAGGAATTCCTACTTTTTGTGATGATGGATGGAATTGGAGACAATTATGCTAAGTGAAATAAGCCAGTTGGTGAAAGACAAATACCATATGATCTCACTTATAGGAGGAATCTAATGAGCAAAACAGAACCAGAGGCCTAGAATCATGGACTGGACTGACAGTGGTAAGAGGGCAGGAATGAGATGGGGACTATTTGAAAGAGAGTGATGGGATTAGTCAAAGAACATATGTGAAGGACCCATGGGCATGGACAATGGTGTGGGGATTGACTGTGGAAGCAGGGGCAGGCTAGGCAGAGGGGGGTGAAGGGGGAGAAATTGGGACAACTGGAACAGCATAAACAGTAATAAAGATATATTAAAAACAAAAATAAAATGAACAAAAAATAAAGTATATGCTATATTTATTGCTCCACATACTTGTTGATTAATTAATATGCGTTCTTCCAGGCAGAAATGGGATTACTCTAAAGGCCAAGCATGGACTACTTAGAGAGGTGATACATCAAGGAGTCTTTCAGGGCCACTTGTCCTTTACCACCTCATCTCTATACAGATCAGCCTCCAAACAACCATTTAAAAAGAATACATCTTAATTGGTTGTGTGCTGAAGCAGAGTACAAGCAGGAGAGTTGGATTTAATAACTTGGCCCATCAAGAACAAATCTGTTTACTTATGTATTAAGTTTTTACAGTAAAGTGTTTTTAATATATTCAATAGCTAGAAGATACTTTCTTCAGTATGAACACACATTTTAAATAAGGAATTGACAACAGTGATTTCTTACACAAGGAGGTTTTCAGATGATAACTCTTTTAGAATTATGCTACTCTATAACTATGAAAAACTCTCTAATCCATCACTAGATTTGACAACTAATAAGGATGAGTAGAGGCAGGATATGAATTTAAACATACTTTCATTCCTTGCCTTCACAGAAGATTTACATCTAAGTCAATGCTATTTATTTTTCATATTAGTTACAGTTCAAGTCATTCATCCCAAATTACACAAAATAATAAATCTTGAAATTTTAAATTCTAAATCTGCAATTTAAAAATTAAACTTGTGGAGTTAAAATTTAAAGGCCGCTATGAGCCCTGAAGATAGTCCATTCCTTGACAGTAGTATTTTGTAAGTCACTCTGTATGAATCAGCCAATAACATTTTAAAGCCTATACTAAAATGATGATTTCTCTCCTGATATAAAATAATTTTAGTATCACTTTCATTAATAACTAGCATTTTGAAAAGTAGAAGTGATTTAGTTGTGTGATAGGCTATATTAGAATTTAGCAAAATGTAAGCATTAAAAACTATTAATGTGTTTCCAACATTCAGCCTGTAGGTCACATCCTTCTTTAAAACTTTATCAGGAGCTTTCTTCCACTAAATTAATAAATCCCTTCGGGGTCATGGTACATCCTACAGTTATCCAATTGTTCAAGCGACACATTATAACAGTAGTTCTCAAAATTTATCACCAGCAGAATATCTGGAGTGCTGGTTAAAATACAGATGGCTGGGCCTACCCTTAGAGTTCCTGATTTAGTAGGTTTGGTTGGGACACAAGGATTTACCTCTAACAAGTCCCCAGGTGATGCTGACGCTGCTGGTAGAAGGACCACAGTGTGAGGGCCACTGCTTTTATAATGCTTTAGTGTCAAAGTCTGCCTCTCACTATCAGATGAAGACCACTAAAAAACAGAACGGTGCCTGGCACTTACTAGGTGCTCAATACGCATTTCTGAATAAAAGGGTGCAAAGAGGCCCCTGCCATATTTGAGAGAGAACCAAATAGAAGATGGAAAGACCGAACACCATGGGTTGCAGGTAACGAATGGAGGCAGCATCTGTGGACACCTTCTTCACAGCTTCAAATTTTACTTACACCACTGGGAAGTCATTATTCCAACTTTATAAATAGTTTGGTGACTAGCATTATAATTTAAAGAAAATGCAGTGTTTAAAATCAATACTTGAGGTAGCTCCCTCTAATTCCTATTCCAAAGTATGTCTATATTTATTTGTGCATTAAGCAAATATTTAGCAAACATTACTATAAGCAAGACAATGAATGGGAAAACATGAAAAATACCAAGCAAAAAAACCAATTCTTCATTTTAATAAAAAGGGATCCATCCAGCAGTACCATACAATTCCAGGTATGCTGAGTAACAGCTGTAAAACAAAAGAGATGGTCTAGAAACTCAGCGGAGTTCAGTGCAGATCACAAGGGGAGCATCAGACGGGGAGCTGTGAAAAGAGCTGGGAGGCAATGAACATATAGAAAGCTGGGGCCAAGAAGTGAAGGCTGAATGTAAGACTTGGGAATTTGAACTCTTTGAACTTACTTTCGTAGGAGTAAGAAAGAAGCAATGCTTTAGTGAGGCTAAACTTCAGACAGGGTGTAGGCTGCAGTACAAGACTAGAGACAGGGGGACTACGAGAGATTAAGCTACTGAAATGGTCTTTACAAGAGGTATTGGGAGCCAGCCAGGTAGGAGAGGAATACAAAGAAATAAGTCAGCAATAGGGCACCTGACTGAATGCAGGGCCAATGAAGAAAAAGTCACTTAATTTAAAGTCATTTTGAGACTCAGTGAAAAAAAAAAAATGGGTGTAACATTTAAGAGCTTGAAAAGTCAAGGTGACAGAGTTAATGTACTTGAAGCTAATGAGTCGTAAGCTTTAGGGTCACTCATGTGTATGGACTTCTCTCGGAGCTCTGGGTAGGCATTTGTTCACCTAGTCACTTATTTTTGTTAAACTTGTAAAAGTTATTTCTATGTCTATTTTTTAAGCTTCCATCTCTTTCTGCTCCAACTTTGCTTTGGTTATACTTCCCTTTACACCAAAGGGCACTGAAAAGGCTGTGGTCATTTTTATTTAACATTTGACATTCTTTTCCTCAGCTGGTACTCCTTGAATTGTATCAGTTTAGGCCCCCCAAAATCTCGAACTGACCTAGTAGGAAAAGTTTATAGTTGTGGAGAGAGTGTGCTCACTTTTATTCTTGGACTTTGATGTGCTGCCCAGAAATTCAGGCGGAAAAGTACAGTATGGGTTTAAAAATCCAACAGAACAGTTGGGGCTGAGAATATAATGAGAATGGTTGACAAAATCACCATAAAAAGGTGGTAGATAAAGGAGAGAGGACCTAAAATAGAATTGCTGTGCTCCGATGCCAGAGAGAAGAAGAAAGAGGGAGATGGTGGGACCGTCAGCATGGAAAGGGAGCAGCGTAGTGCAGTGAAAAGGTGCCAAGGGAAGGTGAGTCATAAGGTTAGGGTGTAGGTAAGGGTGAAGGATGGTGCTAATACAAAGCCATTGAATTCACAGATTTCAAGGACTGGTCCTATAGATTGGTGATCACTGGAAGCGCAGGTGTGAATAGACAGGGAAGGTGTTTACAATGTACTTCACCAGGTCCCATGGGGGAGATAAAGAAGAGCAGTTTTTCTAACCTCACTAAAGGGGAGTAGGATTAAAATTTGCTGGTGCCTAAGTGACAAGTAATTTACATATCTGTTCAAATAACAGGAAATTGAGTTAATATGACTCCTATTTCACAAATGAAGAAACTTGTTCAAAGTTTTTCCACCAAGCACAACTGGAATTCAATTTCTAGTTTTGCCTAACAAGCCCATTGCCTTATTTTTATAGCACATCTTAAGAGCAATGTATCTATCTGTCCTCATTGGTATTAATAGAGCTATTCAAATAATTATCTGGGATTTAGAATAAGAAGGCTTGCTTCTAGTTTTAGGAATATTTTTTGAAATTCCACTTCAACTCATAGATAAATGCCACATACATATTAATATTAGGAAATGTACACTATTGCTACACTAAAATTTTATGTTTATTATGCTTTATTTTAAAATTAATAAAATTTGTGAATATGTTTTAAAAACTATCATTTCAATATATTACTTTTCCTTTTCAAGGTTTTCTGAACTGTTGATTCTGATAAAATGATTAGCATTTCAAAGAAAATAAACAAAAACATGGAAGACATATTTAGGGGAGAGTTTCTATCACCTATTTGAATATATTTTCAAAAAGAAGTAATAATAAAGTAATTTTATTCTCATTTCATTCATATGCTTATCGTAGTTCTCATTAAAACAATGAAGCTACAATGTCCATTTTTATTTTTCATTTGTGCTCTAACTTTTAACATTTAAAAATATGTTATGTTCACAGTCCAATATTAATATTTAACACATGAACTAATATATTCTGAATATTATGCTGGAAGATGTATTGAATAAATGCCAGCAATTATTAGTGAGCAATTTCAATTAAAGCTATAAAACAATTTTAGCACTAATTACATTAAATAATAATTTTTTCTTTAATTTAAAAGAGTTTTCTCTCAGATGTTTACCGAGATTATTATGTTTGCTCTATCTAAAGATAGGGAGAAACTTAACACATAAAATTAAAAAGTACTTTTTATAAATATTTTAACTGCTTTAAATAACTGTTTCCTATTAAATAAAATTGCAGGCTCAGGAACCTAGTGGAAGAGAAAAAGGAAAATATCAGAAGAGGCCAGGTGATTCTAACAGAACCTGAAGCTTTACTAAAACTGAACTTTTCACATGGAACTTTAAGTATTTTTTTAGTATTACTTAGCTCTTTCTCTATTCATTACCTTTTTAGTGTGTAACTTCTTCAATTATATAAAACTGGAGCTATCATAACAAAAGAATATATTCTATAAGTCTTAGGATTCTCTCTAGTTATAAACATTTACGCTGCTTTTCATTATGTTGGGATCAGCCAGGATATCCACAAAACAATTTTGAACACACCTAATAACATGGCTCAAACTAACAAAATTGCCAATACCAAGTGTAAATGAGGATGTGGAACAACCGGAACTCTCATCTATTGCTAGTGGGACTGTAAAATCATCCACCCACCTTGAGAGATTGCAGCATGGTGTCTAACAAAGTTAAATCCATGCCAACTCTGTGTCCCAGGCTTCCCAGTTCCAGTATGCACCCAACAGAAATGAATGACTAAGTCCCAAGTCATTTAAGAATGCTTAGAGCTACATGAGTCCCAAACCAGAAACAAACTGTGAAGTTCACCCATGTGAGAATCAATAAACAAACTGTGGTACATTCATACAATGGAATCGTGCTCAGAAATAAAAGAGAACCAACTAGTGATATATATATAACAAAATCGGTAAATTTCAAAATATTATGCTGAGATGAAGCATCTGAATAAAAAGGAGATTCCTCTTTATGATACCATTTATATGAAATTCAGGACAGGCAAAATCATCTATGAATGCAGAAGTCAAAACAGGGATTAAGGTGGATGATAAAACTATCCACTGACAGCCACATCCTACAATGAAAGGAATATTGTCTTCTGGGTGGTGATTACATGGGGGATATAAACAGGTAAAAATTACCCATCAAGTTGGGCACTTAAAATGTGTGCATTTTATTGTGTTTAAATAATACTTCAATTTTTTGGAAAGAAAAATCCATAACAAGAAAAACCAACTTCATCATGCCTCTTAATTTTATAGAGCAGAAATAGTACATGCATGTTCTTATATCCCTTTTACAGTCCCTCCTTGTTAAAGTGAAGCAGTAAACAAGATTCATACAACAGAGAGCATCTTGAATAGGTCATCTCCATCATGTGGAAACAGCTTAACACCATGGCTAGCAATAAGGAGAAGAAGGACTTATGTATTTCTCAGACCACAAGATGCACCTACGTTTTAGAGGAGGAAAATAGGAAAAAAAATTTGAAGCAAAAAATGTGGTAAAATATTTAATAACATAAATAACATATTTCACCAATGTAAATGCAAAGGCTACATTCAGACTATAAGATGCACCCCCTTTTCCTCCCAGATTTTGGGGGGAAATGTGTGTCTTATAGTCCAAAAATTACAGTGAGTAACCTCATTCTCTTTGTCGAGGTTGCAGTGTTCCTAAGAACTAGGAATCAGTCTAACCGACTAACTCTGTTAACCCCATTTTACTCCTAAGCTCCAAGACCTCACTACGCTGTTATTAGCTTCCTAAAATTTGACCCAGCAATGCTTGCTTGGTCAACCTTCTGAAATACCCTGTCTCTTGTCACTTTTATCACAGTTATCTGAGTAAATGCTGACTCAATATCTTCAGCCTGTGGAAATATACAAAATGCCCCCAAATGCAAAATCATCTCCAGGGTGAAAAGAAGACTAAACAGGGAATTAACAATAGATAAAAATAGATTTGACTACAGGAAAATATTAAATTCCTACACAGTAACAACACCATAAACAAAACTGAAAAGTAAGTAATTAACTGAGAAAAATGTTAGCCGCATACGCAGTAAATGGTTAACAACAGTTAGAAAGAATTCTTATACATCAATGCGAACAAAAGAAACACCACACTAGACACACTGGAAAACATAATGAGTAGGCAATTTGGTGAAGTGTAATTGGCAAATCTACATGTGGAGACATTTGAACAAAGATGTCAGAAGAGTATAAAGCAGTTAAAACAATGCAGCACCATTTTTGCCTAGGAAATGACAAAGACCGAAGCAGTAATTATAACGTGGGGTGGCCAGTTTCCCAGGAAGTGGACAGCACAAGACAGATGTAAAGGAATGTAGTGGGGGGAGAGGGGATGGAATTCAGTATAGCAGGGGTACCAAAAACCTGAAAATAACTATATCTTCAAACTTAGCATTTCAATTTTGTGTACAACACAGATATTTATATTCAAGTATCATTTATAACAGCAGAAATCAAATTTTCTAAATGGAAATAATGTAAATATCTAACAACAAAAGCATCAGTGAAATAAATATGGTTCTGAGGGAATATCATTCAGTCCCTAAATGTTATAGTTTAGAAAGAAATTAATAAAGAAAAAAATGTTCCCCATATGTTTTAATTAAAAAGGGATTACAAAACAGAGTGTAATGAATGTATCCTATTTTTAAATGTTTAAATCTATAAAGACAAATAAATAATAAAATACACCACAGTTTTAATAGTGCTTATCTCTGGATATTGTGACTGTGGATGTTATAATTGTTTCCTCAGACTTCTCTGCATTTTCCAGATCTTGTACAGCAATACTGATAATCAGTAATAACAAATATTATTTAAAATGCCAATTGCATCTAAATGTCTAAAGGACAGAAAGAAGTTAAAGACACACACAGGCTCTGCTTTTCTTCCTGCCATGGACAATATTGGGATGTTAAAACAAGACCGTGCTTTTACCTGGCAGCCCCAAGGATACTCACATTTGAAAATCCTTCCACCCAGTACCTATTCCCCGCCTCCCCCAACCCCAATGCTATTTTCTCTCCATTTCAAAAATCTCTACAGTGATATAAATTAAGCAAGGTAACATTTTAAACTTTCAGCTTAATGGTGCACATCAGAGTTATGGATGTTCTCAGTTCAACTAAGTTTTAATGAACAGAGTCACTCAAAATATAAAAGGTGTTCTCCAACTATAAATGAAAAACCTGTTTAGTTTTTCAGAGTTTATTTACTGCCATGGGAGTTACCTGATTTCAAATTCTTCACACAGAATGGCTTGGATATGGTTAGATTACTCTGACTTTGGGTAACTCATAAATAAAGCTGAGAGAAGAAGCAATATGGACGTAGGAAAGGCTCCTAGAACTGAGTACTTAACCTTCCTGGGTCTCTGTCTTCATTTGTAAAACTAGAAGTGGAAACTGGTTAATCTGTAAAATCCCTCCTCTTACTCCAAGCATCTGATTCTAGAGTTATACTTTTCATCACATACAGCCCCCCCAAAAATGTAGAATTACAATCTAATAATAATGTCCTTTTCAGAAAAGTATAGGTGATTTAGGAAGGGGACCAAGAAAGAGGACGTTCATAAAAGATTTAACATTAAAACATCATAGACATTAAGGGGGAGGAAATTTGAAAAAGACATTACAAAGTCTAAAATATTATAAATAGGATACGATGAAATGTATACTAAAATAACAGCTGGATCAAAGCTTTCTTGGTCAAAGAAAAAAGTATTCACCATCAAAAGACTTTTACTTGAAGGGGAAAAAAAGGACACCTTAGTTTACATTATAGACTAAAATAATCCTTTCTAAGGATATTGATAATAGAGGAACAAAGAATGTGTAAATAGAAGGACAAAATTGAAGACTAAGATTTTTAAATTGTGTGTGCACCCACTTAAAAAGTACAACTCTACAGTAAAAACATAGACATAGCTATAGGTAGGGACATCCCATTCCATTAAAAGAAAAGCTATGAACCTTTAAAAAGATTGTTTGCTGTTGGGGAGAAAATACAGACAACCGTAACTGAACAACAATAAAATATTTTAAATTAAAAAAAGACCGTTTGCAATCCACTTCCTATATGAATACATTTTATGTATAATACTCCTTCCTAGGAGAAAAGCAATAGACTTAATAATTGGTTGGTACCCTTGTTAATATTCTATTCAGAGCAACTGAATACTAATGTGATATCAGGTTTAAGATAACCTTCTACCTACATCCTAGTGATTTCCTTGTGTCCTATAGATATAAAGCAATCACTTCCTAATTACTCATTAGACAATGGGTTAAAGGCTTGAAAGAGCTAGGTAAAAGCCAGTCATTGAAGATCTTACTTGATAATGATGTAAAGCCTTACTTTTTAAAGAGTTCTCCAAGAACCATTTACACTAGAATTCCTTAAGTTGAATATTTAGAAATGCAAATTCTTGAGTTCTTCCCCAAATTTACTGAGCAGACTCTAGGGGTACAACTCAGACATCTTTGGCTTTAATGAGCTCCCTAGGGGCTTTGATGAAGTTTATGTTTTAAGAATCATCAGCTTACATCAGTCTAAAGTATAGCTATTTCCTAAGTAAATTATTTGCATATATTATTAAAATGTTTTTATTCTTTTAAAATGTAATTTATGTAGCACTTTACGAATGCTATTTCATTTATTCCTCACATAACAGTTCAATGAGGATGGGAATTGCCATTTTTATCCCACCTTAGAGAGGTCACCCAGCTAGCAACTGGTGGGCCAGGACTCCAAATTTCATGCACTTTCAACATACAACAAATTTTAATAAAAGCTAGGAACGCACTAAAGAATGAATCCTAATGGTGGAATCACAGGCAATGGGAAAAACATTTAGGAATTTCAGGCTATTAAAAGAGCTCAAAAGTCGTACTCTGCTGACTGCCGCTCACTCTAAAGTCCATTCCAATAACAGAATGAACTGTCATTGCTCCTGTATAAGGAGGCCTAGGAACCACTTTATACATAGTTACGTGTGCTTGAGTATTTACTTTTGGGTGCTTTATATTAGGTGCCATAGAAACAACAAACCATACTTCCTGCCCTTAGGGAACTTAATCCAGGGTATTTAGAGAGCTGTTTTAAAAATACAGGGCACATTTCTACAAACCCATACTTTGAGTATCTCAGCATCATCTCTAAACTAGTTGGTAACACCTGAAAGCATTCGCTTGCACAGAGTTGGTGAGCTCTCTGCTCCAGGGGTCGACGACCACCCTGGCACTAGGTATCATTTTCATACTATGAGAAGCAAAATATATTTCCAAAATGAGACTCTCTCTGCAAGTTTCTGTTATTTCTGTGAAGAAACAAAGCTTTAATTATAAGTTTTTGACAGAATATCTCTATTTTCAGAGTGCTCTTAAGTAATTCCCCACAAGTAATTGGGTATTTTAATTATATACAGCTTCTTATCACTGTTCATCCAAAAAACATTACAACACTAAATATAGACGTATTAAGCCTAAGTGTTTTCCCTGGTTGCCTGTACACTTTTCTGAGTTGTTTCGACAATGATCAAAAGCTAGTGAGTTCCTCATTCAAGCGGGAATCCTCATGTCTTTTCCAAAAGATAAACCCTATTAAGCAGCAAGAAAATTAAACCATAACACTAACAAAGTGTACTAAAAGCCCATCTTTAATCCTGACCATCTCACCAAACAATCTCAACTTTCATTTTATTTTCTCTTAAGTCCCTCAACCCCTTCCATCTTTCTCTTCTAGCCCACCAGTTCTGTAGAGACTGGCCTTTCAGCACTTCCTTCCCAGAATCCCTGCGGAATCATTAGGTCCACTCAACTCCGTGGGTTTCTGAGGACAGTACACAGAGAGCTAGTGCTCACTAATTTGCACAGCAGACGCATCACTGGGCTCTGGGAACCATTATACTGTGTGCAGGTCCCTGCTCTGCCATTTATAAACATGTGACTAGTCAGGCCACTTGCAGTGACCAAGCCACATCACTTCCCCACCTGCATAATGAGGTAAAATCCGCCATGCCTAATTTGTAGGTTTATTGTGGATATCATGTGAGATAAAACATATGAAACCATTTCTGTTTTTGTTTTTCAACATTAAGAGCTCTACACATGTGAAGATGGAAATGTAATCAACCATGTCCCCAACTACCAACAGGATGTTGATCGGTTTCCTCTAGAATTTCTCATGACAGAAGAGCTGTGCCTGTCTGGTCCATTTGATGGCACTCTGTGGACGGGGCCTCTGGTAGGCAGTGACGGAATGAAAAAGTGACAGCGCTCACCTCTCCTGTTAGCTGCTCTAGGGCACTTGGAAGGCCTCCCTGAGGTGCTTGGAGGGAACACTAGACAAGCAGGTTAAATTTTAAAGCCAAAAACAGCACCAGGGATTTGAAGTCCTCTTTCAGGCCCTGTATCCTTTGGCAGGCAGTAAGACCATGTTCTACTTCAAGCAGCAGGCACTCGATAAGCACTTGTTGATTGACTGCTCTCTGCATTCTTGGCTCTTGCTGGAACTGTGATTTGCCAGCAGAGTGTGTGCCAACACCCACATTTTGGTAATAACCTAAATATCTGCATATTGTGAATGAGGAGGCTAAATGAAAGAAATTATGTAAAAACAGAAGTCAACTCCCTACATCTTTCTCCTTTATCATTTTCTCTCACCAGTGAGGGCAGAAGGCATCCTAAAGACAAGGAGCAGATGGTGCACTGCCCTCGGGGGTAAGGGGTGGGGGGCTTTACTCTCTATATATGTGTGTCCATCTCTCAAGAACAGGTTCCTGTCTGGCAGCTCCACACTAGTGTCTAGTGAGCTCGGCACTGTGTGTTAATAGCTAAACTAAGAATCAGGTCTCTTCTATGCTGCTTTCACCAGCACTGGGAAAAAAAAATGCATCATTTGTTGGTTGCAAGTCTAAGAAATACACATGCACGAATACACACTCATTCAGTGGTCAGACCCAATTGTCTGTGATGGCTAAGAAAGACTGAATTTGCAATCATCGCACTGTTAAAAATAAAGGAACAAAAGGAAGGAAGGTGGTGTTTTCTGCTCATGCTCTGTGCTCTTGTTAATTTCCTATTTTACCTCCCCGGTGCCACATATCCATGTTTCTAAGTTTCTCTGAAGGCTCACCTCCTTCATGAAGCTTTTAATGACTCCCTAGCTGGAAACTGGTTCCCCTCATTTCTTAACTCCTACAAGTGTCATCATGCAGACTGCCAAGACATGTTCTTTGGGACCCTGTTTCTCAAATGGCAGGCACTCCATATGAATCAGGGTCTCCAGATTTTCCAAAATTCTATGCAATGTGTGAATACAGGAGGTGGGACCTAAACTCATGTGTCACATGCCCCAGAGAAGCCAGGCAAATGCTTTCTCCAAGAACATTCTTCACCATCATCCGTTATCTAGAAAATCATCTTCATTTAGGGAAAAATTTAAGCCTCATGATTTCATAAATTAAACTTGTTGCTGTCATATACCACAAGAAGTGGACCTTGGGGGAAGGCCAATAAGCAATTAAACCACCAATTAAATTGTGGTAGTTTAAATCTTCGAACTACCATAAAATTTTGCCTACTACATGGTTTCCAAGAGAGCCTGTTTTTTTTGAAAGAAGGGGGAAAAATCCAGCATAGATATTAAGTTCCTGTTAAAAACAGTCATTTATTTTATAAAATTGGCTACTTATGTTTTAAAAAAATGGCTGATTATATGGATGGAACTGGAGAGCATTATGCTAAGTGAAATAAGCCAGACCATGAGGGACAAATACCATATGATCTCACCTTTAACTAGAACATAATGAACAAAAGAAAAAAGCAAGCAAAATATAACCAGAGACGTTGAAATTAAGAACAATCTAACAATAGCCAGAGAGGGAGCAGGCAGGGGACAGTGGGAAGAAGGGTTTTCAGGAACTACTATAAAGGACACATAGACAAAACTGAGGGGGAGGGTGGAAGCAAGGGAGGGAGGTGGGTTTGGAGGGGGTGGGGTGGGGAGAGGTGGGGAGAAAATAAGGACAACTGTAATTGAGCAACAATAAAATAATTTAAATTAAAAAATTCAATTTGGATAAAAAATGGTTGATTAAATTAGAATTGCTGAGTATTTTCATTTGAATTAGTATTCTGAAATGCTTGTATTCTGTTTCAATGCTAGACTCTTACCATTAGGCTATGGCATCAAAGTGGCTACAGTGAAAGAAGCGGCATAGCTCTGTTGGGCCAGGAAATACTGTTTCCCTCACCGAAATGTCTTTCAACAATAATATAGCCAAGGAAAGATGGCTTAGCATTTGCTGACATTTTCAGAGGTTGATTGGGCAAAGAAAAAAAATAAAGGTGGAAAACTTTTCATAATTTTCTTCTGATCATCAATGCCCTCTTCTCTTGCACCCTATCTTAAGAAGTTTTAATTTAAATTCTGAAAGATTCCCTAAGACAAAACAAACTTCAACACAAAGACGCATTAATAGTCTTGGTGGTTGAGCCCTGATGCAGTTTTCCTGGTTTAATTCCCACATGAATAGAGGGCATAACAATTGTTGGTTTTCTGCATAATATCCTCTTGTTAATATCTGTGTTATTCCTTTCTGGGTAATTCAAACACCAGGAAAGAATCTCAATTTCAACTTCTTATCTTTTCTTCAGTAATCTACCAAGTCACCCTAGCATGATAAGAAGATAGTCTGTTTTAAAAGACTCTGAGCATAGTCATTTTAATAACCTGAAATCTTCCTGTTTTTTTCCTTAATGGAGGCATCCAGAGCAGACCTGGTGCTGGAAACCGGTTAGGCTATTACTTGAAGAGCAGCAGTCATTTATCAGGCCCGGTGCCACATGATTTCATAAAGTATCTATTCTTCACACAACACCTTTGGAGTAGATAGTATAGACCTATTTCACTCTTGAGGAAACTGAGGCTCTCAGAGATTTGGTAGAAACTTGCCCAGGTCCAGTTAGTGGATACAATGAAATCTACTAGTAATCCTTTATCTCGATAGGAAATTCCTAGAATTTCTGCAATGTTAATATAAGTGAAATGAATATAATGCCAACAAATAAACTAAAAGAAAAATCCTGGTGATAAATTGAAGAAACAAAAGAATCTTTAAGAAAAATGCAGCTAGGAGATTCAAACTTCAAAGTATTTACCATCCTTTCTGAATCATGGCCACCATGAAGTCTAATTAGACATAAGTGAAAGAAATGCCTAATGTCTTTATGTAGTCATATAAATACCATGCATATATAACCAACACAACTCATTTTAAGTCTTCAAGTTTTCATAATTAAGAAACCATAATTAAAATTAGAATAAATACTTAAAGTTTTTTATTAATTGTCAGTGTTTTCTTTATGCCCTGTCTTCAGAAATATACAATTTTTTAACCATTTACAGAAGTGTTCCTTTCAAATCATGAGAATATAATCACATAATCAGATACGTTACAACTGTCCCCTTTTAATTGTGAAGCATGGTTAAGCTTGCAAATTAGTCTATTATCAAAGGAGATCTATCAATTTGGTGGGAATGCATTTGCCAGCTATAATGAAAGAAGTTAATAAACATTAATAAGCATCTTAAATCAATCAGTCCTTTACTCTTGATGTGGCGGTGGATACGCAGATTAGTAAGTCAGTCAAAACAAAGTGCTAAAGAAGGGAGGCACAGGGAGGCCTCCTGCGCCCGATGTAGTTAGGAAGCAAGATGCTTCCAAACAAAATGGGGAGATAAGGATGAAGCACTAAAACCTTCAGTGAAATGACTTGTTGAAAATTAAAAAAGTAAATCCAGATAGTCACCCTTGGTCGGTCCTTTATGTACTACCAGTAATAAAAACTGGATGAGAAAACAAAATACTCCTTCAGGATAAATTATGCTTGTTGACAGCATAATGTAGAGCTAAGGACACGTGCTTGAATGTGAGCCTGCCCAGATTGAAATCCAGGGGCCATGACTTTAGTTTTGTAACCTTGCCATTTCTTAATGTTGCTGTGCCTTTATACCCTTTTGTGCATGATGGGAGGTTCACATGAGTTATCTCAGAGTTGTGATGATGATGTGAGTTGACAGTTTGCTAAAGACTTAGGATAGTACCAGCCGTATAATAAGTGCTAAGTAATATTCAGTAAATGAATAATTTAATTGGCCATTTACCACCACTTTACATAATCCTAGTTCTTTATCTTTACAGCCTTTTTACTGGAGAAATTAGATAGTGAAATACCCCTACAATAGTTAAGTCACTTCCTTACTATAAGCCAAGAGGTGAATTATTTCTTGTGTAAAAATAATTTAAATGTATGTTTTCTGAAAAGGCAAATGTTATGCTTAAAAATAAAATTACTGAGGCAAATGATTTATTGCTGGCAAGCACAAATAGACTATTATATATTTTAGTCATTACAAAGGCACCCAGACAATAAATACCTTGTGAATATACTAAAACACAAGGCTTTTCTACAACATGTTTATCAAAAGCCCATCAGCAATGTTCTATTTTAGTTGAGGATAAGTTGTCTGTAGCAGTCTCAAAAACTCTATTATCTCACTTAGAACAAGTCCCATGGGGAAAAAAAAGGAGTGGGGAAATGAAATACATGATTTGCATATTTAACAGCATGTCCAATTAACCACTTTGCTGACAGAGATTAATGTAATATTCATTTTATCCCAGCATATGTTAATACTTTGATAGTAGACATGAAAAGTAACTGACAGAGTACACTGCAATTTTGAAAATGTTAAGAGTGAACTTCAAGGAAAGGTGGCTTAGGGTATTGAGGAAAGTATCACTACTCATCTTCGGGAAGATTTCATCTCGGAATGATCAATTTTCAATATGTATGTAGGCATAAATAGTTCAATACTGTAAGATTATCTAGAATCAATATGAAATATTAAATAGGTATACTACTAAGTAATGCTCTGCAAAACAAATATGAAGTTCAGTTTCTATAATACATGTTTTAGGCAAAAATTCCCTAAGGTATTTAAATTATTCATGTTCCAGTATTATTTCTCTACGACAGATTGTAACATACTTGCTAATTGAAAGGATAATTACATATAAAATGCCATGGACATGAATTAGAGTATTAATCAGATTAACAAAGTCAAAATCTTGAAAAATTTGAAAGGAAAGTTCATCAGGAAAACTACACACTTCTCTTAAACATCATTCTGCATGCCCAAGTAAAAGTGCTAATTGGATAGTGTTAGAGTACATGACATGGGGCTTCCACATTGGCCCTGAATATATTTTTTAGGGCACATCACAATCACTCATAGCAATGTACTATATGCTACATAGCTATCCATGTGTTAAATAATTCAACCTTAATGTGAAATTAGAGATTTCAGAATCCAAAATCATCTCAGTTTTAAGAAGCCTCAAAAACAACACTTTTGTTTACCGGGTCTGAATCCCATAGTTATCCAGAAAAATATGCTGCTATGACCAGATGGTAACTAATAGCCAAGATGGTCTGAACCACATAAATAATTACATGTACCAACATCAGTCCAATTGCAATCCAGAAAATCAAAACAACTGTGTAAATGTGATGTCCAAATCAGTCCATGCCACTGTGCTCTATTTTACCACATGATAAAAATCACTCCCTTATCTTTAAAATTTCATTTCTTTCTAGTTGCTAGTTTTCAGAAATATGTTATGATACTTTTTCTCATCAATTTATATAAAATGTATGAACTATGTACATGAACATATAGTAAAATCCAAAGCTTTACATAAAAAAATTATGGGTCACATTATATAATACATTTAACACTGGAGATCCCATAGCAAAAAAATGATCTAATAGTATTTTGAATTTCACAATAAAATTTCACAATAAAAGTGGCCACAAAATTCATAGAAACTTCATGTAAAACTTAATATGTACACAGCCACGTATCTTGAAAGTATGCTGAAGAAACACTTTTCAACACAACTTCAGTTCCAATTCACAAATCCCACAGACACTAAATTCACATAGTCAGCACAGCAGGTTCTTTTTATCTGCCTATATACTTGATAATCAAAAGGACATTTATCCAAAAATCATATTTTAGTCATCAGATATTTTATTATAATTGCTATTATTTGATCAACAACTTTACCACTGTCTAAGTGCAATGCTTTGTTGAATTTGCAAATGGCCCTCATTTATTAATCTACCCCTACCTTACTACTCATTTTCTGGTAAATATCAAAATGTAATATTAACTAAAATTTCTCCCACTAGAATGGAGATGTAAATTTCACATCAATGTTCACTTGAAATTCTTAATAACTATGAGTTAGCTACCATTTTTGGTTAATTTTATTTTTATTTTTTAAAAAAACAAAACACTTTTTTTTAGAGGTGAACTGGGATATGACAACACTGGGACAAGAGTCAGGTCTTCTCAATTCAAAGGAAGTATTTTTTTTAAAACCCCGCCTCTTCTCTCTCTATAGCGGAAAAGCGAAAGTACCGCGGTTACTTATTAATTAGGTGACCCTGGCAGAATCATCGCCTCTCTAAATCAGTTTCCTCGTCAGCAAAATGCTGATCATCATAAGCCCTGCCGGGGTGACTATCATGATGAAATGCGGCACTGTACATGAGGGCTCTGTGAAAATACATGCTTAAAATATACCTGTTTTTACTAAGTTCTGTCAAAATCTTGAGGGAATTCATTGTTACATAATCAGTGCTAAAAAAAAATCTTGCATTTTGTGAGAGAATGGAATAGTTCAAAAGGCTATTACCAATTTCTGTGTGGAGAGATATTCTACACCCTACGCAGACCAAAAAGGATGGGGCAAAAGGCCAAGGAAAGGAAGCACGTGCTGTTCCAAGAGCTATTCCTTAGGACCTCAGTTGAGAGGCAAGTACTAGTCAAGTACCTTGAGCCTGACCTACACAGTATGGTTCTTGTGCACCAGTGTAAACCACAACTAACTAATGATGAGAACAACCAGATGACTTACGGAACCCTACTACAATCTGCTGGAATAGCTCTAGTTCAGTCTGTTTAGAATCAATAGGACTCTGGGAAAGTCAAGAAAGACCATTAGCATTTTATGAGATCTTTATTACTAAAGGAATCTTAGGACTCAAAGTTGGAAATGATCTTAGTTCAATTGAAAGATTAACACCGATATGAATTACAAAATGATACAAAAATCCATTACCAAAATTATTATTGAGGACGTTTGCAACTCAAGAACTGTCTTTCATTAAAAACAGGTACACAATGTAGTTAAATGAGGCACTGATAACAGACTATGGTGATGAACTACATCAGATCGAAGATGGTTTTCTCTACTAAGTTAGGCTGCTCTATTCTCTTCCCAAAGACCAAGGTTCTAATCCCAGGTAGTTACCTAAGAACTGCCTTAGGTTATACAGTATTCAGGTGGAAGGGCAGGTGAATTAGTACAGCCCCTCCCCACTGCTGGAATGTAGGTTTCCTGGAAGAGTATTCTAAATGAGGAGGAAGAGGAGTTACAGATAAGGGTTTTACTTCCAACGTTGCTACAAATTAGCTGTGACTCAATGAGTTCAGTTCACTTAAATTATTTAGAGCTCTGTGTTCATATCTATAAAATGAGAGGAATGTGCTTCTTCGATTTTTAGAGCTAAGTTCTGTCTGAGAACTTATGTTCAAAGCTGGAAATGAATGACAAAAGTCACAGTTAATAACTGGATGAATTAGAACTAGAATTCAGGCCTCCAGACTTCAAGGTCTGCTTTTTTCTACATATGTCTTCTCTCTGAAATCTCTTTTCTCAAATTTTAATTTTATCATGTAAGAACTGTTAACATGAGATCTACCCTCTTAACAATTTTTAAAGTGTATGTATTGTTAATTATATGCACAATGTGGTACAGCAGATCTGCAGAACTTAATCATCTTGTATAATTGAATCTTTAGGCTCCATTAATTGTCAACTTCTTTCCTCTTTTCCCCAGCCTGTGGCAACCACTCTTCTCCTCTCTGATTCTATGAGTTTGACTATTTTAGGTACCTCATTAAAGAGAATCAGGTAGAATTTGTCTTGCCGTGACTGGCTTATCTCACTCAGGATAATGTCCTCAAGGTTCATGCATGTTATCACACACTGCAGAATATACTTTTTTAAAAGATTGATTAATATTACATTGTATGTATATACCACCACCTTCTCTTTATTCACTCAGTCAAAAGTACAAGATGACCATCTCATACCTACTAGAATGGCTATTATCAAAAAGACGCATTTTGACAAGGATGTGTAGAAATTGGAATCCTTGTGAAACTGTGACAAGAAAATGGTGCAGCCGCTATGGAAAACAGTATAGGTGCTCCTCAAAAAAATTAAGAAGAATTGAAATCAAGATTTTAAGGAGATTATTAGTTCATGGTAGCACTTTTAGGAGTAGCCGAGATGTAGGAACCACCTAAAAATCTTTTTTTTTTTTTTAATAAACACTTATTAGGGGCCTATTATAGTCTGGACACTTGATCAAATTCATGGTCTCATTTATTTTTCACTAGATGGAACTCAGTGTATTTTCATTTTATAGATTGAGAAAACAATCTTAGTGAGGATTAAGTAGCTTAGTAAGTTTACACAATGTGTGGCAGTGGCCAAATTTTCACACAGATATGTTTCTGAAAATTATCTTCACTAGTCAGGCTGCCTCAATTATTTATACATTAGTGCACATTTAGGTCAATGAATCAATCACCTGTCTTAAATGCATTTGCAAAACAAGCTTTATCTCTATTTGAAAAATAAGACTATGCTTTATTAGAGGAAGTATGTGCAGCAACGTGGTGGAAAATGATTGTGCAAGGAGCTCTTTATTGAGCATTAATATTAAAAACAGTGTAAAGTGATGTAGATAAAATTTACTATGTTGATGTTTTTACCAGATCATTTCATGTACAGTCCCAGATGATTGCTACATACACATAAGATACAGGCTTTTTGTTTTTAAAGAGCAAGTTTTGCTTGTTGAAACATTAACTCTTTCTAACAATACCTTAGATTTTTAAAACTAAATTGTAAACTGGTTTTGACGGCCATGCCTCCAGCATTGGGGCTCTTTCCCTCACATCTTTATTCCCATTATCCCCATGATTACCTGTCCTTCTGTGATACCTGGTCTAGCAAAAAAAAAACCATGCACATATTCTGGATCTACTGAATAAACAACTGCACAATCTGAGAATTAAGTATATTAAAGGTGGGGGCAACCAAAAATTACCCTCAGGTCATGGATTACTCGGACCATGATTGATTGGAAGGTACTTTCAGAAATATAAGCTGGCAATCTCGCCTAAAATTGCACTGCAGTGATGCACATTTTTGTTGAAGAAGCCAAGGAAGGAAGACGTGTGGGGTAGCAATGTCTATTTTAACAGAATATTCATAGCCAAAAATGTTCTGGGTCACACATATGAATTAATTACAAAGAGCTAAATTTTTCTTTAATGCAGCAAAGTCAAATACACTGTGAAAGGCTTTGCCATCTTGGTTGCTAGACAAAAGAGCAAAGGAATCAGCTTTATCAAACAGCCACCTCCTGCATCTGAGGAAAAAAAAAAACAAAAGGAAGAAAGAAAAACAAAAACCTCCCCAGCTGAATCAATGAAGTGACCCCTGGAACACCAGTGAGGTGCCACCAGCCTTTCTATAATATTCACTGTTGTTAATACTCACTGGAAGCAAAACTCTCTGCCTTGCTCCTTGTAATAATTTGTGCTCCAACAGATCAATCATTCAAGACATGGAGGACCCTCTCAGTTCTGGTCTCAAAACCTGTGAGCTCCTGGAATTGCTCTGGGCCCTGGGCCACAAAGCCTGCATTCAAATTCCTCTTTGACTCTGATTGGTGATTTGGCTTCATTTTTTGGTGCATCTATAGTATGCCTCAGTAATCCTATGAAGAAAATCAAATTCACAACTCCCTCCAAAACACACCACTGCTCTTAGAAGTTTAGTGTGTGCACAAAAGTGCCTCAGAAAGAGAAACATTATAAATGCAAGCTATCATTATGCTTATATAACAGCACTGGGCTACCTCAATTACAATCCACACTTGTAAAATCTGTTAACATTCCCTTCTGGTAAAGCCCTTTTGCCCTTTAATAGTATAAGCTAATCATGGCAGTATAATTTCCGGAGCTCATATTTGTGAGAGGAGAATGGCTGGCTCTGGTGTGCTCAGTTCTGTGATGGCTTTCTCATGCCTTTATCTCCTGGAATCATGGGCAGGCTCTAAGCTAATTTTCGAAACTATGCGGAGGTACTTAGGAAAGCCGGGAGCAGAGATGGGAACTTGAGCGTTGCACTGACATCATCCTGTGCTCAGCACATATGGTAGGCACATCACTAAAACAACACTGAATGAGCACACTGGTCTATTCTCAACTCTTGCTGGCTTTAAGTTGCATTCTTAATTACAAGTAGGCTTGCTTTGTTATCATTTACAATCACGGAGTTCACTTTATTTAACTGGAAAAATATAATTTTTCTACAAGGTATTTTCATCACTTATTTGTTTAAGCACATGCAAAATAAAATTGGATCTTGCAGAGGTCTCAAAATCTGCTTCTCCTGTGCATTAAAAAAAATGAAAAACCTCATCATAATCTCTGCAACTGGGTCAGCTTGCACAAAGATGCTGGGGTAGCCACGAGTGCTTTTGGCACCCTGCAATCCTTGTAAGTGACACCTCATAATAGTGCAAATGAAGCATGGCGTGATGAGAAAATGAAGAAGAATGAACCTGGATAGTCAACCCTGCAGTTTCCAAAACACAGAGGGTAGATTCGATCTCATCCCCCCAAATACACCACACATGAATTTTCTTTTTACCCTTTCAAGCACATACCTGCTTTGCCTATTATGAGAAAAATGGCTTATGACTCCAAGAAATTCTAATACAAACAGGCTGGCTCATTTGTTCATCTATATATGTATACTGGTGAGAGTCTTAAATTGCAAACTAAACCTCATTTACACCTGCCTTGGTTTTCAGCTAGGAATTTATCATATTGTCATTCCCCTTTGTGCTTCCCTTCACCCTCAAAGATGATTTCCTTGTGGGCCCCTCGTCTAATTAGCTGAATATGGAGGGAGTTTACTGACCCGACACATTCGACATCACCTCTTTGCTTATGAGGCTTCCTTGAAGCCACCACCCTGCCGGCCCTGCTCTCAGCCCCTCTGCATCCCCAGCACATTCACATCTCTGCACCCCCCGCCCCAGGCGCTTACTTCATCCCTAATGTTCCTTGATGGTACTCTAGCCAGAGTTAATTCCCTCTTTTCAAGAGAGGTTAGGAATGAAGTAGGAAAAATTCACACAGGATTTTATCTGGCGGAGGTTGGTAAGTGTGCTACTCTGATTAAAGAAAAAAAAAAAAAAGAAGAAGAATCAGAAAGCATTCACCAAAAGTGTGTGTTAGGGGGGTGGGGAGTTTCAAAAAGAAACAATAGAACCTTTGAAGGAAGGAAAAAGTTCTCTGACTTAAAAGAATGATAGCAACTGCTGCTCACATACGATTTTCTCCACTTTCCTTCTATCCTTTTCTCTTTTTCTATGATAGATGCGCCTGGTTTTTCATTCACATACAGAGGCAATCACTCTATTCTGGAGGGAAAGAAATGTTTGTCAAGACCAGCAGACGGCGCTTGACTGGAGATGAGCAGCAGTGGGAAGGGGAAAGGAGGGCCCTCCCAGCGGTGGGGGGCCCGCTCTGCTTCTCCTCCCCCCCCCCCCCAGGCACCCTCCCCGCCAGCCGCGGCACTCCCGGGAGAGAGGCAGAGCCACAGCAAAGGAGAAGTGAATGTGCCTATGACATTATTAGCCAAGGGCTTCCCACCAGTACAATTAGGCACCCCACCCCCTCGCCTACCCCCATCTGGCTCCGCACACCCACCCCCGCTCTGTCTGCCCCTCCTGTGCCCTGGCTTGCCTCCCTCCTCTGGGACTCACAATTCTGCGCAGGGGCAGGGCAGTGGGTGAGAGTGGCACCCAGGTGATAGAGCAGCAGGCTCCGAGACTACTGCTGTGAGCAAGTGGTGAGAGCAGAGACTCCTTACTGGTTCCAAGAGATCTATCCTCTGTTACCCTTAGCTAAGAAGCCCCTGTTTGGGATATTACTTTCATCTCCACCCTATCCACTCTTAACTGGAGAGAATTCTGGATAGGGAACTGGAAGAAGGAAGGGAAGGAATTCCTAGGACCCATAGTGAGGTGTGTCTCCATGTCTCTCAAAGAGAAGTTGCTAAAGGGAATTGTTCTCTCTTCACTTGGGTGAGGTTATAGCTTCTCATCTCTAACCAGAATTGTCCCCAGGTGGAAAGCCTGTCGCTGAGGAAGGGGGCCATCCTGGTATAACCTGCAGCTGCTCAGGGGAGAGGAATTACTTAGGGAGCAGGACATAGGTCCAGAGCTGAACCAAGCCTGAAAAAGGGAGGGGTCCTGCAGGGAAAGGAAGCAGGTGGTGGGGGGCGGGGGATACAAGAAAAAGTGTCCACAACTTTTGTCCTACTTTTTAAAGTAGTGGACTTTACATGGTGGAGAAGATTAGGAGTGGGGAGAGATTCGTGAAAAGTTTGATATTTTATTTATTGTCAGTTCAGGGAATCTAAAATTGATCTTTATTTGAAGACGAGAGGAACATGGCCTTACACTGCTGGCCTCTCTGGAGAAGGAACCTGCCCACCAAGGCTTTTCTCCACATTCTGCACTTTACAAAAGAAAGCAGGATGAGGAAAATAGCTTCTCTTTGCTCTAAATTCTCCTTCTCCAAGCAGACCTCCTGACTTACACCAGCCAGCACTGGCCCATCTGCCTCCCTGGGAGGCACTAAACTTAAGAAGGACATCCCTTATCCCAGTAGCCTTTAGACCTGATTCTCAGGAAGATGGGTTTGGGTAGTCAAGCCTCTCTCTACTAGCTCAGGATAATCACCAAGAAAAATCAGTGTATATGTGTGTTGGGTAGGGAAAAGGGGCTGGTGTTCAGAGGTTTTTGTTGAGCCTGGTAGGGGCTGGCCAGCCTCAGTTTCCCTCCCATGTTCTCCGATGAAAGGAAGAGGTTGGGGGCAAAGGGGACTGGCCTCCTGTTGAGTGAGTCCTGAGACCCACTGCTTCACTGCCACTGCAGTCTGGGGACACTTTGGAGGAATGTGCCGTCTGGAATCTCTCCCTCTACCAGGCAAGGGAAAAGGGGCAGGAGGTGGGGCAGCACTCAGCACAGACAAAAGGTTCTGCAGAGCCCTCTTGTCACTGGTGCTTGGGTCCCTTTGCAAGCAAAGCGCAGCACCCCATCAGCTGCAGGGAGTGATCTTTTGGCTAGTAACCCCCTTCCCAAGGGGCCCAGGTGCCTGGCCAGGACCAGCCTCATGCCTCTCTCCAGCACCCCTGTAAGGAGCGCCCCTCCCATCCCACACCACAAACACACTATATGCCTTCCCCCATCTCTTTTCTATTGTCTTCAAAGAGATAAGTGGCTCCCACCAAGTATACCCGAATGCACCTCTGATTCTCTGTTCCCATTTCTCCGAGCCTTAGGGGCTAAAAGGTGAGCATGGGGCTGAAAGGGGGGAGCGAGGGAGTAACCCCAGAGAACTTGGCATCTCAGACCCACCGTGTCCGCCTCGCAAGGATGCCGGTGACCTGTAGATTGCAATAGGCACTGAATGATGCTTGCTGCTGCCATGGAAATGGTGGATGTGGTGCGCTCCCAAACTGGACGCCCCCCATGCCACTCCTAGAAGGCCGCTGAGGGTGAGCGGGACAATCCAGAGCAGGGCCAGGCGCCCCCCTGCGCCTCCACTGCCACTGCCGCCCCCGGGCGAGCCCAGCTCGGCACCGCACCGGAGCATCCTCTGGTACATGGCAGGTCGCCCGCTGAGGGGCAGCTGCCTCAGGAGGCAAAGTTTGGGGCACGGGAAGGGGAGAGGGCACCAGGGAGCAGGAGGCTCAGAGTAGGCTGCAGGGCGCTGCCTCACCGAGCCAGAGCACCCATCGTCTCCCTCCTTCGAACAGTCTTCTCGGGGTCCTGGAGTCCGCGGTGCCTTGCACCCCAAAGAATCCGAAACATAGCCGAGGCAAATGCAGCTGATGGGGGACTTGTCCGGAAAGGCAGCCCCCAGGAACAGCAAGTGCGGAGCAGGCGATTGCTTCCAGTTTTCCAGGGCTCCAGGTTCTCCAGTGATACTCCCAAAGAGTTTCGGGCGAGAGTGCGTGCCAGGGGTGGGGAGCGGGGAAATTATTTAAAGCTCCTCCCGGAGGGTCCTCACTTCTACATGACAGCCAGCCACCTCGAATCCACTAGGTAAATCCATTTAGCATTGTGTGTGGGGACTTGGGAGGCCACTTCGCCGGCCCAACCTCCTTTCAAGGGAGAAGCAGACCCCATGGAATCCAGGCGCCACTTCCCTCCATTCAGCCCCGGCTGGCTTGCCCGCTTGCGCCAGCCTCCCTCCGGCAGCGGCGGCAGCAGCAGCGTGGGGAGCAGGGGCGCGCATCGCCTGCCTGCTCCCAGGCAATCTCGGTCGCTGCCTCCCAGCACTAACACCCCGTGAGGGGCTCAGGGGCAAGAGTGCACCCTGATGAAGGAAGCGGGGATCAAAGGGGGGAGGAGAGCTACGAAAGATAAGCAGCAGACAAGTGGAGGGGAAAAAGAAAAAAGAAAAGAAAAGAAAAGAAAAGAAATACCACACACGCTGGCGAAGCGAGGGGCTCTATGCAAATCTGCAGTCTCCAAACAGCAAATCACTGAAGCTGGGTTGCAATGCAGAGGACGAGCCTATGTAACGAGGGAGGCTGGTCTAGCTTCCCACAAAAATCGTCCTGCTTTGCCTCGGTCACGCATTCTCCACGCATCGGAAGGACACGTGTATGGCGATGCGGGAAACACCTAAAAAGCAACTCTCCCTCCTCTGCCAGGTGATTCCTCTGTCTGAGTTACAATGGCAAACGGCGCCCTTCCTCTACCCCTATGGTTTAGATGTAACCAGTGTCCTGAGAGCTCTTAAAAGGGAAAGAATTCGGCTCTTTTTATTGGACCAAACTTGTTCTGCCAGGTGTTCAAACCCAATCTGCTAAATACAGCTTGACACCATCTACTCGAGTATCAGTTTTGGTGTTCCATTAATTACAGGTATTACTCATAACAAAGAGTCCTTGTTCTCACTACAACATCCTATCTCATAAGGCAGTGAAAGTGCAGGGAAGCAAAACACACAGGAGAAAAAAAAAAGGATGAGTGAATGTGGCAGCTGAGGAACAGACAGAAAAAGGGAGCATGAAAGAGAGAAAGGAGGCAGGTGGGAAAGAGGACAGCTGAGAAGAGAAACAGTGTGCATGAGGTTGCTTGTATTTCAGGCAAATATTTCAGGGATATTTAAGAACCCACAAGATCTCCACAGAAGCCCCCTGTGGTGATCTTTTATAATGGTAGAGTTCTAACTCTCTGTCATCCTGTCTCATAAGGAAAACAGCATCAAGAAACAAAAATCCCTAAATCCACTGCTCCCAAGAAAGAGAGGACATTTATATTCCAATGGTAAAATGCAGTGTCTTTAACTGGAATCTATGTGTCCTGGACGAAACACCAGCAAAGCCAACACACATCTAAAAATCTAAAAAGCTAGCAAGCAAAGCAAGTGAACTTGGCAAGGAAGACTGCAGTCACTGGGGGCTGGCAGTTAAGATTTGGGATTACAGTTGAAACATTCCTCCAGTTTCAAAAAGATGATAGAAACTATGACATGTCTAGTGACTGAACATTTTTTGTCTTTATTTCTATTTAAAGAGAAAGGGAAACAACTCTGAAATAGGCACTGCTTCCTGCAGGCTTTTCATCATCTATATAATCTTTTATATCAACAAATATAAAGTCACATATTGGAAAAAAAGTAATTCTAGGAGAATTTGACTCAAATCAGCTGTTCACCCATGTGTCCACTTAGAATTCTGTATTTCTTCATAGTCCATGCAGAGAGGCAACCCAGCGGCTCTGGTGGTTAGTCACTTTGTAGCAGTGCCCAGAGGCCACCAAATCAAATCTGTAGCAATTCATCCTTTTACATTCCTGACAAAAGTTTATTTCATTCTACTAAGAAGATAATTCTTCAGTTCACAAATTGAAATGGCTCAGCTACACCAGAGAAGGTGCTTTGATTTACTGTACTTTAAATACACCGTATCTCCCAGCCTCCCAGCTGCTCAAAAACCAACAGCATCCAAATCCAGCACCTTCCACTGTTTCCTGTTGCTGTCCTTATCCACAGGCCGTTTACTCTTCATTTTACTTTTATTTTTTAGCATGTGTGTTTTCATTCACTAGTCAAGGGTTGTGATTATTCATTTTTGAAATATCAAGTAAAGCTCCCAAAGAAGAGGCTAATCACCCTTGCAGTATGGTTTTAGGACTCTAGGCTCACATTCTGAATTTGACATTTCATAGTGTTAGTATGGAAAGAGCGGTGGGTTAGGAGGTAGGGAACCTGTGCTGTATTCTCGGCACTGCCATTTACTGGTGATGTCAGATGAGTTACTTAGCCTCTCCCTGAGGCTCCATGGCTTCCTTTATAAAATAGTCATGTTCCTATCTTTCCTAAGAATCCTACAGGGCAGGAAGGATATAATGCAATATTTAATGTGAGAGTGCTTTAAAATATATCAAATGCTCCCCACAATTAAGGCACTATGCCTTTCCTCCCATATAGGTCTCACATATTGAACTGATTAGACTGCCCAATTCATTCAGTCCTTCCATCTATAGGAAATGTAGAGCACTGTATCGTTCTCCAAAATCCTCATATATGGTGTTAATCTGTCCTCCCCTCCCCAGCTAGATGAATTTCTGTACGGGAGCAGAGTCTAATTTTCATTTCCACTCCCTCTAGTGCCCAGCATATTGTGAAATGGAAGTTCATCTCTTAGAACATACAGTTAATTCTCATTATTCCCAGTAGTTACAGTCTATAAAGTCACCGTGAATTAGCAAATACTGAACCAATGCTCCTAGGGGGTTAGGTTTATACAAGCCTCTGGTCACAACATTTTTATCAACTGATCAATATATAATCTTGTTTTAGGTGTTTCTTTGTTTAAAGACATGTTTAATATATATATATATATATATACTCTTGATTCATTAACATTGAACTCACAGCTGACACCAATGTTCCTCAATCTGAATGAAGCTTACCTAACACCTATTTTCTCTGTAAGGCATATCACAGCCGCCTTTTCCTTCGGAATGTTAGCACTTCATCATTATATTTAGTGGCCATTTTAAGCAGAAAAATCATCAAAAAAGGCCACTAAATATACCACAAAAAGGCCACTTGTTTATAGTACAAATGCTCAAATGACGAGGCAGAGTGTTGCCTTGTTGGATTTCAGCTGGGAGCCTGGGTGTCAGGGACCCAAATGTTTTTTGCCACTCTGTGCACATCTGTTAACGACCAGCATAGTGCCATGGGTGTTGATGTGGGTGGTTACAAATTTTAGTGAGGAGGTGAATTCATATCTGTGGATAACAAGAATTGACTGTATTTGTTATTCTCTTGATTAACAGGGAAAAATAGGGATGGGGTTTGTAGAGCTGTTTGTATAAGTTAAAACCATAGAAACAGAATAAGGATAGAAGATTCTGATGAACCTTCCCAAGAGACTTCAATGAAGAAGAGGCTTCCCTGTCTTTCCTATGTCGTCTGGGACCTTGGGATATAAAGGCAGGGTTAGGGAAAGGATAGGCCAGAAATCTCACTTTTACTAGAGTCTCAAGAGCTAAAGAAGAAATATTTATGTCTTCCTTGAAAGAAGAAATTGTAGCTGTAGTGCTTCAGGCGGATGTCTGGGGCACCTTTGCAATACCTAGGAGGTTCTAGGGTGGATGCTATGATACTGATACTGCGATATTTATTATAAATGGGTGCGATCTGGTGGAACAAGGAGTGATTCTCTGTACAGAGAGTGGAGAAAAGTCTTGTGAATAAGCAGATGCCTAACCTGGATGATGCACATAAAGCTTGTGCTTACTCTGTATATCTCTTCAGCTGGTCAGTCCTTGTGGCTGGAAATGCATTACTTAAAGAAACTGAGGCAGCATTTGATAAATTGTGCTTAGGTGAGTGAGGAATTGGTTGTAGGAGACATGGTGCCCAACTCCCTATAATATACTCTTAAATATTTCAGCACAGGCAGTGGGATATAAATGTGTGCTAGTGTTATTCTGTGTCCCAAGAGAGTCAGTTGCCTTCATCAGAAATTTATGCTCCAGTGTCTCAGCCAGAATTATAGAAGCCAGAGGTGACTTCTAGAAGCCTTGAGCTCTCATCATCTCTGATCATGATGTGGCTTTGCTAATTAATTTAATGTATATTAGAAGTAGGTTATCATTGGTGAAATAAATGGCTTGTCAATTGGTATAATAGAAGTTAGAAATGGGTTATCTTTGGTGAAACCATTAATATTCAAAATATACGGATAGGCCAAAATACCCTATAGACATGCTTTGCTCCTACTTAAATCGGGTATGTGAATATAAGAGGCATTTCACCCTTTACTGTTAGGAATGGAACCATAATAATAGTCATAATACAGACTAACACATTTGTAACTGGCACGGCTCTGACAGATTTAAATGTATTAGCTCATTTAATCATCACAAGACCATGTGCAATGGGTGCTATTAGTGACCCCTAACAGATCCTAGTCACCTACTTGTGACAGATGATGAGCCGGATGCCACCACTGAAATACTGCCATCTTTGCTTCATGAAAACCTTTTCTGAAAATCATTTTTCAAACACCCCAAAGAACCAAGAGCTGGAACTTCATCAAGCTTCCAGAGCAGGCTATCAGATTTTGTGCCTACTTAATTAAATGTCTGATTTCATAGCAGAAGTTGGTCTGTACCTTACATTCACTATGACCTGTACTTGTAGGAATTCTTGAAATAGTGGTTAACCTTTATCTGCCTCTAACAACTGTGGCTGCTGAGATCTACCAGAAGACCCAGATAGCTGTGCATCATAAACTGCCCAGGTCCATTCACAGTTGATTTATGATGAATAAGAAGGCAGGTAGCCTGAGTCAGACAACAGTGTTAAAAAATGGGAGATGGATCTGAAGGCAGAGGGATCAAACAAAGAAATGGAATGAAAGAGGAGAAGGAATGGAAGGGGGGGATGTGGAGAGAAATGGAAAAGGACAGGCCATTTCAAATTAGTTTTTCATATTCCAAAAATCATCCCTTCTGTCTCAAGAAACAGGATGGTTGTCAGGCAGACACTTACAACCTTTTCATGTTTTTCTTAAACATAATTGGACATTCTTACAGCTCAGTATTAAGCTTTTTTAAATAAAAAGTAGACACTAAAAGCAGCAGAGAGGAAGTATATTAAAACCCATGAGCGGCACCAATTTTTTAAAAATTAAAAATGAGGAGAGCGTCAGTCGTGCATTTCTCAATTCTACTAGTGTCAGCACAAAGAGAAAGGCAAGCAGACCCCACATATCCATCCACCTGCATTCTGAGCTGGGACTGAAAGAAAGGAAAGAGCAAGAGACTCAGAAGAGGGTGTCATCCATGAAGGTGTAAAGATAAACCTCTCCAGGTTCCTGGCAGGTCCCTGAGGGTAGCCTGAGAAAAGATAAGACTAGAAGAGCCAGAGTATTGAGTAAAACACACAGAAAGATAAAGGGAAAAAAAGCCAATGCTAAAAGCATCCCTGGAGATACCATAGTGCAATCTCTTTATTATTCAGATGATAAACTTAAGGCCCACAGAAGTAATAATGTTGCCAAAAAGTCAGATTTATTTATGAGGTGTTTACTTATCTGGAGTGCACTTTCATCTCCTGCCACCCATGATCCAGTCAGAGGTCTAGTTTGGTGAATTCAGTCAGTTTAGCTATTACCTGGAACTGATATAACAATGAGAGGGAGTAGCGAGAGCCCAACATGAGCCAATGCGATACCCAACTTGCTCAAGTGAAATTAAAGGCTGGGTGCACAGTTGGACTTGTGAAACATGAACAGATTTATTGGGTTAAGGTTAGCTGTGTTTAGGACTGCAGTATTTCATGGTCTCTATTTTTTTCTCATGTCTTTTTTATAGAAAATGTTAATTTATGATGCCCTACCTGTCTAAGCACCAAGGAAGTGTCCTAGAGATGTCTCCATAACTACATCTTTAAGTGTTGTGGTCACTGTTTGGTCACCAACCAACCATAAGCCATCTTTCATTCACTGTCATCTTATATTGCTTGTTTACTTATTTAAACCAAAACTGTGTTGCTGACAAACTCTTGTGTAAGTTCTGCTCTTTTGATTTGAATGTGCTCACAATGTAGCGGGAGAAAATGGGACCAGTGCCAGACAGTGGGTTTGAATCCGAGTTGACTGTCATTATTCATGTGACATTGGGTTAAGTAGCCCCTTGCCCAATTTCTTCATCTGTAATATGATTATAACACTACATATAATGAAATTGACACAGTTTCTAAAATATATTAAGCACTAAAAATAAGTGATTGTCATTTATTCATATGCACGCATGTTAGGTGGGTGCTAAAGGCGTAATGATACTGAGCTGTACTGTGATTTTTAATTTAGCCATATTCTAAACACTCCTCACTCAGTCTGTAGTCAAGTTTGGCCATCTCCCCAATAATTATTTAGTTTCATTTCAGTTTCTCTAAATCTGTGGTGCTCAAACTTTAGTGTGCCTGAGAATCACTAGAAGGGTTTGTTAAATCAGAGATTGCTTTGCTTTTGATTCCCTAGATCTGTACAAAGGCCTGATAATTTGCATTTCTAACAAGTTCCTAGGTGATGCTCATACTGCTTGCCCAGGGAAACCAGAGTTTTAGAACCACTGCTGTTCCTGAATGTCAAAGTCTTTGACGCAGGTTTTATTACCAATACAGGGAGAGCTTTCTAATTAAGCTCCTCACCAGTGCTCACACCTCCTTAGCAGTATGCTTAGCATAGACAATGGTGCTGTTCCCAGATCTCTTCTTTAAAAATGTTTTAAATGCTTCAACATGTGTACCATATCAGCTTACATGTCCTTATCTCACACCATGCAACTATAAATTCCCTTTACTCAGAAAAAAGCTATTTTCTTTTCCTTCCCACGTTTTGTATTTGAGCCCTTCTTTGGTTAGCCTAGCCAGTGGCTTAGGGGCATTATGCTAGTATTCTAGTCTGACTCTACGAACCTGGTAGCCATGTGGTCTTGGCTAGATTATTTAAACTCAGTTTTCCCATCTGTAAGAAGAGTTGATGTGGGGTTCTTGAGGATTAAATTAATTGATACATATAAAACATTTAGAATAGTGTTTGGTACATAGTGTATGTATGTACACATACACACATATATACACACATACATGCATGTATGTATAAATATATATATTATATATGTTGTGTGTATATATATAGTCTGACCAGAAAAAGTCCAACCACTGTTACTATAACAAGAACAGTTTGCACAATATGAATGTAACCAGGTAGCCAAGGAGAGTGGACTGGAATGCATCTGCATGAATAATGATGACTTCACTGTACTAGTCAGTGGGGGCTGTAGACATTCTTGAGTGAGCATGTGTACTGTGTGGCTGTTACATTCAAAATGACTGAATAAGTACAGCAACAAATATGCATGAAATTTTGCATTAAGCTTGAATGTTCCTCTATGGAAACTATTCAGATGATCAGAAGGCTACAGCTATGGACAACTGGTGATTGTAAGCTCCATTATCACAACACACCCACTCATGCATCACATCTCATGCAGAGTTTTTTTGAGAAACATTAAATCACCCAGGTGACTCAGTGTGACTACAGCCTAGATTTGGCACCCTGTGACTTCTGGCTTTTTCCAAAACTAAAATCACCTTTGAAAAGGAAGAGATTTTAGACCATTAATGATTCAGGAAAATACAGTGGGGCAGCTGATGGCAACTGGAAGAACTGTGTGAAGTCCCAAGGTGCCTACTTTGAAGGGGACTGAAGCATCACTGTTCTATGCACAATGTTTCTTGTAGCTTATCTTCTTCAGTTAATGTTTCTATTTTTCACATTACGAGGCTGGATACCTTCTGGGCAGACTACACACACACACACACACACACACTTATTTACTTACTTTTTAGAATGAATTATTTCTTTCCTTGTGGTTTTTTTAGGTACAGAGAAAATAAATCAGAATCAATGAAAATGCTTATTTCCATATAAAACCTAATACTGGCCATCCAAATAGTCATCATAAACAAAAAAACAATGCAAAATTTAAAAAAAAAAAAAAAAAAAAACTCTTTCAGGTCTTGCTATATCAGGCCATCGGTCTGATCAGCATCAGCTACAGGAAGGTTCAGTGTCATAAACTGACAACCTAAGAGGTATGCACCTGTATACAACCTGTGTGCACCAGCATATTCTATTATACATGCCCATCACTACAGAAAAAAAAGAAACATCAAGAATGGAAGAATAACCACAAGCCAAGTTCAGGGTGATAAAAAAACAGGACATAATTTTCACATTCCCTAGTAAATACAGCTATTTAAATTAGGAATCAGAAACCATGCATATGAGTTCTATTTCTTGAATGCCTAAACACTGAGAACATAAATCAATTTCAACTTTCTTTAATATATGTTCTAGAACACATAGTGCCATTTGAATGTGTTGAAAGGGATTTCATCACATAACCTGAATCAAATCTCTAAATAGGTTTGTCTAGGGTCTATAATCTAATCCCCATCCAATTCAGGACAAATACATTACATTACCCATTTTTGTCAGAATTATAGTTTGATGCTAGCACTAGAGTTAAGTTACTGTGACTATCTCACTAACAAAGATCTGATTTTCATGTAAAGTACAAGTTCTTTAGCACAGCATATTAATCCCTTCAAAACTGGCTTCTGTGCTGCCCTTCTTGTGTTGCCTTCCTTCATCTCAACTTCTTCCACTTTCCCCCAAAACTTCCTAGCCTCCAGCCACATGAACTTCTCTCTTTCTTAGATATTATACACCCCTTTACTTCTTTGCCATCGTTCCTATTATTCCCTCTATAAAAACTATCTTTTCTCCTCCCCTCCTCTTAATTTCCCACTCATTTTTCTACCCAATTTTACCACATATCTCTGTGTTGGAAAATGTTCTGAGTTGTCAATTAATTGCTGCTTTCTTGAGACTATTAACAAATATCTTTTAAAAATATCCAAGATATATAATAACACATTCACATTACTATTGTGTTGAATTAATAAAATATCAAAGGGACTAGTTAAGTATATGTCCATGTTTAGGGATTTCAAATAACCAACTAAAACCAACAAACAAAGGAAACAAATCTTCTTCAACTTATTCTTGAAGGTATTTGCTTAGTTCTTTCAGTGCCTAAAACATATAATAAATTTCAGCTGAACATTAATTTGAATGCTAAAAAACTGGTTATGAAGCATAATGGAATTCATTGTCATATTTTTCTACTCAGGTTATAAACAGATGTCTTTCTTTCTTGTACTGTGTAAAAGAAAAAAATATCAAAGATGCTTACTGCCCAGTTGAACTGCAGAGCAAACATTTAGAGCAAACTTATAAATCCTTGAAAATAGGGTTTTATAATGGAAATACTGGCACCTTTTAAGTATAACCATTCAAATAATATCCCTATAGCAAAACTTACAATCTAATGTATTTGTCCTGGGATGGATACAGGCAGATTAAGCTCTAGGTGTCAGAAGGACTTTCAGTGGCTCAATTCAAATTGTATGATCATTTTACATAGTTCAAATCTCTTAGAATATATCAAAATGAATACTTATGTTTAAGAACATTTATTCTTAAAAACAGATTATATTTTTTGATACTTGTATAAGAAATATTTCACCTCTGAGGCATTTTGAAAAATCATTAATCAGTGGGTTTTTTTTTTTTGTTTTTACCTTCCTTTTCTTTCAAGAAAGAATTACTTTCCCCAGATTTTCTCTGTTCTATTGCTGAGATGATTCCCCCAGAGAACTGTGTGCTTATCTTGACAGGTCTTAGTAGATCTGTAGACCTCTGTGGAATTGTTCATGGTTGTATTGAGGTATAGTAGAAAACATTATATCTGCAAACTAATAAACTTACCTGATTGTATTCTAAATAAAATAAACCACACAGCTAGTAGAATTACTCTACTAATATCTTCCCAATGAAGCTATCATTAGGCATATGGTGTGGTCCTCAATATTTAACACATGATAGGTATTGAAACAAAGCATCTCTGATGATTTTGTAAATGCATACTTGATGATTGACTCATTTATTATTTTCCAATGAACAGGTTTACCCTTAGATTGCTCTAGGTACATAATCAAAGAGATACAAGAAACATTTCTAGGCTTAACATTTTATATACAAATGGAGAGAAGAAATAAATGTCTCACTGACCATTACGTTTAAATAATGTAAACTAGATTTGCTTTTCTAATTTTTAAGGACAAAGAAAGCTTTTAATTTTATGTGCAAAGTAAAATCTTAGTCATTAATAAAATTCAGGAGCCAAATATTTAGAATGGAACTGTTTTGATCCAGTGCACTGTGGTTTGCTTTAAAATAATGCTACTTCATAGCACAGCAAATACCAGCTTAAATTGTGGTGAAAAATGGAAACTTTAATGATTAATAGAAGATTAACAGTAAACATAATTAGTATCCTTTCATATTGAGAATATTTTCATCTGTCATTTGTCAAACAAAAAAATTAAAACTTCTCACAGAAAAACCTGTCTACCTCAAAAAAATCACCGATTTTGGAGAATGTGCTGCCCCAATACCATCTTACACTTACAGAAGCATATTAAAGAATGACAAATAAGTCACATTCTCGTTGCTACACTATGCCATATTTTTGATTTCTCATCTCAGGTCCCCATGTAAATTATTGGAGTTGTCCAATTGAGACTTGAAGATCATGTCGGCCATGTATTTTATTATTATTTTTTAAATTTGCTCACTTCAACTATTATTTATTGCCAAATTTTACAGAGGCAAGAAAACAGTTATTGTAGAAGAAGAGCAAAGGTGGGCCTTTCCTCCTTCATCACTAGCAGCCAAAAACAGTATGAAAGCAGTGGATCATGAAGAAAAGCAATTTCCTACTTGAGGGATTAGACAGTACCCTCTTTTGTACTGTTAAATCAAGTTTTCGTTATTTCTTTAAGTAATACTGATTTTCTTCAATTTACATAAAGAGTCTCTAGAGAAACTGCATGAGACCCCCAAACACATACCCTCTCAGACAAGCAATGGAAAAGATTAAAATTAAAAAGAAAAAAAAGCACCTCTCCTTAGTGCTGTGCTACCCTGAGCAAGCCTTTACACAGCCTAAGGGGCGGGGGTTGGGGAGGGGGGAACAAAACAAAACAGAATGGCCACATAAGCAAAGATAATTAGCTTAATGAGTAAAAATCTGAACTGCTTATGGGAGCCTTTTTTCCTTTTTACTTTAGGAAAAATATAAGTGATTTTTATTTTGAAGCAACTTATATTTTCTAGCATTAGAAAATTGAAAACTATATAAATTTCAGCAAATATTTGCCTTGTTTTTTAGGTTCACAACAATATTAACTAATGCCATCAGTCAGTATTACATTCAGATTTGAGAAAATTTGTAGCATAAAACTGTTCTGGAATATCTGCATGAAAATCCTAATCAATTGGAAGTGTATTTATATTCAAGGAAAAGAAATTCATATTCTTAAACAATACAGGTAAATAATTTTTGCATATATAAAATGTGGGTGGGGAAAATCATGAGCCTCTTTTCACAGCCCACTTTTTTAGGTTTTTTATTATGTGACTCATGTTTAAGGAAGTTGTATATTTCCTATGTCATATAATTAAGAACAAAAAGTCCCCATTGCTAAATAATAAGGTTGTGACTGGATCTAATAATTCATTCCAACTTATTCCTCAGTTGTCTGGTTTTATCTGTCTAGAGTCCTGCCTTCACACTGTTAACTGATAACTACGCTACAGTGGTTGATTAGTGGATAAAACCCCATCTTTCATTTTAATTGTACTTTTTTTGGTTTGTCAAAATAGTGATAGTATTAAGGTATTTTTAACTCAATAGCCTATAAAGACATTGAGAGCAAGGAAACTGGTATATTAACATGGCAGATATTTCCTGTTGCATATGTAACTGGTGCAATAGTCTCCAAACATGGTGGAATAATCTACTGCACAAACTAGGAAATTATTTGTGAAAATTAAAGAGAATGAGAGAGTACACACAGAAACAAAATTAGAAGAATACAGATCCTCAACCCAGTAGAATAAAATTTGACCATTAAAACCAAATAATCTTAGAAGTTTGAAGTTGTTCAGTATGGCTGAAATAAGCCAGCTTTGAAGCAATGGTTGATATTATTGTCACCCAATGTAAATTCCTCAATCCAATAATAAAATCATAGAAAAAGTTTAGTTGATCAAGTGTAGTTTGAATTCAATGGGTTTCCAAGACTGGGGATTAAAAAATCAAGAGTTGGATTGCTGACAGGTCAAAGAATGGAAACTATGCTGTGATTTCCCATATAAAATAGTATAAAAATATAATTTGTAAGAAGACTCAGAGCTGGTACTAAAGAATTCAATAGTTTCCAGTGACTTACTATGGAGTATTTATATAGGAATAACAAGATGCATTTTAAAAATCAGTGACTAAGACTTCTGGTCAAGGTGGTGGCATAGGTGAAAATAGCTTGTCTCCTTGCACAACCACATCAAAATTACAGCTAGAATATAGAAGAACCATTACTCGGAGGTGTTAGAAATTGAGTTGAATGGAAGTCTGACAATAACAGAATTAAAGAAACTACATCCATCCAGACTGGTAGGAGTGAGTCATGGAGAGGTAGAATGGGCTAGTCCTACATCCATGTGTGTTGGATAAATTAGGGGTGGATATCTTGGGAATTAAGAGCCCAACCCCACACAAGGCTCCCCAGGCTAGGGTTCCAGAGCCTGCATACCCAGTGGACAGCTACAGACCACACTGAAGCACCCTCACCCTTTCCCTGCACAGTTGATCCTCTGTGGAGGGTGGAGGTTGGTGCTAAGTGGTCACAGAAAATCCTTGCAACTGATTGTCCTGGGTAAATCCCTCCCATTGATCTGCCAACAACAACCAAGGCTGAACTACAAGAGGAGGGTGTACTCAGCCCACACAAATGACACACCATGAGTACCCAACTGGGGTGATAGGAAAGGCTGTGCCACTGGACCCTACAGGACACCTACAGCATTAGGCCATGCTGCCAAGACAGGGAGTCATAGCAGCTCTACCTTATACATAGAAACAAACATAAGGAGGCTGCCAAATTGAGGAAACAAAGGAATATGGCACAAACAAACAGATAACAAACAGATCAAAACTCCAGAAAAAGAACTAAATGAAATGGAGATAAACAATCTATCAGATGCATGGTTCAAAACACTGATTATAAGGATTCTCAAGGAACTTAGTGAGGACCTCAATGGCATAAAAAAGATACAGTCAGAAATGAAGGATACACCAATTGAAATAAAGAACAATTTATGGGAAACAACAGTACAGTGGATGATGCTGAGAATTAATTAATGATTTGGAAGATAAGGTAGCAAAAAAAAAACCTATCAGAACAACAAGAAGAAAAAAGAATCCAAAAGCGTGAGGACAGGGTAAGCTGGTTCTGGAATAAGCACTTTAAGCACTCCAACATTCTCATAATAGGAGTGCCAAAAGGAGAAGAGAAAGAGCAAGAAACTGGAATCTATTTGAAGAAATAACGAAAGAAAACTTTCCAATTTGGTGAAGGAAATAGATATGCAAGTCCAGGAAGCACAGAGAGTCCCAAACAAGATGGATGCAAAGAGGCCCATGCCAAGACACATCATAATTTAAATACCAAAGGTTAAAAATAAAGAGAGAATCTTAAAAGCAGCAAGAGAAAAGAAGTTAATTACCTACAGGGGGTTCCCATAAGAACGTCAGCTGATTTCTCAAAAAAACATTTTCAGGCTAGCAGGGATTGGCAAGAAATATTCCAAGCCATGAAAAGTGGGAACATACAGCCAAGATTGCTTTACCCAGCAAAGATATCATTTATAATTGAAAAGTAGATAAAGAGCTTCCCAGACAAGAAAAAAACTAAAGGAGTTCATCCTCACCAAACCATATTATATCAAATGTTAAAGGCACTTATTTAAAAAAAAAAAAAAAGATCAAAACTATGAGCAATAAAATGGCAAAAATATATATCTATCAACAATTGAATCTCAAAAACAAACTAAGCAAACAAAAAGAACAGAGATAGAAGCATGGGTACAGAGTGTGCTTTGATGGTTGCCAGATGGGAGGCAAGTGTGAGGGAATGGGTGAAGAGGTGAGGGGATTAAGATGTACAAACAAGTAATTACAAAATAGCCATGGTGTGTCAAGTAGTGTATAGGAAATGGAGTAGCCAGGGAACTTATATGCATGACCCACGGACATGAAAAATGGTGTGGGGATTGCCTGAGGGATAGGGGGTAGTGCCGGGTGGAGGGGAGCAAAGCAGGAAAAATTGGGGCAACTGTAATAGCATAATTAGTAAAACAATTTTAAAAAATCCTTGACTGCTCAGTTGAATTTTTTTTGGGGGGTCACCTCAGTCTTTGGTTAATAGATCAAGCTATCAATCTAGAAAGGCAATTGTGACAGATACTTCTAGTTTTGTATTCAATAACTATTCTGCCTTTTCCCCAATAAATCTAAACTATTATTATTATAACTATTATTAATTATTATTATTGAGGAGTGTTGAATGAAGTGCTTAGGGTGGCTTTTTCAAACTTCTTTAAAGTCAGAGTGCCCTTGTGACCCAGTTAATCTTAAAGAAATGTAAATGGAAGTCACTGGAAAAGGTTTCTTTTTTAAAAAGGCAGATTTGGACAGCATGCTCCTTCTGCCTTTTTGCTGCAAACCTTATTCTTTCTGCCCAAAATGCAGTCCATGCCAATGGGAGATATATATTGTGAGACCACGCATTCCAACACACCCTATGGATGGTGAAGCAAGAAGACAGAAGGACCCTAAATACCTAATGTTCTCTTGTGTGGTCACACTAGCCCTGTATCATCTACCTCAAGACTTCTTGTTAAATTTAATAGTCACCAGAGGGGAGAGGGGAGGGAATTTCAGGGCAAAAGGGGAAAGTTTTGGAGCAACAAGTATAAAGGTCACATGGACAAAAACTAGCGGGGGTGGAAATGGGAGGGGGTGGGGAGCGCTGGGGCGGTGGGCTGGAATGGGAGCAAAAGACAGAAAACTGTACAAGAACAACAATTTAAATAAAAAAATAACAAAAAAATGGAAAAAGAAAAAAAATTAAAATAAAACTATCTTCTGCTTAACCCAATGCCAGTCATGTTATCAGTCTTTGGAAGCTAAGTACATACCTAATATATAACTAATTTTTGAAGGATGATTACTCAAGTGAGTAAATCAGCCACTCTGGGCTCAGGGGACACATTTCTCCTTAAAGAAAGTAGATAATAATGCCCCAGAGCTGAGATTTTCAAGAGTCAGGATATTCTCTGGGTTCCTAGAACCACATGCATTTAACAAAGTTAATTGCTTTAATACAGGGGTCCCATTAAAGATAATAATTGGAAACTAAGACTACCCAAGGCCCTGAAACTGAGTAAGCTCCATACTTCATTTCAAAGCGGCAGCGTGCACAGCTCAGACGTGCTTATTGACCAGGTGCTTACCACCTATTTGGCAAGGGCTGTTTGTGAAGTTTTTAAGGAACAAATATTGATCTAAATAATTCCCTTGCATTTAATATTCTGTCATTCTGCAAGGCCACTATTAACTTTGATGTACACATGCAATTACCTGTCTAAAGAGTTTCAATTGCCCTAACTCTTGGGTACCACACCATGATTAAATGCATATTAGCAACAAGTTGTTGACTTGGGCAGCCAGAAAACCACTGTGGCATAAGATCAATAGTACTATTGCCTACCGAAGGATGTCTTTGTCATTGCTTTCTGCAGTCCTTCCTCAATGGCCCAGGTAAAAATTTAAAGTTGAACTTGTTTTTTTCTTTCCACATGCATGTTGTTCATGCAAATGAAAATAAAAATTATCTAGGAAAACCCCAGAGGCCCCAGAGGAGTAGAAATTTTTAAAATTATTTTATAGCTCATAAAAAACATTTTCAACTGCCAGGGCATCCTCTTCATCAGACTCTGTATGCTTTAGAGCAGGAAAAATTAACATGCACCAACATAAAATGCTACATGTAGGTTTGAGAAGATCAATAACATAAGCACATGGTGTGAGACCTGCTTCTATTGCCCTCAGTGCAAAACAGAACCAGGAGATTTTCACTGAATAAAAAAAAATGTAATAATAGACAACAGTTTGATGCAACTGTTAAAATATGCACATATATTTATATGAATCAAATTCTATTATGCACTTCATTTTTCTGAATTTTATGTAAGACACATATCAGGTATGGTTTAGCATACAGGGTGCTCTGATTTAAAAGATACATTGACAAACATGAGACTGACCTTCTACTCAGAAGGGCCACACTCAGTCAGAAGTGGCAGACACTAAGGAGATATTATAGACATCCTCAAATACATGAAGGGTTTTCATAAAGAAGAAAAAGAGGCTTATCCTTTAATGGTTTTGTAACTGGAGGAAAGACCAATAGTTGGAAACAGATTAATAGGAAAGTAGATATTAGCACTGAACATCAGTGAAGGTTCCACAAAAAAACCTGTGAGAAAGTGAGGATTTAGGACTAATCTGTATTTCTACAAGGTAATTTCTGGTTATTCCCCTGTCCCGAGATGTTGCATGTGAATATTTCTACAGTGTGTGAAAAATAGTAAGGAGTTTTAAGCCAAATTGTCAGCCAAGGAGGCTGAATGTATGTTCTTATGTAAGAGTTGTAGGGAAGGAACATAAAGACCACCTCTGGTGTATCTGGGAGTACTCTGGCTGGGCAAGCAACTCACCCCAAGTAACCTTCTTGTGGAGCTAAGTAACTATCCATAGAAAAGCAGACTTATGTTTATCATCTTACATAGTTTCAATCACAAAACTTTAACTCTGGGGAAAGTAATTCCATGTTCTTCAGGAAGGAGTGGGGGCGGGGAGTACCATAACATATGTAAAATAATTAAAATAATTCTAACATTGAAAATCTAAGAATACATGGCCACCAGTTTGGAAGCCTAAAAACAAATAATCTAAAACAGGGGAAGAGAAAAGACTTCATTGATTATTATAGAAATGCAAGATCATAATGATGTGAGGAAAAGGGAGGTGGTAGATCGCAGCACCTGCAGACAAGAGGGTGCAGGGCACATGCAAAACAGACATTTATTGTACATTATGTGCATTCTATATATTCTCCATTAGGCTCTTCTGCAACTTGACTATAACATCCAAATTATTGATTTCTAATTTTATTTTGTTCACTCTATTTGATCATGAGCAAAAAGAGTTTTATCAGTACTCAAATTAGAGTTGCATTCCTATCATTGTATGAAAAATTACCTGAATAAATCTCACAGGCAGTTAAACAAATCTTACAATTCCTAGTAAATGGGCTCAAATAAATTAAAATAGCATGATGTTACGTGTCTTCTCTATTCGAGTAAAACTGATGCGCAGCAACCTTATATACTTTTAATCTGAAAAAAGTAGCCAGGTTTCATTTTTTTATGATGTCTGATGATAATTCCCCTCTACAACATTATCAATGGTCTCAAACACCCACCTGTCTGAAGCTAATCAGCATTTCTGTGGTGGGTAATACCCAAGCAACCACTGACCCATAGTTCCCACAGGAGTTGCTACTTGAAGTGGTGACCAGCATCCTGTCCTGCCCATTTCTGAAAGCTCTGATGTTTCCTAAAAGTACGCAGACCAATCATGATCTTCATCTACAGGTGCTGGAGTGGAGGAAAGTTGGGGAGGATTACAAAATCACGATGGATAGGAGGTCATGGTATGAACTGAGCAAATTAGAGAATGTAGATAAAAGGCAGGAAAGAAGGTATAACATGAACAATGGCATGGTTAATAGGCAAAAATACACATACCTCCTCATAAAAGGTATATACTTCATTTATTGAAGACCCTGTTCAGTTTCTACCTCTTCTACAAAGACTTCCTCATCCACTCTCCTACTTCCTCCTCTTATTTTCAGCATCATTTACTCGACAAAATTTTAGCCACTGTGGATTGCTTTGCAACTCTGAATGCAGGCATGTCTGTCTAGGTATACTGTAGCCACATTAAGGTAGGACCCACTCTGCAGGTGGCTCTGATTTTCCATTTTATAAGGAGTGTTTCCTTCAAAATGCAGACTGCTGACCACTTACAGCACTGTCCCATGAAACCACGATTTAAAACTGCACTTCACCCTAGACTTACTGCACTTCTGGGGATGTGCTCGGGAATCTGCATTCTTAATAAGAGAATGGACAACACTACTGCTCACAAATATGAAATATTTGCCAGCCTATGGCCTCGCACAGAGAAGGTGCTCATAAATATCTGGTGCTGCTGTTAAGACGATGCTACTGGCAAGCCCATACGTGTTTATGAGAAACAGAGAAATACCGATTTGCTCAGGCAGCCCTCTGTCCGCCATTAGATGGTAAAGGCCTTTGGGACTCATGCCCTGCCCAGGTGAGGTGGTTCTTTGTGTCTCCTTAAATTTTTTTTTCTATAACATTAGGCACTATCTAGAATGCACTATAAACAATCGTTTATGATAAGGAGGAGAAAGAAAGGTGGAAGAGGAAGAACAGAAAAAAAAGACGTGTTTGTGGTTGGGAGACATAGTGGTAACGTGATTATTAAAAACGCTCCCTTACCATGATGGGCCGGAATTCAAAAACACTAACGCAGTTTCTACTTAATCCTTCCTACCTAATTCCTTTGCTTTACTCTTGCTAACACTTCAAATTAATCCCTATAAAATTTTTGAAATTACTAAAGACAGTCTGTGTGGATTGACAATAGACCATGCCAGGAACAACTAGCATAAAACACACATGTATTGTCATAGTAAGGAAGTATTAATCCCTATTTCTGCTCCTAAAACTGATTGAAAGGAAATCGTTTTCATTTCCATATGCACAAATGTTTGCATATGTACACATGTATAATTACTTCACATGGATCAACTCTGCAATGATCTCTGCCCATTAAGGGCAGTGTCAATGAGCTGTAAAATAGATTCTCCAGTCACCCTTGCCTTTCAACTAGCTTTTATTACAAAAGGCACTCCTCATCTTTCCCTCAGGTCTAACTCCCACACAAACCTTCTGTGCTCTTGTTTCATTATTACAAATATCCAAAAGTCAAAATTGAAAATTGAGACTCAAAAACATCTTTTTTTATGCTAAATCACTAAGAAAATGAGGCTTTATTGCATGTATTCTTCAGGATTTTTTTTTAATGGAGACCCCCGCTCTCCATTTCCCTTTGCCCCTACTGAGAATGGGCATTACATGCGAGAATTGCTTTCTAACAGAAAATCAAACCCTTTATCATTTTATTTTATTATTTTTAGAGTAGAAGGATCTATATACATAAAAATCTCTAATCACTACACCTTAATTATGAGGGTTCTATGATTTACTAAGCATTTCAAAGTTAATTACATTACAGGGATCTATGAACAAGCTTCAAAGGACTAAGAACCTTCAAAATGGTATGCAAATTGTGTGTGTGCATCTGGATTTTTATAGAAAGAATCCCTAATTTTATCAGTCTCAAAATATGTTCCTCAATGTAGCTGGGATAGCCAATGTTGAAACAGTAATTTATAAAATATTTTTAGAACTAAAGAAGGAAGAGTTGAAAGTTATGTAATTCAAATTTCTAGCCAATGATATGCTTAGATACTATTTCTGATGAATAATATGCGACCTCTACCTGGGAACTTCAGATAACTGATAATTCACTACCCCTCACATTAGCATGGCTCAAAGCTCTAATTAGTATTAGTAAGGTATTACTATCTCTGTACACTTTCCTCCCTATACTTTCTCACAAAGGTCAAGTTCTGCCTTTCAGAACCGTGGAAAAAGAAGAGAAAAAAGAGAAAAGAAAAGGAAAGAGAAGAAAAAGCCCCATTTTCACTTACCGAGAATGCCTTTAGAGTATTTTAAGATAACTGTTCTGTTCCCTTGAACCAATTCTTCCTTGGTCAGAAAAGCCAAGATTGCTCAGTATTCTAGTTGCCTTTCTAGACTCATTAACATTTAGAGCTGAAAGGAGCACATTTCAGTTTGTAAGTGGGTACAAAAGCTGTGGTATATTTACACAATGAAATACTATGACTACTATGTGACAGTAAAAGAAAAAAAGAAAATGAAAATCCTATCCTTTGTGACAGCATGGATGGACCTGGAGAACATTATGCTAAGTGAAGTAAGCTGGTCAAAAAAAAAAAACACAAGTACCATATGATTTCACTTATATGTAGGATATAATAAACAAAATAAACTAACAAAATAGAAAGAGACTCAGAGACAGAGAAAAGACTGACAGCTGTCAGAGGGGAGGGAGGTTGGGGGATTGGGCAAAAAAGGTAAACCGATTAAGGAAAGAACAAAAACAAAAATTACAGAGGGAAAGGAGTGTGAGGAAGGTAGAAGAGGATATAGGTGGGATAAATGGTGATGGAAAAAATTTAAAAATTAAAAAATAAAATTAATATTTTATACATTAAATAATAATAATCTCTAATAAGTATGTAACCCAACACTGAAAACAACGATCCACTTGTTATCTGACTCGTCCATGCCTAGTTCTTTCTGGTGGGTATTTTGCTTTTTTATTTTTATTTTTTTTCTGCCAGGAGAATCACAGTATTTTTCTTTTCATTTTTTTTACTCCTCACCTGAGGATATGTTTTATTGATTTTTCAGAGGCAGGGGCAGGGGGAGAGAAAGAGAGAGAGAGTGAGCATGGATCGGTTGCCTCCCACAAGCACCCCAACCAAATATCAAACTTGCAACCTAGGTATGATCCTTGACCAGGAATCAAACCTGCAAACTTTTGGTGTACTGGATGATGCTTCAACCAACTTAGCCACCTGGCCAGGGTGGGTAATGGTATTTTTGCAATTTACTTTACTAACTGGGAATTGGGGGTTAATGCCTTTTTTTTTGTTTTGAGATTTCTCATTTGAAATGCAATAGAATAGCAGACATGTCCTTGGCAGTTCATACCCAACTCCAGATAGTTACCTGTCCAAATTTTATAGTAATGATGTTCACATAAATAAAAACAGTTAAAATTTCCAAAAGAGACACATTACGTGCTCTTATTTTAGATACTCTTATATGAAAAATCTAGCACTTTTCCCACAGGTTGAGTCAGAAACAAAGAATGTAACTTCTCAGATTTATAAAATGAGTAAGACAAGGATGACTTAGAGCATAAAACTTTTCCATTTCAAGTGTCAGAAAAAAATCTCTTTAAGTTTACATGGTTTAAAATTTCCAAAAACTAAAATTTCTTGCAATGTATACTCACAACACAAACTTCAGTAATAAAACAACAATCATGCAAATAATCTAAACTTAGTAAGTGGACTAGATGAGAAATTCAGTCCCTCTCCCCATTCATATATTGATTTTCTACATGAACATTCCCCCAAGACTACTTGTTAGAGAAACACTACTTTACCAAATACTCAGTGAAGATAAAATACCAACAGCTGAATACATTTCAGAAACATCTCCTGCCATATCTGCTTCTATGTGATTCCTACTGCAAATTACATATTTCAGGAGCCAAGACCCTCCCGTTTTGAAGACATCTATTAGCATCCCCTAACAACAATGTTGCTCAAAACACACTTTGCAAACTACTGTACCAAATGGATCCAATTAATCTAATTTCCCTTGAATCTTTACTATACTCTTAGTTTTAATATCTTAATAAGTATGAGTGTATACTCGAGTAGTAGATAAGGCTCCTGAGTATATCCTCCTCTGCTTGTGGTTGAGCCACAAGGCACCCTAAGGAGTTAGGTTGAAGGTCTTTTTCTGCCTCAGATCTCGGTAGGTAAAGACCCTGACATCAGAATGGAAATTGTTGGTTTTCCTCTTCCACTCGTGACAGCTAGACGGCTAAGTAAATTAAATTCTTCCCTAAACCTTAAAGTCTCACGTGCAGACAGATTTAAGAGTAATAGTGATAAAGATCTAGATTTGTGAGGGAGATTTCACTTAATCCTCAAGTCCGTGCTGGGTCACCGAACTCCATTGTCTAGAGAGTTCTGCCCTGAAAAAATGTAGGCACACATTTTGAATCATTCTTTGAGAATCTGGGGAAGTAAAACATTCTGGAAGGACCATATTCAAGACATTTCTAGGTCCTGGCTACAGTAATAACATCAAAATAGCACCAAAGTTATTGTGGTCATTTTTTTTTTTTTTTTAGTTCACATGTTTTAAACACTTATATTGAGTATTTGCAGGTAAACAAAGCAATGTCCTGAGGGTTTGGTTTCAAAATAATCTAGTTGAAGGGTAGAGAAGGGAGAGCTAATAGATAAATCAGTATTTGTGTATTAGATAATTCTTAGAAGTGGTTTATGGAGTCATCTGGATGCTCTTTACTTGCCTGGTCTCTTCATTTTTGATTGATATGTTCATTGATCAAAGTTAAATAATAATAATAAAGCTCCCAAATTCCACACAAAAATGCCAGTCTCTATAAATAAACAGATGTGACTGGAAGAGCTGGAGAATTTTTGCCAATTAGTCAATACATTCACTACTGTAACTGTGTTTGCTGTGGCTACTATTAAACTACAACACCCATAATACATAGCATGCCTAAGCACATACTCATTCTTTGAGTGATCAACCCCGTTTGAGTGAACAGAAAATACTAAAGTCACCCTAAAACTACTTGAATATACTGATCACATGGTAACTTTTATGTTATAAAGATTGTAGTGGTCAATATCTCATGAAGAGTTAAAAATCATGTTCCATATTTTAAAGCTATATTTTTAAACCCATGTTTTGTGAATTGCAAATAATTCTAGTTTGAATGCTAGCAAATGCAACAAGTTTCTGCAAAAGCTTCTGAGTTTCAGAAGCTCCCTTTTGACAGATTTCTTAAGTTATGGAATGCAGCCATCAGCAATCTGTAGAAAAATGAAATGCTGCAAGTCTATTTTTATGCAGCTGGGATCAAGTTACTAAATGGATCAAAAGAAATAATTTCTTTGAAGAGGTGGCTGTTGACACCAGTGCCCTAAAAATAAGTGCAATTTTATGGGTACAAAAACTTGTTTATATCTCAGTGGAAGCAACTATAGATACAGTTTCCATATATACACTGGCTCAAGATATACTGGATGCCATTCTGAACATATATTAATATACCTCAGCTTACCATTACTGTTATTAAGGGGAAGTTGCAAACTAGCTCTTGAATAATTGACATAGCTTATTATAATTTCTACCAGGCCTAGCTTATTGGGTTAATAATAAAAACAACCAAAATTATTACCCAATTCTTACTCTGTGCCAAACACCAGTCAAATACTTCTCCAACTTATTACCAGCTATTATTCCACCATCTTACAGGTGAAGAAGCTGATTCTTTGAGGAAATATAATGTGCTAAAGGGTATACAGCTAGTAGTCTCTCAGCTGGAATTTGAATGCTAGTCTGGTTCCAAAGCTCTTAATCACTAAATTATATCTACCTCATTAGGATAGATAGTATATCAACTAATTCTAAAATATAAAAAAGAATGTTAAGAAACAGCACTTTTTAAATCTCTTAGCATGTTAAAATAATCTTGTTTATAGAAAATGGTAAATTGAAAGACAATAGCAATAAACAAAGATACTAAAAACTACAGAGGTTAAAGGTAGAAAAGTGCCAAGACAGCTAAATAATAATATGACACAGAATTTTCACCACAGTACAAAATTCAGAGAAGAAAATCTGGAAAGACTACTATAGGTTTTGAGAAGTATAGTTGATCTAGGAGTGTACATAAAAAATATGTATTTTTTTAAAAAAGGAAACCATTCCAGGCTCTAAGGTGAAAAATAAATACAACCCTTTTATAGATAATAATAAACAAATTACCTAACAAGCCCAAGAAATTGAATTATATGGTCTTAGTTATATGGACAAATTATCCCCCAGGAAGCCCCTGACTCAGTTGGAACTCCCGTTCCCTAGAGCAAGGCCTTACGTTCAAAGTCCAGAGGGAGGAGAGGAATGACTGAAGTAAAGTTTATTCCAAAAGGCAATCTAAGTTCAATAATCCTACATATCATCTAAGGTGAAGAAATAAGCTTCAAAAAGCTAAAGAGAGATTAATCTTTTATAGATAATGATATACTAGAAAAAACATTATAATCTGAAATTCTATATTAATTTTTATACATAGAATATATACTTATACAGAGAGCTTTCTATATACTCTCTTTATATATAAATATACACATAGAGTATGAATTATATACAGTCTATTTATATGTACATATATACATCCTATATTGCTGAGGGGGAGAATGTAAAATAATATAAAAGAATAGATTATCATTTTTATTATTTCATTAATAGCTGAGGAAAGTACATTTGCAAATTCCATTTGAAGTTTCTAAAAGACTTATATAGAGTGTTAGAATTTTTCCTAACATGTAAGTCTGAAAGAGAAAGAATTTTAATGAAAACTTAAAACTAATGTGGTTTAAACTATGAGCAAAAGTTTTTGTCTCCATCCAAGTTCTTTTGGCTTGCTGCTCTAAGTTCTAGAAGTTCTAAGACTTGTTGCTCCACTAAAATTTGAAGCAGAATAGGAAAAAAAATAATTGAAGGAAGTTACTGCAACCATCCCAACAGATACCCCTTTAACTCTACAGCATATTTAAGTTACCAAAGATTCAACTAATTCAATTGATAAAAATAATGAAAAGGAAATGAAAAAAGTAGATATAGACATAATTTTCTATGTGGCCGATTACTGAACATATCATTAGGCAGGACTTTGTTCCCTTGGGATCTGGACTGTCTGCTTCAGAGTCCAGACTCATAAACCTTCAGAGCTAGAGGAGTCCTTAAAGATGACCTGATACGAGTCCACTCTCCTCAGGTTACGGAGAAGGAGTATAAGCCCAAGGAAGATGAACTGATTCTCTACGTGACTCCCACCAACCTCTCCGGACTTCAGTTTTCACTTCCTTAAAATGAAAAGACAGGACTGGCTGCCCTCTGTAGTCGCATCGTGCTGAACACCCGATGGTTTCCTGATTTATTGCTGCCTAAACTGAGTTACTGACAGACAGAAATGGAGATCTAGGTTCCCACCTCCAAACCCCCTAGTCCTACCAGTCCAATTTGTGTTCGGCCATTTGCTTACATTATTTGACTGTCATTACACACAGGAAATGTGTAAGTGAAACAATTGTAAGAAAAAAAGAAAGAACAATGCAGTCACACTTTAGAAAGGCCTAGTTGGGAGGAAAAAATGGAAGCAGTTGAATCTGAATATATGCATTAATTCCTAATGAAGGCAATGGGAAATGGCAAAGTAGGGGCTTGCAGGTCAGTACAGTATAAGGGGAAAAAAGAAGAGGTAGCACTAATCAGGCCTTTTTCTTTTTAATTATTCAACTTCCATGACAATATCATTGAACTCTATGATTGTAGGACTCTGCCAAGAGTCATGGAATATTGGTCTCAAGAGTCAATTAAAACCAGTCTAGACAGAGCAGGCACAAAGAGAAGAGAATTGTGCAGTATAGGTATTCAGTATGTGATAAGGCAGATCAGCCATATAAATATTCACTTGCAATAAGGCAGCTACCTAAAAAAACGGAGGCCTGGCCTCACAGCTGGCCTTTTTTTTTTTTTCTTTTTGGGTGATTTTCACAGGCAATTATGTTTAATATAGTAATTCCAAGAGAATTTGCTGTAGGTAGATGCTGGTATTCATTAAATATATTGATTTTGGGCTATTAATAATACATGGACAATAATAAGAAGAAAAATATAGCAATAAAAGTAAATGACCCATCCTAATTTTGTAAACAAAGTAAGGTAGTTTATTCTGAAAAGTGATTGTAAGTTTGAAATTTGTTTAGAAATTCATGATCAGACCTTGTAACTTGAGAAGGGAAACATTTTCTGACCCATCGTTAGACTAAGTTATGCCTTGATAAGGCTCCCTATGCCACACACAGACTATGTCAAAGACTCTTCTCTAACATAATTTGACAATACTTTGTGGAATACTTATTTAGTAAATATTTCCCCATATCTTCCAGAGAACTGACTGACCCTGCCTTGCTCATTGGTGTAGTTACAGCAGAGTATTTGTTACATGCAGTATCTGGCACACAGCAGATATTCAATCAGTTTGTGAAAAGGAGAAATGTCCATGTTGTGGTACGTTTAAAGAGAGGAGAGAAATAGAACTCAGACAAAGAAACTATGGAAGAGAAAGGCAGAGAAAGAAATAGTTCAAAAGCAGGGGAGAAGAGAGATGAACAAAGATCAAATTGTCAGGATGACTTTTCAAAACTGACCCTCTGTTTTATACATTGGGTTATCTAGGTCAAATCCCCAAAAAGTCAATGTGCTCACAATCTATCCCTGATACACATAATTTTTGATCCCTGACACATACTTGCTTTCTTTAGGAATGCTTGCAGAGAAGGGTGAGGAAAAAGAGGATGGAAAATGAATGTGAGAAAGACTGACAGGGAAAAATAACAGTGAAACAGACAAGCTCTATTGCATACAACTCCACGGTCAAAGATTTTCTACCTCCCTGAGAATCAGTCTAGCTTGCAGGTAGAATATTGACTGCTAGGCAGAGCACCATGGCTATAAAACAGGCCACTGAGCTAGGCAATAAAAGAGAGAGAAAATAAGAGGTCTAATGTCTTGTTTATGTCCCCTTTACAGCATCTTTGAGATGCTCTGCGGTCCCACAGCTGGCTTTAGTTCATATGCTTTTCTGATTAAGCCAATACATACCAAAGCAATCTAATATTAATCTGCAATTGGGAAAAAAATAGAGGGTGTATATTTCACAGTGTAATCAAACAGCAACAGGATGTAAGACTTGCTTAATTCTCTATTAAATACATGCTTTACTGTAAGTCTAAAACATGTGTAACTCATTTTAAACCATATTGTGTTTAGTGACACATTAGCCTAACCCTTTGAGAATAAGATTATGTTCCCAGTGAACAGTTATAAGTGTGACAAATTTTATTACAATAGTCCTGACCACATATTTGCAAGAATAAATGAAAAATGGAAATGGAAATATGAAGATTTTTATTTTCATATTTCCATGTTTAAAATGAAGTGTACATCTTGACTGATGAAATGCCTCTGAAAATACTCCAAGAAACGTTTTTTAAACTTTCCATTAAAAACTCAAGCACTGTTTTTAATTTTAAACACTTGTTTTATGCTTTATCACTTTACCATTATAAAATTTGTAAAGCCTAGAGAAGTTTGGGTCCTGGATGCAAATTCACTGAAGTATTCAGCATTCTACATTGCTGGAAAAGAATTCTAAAATTGCTTATATTACATATTATATATTATTATGTACAATTTATTTTTATATATTATTATATATAACTATATAAATATTTTTCCACTCTAAGAGAGTCATCTTCTTTCTGCTGATAATACTGAATATCATGACTATGTCAATTGTCAAAATGGTTTTCAGGCTTTGGTACAATTGTTTCAGCTATACGGTTGTTTAGAAATATTTCAGCATATTTGGCTCCAATATTTAGACTTATTTATAATAATAGTAGAGTGTTTAAGAGGAGAAATTTGGAAGACAGACAGGGTTATAATTCTGGCTCTGCTATTTACTCTCCGACTAAGGCTCTGTCTTCTCACCCATAAAACGGAAAAAATACCCAACCACTAGGGGCTGTGTAAAGATCCAGGAGCCAGGTGCAAAGTGCGCAGCCTAGAGCCCAATACATAATGCGTACTCAATAAATGGTAGCAATTTATAACTCGAATATGTGATTGCCAGTATGAATAATGAAAGCCACCCATTACTGAGCAGCATTCTTACCATCACACAGCTTGACGTCTTGTCTCAATTCTAAGAAAGGCTATTTTCTACCTTCTCTCTTCTCTGAATTTCTACTTATGCCATATTATCATCACCAATAAGTATTTCTTGTAAGCCTAGTAAGCATAAGGTATTACTTTAGGCCCTCTAAAGAATACTGCCAAAATCAATCACTCTCTCATGCAGGCCGCTACTGGATTTTGTACTTCCTCTATTACGGCAGCAGTAATGGTGTTTTGATTGTTTATCTGTATCTTATTTAACCCATTGGATAGTGAGCTCTTCATGGACAGGTCTTATCTATATAGCCAGCACCTAGCATAATGTCTGGAACATAGCAGATACTCATCCAATATTGAATAAATGAATGGAACATTCCTAACCTCGAAAAGTTCAAGTTGAAAAGAGACAATATGAGCATTAAAAGCTATAGAACTAGACAAGGTTTCATATATTTACAATGAAATAAATTTGTTCTCTGTACTGGTGGGCTGCTGTTGTTGATTTATGAGTAAAGTAGTGTTCTGTCACCATTACAGTATTCTGGGTGGTTACATCCTATGCTGTGTGTGGAGGAGTGTGTTGCAAGAAGAGAGGTGGGAACTTTTGAAGAATAAATTACTAAAGACTACCTAGGGGAAGATTCACTGGACTCAGAACGTGCCAGTCTTGTTTGTGCTGTGAAAAAAAAACTGACAAGTAGAAATTGGAATTTAGTGTGAGGTCTAAAGGGCACTTAAGCTTTTAAACAGCAGAAAATTTTGCATTTAGCTGTAGAAAGGAGCTAGAGTAATATAGAATGGCATTGGAGAGAGTAATGTCCATCAAGAGACACTAGCTCCAGAAATTGGTTTTCAATGCAACATGAAGGAGTCAAGCTTAACCTAATGGTTAAACCAGCCTCATTGGCTTTTATCAATTAACTAGCAAATACGCTCTAGTGTAGGCCAATTGACGGGAGGGACTTTTGCCAGGAGGAAGTTCAGAGATTCTAAGGTCTGGAGCCATAGATATGTCCCTGTAACAATGTCTTAAGATAGGTCTTAGGGTAGCACAGAATTCTGTGCATCCCACAGAGGACTGTTAAGAAGTTTTTTAGTCTTCTGACCAACCAGGACTGGATCTGAGGTCAACTCTAAAGAGTGGATTCTGCAGGGTCCAGAAGAGCCCTATATTTCTATATGGTGAATCTTAGAGTCTTGGAAGGCTACATAAAAAACTGATTCTTTGTTCCTGAAAAAAAGACTACAGTTGGGATTTGTCTTATTTTAACATCTAAGAAGATAAACTTGTCTTTCAGTATAGGCAAAGCAGGGACCAGCTCTATCTCTGACCAGAATTAAGAGAATTAGCTAAGAAGGGGGGTTATAACAAAGCCCTAAAACTCTTACTTCAATGAAGGTCAGGAACCCTTATCACTAGTGCACAAAGCATGGTACCAATAGGCACTGAAGATCTTCTTGTTAATTTCTTGTTACTGATACTTCCCCATTGCATGAATGTGTCTTTAAAAAACTTATGGTTTAAATTTTAAAATGAGATTAATTCTCTTATGATATTGGGTCATCATAAGTAAGAAATAGCAGTTAAGTAGCAACAGTCTTTGAAAATCAATCAAGAATTTTATAGATTCCATTTAGTTGTGAATTATCATGAGCTGTGAGAGGAGAGAGCCACACCAGTAGATACTAGAAAAATGAAAAGGCCAAAACTAGACTGCCCTTCTTCAAAAGGACAGGGAAACAAAGAGGAAACATTTCTCCTGGGCATCTTCACTTATTTTTCTTTGATGTTTATTAAGTGCATGCAGCATGCCAGATCTGAAATAGCTTATCGGCAGGAAGCTTTTCCTCCTGGATCGGCACCATTTCTCCCTAGGTAGTGATTTATCATGAAGGAAAAGCTCCGCTACAAAGGCATCCATCTGCCGCTCTCCAGGGAGCTGATCTGACTCTGGATGGGAAAGAACGAGGCAGTGGGAGGGTGGACCTACACAGAGACTCTGGATCTCTACTCTAATGGAAAGCCAGGGCTTTCATTGGTAATGCCCCGAGGGCCCAGCTAAGTTAGAAATACCCTTTCCTTCGGAAGACTTCCTGAGTTGCTTCAGGTTCACAGTACTTTTTCTCCTACTCAGGATCTTCCCAGTACTTTTATCCACAAAGTATTCAGCTTTGCATTTATTGCTTTTCCTTACAGTTGTTCCCATTATCACATATGTCCTTGGTCAGAAACAACCTGAGTATAGGTACTATTCATTTTTATTTTTATGTAATTTTCTAAGGGTCAGTTTGTGGAATGAATGAGTATTGCTAAATTAATTCAGGAGCTTCTGATATCATGGTAGCTTACTTGTGCAAACCAAAGCTTGTCCCTATAAATGTCTGAAGGTTAAGAAATCAAAACTTTGTATGTGTGTCTTTTATTATTCTGTCCTTTTTTTTATTGTAGTTCAATTACATCTGTCACAATTTTTCCCCCAATTGCTCTCCCCTGCCCAGGCCACACCCCTGCTCTCACAGTCAATCCCCACCCCATTGTCTACGCCCACAAGTCCTTTATACATATTCCTTGACTTGACCATTCCCCTTCTTCCCCTATTCTCCAGCTCTCCCCTCCTTTCTGGTCACTGTCAATTTGTTCTTTATTTTCATGTCTCTGGTTGTATTTTGCTCATTTGTTTTGTTGATTAGGTTCCACATATAGGTAAGATCATATGGTATTTGTCTTTTATGGCCTGGCTTATTTCACTTAGCATAATGCTTTCCAGTTCCATCCATGCTGTCATGAAAGGTGGGAGTTACTTCTTGCTTATGCTCTGTAGTATTCCATTGTGTAAAGTACCACAGTTTTTTGATCCACTCATTTACTGATGGACACTTAGGCTATTGTAAATAATGGTGCTATGAACATTGGGGCGCATAGGTTCTTTTGAATTGGTGGTTCAGGATTCCTAGGGTATAGTTCCAGTAGTGGAATTGCTGGATCAAGGGGCAGATCCATTTTTTGTTTTTTTGAGGAAATTCCATACTGTTTTCCACAGTGGCTGCATCAATCTTCATCTCCTCCAACAGTGCACTAGGGTTCCCTTCCTTTCACAACCTCCCCAGCACTTCTTTTTTGATTTATTGATGACCATTGACCAGTGTTAAGCAGTATCTCATTGTGGTTTTAATTTGCATTTCTCCGACGGCTAGTAATGTTGAGCATTCTTTCATATGTCTATGGGCTCTCTGTATGTCCTCCTTGGAGAAGGGTCTGTTCAGGTCCTTTGCCCATTTTTTTAACTGGCTTGTTTGTCTTCCTGGTGTGGAGCTGTGTGAGTTCTTTACATATTTTGGAGATCAATCCCTTGTCCAAGGTATCACTGGCAGATACATTTTCCCATACAGTTGTTTCCCTTTTCATTTTGTTGATGTTTTCTTTAGCCATGCAGAAGTTTCTTGGTTTGATGTTGTTCCATTTGTTTATTCTTTCCTTATATGCCTTGCCCTAGAGGATGTATCAGTGAAAATATTGTTACATGAGATGGCTGAAATTTTCCTGCCTATGTTCTCTTCTAGGACTTTTATGGTGTCACAACTTATATTTGAGTCTTTTATCCATCTTGAGTTATTTTTGTGTATGATGTAAGTTGGTGGATGAGTTTCATTTTTTTGTATCTACCATTCCAGATCTCCCAACACCATTTGTTGAAGAGGCTATTTTTACTCCCCTTTACGCTGTTGCCCCCTTTGTCAAATGTTAATTGTCCATAGAGACATGGGTTTATTTCTGGGCTTTCTATTCTATTCCTTTAATCTATGTTTCTGTTCTTATGCCATACCAGGCTGTTTTGATTACAGTGGACATGTAATAAGGTTTGATATCAGGTACTATGATCCCTCCTACTTTGTTCCTTTTTCTCAAAATTGTTGAAGCTATTCAGGGTTGTTTATGGTTCCATATACATTTTTTAAATAGTTGCCTTATATCCATGAAATATCTTTGATATTTTTATAGGGATTGTGTTGAATCTATAAATTGCTTTAGTAGGGTAGACTTTTTAATGTTGTTAAGTTCTTCTAGTCCATGAACACTGTATATGCATCCCTTTATTTGTGTCTTCCTTAATCTCTTTTTTCAGTGTTGTGTAGTTTTCTGAGTACAGGTCTTTCACCTCCTTGGTTAAGTTTTTTCCTAGGTATTTTATTTTTATTTTTTGTTGCTATTATAAATGGGATTTTTTCCCTAATTTCTGTTTCTGATGTCTCATTGTTAGTGTACAAAAATGCCTTCAATTTCTGAATATTGACTTTGTATCCTGATGTTTTGCCAAATTCACTTATTAAGCTAAGTAGTTTTTTGGTGGAGTCTATAAGATTTTCTATGTATATATCATGTCATCTGCAAACAATGACTCTTTTACTTCCTTCTTTCCAACTAATAAATAGAAACTTAAAGACAACCAATCACGAATAGCCTACTGGGCTTTCTGCTTCAGCCAATCAAATAATTTCCTTTCTTTGCTTTTGTATCTTCTATATATAAGAATTTCCCCTGGCTGTCTGTCTATAGTGTATTCCAAACCACTTCTATTTTGATGTGGCTAGATTCAAACAGATTTTTGCTCAAACTCTTGACATTTTTAATATGTCTCAGTTCATCTTTTAACAGTATAGATCTGGATTTGGATAAAACCTCCACAATAATGTGCTTTTTCTCTCTCAGGGAATAATCCTGACAAAAGAAAATTGGGTTAAGAGTGGGAAGAAAATGGGCTCTGGTACTCCTTGAAAATAACCTACGTTATACCCTGGACAGCTCTCATATAGTACTTCTTTCCTTAACCATGAAATTAAGAATATTGGATAAAGTTACTTCTTATAAATTCTTTCAGGTCTACTAGTTCATGTTACTATGAATCTAGCTGATCAAATTTCCTGACATGATTTCTCAACCTTGGAGAAAGCACCACTGAAAGACTGCTTAGGAATGGCAGTTCGTCCTTCCTTCTGAGAGTTTTGTTGTACAAGCTGATTCAATTGGTGCCTACTTCTGCATGTTCTACTCACTTAGACAGCTAATCTCTCTCAGATTTTGAAATTAAGGAAAAAAGGAGGGGGATAAACCTTTGTACATCCCACTTTTACTACACATAAAGTGATAGGTCATAATTAAATGATCCATTGGCTGTTTCTGCCTTTTCCCTAAGAGTATGGATTTCCCTAAATGAGATAAAGCTTTTAAAACAAATTAGCTAGATATTTTTTCTTCCTATTGACACTTAGTGAAGTTACTGTGGCTTAAAAAATGCATCCTTTCCATAATGTGTAGTTTATAGACCTGTTTAAGTTGCTGGTTCTCTCTTTTTCTACTGAATTATTTAGGCCTATATATTACCAGTCGTTCACAGAAAAACCCCAATTCGACCTCTAACCAGGAAATGCTACTTGTGGTTGCTTGTTGGCTGATATTTTAAATTCTATTGAATTAGCCAAAAGGTCTACACATTTTTTCCATAAAATAAAAGACTTTTTTTTTATTTTCACCAATAACTTTATTGATTTGGATATTTTGAGTAGGTTGGCTATCTCCCACGTGGTATAATGTTGTACATTCTAAATGTTACAATTTGATCGCTATCAACTTCAACTGGTCTACTGGATTGTAGAGCATCGTCCAGAGAAAAATCTCCAGCATGGAACTTTGCAAACCACTTTGACACGTTTCATCAGTCGCAACACCTTCTCCACATACTTCACAAATTTATTTTTGTGTTTCAGTTGTGTTTTTACCTTTCATGAAATAATAAAGCATAATATGCCAAAAATGTGGCATATTTCTTCCATCTTTATATTAAATTGGCTACAGAAAAATTCAGCAATTTTGATAAGTTTTTTTTAAATGTACACTGATATGACAGCTGACACAATACAATCTAATGAAATCATTTTGAATGAAGTTAAAGACAACTAAGTGCTACTAGAGCCATCTCACAGAAAAAAAGCAAATGAACTTTTTGGTCAATCCAATATGACCTCCACAATATCTTCCTTTTTCTGTCCAATACCTTTCAAAATTATTACCTTTAGAGCTACACATGACCCCATCCTGTGTCTATCTTTTTGTCTATCTACACAGAAGGGCCTGTTTCCTTTGATTCTCCCAGGTCTTGCCCAGCTGCTCCGTATTATCTGTTCACCCACTCAGCTTCTGGCAACTTCTACACAGCTGTCCTTTAATCTTGGAACAGCATTCCCATCAATGTGTTTTGAGCTACCTCCTTTACTTCACACACACAAAAATAAAATGCCTCAAAATTCAATGCCATCAAGTTGCAATGGTGGGGTAAACTAGTTTCCTGATCAGTCTCCCCACCATTGCAAGAATTCTCCTAACACTTTAAAATGTAAAAACTGGTATTTTTTTTTTCACATACAAATCAGCAAACACTTAATCCAAACATCCCCAAGGCACATGAAAGATGAAAACCTTCAGTCCTTCCCCAATTTTCGTATTTAAAAATGGGTGTGTTTTTATGCTGAACCTCAAGAAAGGACTCTTCATTGCTGTCTGTGTATCAAGCACGGGCAAAGCAACACTTGTATTGCTTAGGGCAGTTCAGAAACGGCACACTGTTCTTGTATACACAGTTAACAATTCACTGCTCCTCTACAGTATTAAATCTTCTCTTGTCAAAGCCTAATAAATCAAATATTCTGTAGACCACAGCATAGTTAACTTACTCAAATGACTTCCTTAATTCAGTACTGCCAAAAAGCATTTGAAAGCAGCAAATCTCAGAAGACAGTGATTTCTACATTAAGCTAATGAAACTCATGCATTCATGCTACCTGTGCATGTTGGTGGCCTGTGGCTTCCACCTCAAAGCGGCGTTGTCAGTGGGTAAACCAGCAGTGGCAAGATGCCATTTTCCTATTTCTTTTTCTTGGCTGTGCCTTACCACCTCCTCTTTGATTTCTACCCCTGCTTACTCCCTTTCTAGGAAACGTTCCAAGCTCCTTCTCACACTGCATCGGAATTCTCTCTTTTCCCTCTGCCTTACTTAGAATACCAATAACAAGCATTGTATATTCCCTATTATGTTCAATAATTTTATCAAAGGTTTTGATAAAAAATAACATGAGGCATGGCTCATAAATTTATGAAAATGACCTCCAAATTGAAAAGCAATCCATCTTAAGAGACTTAAATTTCATAAAATTCCTGAGAAAAGGGAAAGTGAAATTATTTATTAAATTTATATTTTAAAACTTTCTAAAAATAGAAAGTTTTCTATGCATTAAGAAAAGGTAGTTAAAAGATATCAAAACACAAAGTGATTATATTTGATCATTAAAATTAATATCTAATATATACAATATAACTGTTTATAGATATGTACATATGACTAAAGAATATAGATAGATATGTACACAAAATCTTTCAATACTTTCTAGTGTCCATTTAATCACAATTACTCTAATAAAATATTATTTTTAAAAATCCCTCATAATCAAAAGTCACTGAAAAAATTAAAGATACTAACCAATCAGAACTGGTCATTGTTAAGTAGAATATCATTTGACAGAGATACATTTTTAAATTTCTGCACTTAAGAATTAAAAGATAAAATCTGCAAATGTGAAATACTGGAAATTTTGCTTAACAGTAATACAGTTGAAAAAAATCTTGGAAATGTAATTAATGATGATCTCCATATAAGACAGTCATGAGATTTGGTTGCCAAGAAAGATATTTCATAGTAGGTTGTGTACACACATATATTTATTTATATTTTCAACTGAGTTTTATAGAAGAGAGAGTTAAGCTATTGTTTCTTTTCAGCAAATCCAGGATAAAAGGGCACAAACCATGTGGCAAAATTACAGAAGAATAAGATTAAGATAAACAAGTATATTAAAAAAAATCCTCCTAAACTGAGGCATTCAAGCAATTTATAGGGACAAATCATCAAGGGAGTTAACCCTGTACTGGATGATTATTAGAATTGGTGCTCAGAACTACCTTGTAAATTCAAGTATTTATGATTCCAAGTTGCAGTGAAATGGGGATGACAATTATTGTTCCCTGTGGAGTCAGGCATATATTCTCCAAGGATGAAGAGGCCTCAGCACAGGGGGAAGAACACTGGGCGAGGCAGGAGGAAGGGGTGCTGGGTTCTAGTGGTGGTCTTGAGGGTTACAGCCACTTGAGCATTACAGCCACAAGGTGTTTAGGCTGCTGACCTCCAGTTTCTTCAACTGTTTCCATTTAGTGTTATGCCTCCCAGTGGCTGGGCAAGAACTGAAGCTTTACATGTACAATTACATTAAAGGGAGCACAATTTGCCACTGCAATTCACATCTCTCTGGCATAAAGATTATTTTAAGCTAATTACTTTTTAAGAAAAAACAGACATAGGAAAAGTTCTGAAAACTGAAAAGTTACCTTTTATTAAGACATATTTATAGAGGAAATCTCCATTTGTGAGGGTGTCTCCCTCTCTGCACCAAGAAGAGAAGGATGACTCTAAACCTCTTAGAAACTCTGATCAATGAAGAAGGCGATGCCAAATCTGTTTGTCAACCTTACCATTGTTTACTGTGCTGTTCTTGGTAACCATCCATAACTGGCCTCCCTGCTGGTGCCCTTCTCCCTCCACCCCCCACCACTACACAAACAGTCTCTTGTTTTTAACTGGCGATGTTTGTTAAGGTGGTAGCTTGGGCCAGTTCAGAGTTGGTTTTCCTGGCTATCTCCCATGTTTACAGGAGGTACATAAGTTATTAAACTTGTTTGTTTTTCTCCTGTTAATTTGTCTTTATATTATAGTCATGTCACAGCCAAGAACCTAGAAGTACAGAGCAAAATTAGTTTTCCTCCCCCATAAGGTCTATCCCTGCTTGAGAGATATCATTACCTTTAATTTACAGTAGACAATGCCAAAAGTCCTTTCTGGACTTAACACTCCTTGACCTCTTGTAAAGGGAATACTTACAGGTACCTTAAGTTGCCAGTCCAATCAAACAGGGTCTGATTCATCCAATGATTTCTATTTTCTACATAATGCCGCCTTTACTGGTGGATATACAACTTTCTAGTATTGTTAATAAAACAATAGACTCTATGTAAGAAATAAAAATGAGAAAGTGCAGAAGTGGGATAAGACTCCTAAATTATTTAGAGCTATGGAAAAACAAAAAAGTTTTCCATCCCAAATTTGCCAATTTCTGGCATATGGATTATTTAAGTCTCATTTTTTTTTGAGACAAAAACCTTTAAAAAAAACTTTGCCCCTCCCCTAAATGCCTAAAGATAATTTAGACAAAGGACTGTTCCTGGAAGGGAGCACACCAAAGGTAGCTACGGTGTATCAGGATACAGAGCAGGTGTTATAGACAGGAAAGAACCCAGCAAGGCCCCTTTGATCAAAGTCTTCCCAGTGTCCCATTTATTTTGTATAGGCCAGAAAATGGTTGTTTACCAACAAATCCTCTTTTGTTCTTCCTGTGAATTACCTGCTTTCTCTTCGGAGTACCAGACTCCTACCCACCTCACCTTAGCTCAAAATGGCACATAAGCCTCATTTTGTCTATCTTTGGAAACTCTCATCTTTACATGGATTCCTCTATGTGTATAATTAAATTTGTGATCTGGTCCAGTTAATTTGTCTGGTGTCCATTTAATTCTTAGATCAGCCAGAAGAACTTCAAAGAGTGTTTTTTTTCTCCCCAACAGAGCTAAAGTGATCTGTTTGCCATACCTATGAAATTTTAAAATTATATTCCATTTGTAATGATTATAATGGATTTTGGAGTAGGGGAAACTAACCTCATAAGAGATAATAAAACAATGTTATATGAAGAGATCCATTTCTAATTATTTGGTATCATTTGAATTTTTCTCATACGGGGTATTATTCCCACTGCCCACAGGCGCCAACCATCTAGAAGGAGTGAAGAGACCTAATAGCAGTCCATTTAATTATGTCTCCTTAACAACTTAGTAACATGCTGTCTTTTAAAAATACATAATTATTTAACCTTTGCATTTTCCATTTACTCATACCTACATAGAGAAGTTTTGCTAAAGTAGGAGAAATGAATGCCAACTCCAGCTCAATCCAGTTAGTTGTGCTAAAGGCTAAAATTACAGGAACAGCATGAAGAAATAATTGACAGTTGAAGTGCATGGTCCTATGAATCCTCTCTTCAGGGAATCTGTGATTGCTCTTAATGGCATTTTCAAAAGAAAAAAATGCAGGTCCTGTTAATTTTTAACATATTTTTAAACACTCCACTACTTTTAAAACAATCAGCACCATTATGAGCTCCCAGGAGACTCAGAATTAAGAAATGAACACCTCTATTTTGTAACCTTTTACAAAACACTAGCTGTGGACAATAAATATCAAATCCACTAGAGGCCTTGATAAGGCAACACAAGTCCTAAAAAAGAGAAATCTAAAGATGATTGGATAATTAATCACAATTACAATTTTCAATTGATCCTAAAGGAGCTAAACACAAAATCACTCCACAGTTTGATCTTGCAGCTTTTTGCTGCTTTCAATACATACAGATTAAGGGTCCATGCTGAGTAAATCATTTTGGAGAAGAACCAACCATAACAGGTGGGAGACTATAGTTTTTCTTTTTTGGACATGATTTTCAGTTTAGACCATTCATAATACAGTGAAGTAAAACAGACTGATTATGAATTTTAAAAAGTACTAGAATTGTCATTTCAGTTGCACGGGACTGCTGTGAACCTACTCATACTCATACATTAACTATAACACATTTATACTTGTGATTGCTTGTAATTACCATCAAACATGGCCCTATCTTTAATCTCTTTGATGACCTTGCAGAGATCATCATTCTCGGGAGGACCTGTCGGAGCTCGGTGAATGCTCCTGAACTGGTATATGCATATACTGGCTCTATCATAGCCACTTGGGGCACAGCCAAATGCTGCGTTTTATCTTTATTGCTCTACATACAAACCAGGGTTTGGTTTTCCTGCATCCTGACAATGAAAAAATCTTCCAGAAATGTTCCCCATCAGGGAGCTGGCAGGAGCTCCAAAATCTGGCTTCTGACAGAAGGGCATTCTCAGAGGAATGCTGTTGCTTTGGAATTATAATTTTATGCTTCTTCAATTCCATTCAATTATACTGAAATTCAAGGGATTTGTTAAAACCAATCCTGATTATCTGGGAACAACAGGGTATTCTTCCCTTATCCATTTTCAAAAGTAACTTTCAATCATTCTTTTAGTCATCCATTTATTTGACAACCTTATGCTAAATATGTTTTCCATTCACTAACAGGGAGGTGCTAGATTCCACTGTCAAAACAGAAAAAAATAAAAAGTTTGATACCTTTAAGAAGTTTATAGATAGTCTGATTACTTATATAACCATGCATTAAACAGAAAAAATTAGTGTGGCTTTAAGAGTATGTCTACAAGAAGCAACAATATCTGACTGATTTAATGAGAGGAATGTATGTTAAGTCAGTTATTCAATGTCATAAGGCAGAAGATAAGGACTATGGAAGTTTTGAATGAACTAATGCGATATCCTGGTGACACACTGATTTGGGCACATATATAAATACGTATCCATCTATTGCCAGTGCTCCTCATTAATTTTATCCCTAAAATAAGAAATAAAACAAACATAATTCATCCCAATGAGAATTCTTACATGTGTACAGTTGAAGAGAATCGGGAAATAAGTTCTGAGACAATATGAGACAATGTCCACCGGAATACAAACTATTTCTCATTGTAGACAATGAAGTCAGATTTCTTAGCATCAATATCTGAACACCTCGTTGACTTATTAAGCATGCCTCTTTGCACCCAAACGTATGAATTTGTATTATTGATCATTTATCTTCCCCCTCTTACCCTAGCTACTTCCAATTGTTATTTAAATTTCAGATTCAGTGTCATCTTCCCAGAGATTACTGTATTTTGCTGTGCATAATGCACTCCCATGTATAATGTGCACCCATGGTTTTGTGCTCATTATACATGGCAAAATACAGTATTTCTTTAACTTCCCTGATTAACTCAGGTTACCCTACAATTTTCTTTACTTTCTTTGAAGCATCTCCTACAAATTCAAATTAATGAATTGATCATTTATATTGTCATTGTCCATCTCCCTCCTTTAATTTCAGTCAGCAGATGACTTGTCTGCCTCCTTGGCCAATGTCTTCCTGTGCTGAGGAGAATAACCGACACTCCGTACATGCCCCCATGAATATTATTGAAAAACTGTGGCAATAACCCCATCCCAGGGCAGGACCTCATATTCAAAGGGAACTTTAAATACTACTTTGCTGATCATGGCCAGTAATATTATGATATCTGGTTTCTTTTAAAAGGTTAAGAAATTAAAATTCCAATTTTTATGTCAAATTCATTATTACAATCATTTACACCCTGTTAGTCAATTACATGTCTATCCCATACAACTAGTTGACAGCTATAAACATTTTTATTTCAAAATGGTAGCTTTTTACTGCATAGAAAATCAAATTATATTGTAAGTATACATTCTTTTCTTTAAAAAGGCCGAATTAAGGCAGAGATAAGAAGCATGATGTTTCCTGTATTTATTATAGAAATCCCTTGTAAATTAATAAGTCATAGGTTTGGCTTTTGAAAAAGGATTTTACCTAATGAATAAAGGGGTGCACAGGAGATGAGAAATCATCATAAGGAAAATTCCTCTAGCCTGGCCCCCTACTCCATTTAATATCATTAATAAAAATCTCAGGTTCCTTTGTACATTCTTCTTTTAACTTTTGAAATCTACTCAATAACTTATACATTTGAAAGAAAACCTCTTTGTGAATTTAAGCTCACACACTGACTTAATAAAAAATTCAATGCCGTCCTTACTGTACTAGTACTCAAAGGTTAGTGGCAAGAGTCCCTGTTAAGCCTTATTAGTCTTTAACTACCCAGACAACCAGGCGTTTAAAGAATAAGCTGATGAAGTGCAGAGTTCATGCCATTTACTCTAACATACTCTGGATTTTCCCAGATTTTGGAAATGTGTTACCTTTGATTTCTAGGACAACTTTGGTCAATTTTGGCCCTTCAAGTATTTCTCAGAGAGCAAGAGCAGCAAAATTATAAGAATTGGGGGTGAGGGAGGGCAGGGAAATAACTGGAAAAATGACTCATGTATTAGGGAGGTTCACAAGTTTGCACAGAGGGAGAGGAGGAAGAGTTAACAGAAAGAGATAAGTAATTTTATAAAACAGAAAAATTCTGGAATGCAGAAGAAGGTCTCTGGGTTGACTAAGCATTAATATAGAGTGGGAAGAAAGACTTAAAAATAAACCTACAGAACAAAATCTTATTAGATAGAAATATCATAATTTAGTGGCTAAATCTAATTATATTGCTTTTAAAACAATCCATTTTACTTGAGAAGAGAATTTTTGTGTTTCACACTTACATTTTATTTCAAATATAATAACAACAACCTCCTTTAAATATACATATCACCAAGTCTATCATTTATTTTAAAAAATCCAATATGTGGCATTAAAGAATTAGGAATATAGGGACAATGCTTGTTAGAACGGAACTTTCTGGCAAGGGCTCCTATTCTAGTTTAAGTTCTAACATACTAATAAGACTGCCTGGCTTTTACCAATTATATCAATGAGTCTTAATCCCAGATCTGAGACTCTCTGCTGGTTATTAAGCTTCTAATTTACACAGAAGAATGAGAATTAAAATGGTCAGACAACCACAAACAGCTTAGGGAGGAGTGAGACACAATTGAAAGTATTTCCTCAATTACATCTGCTCTTTTCTCCATATACATATGGTCTGTCCAATTCAGAGAGGGACATGGAAAGGGGCTACCTCATTTAATAATATATTTTTCTGATAATTAAAAAATCTTATGAGCAATTGACTTCTTTTCACTTGTAAACATCTCTGCAGATTAATTTTTTGTTCTTGCTTAATGAGGCAGATTATGAAACTTGCTTATCAATTTATCAAATAGTTACCATCTATGATAATTGTTGAGGTGTCTCTTTCTTGAATTATTATCCATTCATCACTGACAAAGTCAAACATGCATTTTTAAAATGATTTCATCACATATATTGTTTATGCAATAACTAGTGGTAAAACCAAACCAAACTTAATAGTACCGGAACAAGCAAAAATAGCCTAAAGAGAAAATTAAAGTGCAAATACTTTCTTAGATAAGCTTTCTATATTACAAATTTGCCTCTTTCCAGCCCCCACAGCCATCTCCTTTGTCATTACTGGCCAGATAGAGGGTTGACTAGGTTCTGATTATTTGCAGAATACCACCATTAGAAGCATTTCATTTTACTAGTTTTTTGCCAGCAATGCCTCAAAAAAAAAAAATCCCCAAAGGATAGGACCATGGAAATGCCAATTCTCCAAAGTCAGGAGGAGGTGAGCTAGATTGCAATAAGGTAAAATTAAAAGAGATTATTTAAAAAAGGATATTGAAGTAAAAATATTATAAATCAGTATTAATTCTTGAGATACAGTGTCAGAACAGAATAAAGTGATCATTAGGGAGAATAAAAGAAATTTAGATGAAGTAACAACGAATAAAATAGAGCATTAATGGTGGGAATCATGTTCTTTATATCTGTCCTAGCTGGAGCTTGATGAATGTTTTACAAATGAATGAGTGTGTGAAAACAAACAAGAGATCTGTTAGGTAGCACTTAAAGTTAGCTCAGGCCTCCAGACTTGAAGGTTTGGCCAAAGTAATGCTTTAAAACAAAAATGACCAATTTTAAAACTCAGCAGATGTTACTTAAAAATCTCTCTTTCTTTAAAATTTGGCCGACATGACAGCATTTCTAAAAAAAAAAAAAAAAAAGAAAGAAAGAAAGAAATAAAGAGAGAACTATGATAGAGAAATCACAGGCCACAAACAAACCCAAGATACTTCTATATACGCAGGGAATCACTTCAAGAAAGAAGACATTTTGTTGTCTGAATATTATCATTTTCTAGGCTTTGTAATTCAAGAGCTGTTTCTCTACCAAGAAAAAAACATCTTCATAATTTCCTCTTTTGAAACACTTTATTTCCTTAGTTTCTAAGGAAGCCTCCATTTTTCCTAAATTACCACCTGCTATTCTCAGAACTGAGTAACCTCTTTAGACAATGTTGGAATTTGAGCTTTGTGGCACCACAAACAGAAGTTTCATGAAATATTCTAGAAAAATAGATTAGAAGACACTGAGCTATTTCAAAACCAGCAAGATAGATATTTGCCTATTAATTTAAGGGAGTAATGATATCTTAGCTTCAAAAATAGGTAGGGGAAATTTATAAATAAGAAAGAGGGGTAAAAGTAAATTGTTCCAAAGATCATTACTCCTTTTGAATTTTGTGAAAATTTGGTCCAAAAGGCACATTGTTTCTCACGCTTTCATAACAACTTCATTTTCCCTAGCATTTCATTCTCTGCAGGGTTACATGGAGGTAGGGCTTCCCGTAGCAGAAACAGACAGATTTGAAAAGCAGGCTTCCTCTATAATTCCTTCATGCCTTTCTCTCCACTCGGGGATCTAACAAAATTACTGCTCACTTGCTGCTAACACTTCCAATTTCACATACAAATTTGCTAGGCATCTCACAGGTAGTAAATAACCCTAAGACATTTTAAAATCAACAAGTGTCATCTCGAGAAAGGAGCTGTGTCGCTGTCTGCATGCTGCCGTTTCCCAGGATTTGCAATTTGCAGACTGTTTCTCTACCTCCACAAATAAAGTATTTGACATAGTAGCTTATTTTCTCCCTTGAAGCACTTTATTTCCTTGGCTCCCAGAATGCCAGACTACTTCTGTTTTTCCTATGTTGCTGACCATTTGTTCTGTCTCTTTTGCTAAACCTGTTCCTTCATGACCTCTGAAGACCCCGACACTTGGCTTTCAAACCTCTCCCTCATCGGAACTCCTTGTCTGAATAACTTCTCCTGGTCCTGTGTCTGGCCACCTCTGTTATGGGAATGGCTCCTAACACAGGCATCAGCTCTAGAAAAACACAACAGTCCATTGCATGCTGGCCGGTTTTAAAATACAGCCCTCCTCATCCACCTCAATTAAATACACAGCCACTATTCTCACAGTTCTCTGCTGAAATCTGTGGAAGACAAACTGATTCACAAAAGCTGAAGTTTATGGAACAACTTTAAAAGCTTTATCCCTGGCCGGTGTGGCTCAGTGGATGGAGCACGGGTCTACGAACCAAAGGGTCGCCAATGCCATTCCCAGTCAGGGGCACACGCCTGGGTTGCAGGCCAGGTCCCCAGTAGGGGCCACGTGAGGGGCAACCACACACTGATGTTTCTCTCCCTCTCTTTCTCCCTCCCTTTCCCTCTGTTAATAAATAAATAAAATCTTTTAAAAAAAGCTTTAATGGCATTATGCTACTCGAACCCCTTGTGAGAGCCCCAGGAGGTATGAGTACCCTATTTTAGAGATGAGAAACAGTAATTAGAGAACTTGTCTTATTCAGATAACTATTAGAGAGGAATTTGAACCCTTGCCTTTTTGATGGCTAGGTCTAGTATGCTGTGGTGATTTTCAGTGTAGAGCTCACTCCCACTAACAACCTGCAAGGACACCCCTGGTGACCCTAAAGTCTCAACTAACCCAAGTAGGTAAGCACTCTGCTAGTTTCTTAGGAATTAAAAATGCAGAAGGCCATTTACTCATGTCCATGGTATTCTTAGAAGTAATCTATTAAACAGTTATTGAATTACTAAAATTTAGTTTTCATAAACTAAAATGAGTACTTCATAGAGTTTACTGAGAATTCTAATTCCATATCCTAATAAGAATTCTGGCTGCTGCCCAACACCTGGGAATAATGCAAATAGCAAGCACCCTGTGTTTGAACACATGCAAATTATCTGGGCTTGCCAAAATTTAGGAGGGAGATACTTTTTTATCAAAGCATCTTGAACAAAGATAGCAGAAATGGTTTCCAAGTACTAAAATTCTTCCTTTAAATTATAAATTCCTATTTACTTAAACATCATTATTGTCAATTTAACTCATTAAAGACACTCTGCCGAACCCTACTTGGTATAATGATGCATGTTTGAAACGAAACTCTTTGTGACCCACAATGGTATGAAGGCTAGACTTTCAAACACCTGCACATAGCAAACACATGTGAATCATCTGTAGTCTGTGACAAAGCAAATGCATGCATGTGCCCCATCCTGTGTGAATTTTCTTTGCACGATGTTTCATTGTTATCAAGAGTCATTTGTTTGGAATGGAATGGGTCATGAGGAGCTGTGCTCAACAAATGACTGAGCGCTTCTGTGTGAGGTTAAGGACCCTGATTGCTTTGCTCTAGTGCTTCCTGGTGTGAAGGAGGCGTGATGGCAGGTGGCAGCGACGTGGTAAGTGCAACCAAAGAGAGTCAGATAAGCGGTTGGGTGAAGTGTCAAAATACTGGCCATGGCCCTCTGGCTGTGTAGGTGTTAGCACTCAGAAACTGGAAGGTGCTAGAGTAAAGCAGCTAAGAGCCCGTATTTAATCATTCTTCATATTTTCCAAAGCAGGTTTCTGAACAACTTTATATGGAAGAGGTGTATTTCAGTTTCCAGTTTGGAACTTGAGGTCAAAGTTGTGGGTGGCTGTGGCTGCTTGTGAGCTTACAACATGTTTTAAAAGGGAAAAGGGAAGATGTTGAATCTATTACTTGGATTCCTTTGAGGGGGAGCAAGTTCCATCCTCATCCTATCCTGGAAATGGCCACAGGTCTTCAGGAGACCCTGCACAAGGGCCGCGCTCTGCACCCTGGTGACTGCTCTGGCTATCTGGGGCACACACTACTTTCTGTCTCATTCTGGTCTGGTAATAGCAGCAGCCATGGAAAAGGTTTGGTTTCAGCAGTGCATAGTTAACACCTCAAATGACACAAGAAAATGAGCCAGAGGGGAAAAACTGTTAAAGTACAATCAGTGATACCACACCCATGCCCAGTTTCTCTTGTGCTTTAGGACAGAGACACACAAATGTTGATTATCAGCCTTCACTAATGTGAAGAGATCACTCTTCTTAGGTTCCCTGGTTGTCATAATAAAGTGTAAGCAAAGAATGATCACAGGATAATGAATATTTGTTGAGCACTTACCATGGGCTGTGGACTGTGCTTACTGGCTTGCACACACTATTACTAAGAGTGACCCTAAGCAGTAGGTCTTACTGCATCTGCTGAAGTTTACAGTGAGGTTCACTGGCCATTCCTTGACCAGGACACAGGCACCTAATATTCTTGTTCTATAAATCTGGGGTTTTGAACAACATTCAATTGAAGAATGTATCTAGAGCATCTTTCACTCTCAGTTGCTTTCTGACTATTTTTAGTAAAAAGAGTAGTAGTCTCAGAGGAAACCAGTTATGTTCAGAGTGGTGGAGGTAGAAGAAATTTATTTTTTATCTTTAAAAACATCTTCATTAGTTTTACTGGTGTTATTGACCCATGCCATATTCCTATAGAAGAACGTAATCTGTATTTCTCTATAGTAACAGAAATATTTATTCATAAAAGGTATTACACTGTTATAATTGCAATCGATCAGTCAACAAAATAGTAAAATTGCAAACCAAACCAAACCCTGCAATGTTCTTAAAATATAGTTTTTACAGACTCAAACAACATATCATAATTCTGCAAATAACATAAGGACATTCTGGATTGTTTAACATGGAAATAAAGAACATTGAAACACCCACGATCATCATCTTAGTTTAGAATTGCTTTACACACGAGCAAGACTTGGTGACTACACATTATGAGGCTCTGACCTTTCTCAGGTCCACAGACTCTTCGGTTGTTTTTCTCCTGTTAAACAGGATTGATTTCCTGGCTAGGCATCCTCAATAGCTCCTATAACTTCTAGCATGCACAGCCCTGTTGAGCAAATCTGCATTATTTGGAATCTCCACTAAGGTCACCCTGTTTCATGGATCCTGACACCATAGAACTTTAAAATTTCTACCTGTGCTAAAGCCTCCTGGCTATGTATGGTACTCATCATCTTAGCATTCTTACTATTTTCTCTTGAGACAGTACCTCTGCTAAAGTCAGGTAACTAAAGGGTGTATATTATTTGAATGCAATGTTAATCAAGCATTGGGACTCTATTTAGGTTAAAAAAAACCTGAAAATATATTCAAGAGACTTATTATCTTAGTCTGTAAGAAAAAATACATCCTGGACAACACATATATGTGTGCATCTCATGTAGGATGTACATGAGATCTCAACCATGCATTGCATTGTGAAAATGTAAGTAACTCACTGTAGTGGATTAAACTGAAAAGGAGTTCCTGATACTTAATATGCACACAGTCATTTCCCTGTACACAGAAGTCCAAGGGACATTCCCATTCACAGAAGTGTGGTCCCTGAGAGGAACGGGCACTGCCTTTGTACAGGATTTACTTATCATCTGGCTGGTTCAGAAATGTACTTGTTCCCTAAATAGGTGGCTTTCCCATGTGTTTTCTATTATAATTTCTACAGTTCTACCACATCTGGTTTGGATGTGTAAAAGTAATACACAATTCAATGATCAGACTAATGGTAGGGCTGAGAGACACCCTGAGTTTCAGCCAGTTTCTTCTCTTTTTCATGGCAGGGTGTGGGAGAGTAGGTGTACAAGCATATACACAAAATAAACTTTCTTTTCTACTCAGTTGGAATAAATTATAATGTGTCTGGGCAAATATGTGCATGACTGTTTTCAGGACTGATTTAAGGCCGTAATCGATTTTAAAAAGCACAACTCAGAGAATAAGCTTAAGTATTCTGCATTCTCTCTGCTTTTATATTTTTCACCTAGATTTTAAAGGGTTGAGTTCTTAGAGGACATTAGTCATTTTTAAAATGATGACTACATGTGAATGCAAGAATAGACAGAAAGGCTGCTTCTAAATCTTGCATAAAACCAGGCTGACATAGGAAAAGGTCTGGAAGGAAACATTTCCAATTATTAAGCATAACTGCCTCTCATGGGAGAATTATTTTTATTTTATTTTTCCATGTTCTGCTCAGCATTTCCTAAGTTTTCTAGTAATGTTTTCCAGTTATGTTGGAGAATATATTTTCCCTACTCCATATTCTCATATTTATCTCTTCCATGATGAAGGATTTTACGTTTTCTTCCTGGCTTCTCTCTATGCCTTTGGCTGGCAAATCTGGCAAAATAATTCGGCATGCTCTGCTCTGTTTCATGCTTCTTCCTCTGGAGAGAGCTTTTAGCAGGGTACACAGGTCCCTCTGCTTTACCAAGGGCTCTGCTCCATGGGTACATCTGTTACTCATGTGCCTGGGAGCTAGGCTTGCCTACCCAGGGACTCAGTTAGCGGGCCCAGATCGCTCTCACAGCTAAGTCATATTATCTGAATTCATGGATTAGGTGTTCTTGAAAAATCTGGTATCATGCAAAAAGTTACACTATTCCAAATCTGCACAACTATATAATCAGAACACTTGCAAAAATGATAATAATCCTAATAATAATAATACTATCACTGATAGACATTTCATTTTTAATAATAAAATGTCCTAAGAATAAATTTTTTAGTTAATATTGAAAGATGAATGTTGATTGATGGATGGGAATCTGAGAAAGAAATGAGGATGCTAAGTTATGGTGACGTGAGCAAAATGAAGAAACGCCAAGAACAACAGGACAACCAACACTTGTCCAGAGCTTGTGACCTAACTGTACACCCCAAGAGAGAACGTGGGTTGAACGGGCAACTGCATTTGGCTCTTCACTGCCAGTTGTCTTCACCTGTGTGCAGACTTTGCATGTAATTACTGCTACTTGCTGGTGTGAAACATTAACATGCCAGGGAAAGTCAGGTGAGCATGCAAGCAGACTCTCCTTTGCACTGATGTATTGCCTGTGTTCCAGGAATGTGTGAGCTTTTCCGTGCTATAGAAACAGAACACAGCAGAACAGACTCAACCAAAGGCAATGTATATTTTTTCATTATTGTCTTTCCCTTCAATTTATAATAATTTTTAAAATTGGTAAATTCCTTCAATTGCTTACAACCCTGGAAAGGAAAAAGGGTATTTTCTGGTGGAGGGGTGGGGGTGGTGCAGAAACCTTATTACATACATACATACATACATACATACATATATGTTATAAAGTGGGACATATTTAAAAATACTTAGATTTCTTATTGTAATGAACATAAAGCAAAACACTTGCCAAAGCTTAAATAACTGAATTTCACATTAAATTTGCTAAGAGTTTATACTAATGGGTTTTATGCTGCTAAAATGGGAATAATATTTTTCTTTTTAGATAGAAAGTAAAATTTTACTTAATGTTTACATTGGACTCCAATTTTGATATGGACAGTGATTTGAAAAATCACTGCTGAAGAGAAAAACTAACCTCAGAGGAGTCATAAAACAAGGGTCTAGCTTCTGTCTGGAACTAGACTTGTGTCCTTTGGCAAATGATATGACAACTTCCTTATCGTGGGGGAGTGGCTTCAGTGGCATATAAAACAAAAATTTCTAAGGTTCTTTGCAGCTCAGGAAGTTCAATTATCCCCTTCTTTCCACAGCATGACAGATGCAGAGTGCCCCCATAGGACACTGGACTAGATGAAAGCAACTGGGTCCCCACGTGACAGCTCTTCAATGGGTGATATCCAATGGCAGGGAGAAGCAAGGCAGAGGGGGGGAGGAGGAGGCAATTCTTCCATATTAACACCATCTTGGGGTGAGCAAATTCTCACAGGAGCCTATGGCTAACACATGATTTCCTTAGACACAATACATCTCATTACACCACCAGGAGGATGTTTTCCAACATCTCTTCCTGATATTTCCACATCTTGTTGCTTTAGTCAAACGGAGGAAAACCGTGCACACCAGCCTGAGTCTGTTTGTACTTCCTGGAGTCACTAGTTCAGATTATTTGCTTCTTAGGAAGGTGAAGCTCTTCCCCTGTTGGCCCAGGAGTGAGGGAGGGGGAAGCATCCCAGCAAACTGGAGGCTTGACACTGAAGCTGTTCAACCTTGGACCTGTCTAGAACAGCAGTCTTTTATTCTGATTTGATCTGTGGAAAATAATAACCATGACAAACTCAGACAAGCACTGCTTATCTTCTCTCATCTATCGCTCAGTTTGGAAAATAAAATTAATCTGTAGCAGAAGAAGAGTAAGTACAACAGGCATTTGCTGCAGGTACAAGAGATCAAAGTTACAGAGATTCATGCCTGTATTTTTTTCACAATCTAATTTACTACACCTGCTAATTAAAAAGAAGCATAGATACTAGGGAAACCACTTTTATGGCAGGCTTGATATTTGCTGTATCAGCGATAATATCTTTCACAGCTTTTTAAAAAGTATATTTTTAAAACTTTGCTTAAGTGCTTAAGTATGATAAACTCTTTCCAATGATGAATATCAGCTGCTAGTCTAATAAATGTGAATAAGGACCTAGTGAAAACACAGAGGGGGTTGGGGGTGGGTGGAATATAAAACCTTAGAACCATAGACAGCAAAGAAAGCTGAATTTCTGATGCCACAGTGCCCCCTGCTGGTAGTTCTTGGAAGTGGTGTCTTCCAGAAAGTAAATTTCACCTCCTTGAACAGGCCACAGAAAGGAGACACTGCACTTTGAACAAAAGGCACTTCAGTGAAAGTAATGTATGCATGTTGCTTTCACCTATCTCTTTTCACATACCCATGTTGGGAGTGGGAGGAGAGGGGTAGGACTGAGTCCTGCATAAAGAACCTCAGACCCCATTAGAACTAGGTCCCGTCCGGGCTCCTCTAGATTGTTAGGTGATCGTGCTCAGGCTCTTTCAGCCTCAGTTCCTCATCTGTAAAAGGCAAAGAACAACAACTCATGCATTTACAGTAGAGGATTACTGCACAAATGAGATTACACACAAGAAAGAGCACGTTAAATGCTAGAGCACGAAGCCAAACACGTATGCCTGTAAGGATGAGGGTGAGTGGAAAGCTTCCTTTAACAATTTAAAGTTCCTTAGAGTCACCAGAAGGTCCTCCACGCCAGGACTGCTGCTGAGTGAGCAGACATTCAAATCTCCAAAACATCAGCTGGTTTCCAAGGACTCACTTGACTAGCTTTGACACCTATAGCTGCTGCTCAGATTCTTCACATTTCAGAAAATACAGTGTACGTGTGCTTAAAGGGGCCACTACAGGTTAGTGAGTAGAGAGACGGAGACCGGGCTGAAGGAGACGAAGACAACTTCTTGGTTGCTGCACAATCATTAATCCCTGGGATCTTGTTAGAAATACAGAACCTCAGATTTCACCTCAAACCTACTGAGTCAAAATCTGTATCATAGCAATTTCCCCAGGCACGTTCAAGTTTAAGAAACTCCACCTGAGCTGTAAACATCATTTGATATCTAGTAAGCATATACAAAATAGTATTTCTGACCTGGCCTTATTTTAACAATACATTGACAACAACTTATAAAAATGAAATTGGGAAAGGAAAATGTGGCCAGGGATGAATACTTTTCGTAAGCCTCCACAGAAACTATAATAAAATGACTTTTCCAAACACAATACTGGATAATATTACTTTGAAAATTTTTATTGCTTTTTAGTACTAATTTTAAGATAAGTCTATGTGCTGGCAATAATACCTGCACACTTTATATTTGCTCTTATTACCTGTGTTGATAGAATTTTCAAATGCAAATTATTTAATTAGAAGAGATTTAAGAAAGTAGATTCAAGTCTAATCAGATTTTTGAAAAATGGAATAAGGCTGCAGCTTTCATTAAAAACATAATCCACCCAATCTATAAGATGTTCTGAGTTGTTGGAAATGGACCCTTGTACTAGGGGCCAGAGTTCTTCTCAAAGCACAATTCGAAAGCGAACCAAACTTGGAAGGTGAGTTGACAGGTATAAAAAAGGAATCTCTTTTCACATGTTCCCCATGTCCCACACACCTCTCTCCCACTCTCACCCTCCACCCTTTGCTCTTCCTTCTTCCTTTAGATGTTTTATACCTTAGCAGTGCTCTATATAATAAGTGTAATTACATTAATGCCAGAGGTTCACCTAGGATAGATGGCTCATGCTATAAAATTACTCATTCCTCCTTCTTTAGTAGCCTGGTTGCAGGCGAGGGAAGCCATCTGAGTGAACTAATGTATAGCCCCTAAGGTGTGTGAACTGTCTTCTTTAACCTTCCAGCTGAGACCCACTGAATTTTCAGGAGAATAACTCACACACTTAAGTGAAATGCTCATGAGTGGAACATCATGCAATTTAAGAAGTAAAGAGTTTCAGGTTTGATGTGGAAGGCTTGCAAGATCCAGGTATCTTCTTGGTCCATGAATCCTGTCCAATCTCAGCTTATTTTCTACCTAAAATGTATGCTCTATCTAGCTACACAATATCTGTGAGTTACTTTTAGAACAGTAGAAAATTTTAAATTATGGATTTAAGAATTTGTATAATTTCTTTTTCTGAACCCTTTGTGGAAAACCTTTTAAAAAACTGTTCCAGGAACTGAAGTTGGATGTTGAGGATCAAGCAAAGGCTTGAGAAGGGGATCTTAGAAGAACAGGAAATTTGACTGCCTGTTCCGCTGGCAGGAGGCTTTCCAGTGAGGGCAGACCTTGCCCAGAGAGAGAGCCAGGGCTGCAGTTTGCTCATGTCGCTGAACATGGCCCCATGCAGACACAGGGGATCATCTCTCTCTCTGGCTTTTCATGTCCATGCTCTTACCAAATTCATTGGTCTCCAGATACTGTTGACAAATGTTCTGATCTAGAAGAACCACCTCTTCCATCAACTTACTATGCCAAGAAGGGAGCTTTGAATAAAGAAGACAGGATGTGTGTAATATTTTCTATACCTGCATCCTTCACAAATATTCTGAGTAGACATTATATCAGGACTGAACCATGGGACATTTGAAGTTCCTCATAGCCCGCACTTAAAGTAAAATCTCGGGGATCTTTCCACTTGCATATTTACAAATAGGTATCCCTTGACACAGAAAAGCTTCTTTGTTGATGTTTAAAGGACATATAGCCCTGGATGGCATGGCTCATTGGAATGAACGTTGGCCTGCAAACAAACCAAAGGGTTGCTGGTTCGATTCCCAGTCAGGGTACATGACTGGGTTGCAAGCCAGGTCCCCAGTGCAGGGGTGCATGAGAGCCAACCACACATTGATGCTTCTTTCCCTCTCTACCTCCCTGTCTTTCTAAAAATAAATAAATAAAATCTCAAAAAAAAAAAGATGTATGCTCCCTAAGTGTGCCTGCCAAATAAATACAGGAAGTAGTGACTCTTGAGATGTGAATTAGTACAATGTGGAAAAGACAATGTCACTGCAGAAAATGGTGTCTGTTCAACTCAAATGCTATATGTGACGTAGACACCGACAAAGTCCAAGAAGTGTGCTTTAAGGGAAACACTAACTTTTAGAGACACTGGGATTTTTTTGCATATTGAAAACTTAGAAAAGAAATTTTTTTAAAATGCCTTTATATTGTTAAAAGTAATTCACAACTCAAGTTTTCGCCAGAACCCAGTTCAGGGACTAAACACATATGACATTTATCAAAGCAAATGTTCCATTTTCTGTTTGCCTTGTTTCTTTAGAACCTTCCTTACTTTTTCTTCAACCCCCTGGCACAATGGGAAGCAAGCGAAGTTGGGAACCAGGACACCAGGAGTCATGTTGACTCCTGAGTCACATGACCCAAACCCAGTGCTTTAATTTCCTGAGAAATTATTCATATTTGTATGACAGAGATATTATGCTTTAAATAAATAATAATTACAGAAAAATAGTATTAGCTAACTCCTATTAAGTACATCCCATTTGTCAGTCACTTTCAAGGTGCTTCGTATATGTTTATTCATTTAATCTTCACAAAACCCCTGCATGGTAGGTGATGTAATTACCACTGTTTCACAGATGAGGAAACTGAGGCACAGCTTGGTAAATCGGTTGTTCAGTATCATGCAGCTGTTATGTGGTGGAATCAGGATGTGAATATAAGCAAAGCCTATAATTTTTCATGTTAATTCTCCTCCTCTGATAGCTTTTCAATCCAAATTTTGATTTCACATCATATTTTTCTGATGTTTTCTGTTTTCTATAAAATATTGATACCTATGGTAATGAGTCTTTAAATAATGTTGTAATATCTGCCAGGAGAAGAGGTGATAGGGAAACCACCATTAAACAAAATGGAACTTTCAAGAGAACAAAGTCATATATTTTGTCTATGAAAAAAAGAGAGGAGAGAAGGAAACAAAGGAAGAGAGATAGATAGAGAGAAAGGAAGAGAAAAGATGAGAAAAGAAAAGGAAAGGAAAGGAAAAGAAAAGAAAGGAAGGGAAAGGAAAGTTTAGGAAAGGAAAGTTTAGGAAAGGGAAAGGAAAGTTTAGGAAAGGAAAGGAAAGTTTAGGAAAGGAAAGGAAAGTTTAGGAAAGGAAAGGAAAGGAAAGGAAAGGAAAGGAAAGGAAAGGAAAGGAAAGGAAAGGAAAGGAAAGGAAAGGAAAGGAAAGGAAAGGAAAGGAAACATGTTTACCCCTTGGGGTAGGGATATGCTTTTAAAGTCTGCATAGATCTTTTGTTAAAACTCAAAGAAAATGTTAAATAAAAATGGTTTGATTGTCTTTTCCAAAATGTTTTTCCTTACTTCTTGGGCACTTTGATGATAGCATCCAAATCCCACCTCCTTAACAACCTCTGCTTTACAATGAACTGTATCTTTGCATATAATTTTCTGTTTGACAAAAGGAGGTATGATGCCTCATAGCTATGTCTCTCTAGACATAGGTGGGGCCTGGGTGGGAAGACAGGAAAGAAAACACATTCCTTACAAACCAGTGACACACCATGTACTAGGTCTGTCCATCCGCACAATAACTTTGGATTTGGCATTTTTATTTAATACAGAGAGAAAGATTGCTTAATTCCTTTCCTTCAATTTTTATCTGATAACTAATTCTGTTCCATGTCCCCTGAAACAATTAGTGAAAGGAATGATCTATTTGGTGGTGCTGGTACATCAACCAAGCTAAGTCCAAGACTCAAATACAGTTTTAACCTGGATAGCACTCATTTTTCACAGTAGGATTTGTAAAGTTCAATTTGCCCACTGATCGGTTATCCTGAGAAACAGGAAGACTTCAACTCACAATCATAAGAACTTAAAGCAGAGACCCTAATGCCTATATCCATCCCCTCTGGAGTCACCACAGTGAAGAGGGATGCCATTTTCTGCAGACAGTATGACTAGTCTATGGATATTATCAACCATACATCTTTTTAAAATTATTAAATTCTCTTTTTTTAAATGATTGAACTCCCATGGTTTCAATATTCTAAACTGCCAAATGATGGGAAAATCTAGATTGCTTCTATAATCTTCCCATCTCTATAAAGTTAAATGATTTACTTTTAAAAACATGTGTAACATTTTCTTTCTTTGCCCCAAGATATTTTTAAAGGTTTTATAAAGTAGTCTCCTTTGAACATTTCTGTCATCAATCTGCCACTTTCCTTTTCAGAAATGTATAATGACTTCTCACAAGAAATGATACCATTATCTCCTCTGCATATCTAAACTACTCATCCTTCAAGCACAGACAGAATTCTGTTCTAACTCCCTGCCTTCGGCCTCTTAAAGACCAGAGCTGGGCAAGGGGTGTCCAATCTTTTGGCATCTCTGGTCCACACTGGAACAAGAGTTATCTTGGGCCACACATTAAATACACAAACACTAATGAAAACTGATGACAAAAAAGAGGTTTAAGTAAATTTATGATTTTGTGTTGGGCCCCATTCAGAGCCACCCTGGGCATTATATGGCCTGTGGGCTGTGGGTTGGACAGCCCCGCATCCCTGTGCATGGCTTATGCTTCATCATATTCTCACATGCATCCTTTTCCTGTTTGTCTTTTTTATCCAATTAAATTATATGCTGAAAAACAAAACAAAACAGTGGACTCAATAAATACTTGTCCTTCACAAATTCACTCAATAAATGTTTTCAGTGTTTACCATCTATATGTCCATCTGGGAAATATATGAATAAATATTCATATGAAATATATAATTTCAGTCCTCCAAGATCTTACCATCTAGAATGGAAAAGTTGCAACACAAGGCAAGTATAGACTGGGTGAAATATTTCCAGCAACCACTGTGAAGAATACAAATTGGAGTCCACGCTGGATTAATATAAGCATTTCCAAGTGGTAATGAGAATGTGGCTGAGGTTATGCTTGGCACAAGATCATACTAATAAAGAATATTTATTGAGCACTTACCATGTGCACAAATGTGTTACTTCATTTAGTCACACAACTCCAGGCACTGTTTACATCTTCCTTGTACCAATGATGGAAATGCAGCAGAGGAGACAAGTGTTTGCCGGAGGTCACAGAACGTCTGCAGGAGAGCCAGGGCTGGCTGGGGTGATCCTGGCTTTGCACTGGCTTCAACCACCCCACCTTACTTCCTCTGGCTTAACTGGTGCTCTTTAAGTATTTGTAGAAGGAATAAGATTAGAGAGCATGCATTGGCAGCGAAAAATACACTCTTCAATAGACTTCAAAGTCCAAGGTCCCCAACATCTTGGACTAATGTACATCGTTTGTGTGTATATGTGTGTTGGAAAATAATTTACAGTCTGTATTGCACTTCCTCTTGCCTTTCCTTTCAATAACTAAAATTTAGGAATGCTTTATGCCACTTGGAGTAGTTTGATACCTCCTCCTCCAACTGTTTTGATCTCTCTCTCTCTGTATATATTTATATAACTTAATCCGTACCTATTTAGCACAATATGCAAAGAATGAGGATACTGAATTGAAACTGTGGACTCAAAAACTGAGAGCAGGAAAGAAAACTTTGACAAGTGGCAGCGTTTGGAGTGGTGCTCTCGTTTATCTATGTTTAGGGTGGGGGTTGTTTATGAACATGCTCCAGTCTGGTGTGTGCTAAAGCCAAACAAGCAGCTTTCTCCTTAATTTTTCTCCTATATCATCTCCATGTGGTCCCCAAATGCTTAACCCTCCCTGCCAAATGCTGTAGAAATCTGTTTTTTGATCTAACAGATGGAAAATACTTATTAGCTCATGAAGCTCACCCCCTCGGGAGAGAAGCAACTCACCCACGACCATTTTCCCCATCTCCAGAGGGTCAAGGCCTTACAGATACTCTGACCAAACATGCTCATCCCTCTTTATCATATGACTTCCCAAGCCAATGATAACCAAACAAAACTAAATCTTGGTTTCTGTTTGGCTCCTGATGTTCTGAGGATTAAGCCTTTTCTGCTTACAAATCATGCTTATTTTGCTGTGTCTTAGGCAATACCATAGAGTAGGAGGAAGTGGTCATTTGCATCTCTTGGTCAGAGTGCAGCCTTCCATTATCAAAAATAAGAATAAAGAGATAGAGAGATATACTTCAGCATCCTTTTCCTTTATTGAGACAGCAGCATCTGGACCAGTCTAAACCTTCCAAATAATATGAAGCTATACTTGAGCTGAGGGGTTTAAAGAACACTGGCCTTGGAATAAGAATCTTAAGTTTTGAATTTAGCTCTGCTACCACCAACTTATTTGGTTTCCAGATTTTAGCTTCCCAGATAATGAAATGTGAAGTTCACTCCAATGGTTGCATATAACGGATTGTAGGGTATTGTGTCAACATATACAAATTATTACATTTACTACAAGATAAAATTAGGCTATTTGACAGCCATGACTAAGCAATTCCTTATAAGTGGACAAATCTGTTTTCACAGATTTCATATTACTTTTAAATTCAAAAATATTAATGGCCCCTTCATTAGTTACAGGATAAAGTCCAGAGAGTCCTAGCTTCATTTTTCACATTCCCTCCAATCTCAGCTTCAAATGTGCCCAACTTGATCATTTTTTAAAAAACTGAATTTATTGAGGTGACAGTAGTTAATAAGATCATATAGGTTTCAAGTGTACAATTCTATAAAACCTGACCTGCATATTACATTGTGTGCCCACCATCCAAAGCCGCTTTTCTTCTGTCACCGTACATCTGACCCCCTTTACCCTTCTACCCCCACAGCTCCGCACTGTTGTCCGTGTCTATGAGCTTTTGTTTTTGTTTGTTCATTCATTGCTTTCAGTTTTATATCCCACATATGAGTGAAGTCGTATGGTTCTTAACTTTTTCTGTACATGGGCAAATATTTTTCAATAAAGGAGCCAAAACACAGAATAGAGAAAATAAAGATGCTTCAAGAAATGGTGCTGGGAAAATTGGAAAGCCACATGCAAAACAATGAATCTAGACTACTGCTTGTCTCCATACACAAAAACTAATTCAAAATGGATCAAAGACCTAAATATAAGACCTAAAACAATAAATCGTATAGATGCCCAGCCTCATCTTCACATTGGCCACGTGAAGCCCTTCCTCCCAAGCCACAGATCTCTTTGCCTGAGACCTTCCCCTTGGTGTCTGACCTGGCCCTTCCCTTCTCCCTGCTTCCAGCACCAACCTCCCTCCCCCGCATCAAGGCGAGGGTGCAGAAGCTCCACAACTTTATTTTCTGATTTAACCAGCAGTTTTTTAAGGCCTCTTCCAGGCACTGAAGATAAAACAAAAAAAGCTGGGGTATCTCTCCCAATTACTCTTTCCTGTCAATGCTTAATAGGACTTTAAGGTCTGACTGGAATTTACTTCCTCCCCAAAGTATTCCCTGCTCTCCAGCCTGTGGCCCTCTCCTCCTCCTCTAAATGCCTATTGTTTTTATTTTCTAAAACACACACGGAGCACTTATCATATTCCACAATCTATTATGAGCTATTTTTGTATCAGGATGCAGGAACCATTCACACACTCATTCTTCTCTCACAAAGGCCAGCACCATACATAGTATGTAGGCAGTGAAATGAATGAATGAATGGATGAATGAATGAATGAACAAATGAACAAACGAATGAACTAGAGTGAAATTTTCACTGTTATCCTTTGGTTAAACTCACATGCTAACTTGCAAACATTTCAGAAAGGGAACAGTAGAAGGGGATAATGACAAGGATACTGTTCTAGACAGGCAGGCCTACTGATCTTGCCAAAGAGAGATGTAGCATGTGAGGGGCAGAGCCTATGGATCTGCTGAGCAGGCTACCTTTCCTCAGCCCCCAACCCCCACACTTTGAATAGCGACCACACTCACCTTCCTTGCTTTATCATCTTGTTCTTGGTCTCTGAATCAAAAAAGAAGGAGGTGAGTTCCTGGCTTAAACAAATGATTTAGAATGTTGATTTAACTGCCTAAACTGTGTTAAGTTACATCTGTACTAAAAGACAGCCATTTGCATGATTCTCTTTATGGAAACAATTGAAACATATATTTGGGATTTTTTTTAAAAGATGCTTAAAAGACACACCTTCAAATGTCATTTAAAAATGTGTATTTATACACTCCTCATACGTAATTATAAGGATTACATGCTAGAGCTGGTACAGATGACTGCAAAAATATTTAGTTTGTAACCATCAGATTTTGAATTTATAAATTGGAAAAAAACCAAGATTTTCACATGAGGTAATATAATAATCAAATATTACATGAGGTAATATTACATGAGGTAATATAATATTGAGGTAACTCAAAATTGAGTATTTTTTTGCTATTTATAAAGTCCAGTTTACTTACTTTAGATACATATGAAAATATTTTCTTTTGCTTAAGACTTTTATATTAAGCTAAAGATTTGATCTTACTATAATAATCATAAAAATATAACATTAATAATGATAAAAGAACACTGTCTAATTTTTCTAAAACAAAAAACACCAGGAAAGTATATATGTGAAATATATACCTTTCTTTTTGTAAATATTTTGTTGAAAGAACAAATCTTAATGGTTTATACAGTACCCTACCTTTTGATTTATAATATAAATTGTAGTTGCTCTCAAAGTAGAGTCTTTCAGAAAATTATTAAATGACTTGCTTAAAAGAAAAATTCAATGTATATCATTGCTATTTCAAAAAGCATTTCCAAGGTTATATAATCATTAAAGTTCATTTTAAATTTCAATAAATATTTTTAAAATGCATTGATTGTATAACATGAATGTTAACACCAGGTGTATCAATAAACTGAAAATTATCAAGACAGGCTATGCTGAATTTCAATGAAGTTCATAGGAAACCTATTAAAGTCTGAAACATATATATCAAAAATTACTTACAATAAAAATATTATTATTGTCAATATATCCCACCACTTAATAACTAAAAGTGGAACAGACACATTGAACATGATTCTCCAGGACGGAGTAACAGACAAGGACATAAGTGACAGATAGCAACGACTTTCCAGAAGCAGGGAGTATGCATTGAATTACAGTGTTGTTTAAAATTAAAAAAGACAAATATTATTAACTGAAGGTCCTTGTATAAACATAATAACAAGAAAGTTTATATTAACCAAATTAAATTATACTTAAGGTTATTTTTAACTTTAAAGATTAATCTATATTCTTGTTCACAGAACTTGTTTCTATGAACTTCAGCAACCAGAATCCATAGGTGACAGCGTAAGATGTGTTTTTTTTTCATGGCTCGTGTGGAATTTAATCATATTTTCACCTCACTTCATTGACAAAGTGCATTATGAATTGATTGAAAGAGGCAATTTCATAATGTGACTATCAAAACCTGTGATGAAGATATCATTTGCTCCAACGTGTCTAGTGTGCCCTGCAGAGGTTCTGGGAATATTCTGATGAAGCGTGTATAATGGTGTGAATAGAGTCTTCGGATCTGTAGCATGTAAGGCTATGGTCTCACTACAGGGGTGTGGAGTATGAGACATGGGAATACCGCACTTACTGTTTGCATTTCTTTTAAAGCCAAGATTTTACAAATTCTAGCAAAATAAGCTAGTGTGTAAAAATATTTCTGACTATAATTAGCTATATATAAGTAGTAAATACTGACTCTAAGACAAGTATTTCATCACTCATAGTTACAGTGCACATTTTGTAATATTTTAAAAAGATCTCATGACATAGACTCTCGCTATGTGATATGCCTAATTACTTAAATTAAAAAAGACAAAATTTGTTAGGAGTTTGTTAGTCTTACCAGTGTTAATGACTTTCGAATCCTCTATTCCTATTTTTATGAGCAATCGTTAGTACCCAACAATATTAAAATTTGAATTTTGAATAAAATGCTTCCTAATTTCCTTAGGTCAGTTTTGGGAAAACTGGAGCCTACTAATGTGTGCACATGTCTGTGTGTGTATGCATGCACACATACACGTGTGCACACACACATGCAGGCACACATGCGCACTTGAAGATTGAAAGCATCTATGTATCTTTATCTCTGTGTCTACCTGTGTACTATTTTGTTGGGAACCGCCCTGCCTGGTTTCAGAAGCTGTAACACCCCCATGGCTAAGGCTGAGTGAGCGACCTTCGGACTATAAGCCATTAAGGAGACAAAGGTTATCTCCCTGGCAGGAGCACCACTTCTGCTCCTTTTACTTCATTCATAACTGGCCCCCAATGCTTGATCAGTTAGCCAATGATGGGTAAGATTCCCTAGGAGGTAACGACCTAAGACAGGCATGATCACATGGAGGCCCTGAGGAAGGACTTGGGAGCTACAGCAGAAGGGGGTGATGGACCCTCAGCTATGACATAGCCTGAGTCTTCATTCTGTCTACAAGAAGCCTTGTAATCTCTTGTCTGCCTTACTCCCCCTGCCTGATTTAAGCCTGAGACAATGCCTTAAACCTGAAACAATGCTGGAGGCAGGTGCAGCCCTGTGCTGGAAAGGGCAGGTTCCCTAAGGCGATCAGGCCTAAGAAAGAATATGTAAAATCCTGTGAAACCTGCTTTGCTTAGAATGCTCTCAATTAAATAATAAGTGTCCAAGCAAGGAGTTTATTCCTCAAAGTTTTATAGCTATTTAGCTGTCTGACCCTGACTCAAAATAGGTCCTCAGAGTTCTTTGTATGTTTGATCCTTACTGCCTAAAAATGATTAATGAGCTTTACCTGTATTCCTGTGCAAAATGAACCCAATAAAAACCCATTGAGGAAAAGGCTCTTGGCCCTTTTCCTTTGAGAGATCAGCCACCTTTTCTCCCCAAGCAGATCATGTCTTGGTAGACTTATTCTCATCTGTGGTGGCCGGGGTGGGGGGGCCTTGCCGGTGGAGCCCCCCCCCACACACACACACTCTTTGCCTCTTCTCACTTCTTTCACAGACCAGGGATATTAGCAAAATAGGGAAAGTAAAAAGTAATGAGGAGTACAGTACAGAAATATTGTTTAAAATATTTTTTCTGAGATAATAATAAAAATGTAGAAGGGACACAGAATTGAAATCCTTCAGATGGGACAAATGTGAGTTACACAAATGTAGGCCAACCATAAGTTCATGTAGTTATTCCACAAGAATTCATTTAGTACCTCCACATGGGGGGTGCAAAAGCAGGCTTACAGTTGTGAATACACAGAACACACAGCTTATTTCTGTATTATTGATTATTGCATTATTTTCCATACAAACAACTGCAAACCTACTGTGTCCCACCCTGTACCATTGCCCTGTCCTAAGCACTGGGGACCACGCTGTAAACAATATGGTCCACAACGCCTGCCCTAAAAGAGTGACATTCCAGTGGGGGGAGATGAGCAATAAACCGAATAAGTAAGCCATGCAGTACATTGAGTGGTATTCCATTCCATGGGAGAAAATTTGTCAGTAAAGAAATAGAGAGATTTGGAAGTGGTAGAAGGGACTAAATTTTCATAGGGTCATCAGGAAAGACCTCACTGAGAAAATGAAATTTATCAGAGGAGGGAGGCAGACGGAAGACAGAAGAGGGAGAGATTGGGAAGAATGCATTGCAAGAGAGCTGGAGGTACTAGTGTGAAGACTGGGCTCTCCATCTGCTTAAATAAGTCTGAGTTCGCTCTGTTGGTCCCAGGTGATCTCCCCAAATATCCTTTACAGATCTGATCACTCTTTCCTTCACTACAAAGCTAAGGATTTTTATTTTCCCTCTGTTTTAGGAGAAAGATGGAAATAACCATTATAACCTTTCATTATTAAGATATGTGTGCACCTTTCTCAGAAAGCTACATTTGGCATTATTGCAATGAACTGGATTTGTAATGCTTACAAAGATTCATTTTGCAATCTTAATTTTTTAAAAAAAGGCAACAGCTTGATATTTACTATTACATCTAAAATGCAGAGAAGCCTACCCACTGAATCCAGCTTAAATGAGAAAAGAGATGACGGCTGAATTTCATGTCTGCCTCCAGACAGGGACCAAACTGTGCTTCCTTCCCGGCACGTGTCCAGTGTGGGCAGTCCCCTCTGCCCCTGCCGGCCTCTCCACCCCACCTCCAAAAAGGAGAAGCATTTAAAAGGGGGGATGTGTGTTCTTTATCTCTTTGATATTTGAAACAAAAGAGATTTCACATACAGAAAGTTGAGTTGGATGTGGAAATATCTGAATGTTGTGTAATATTCTAGTGAGTAGACAATAAAGGAGGGAGCAAAAAAACTGACTTGTCACTGTGTTGTCTCATTAAACTAAAACTTCTGCTTCTCTGTTAATGTTAAAAGAAGCAGCATGACCCTGGTGTAAAGAAAGAAGCTGTCCATGATTTTGGACAATCTCTAAAGCCCTGGTCCTAAGGACCTCCACTCTGCTTTCTCCAAGGAACTAGAGTGCTGCTTGGTAGAGGGACCTAGCAAGATGCCTGCTTCAGAAGACAAACTCCATCCTCACACAGAAGCTTATGGCTCAGCCAGTGACCTAGCAATCATGATTCTAAATAAGGGTGAAAATATTCAATACTTTGGAAGTCAGTAAGAGGGACCTATAACTTGAATGCTGGAGAGGAGGCAGTCAAGACTTCCTTAAGGAAGCAGTGTCTGAACTGAGAACTGGAAAGTAAGTAAAGATTAAAGAAATGAAGAAACATGCTGAGAAAATAATGTGCAAAGTGCGAAAAAGTGAGTATCCAAGATATTGTTAAGTTCAGGCCCTGGCTGGGTAAGTCAGTTGGTTAGAGTATTGTTTTGATACACCAAGGTTGTGGGTTCAACCTCTAGTCAGGGCATGTACAAGAAGCAACCAGTGGATACAAAAATGAGTGGAACAACAGGTTGATGCTTTCTCTCTCTCTCACCTTCCCTTTCTCCCTCCCCCTCTCTCTCTATAAAATCAATTTTAAAAAATTAAAAAGTAAGTTCAGGAGGGTAAAGAGGAGCATGGAGTATAAAGAATGGGTGAGAAATAGGTGGGGCTGGCAAGGTAAAAAGGCTACAGAATTACCTTATGGGTCAAGTAAAGAAGAAACATCCTGAAGGCAAGGTGGAGACCAGGGGCTAGGCAGTTGTCGTGAGGAAAATGAAATTTCAGAAAAATTCCTGGCTGTTTCAGGAGTCTATTTGAGAGGTTACCAGGGTGAGGAGCCAAACCAGGGTAGACAATGGAAAGAAAGAAATGGATTTGTCCTCTTGTGTTCTAGAGTTATTTAGGAGAGGTACAAGTAATTGATGGAATATGAGATGGGGAACGCATCTTGGTCTTGCACCACCGAAAGCATGCCTTTTCTTATACCTTTACAGCAAGCAGGTATCTTCACTGAGTCTTGGATGGGCAATTTTGGACTATACCTGCCCAACAAGTATCATACAGAATGATGTGATTCAGATTCAATGTTCCCTGCTATCTTCTCTAACACATAGCTATTTTACAGATTGCAGATAGACCATAAATATGTACTGTGCATTTATCAATCGTCAGGCCTCCAAAAGAAGAAATGACTGACATGAATAAGGCACCTGAAAAAAGAACTGTGATGTGCATTTGGCAGGTAGTTGGCAAACAGTTGATACTTTGGTTAGTGCCTTTCTAGAAAGCCCAATGCATTTTGATTTGCTTGATCATTTAATAGTTCTTTTATCTTTGATTTTATAATTGTCATTAAAAAGTATCATTTTAAGGAAGGTGTATCTTTGTACAGGTCAACTTCCTTTGTAATTCAGCCAATAGGACAAATTCATCCAAATGGTCAAGAGTAAACAATGATATTTTCACTCCATTATCAACTATTTTATTGTGATGTAGAAATTATTCTCAAATATAGGCCAACAATTATATGTATACCTATATATATTTAAATACTTAGGATGCTATTATCACCAAGTAGTTACAATGTAAGTAGCAAATCCATATTAATCTGCTCTGAATACATCTATGAAAATGTTACAAAAGCATAAATAGTTCTTCATATTTTTCATACTTAACTGACACAGATTTTGTCATATTTCTGAAATTTTTATAGTTTTAATATTTTCATCGTATTTATTGTAAAAGACTTTTAATTCTCCTTTGAATATTTCCAAGTCAAGTCTGTAAGTAATGATAAAATAAACAATTATTGGGGGACCACAATTTCCCCCAAGGTTGTCATCAAATCAAGGATCCCAATGATCTTTGAGTCACGCCTAGAAATCAGATACCCGCTCTTGATCAATTCCTTCCAGGTTTGAAACAGAGGAATAAAATCAGCCCTGCATCAAGGCAGGGAACTTCAGGCTGGAACAAACAGTATATCTGAAAGAGAGTCAGGCCAGCAGATATACCTTTCAGAAGACATACCCAATAATGGGTTTGGGGACTGAAATATCTATTCCTAAACATAACATGTGATAGTTTGGCTGCTTTGGCTAAACTTTCACATAGAAATTCATGCCTGCATCAACTGGACCCTGCCCTAGAATCTCATTGGATTCACCTTGGCCCATTACTAGAAGTATTTTCTACTAATAGTGCAAGTGCCATTATTGTCCAAGTAACTGCTGTTGACTTGTAGTATTCTGCTGTTGTCTGGGTGTTTCATTATATTTTAGTCCAATTTTCATTTTTTTCATGCTATTTTCAGGAAAAGGAAGGAAGGAAAGAAGGAAGGAAGGAAGGAAGGAAGGAAGGAAGGAAGGAAGGAAGGAAGGAAGGGAGGAAGGAAGGGATGGAGGGAGGGAGGGAAGGAGACATTTTTAAAAAACTGCAAAAATGCAATAGTTTGAGTGAGTTGGAAAATACTTAAGTTTTATTCCTTATAAAATACAAAGTGAAGAAAATAATGCTCAGCCACAAAAAAAAAAAAAAAAAAAAAAAAAAAAAAAAAAAAAAAAAAAAAACTACATAAAACATCCATTTTATCTCTTCCTATTACATGCCCTTATGAGAATGCTTAGTACATTTCATGGAAAAGAAAATGCACTTCTTTTTGAAGCTTCAACTTTATTTTGTACAAATAACACTGAAATGGCCCTGCCCTGTATCCCACTTAACACTCCTGAACTGTGCCAAATAAATCCAATGCAATGGTGAAACAAAACAAGTAATCAGGCCAGTCTCACATGTGTAATTGAACCTTTAGTAAAGAGAGTGAGGGAGAACAGATGAATAAGATTTGGAGGAAAAAGAGACCAAATGGTCCAGAGAATTCTCATCCTTCTACAAAACAGAGCTAGAAAAGAGAATGGATACAGATGAAGAAAATTAATGCTAAAAAGAGCAGAGGTAGAGAAGGTACTCATGAAAACCAAAACTAAAACAAAATCAGCAGTGGTTTGTGCTGCAAGCAGTTATCGTTAGCTTTTGCTGCTATCGCTGGAGTGTTTGTATTCCCTTGACTTTGCTGAATGAATAAACAAATGTGGTTGAACTCCCCTTTCCCATGATATGTATCTGTATTTATTTTCAGAACTAAGTTGACTATTTGAGGTTTCTCACTTAAGAATACCAGAAGGATCAGGTCTGGCTTTGTTTGATAAAGAACAAAGCATGCAACCTACACGACTTTCCTTGTACAGGCACTGATGATTCCAAGTGAAGGACTAATAAGAATGCTCAACCATCTGAGCTTGGTCTCTATTTTGCCACGGTGTACCATTATTAGGTTAACCATGATTTATTATACAAAGGGACACCAATGATGGTAAAAGGTAGTATTATTAATAATTAGCATCAGTGCAACAGAAATGCATTTGGATTGCTTCAAGCAAACAGATGTGTCTAGTCACCCTAGTCAAAGTAGATGATGTAGTTTTTCTTTGTACATTTATTTGTTTGTTTGTTTGTTTTGATGTTGTCCTATCCCTCAGACATCCTGTAACTGATCTCTTGTTTTAGAAGGGGAGAGAAACTTTATTCTGATTTATGTCAAATGCAGGAAAGTCCTGTTTTTTTGTTTGTTTGTTTTTGTTGCTCTTTCTTTTCCCTGGGCATTCACAATGTCAAAGGGCTTCTACACTGAAATTGTAATATGCTGCATTTCTACAAAGTTCACCATGGTGTCTGTTGTAAGAAAAGCGATTAATTATAGTTTTCCACTTTGCATGCTAAAAGAGCAATTTTCAATTTCAAACACTGTTGTGCATTTTGGTAAGATATAATTTACATCTATTCCCCTCTCCCCCTTCACTTTCTAAATGGGGCTACATTATAATATAAATTCATTCAATATTAGATTAGGGGAAAGTAAAGCCTTTCTTTTGCCTATTACACAAAGAATACATCTTAGGAACACCATAAATCATGCTTGTCAGTAGATTCAAAAGAATCATTCTCTACAGCTACCTTGTCTATTATTTAGAAAGTACAGACATGAGACAATATAATTTAGTTGGGCTGCATGTATCTAATTTACATATGGCTGTCTCTTTTTAATCTGAGTTTTCATAAGATGAATATAATTAGCAAGTTTCAATTTATCTTCAAAACCACTGAACTATGTTGATTGCCTCCAGGATGACATCACCCATGTGCACTAGCATATCTGGACTCCTAAACAGAGTAATTCAGTAGATTTTGCAGCTAAAGAAGTGAATATTGCAAGTTAAAAAGTTGACAAACCAGCAGCCATGCAAAATGCATTATTTGTCATGAAGAGATCAGTGTTACAATAGCTTTAACCTATTCCCTAATTTTTTCCCCTAATGAAACAGGCAAGTCAAGCAAACCACAAATGATTTTGTGTGACCAGCTTACTAGTATGCGCACACTGATGTAAAAAAATAAGTAATCAAATTCTTTGGAGGCACTGTATGGATTTAGTCTCTATACTTCTACAATTTGAGCCCCTCGTCTAAATTTCCTTTATATGTACTCTCAAATTAAGAATCTTTCACATAATGAATTACCCCTGACCTATATTCTCAAAGGAGCTCATTTGGGTTAGGATGTTTGACTTTAAATGAATGATAATGAGAAACATCACATTCAACTTATCAGCCACAAAATAAAATGTGTAATTTATAACACAATACATTATTTAGTGATATCCAACTTTTAAAATTTGTACAATTTAAATGTCTACTTCTGAAATGTTAGAAACTCTAATTGCACAAAGTATAACAAGATATTCAACATGATTTCCTCCAAAAATACCAGTTTGTGTCCCCATGAATTCTTAGCCTAGAGTTAAAACAAAGATAAAAGGTTTTAATAAGAGAATTGTATTACCACTGAACAGATTATTTTTTCCAGAGAAAGATAAACTATGAAAATAAAGAAAAGTAAAATTGGTTTGCTTTTAAACTGGCATTATGAGAAATATTTTAGTATTTATGGAAACAAGTATCTGGACTTTGAAACAGCACACTCAAACCAGAAATCTCATGATGACCTGCTTTTCAACTAAAGTTACCATTTTAGTCTGACTCACTTGATTTTGCACTGAAAACACACAAACGCAGCAGAAAATTTCACAACTGCTTATCAGCCTAAATCTATTCTTTATCTAAATGCAGGTGAAGGTTGGATTTATGATGTGCTGTTTCTCAGGGAATTCGTGCTTTGACCACCACAAACTGTAATCATAAATACAGCTAGTGATACAGGAAAAGCTGAAAGGCAGATCAGCCAATAGAAGAAATATACTGGGAAGTTACATAGAACAATTTTTAGACATGAAACATGTGCAAAAATTTCCCATAACTTCCTGACTCCTCTCAGTTCTACAAGAAAGTTTGCTTTAGCCTGTATACTGATAATGCTCAGAAAATAATGCTCAGCCACGAAAAATGCATACTGATATCATAGTGATCTTCCTTAAATGTCACTTTAAACTTACCACATTCCTACTGAAAATAATGTGCTTCACTAGTCAAACTATAAAATCCAAAGCTTCATATTCAAGTCTCAACACAATACATTTTCAGTCCATTATCCCATGGTTTTCTTCTTTGAATCCTCAACAAGTCAGAATCATTTATCCATTCCTTGGTGAAATATACTCCTCTCCTGCCTTTCTAACTTTGTTCAATCCCTCTTTCTTCCTGGAATTCTGCCTTCCCTTTTATCATTGAATCTGTGATTTTTTTCCATATGATTTATTCCTATACCAGCAGACATAAGCCCTTAAAATCAGGGACCTCGCTGTATTCCTCAGCATGAAAAATGTATATGTGAATACACTGGAAGCTCTCAAATACTTAAGAGTGATCAGAGCCCCTCCTATAAACTCTCATTTATTTTTCTTGTACATGCCTCACTTCACTTGACTTTTCCTAATCAGCAAGTGTTGGGATAACACTAACTCATTACCCACCAGTGCTGTCCAGCTCTGTGCCCTCAGTGGACTATCTGCTTCTACCTTTAGCAACTTGCAAGGCAAGTCTTAAGAAGTTAAACAACTAGAAATGAAGAAAGACAGACCATGGCACCTGTTATATTGTCCTGGAAAAAAATAAGAAACGGAATATGGAAAATATTCTCATAATTAATTAGTTAATTAATCAAAAACCTTTATGGAGCACCTACTGTGTCTATCAGGAGCTAAAAATGTAGCAAGGAATGAGTCAGAGTCCCCGCCCTTGGAAAATTTACATTCCTGTGTTGAAAGTGGTAGTGGTGATGGGGAGACACACAACAGAGCATCAAATGGTGACGTTATTCAACATCATTAAGGAAAAGAAGGGCTGCATTGAAAAAGATAGTCAGGAATCTGAAAAGAGCTCTCTAAAGCGGTGAAATCGGAGCAGAGATCTGAGGATGAAAGGAGGTGGGGCATCCGGGCAGCTGGATGATGGCTGTGGTGTCTGGCATAGATAGGAGCAGGTGCAAAGGCCCTGTGGGGGGATCTAGTGACCCCCATTCCAGAACAGAAGGTTCCCGGGACAGGCAGAATGCTGTATGGACAGGCTGGAGGGAGATCCTGTCAGGTCTACAGGCCACCATAAAAGGTTTGATTTTTATTTAAGTACAATAAGCTACCAGTGGAAGTAAAGCTAAAGAGTGACGTGATATTTACCTTCCACCAAAAGAACAGAGACTTTGAGAGAGAAGTAAAATAGAAAGAAGAGAGAAAGCCCTGGCAAGTCAGTGAAGAAGGTACTTGTTCCTGAAACTAGAACCTGGGTCACTGATGAGGACTAGAAGCCAATCTCTTTGCCTCCAATGGGGCTGGCAGAGTACGGGACCTGGAGGGACAGTACTTGGCAGGGGAGGGCTAGCTGCTGCTAGACTTGCCCAAAATCTAGCAACAGCTCCTGGACAATTAAGGACAAAGTCCTGGCTAGGCCAGCTCTGCTTACCTGTGATACTGAAAAATGTTCTCTTCATACACAATGACATTAAGCACTACTTGATTTAATTAACCAGATGACTTCTGTTAGCACTTTACACGATGTCCAGATCTAAGCTCAGCTTTGTGGACAATACTTCATCCATCTCTAATGAGCTTAACATCTAGATTCATATTTGTACTAAAACCTGACTGATGTCAGAAGCCCCCCTCTTTTGCTTTTATTCTAATTTGCTGCCTTTGTATAAACTGGTAACTTACAGATTAGATTAACTCCAATAATATCTAGTTATTTCCTATTGGATAATGTACTTATGTTTTAAAAAGAGGCATCCCCCTTATTAATTCATTGATACACTTCATTCTAACAAGTAGGGAATCTGCTCATTGATTTAAAACTTCCTATTTAAAAACAAGAGACTGGGTCTCAGTAATGACAAAACTTGCTGAGAAAACAGGCTATAATTTACACCACCACTTGAGGCCATATAATGCATTTTTCTGGAAAAATAAAAAAATGCCATACTCTAATGATGAGCATGCCGCTTCCTCCTGAGCTCTTTTGTGACAGAAATAATCAGCTTTAAAATATTCTGTCAAGATCCTGAGATGCAACACTAAAACGTGATTGCTTCTATTATGTGCCCGTAGTTTTTCCTAACAAGTGGGAAGCTAAGACTTTATACAGGAACAAACTCCTTTTTGTTACATTTTGAAGAATGTCTTGCCTGGGATTATAAACCTTTATTTAACTTACATGTCTGGATAGCTTGAGAAGTTTCACCTAATGACTTGTTTAAATGATTAACATTAATTTCAGCCAGCAAACTTCCTGTCTACCTGCTGGCTGTACAACCTGCGAGTTATTGTTTGTCTTAATGGCCATTCCAGTTTCTCTGGAAAACACTGGATGTGGGTAGAAGCAGGGAAGGACAGATGGAACAAGCATTTGATATTAAAAGCCAGAATGTAAACTAAGGTTAAGTGTATGATGTTGACTCTCAAACACTTTCTGTGGTCGGCTTTGATTTTCTTTGTTAAAATGCTTTGTTTGGTTCTCTGTGATACATTTGACACCTTTTTCTTCTTGTGAGTTTGATCTAAAGATTTGCAAAGAAGCAGGATGCCTCTGAGATGCAGATCTGTGCTGTCACAGGTCACCGTGACGGGGCATGGCTGTCAAACGTGCTCACCTTTCCCAGAAGTTCCATTCTTTCCGAGAGCCCCTTGAACAACACCCTACTCCTATTCTTTAATAACAGAAAGTGTAGGCTACAAAAAAAAGGAGGCCCACGGAGTGTACATGCTGTGGACATCCTTGTCACATCCCACCCTCTGTTTGCATCAAGCCATGATACTTGTTGCAGGGACATTTTAAAATCCTTTCAATAGTTAACTATTTGTACCTGTAACTTCTGTGAAATAGTCTAAATAAAATGGTATTATTGGAAGGATATGAGTCATGAGCTTCGTGGAAACTAACCCTGCCTTTCCTGATTTTCTAAACTATGTTGTGGAAATTTCAAATTTCACTTTCCTTAGTGGGGAAGCTTATGAGACTGACTTTCTGTGATAGAACTCCCAGTGCTAAAGCATAAAGGGACACAAATGCCACCAATTGGCTTTTTTTGCTCCTGCCACTACAAGACACTGCATGTGAAGGACCTGCCAATAAAGCCGCACAGTATAGGTGACTTCTATCAGTTAAAAACCATTTGTATCCTCATATCCACCTACAGAAGTCAAAATTTTTTTCATTCACTTAATGTCACAAAACCCTCCTTACAGTTAATCTAACTTCTGATGTATTTCATTATCAGATTTTTTAAAGCACATGTATTTTGCACAATTCTACAGCAAACACAGTGTATTGTATCTTGTTTTCCACACTAACACCTCCCAGTACACAATGACTTCTATTTGAGAACAGAGAGAAATTGCTGAAACATAACTGAGTTCCACCAGTACAATTTCCACATCTAACATACCAATTTTTTAGAGGTCAGTCCTGTAAAATCTTCTCTCTCATTTTCCCTGAGGGAAGTGGTTATTTTTGTTGCATTCGGCCCTGAAAAATTCCACAACAAATTCATCCCTGACCCATGACAAAGAACAGAATACATTTACCCAAACCTCAAGATGTTTTCAGGGTATGATACATTTCAAATGGAGTCTGTTTCTTGTGTGACCACTATAATTGACAAAATATACATTCTTTTCGTTTCACATGGTCCTTCTTTAAATTCACAGCCCTTCCTCCAAGATTTGAAAGTTTGGAATTGTGTTGTACATGTAAGGGGAATGAGACACATTTGGATGTTTTGATCTTAAACTACGAAGACAACATGTTTATTGTTAAATGTGTTATGTCTTGGCTCTCCTATCCTTTTTTTTTTTTTTTTTTTTTTTTTTTAAGAGAGGGATGTTACTTTGACAGTGAAGCCTCACAAACTAAGAGGGTGGACTCCAAATTACAAGCCATTTTGCTTAAAAAACGTAATCATTGACACCATCCTAATCCATTTTTACAATAACAATAACTTTAATAATTGATTGCTCTTGGGAAATTATGGGGCAATGCCCAAATTAGAAGCTATCAGTTTGTAAATCCATGAAGTTATTTAATAATAACTAAGGTTTGGTGCATGTTTCTTTAGGGCAAGTTATCAATGTATAATTATGCAATAGTTTAATGTGGGGAGAAAAGGTCATGTGATAGATATTCTAAAGGGGAAAAAAACAACGTTTTGACAGCCAATGCATTGCCTCTCACCTCTGCTACCTCATCTGGAAACAGCAGAGATACCCTGATATTTTTATCCTGCTTATGCAGTCAGGCATATGTGACCCATTTGACTGGTTTCCATAGATTTCGATATCTAACTGTAGGTGGCATTTTAGGGAGATGTCAACAGAGTGTGTGACATTGGTGGTGTAATCATTACCTTCTTTTCTTCTAACAAATTGTGCTGATGCAATAAAAACCAAACAGAAGGTCAAAGAGCTCTACAGCCAATTCAGCATGACACAAATATCTAATCCAAACCAACCTGTCAGAAGTCCACCCAGCCCTGGCTGCCATCAGCAGTCACACTTTCCTTTGTGTCTGCTGTCACAATCACAAGGGCTAAAAGCAACATTTTTGGATACATGTCTATTCACTCTCATTTTCCTGATGTTCTTACTTCTGCCATGCTCTGAGAAAAATGCCTGTCTTCAGAGAAAGGCCTCAGATTTAGAATTTGCAATTTAGAATATCAAGCTTGAAACATGGATACAAGGACCAATAGCCTATGAAAGAGGCCAGAAGTCCCTGAAATGTGGACTCCGAGGTCTTCCTTGTGGTCTCACTTTTCTCCTCTTTGCAGGCCAAGTTCTGTGGCTTCCTTTACCTGAACCCAGTCCCAAATTCTGTAGACCACTGTTGTTCAAGAGATGCTCTAGGAAGATGACTAATAAAGGCAAAGGCAAACTGTAACTAAGAACAAAACAAGGGATACATTTTCATTGAGAAGACCTTTTAAAATTGAAGCTTTAAGAATTTGTGTAGGCACATTTAAATGGCTCTATTTTGCAAACTGTTCTCAACCATAAGTTAGTTCATATTCTTTTAATTTGGTCTTTCCTGGAGTATGTTCCTGTACGATGGTTGCGTATGAACTGCCCAGATCCCTGACGTGACTGGCGCTTTGCATACAGTGAGCAGGACGGAGCAGCGGAGAAGACTGGCTTTGCTGTCAGCCGGATCTGGAATGGAGTCTATGAAAATTTATTAACTCTGGGGCTGTAGGAAAGCCCCAGGAAAATAATAGTAGATCTTGCTTTAGCACATTTATTCCTATACTAAGAGGCTGATACTCACTTTTTCATTTAATATGAGCAGAAAAACCCAATGAGAAAGGTATTATTATTAAACTCATTTGAACAGAAGAGGAAAATGAGGTTCAGAGAAATTATTAACTTGCCCAACATCACATACCCTTCAATTACCTTATTTATATACTTACATTTGTGAATGGACAGTTTTGCTTGTCTGAACAATATGCAACTAGGTTTAAGTAAATAAATATGGATGTATTAAATAAAATCTTATGTCTACATTCTTAGGCCTTTACCTTTACTTATTTCATGTAACTTTTTCATGGAAGAACAATAATTGTGCCATGTGCTTTTTTCAGAAATAATTTTAAAGTTCCTTATTTAATACTACATTTATTTATTTTCTTGAAAATTCATTTTAATTTTATTTTTATTGTATTTTCATTACCATTTATCCTCCTCATACTCCCCTCCTGCCACAATCACCGCAACATTGTCCATGTCCATGAGTCCTTTTTTTTTGCCTAATCCCTCCACCCCTAACCCCACCCAGAGCTGTCTGCCTGCTCTCTATGAGTCTGTCTCTATTCTGCTTGTTAATTCAGTTTTTAGAATTAAAAAATAATAACAAGGCCAATTTCACAACTCTTTGACAATTAGTCACCTGAGAGGTTGTCGGAGTACACAGAATTTCTCCAAACTACAGAATTCATCTATATGCAGAAAAAAAGAGGTAATACTCTTAAAAATGTATCTTTGAAGAAAAACAGATCTGTGAGAAATAGATCAAGAGTAACTTTCACAATATATTCCAAGAAATAATAATTATTATTTAAAAAATCTTACTGAAGAGTAGTTAGTAACATATCAAAAAGTGTGTGTGTGAATATTTCTTAATGACTAACTGGAGAAACTGTGTACCAGCTCTCCTAAAGGAAAAACCCCAGTGTCTGAGGTCATGGGCTGGGCCCCACCCATGTAACTTCTGATGCACCTAATAAAATATGACAAGTGGGACACAGGGATCTGGTAAAAGGCTATAAAATTAAAAACTCATCGGAATACCTGCTGCATTTGCTATCTCTTAAGCACTTCTATTATATACTTATTATGACAAATTGCACTGATTTACATATTAATGTTCTGCATTTCAGCGGGTGCCCTTTCTGTTCTCACACAACAGAATACACTCTATCGCACACACTTAACCTACGTGACTCAGCCATTAAGTGAAAATTTGAGTGGGAGGAAAAAGAAACAGAAGGAATACAGTTGCTCCCATTGTTCTCTTCAAAGCCTTGGATTTTAAATCTTTACTTGTCACTCAGTTGAACTCTATTTTTGTCAGTTTGCCTATCAGTCACAATGGAGAGCTTAGCCTAGGGTGAGCCGTGGGTTTGTCTTTGAACCATTTTTTTTTTTTTTAATATTCTCAAGTTCCAAAGACATCTGGACAGGTGAAAAAAAAAGGACAGAAAGCCATCCTTTATGTGACCAAAGTCCATGAAACTTTCCCAATGATGGAAATGTCCTACATTTTAGCAGTCTAATATGAGGGTCATTAGGTTGAATGACTCGGAGAACTTGAAATTTGTCTAGTTCAACTGAGTAACTAGTTTTTAAAATTTATTTAATATTTATTTATTTAGTAGTTAAAGTACCAAATAGTGCAGCTTTATACCATGCCCAAACCATTTCTAGGTGACTGGGAAAGGAAAAATACTGGAGAAGAAGTAACTTGTCCATTTCTCTATAGTCAGGTCTGTGATCTCCAGACTTACTGTTTCTGGGTTTGTTTTTTTAACACTGCTAAAAGCATCTCCAAATCTCTGAGAGTGCATCAACTACTGCAAGTCAGGGTGTCTCATTCTTAATAGGACCCTCATTGTCATTTGGACACTAATTTTTCTCATTTAAAACTCTTGCCTTGACCACAGCCACTATTTCAAATTGTTTCTGTATTCAAGACTCATATTGCTCTTCATTCTCCTTCCTGCTCGGAAAATATTCTCTGCCTCATTCATGAAGGAACCCAAGGACATCTACCAGCTCTGTCAATACACACGTCACCACCACTACACATCAATTTTCCTCTGTTCTTCATCCTCCGCTTTTCCTGTCAACCAAGATGACTTGACCATTTCTAAGGCTCATACCCTGTACCTGTGACATAAATAATATCCCCTCTTATCTCATCTGGTCTCTTTCTTAATTATCCCCTTTCTCTTTTTGTGTGGTTTTAATCTTTGTCTACCGAGTGATCCCTCTACTTAATACAAACAAGTAATTCTTTCTGGTCCCTTCCACTAATGACCCAGCACTGTCGTTATTTCCATGCTTTACTTCCCCCAACATTCTAGGTTCTACCTCAATCACCCAACCCAGCCTGCCTCTGTATATGCCCTTGGTTCTTCCTGCAGTTCTTTACATGCTCATTTTCTACTATTGCATTCCTTGAAACTGAGCATTACTGAAGGTCAGGCTACGCCTTGCCTGCTGACTATTTTTTATAGGGAACAAGAGCTAAGGATGTTTATTTCATTTAAGAATATGTTACATTAGCCCTGGCTGGTATAGCTCAGTGGATTGAGCATAGGCTGTGAACCAAAGGGTTGCTGGTTCAATTCCCAATCAGGGTATATGCCTGGGTTTCGGGACAGGTCCCCAGTAGGGGGTGCATCAGAGGCAACCACACATTGATGTTTCTCTCCCTCTTTCTCCCTCCCTGTCCATCCCTCTAAAAATAAATAAACAAATAAATCTTTTTTAAAAAGAATGTTACATTAAAAATAAAAAAGATGAATATTACATGGCATGTGAAAATATTATAAATTCAAATTTCATTATCCATCATAAAGTATTATTGGAACATAACTACTTTCATGCCACAATAGTTAAACAGCTGCAACAGAAATGATTTAGGACCCACAAAGCTGAAAATATTCACAATTTAGCCCTTAACACAAAATGTGTACTGACCTCTACATAAATTTTCTTTTCTTTTATATCTTTTTCTAAATTATTATATCTGCTTCCCATCATTTTTTTATTAAAAAAGGAAAAAATTGATAATTCTTGAATGGTTACTATATATGTCAGGCAAAATGCCAGCACTTCACAGAATTCGTTGTATATAATCCTCACCACTAAATGAGACAGGTAATGCCACAGCAAAATGTGAAATGTGACCGCCAGCTTAAATTACTTGCAGAGAGTATTGCCTGACATTAGCTGCTCATTTGTGGAGCAGACTTTCTGGTTAACTACAGGGACGCAATGAGCAGCTGTCACACCCGTGCTCACGTCCTAGTCACCTTTGACTCCACACCGCTCCCTGCAACCCAACCTTGACTGACTCTTTCTCTGTTAAAATGCTTTTCTTCCTTGCCATTTCCTTTGCCACTAGCCTAGTTCAGAAAATAGCTACCTCTTGCCTGACTTAGTGCATGTTTTCTATTGTACTAATTTCACTCTCCTCTGCTTTCCATTTTTTCTGCATGCTATCATCACCAATCTCTCCCAAAAAGCGCTTGCTGACCCATCTCACTCATGTATTTGTATCTTTGAAAGGAACTGTTTCCGCGGGTGTTGACCTTGTGACTCTTTTAGGCAAAAGCCTTCCAGGGCTGCTCACTGTCTCTCTTCTTTCTTCCACCTCTGATTCCTTCCCCTTCATTTCAATTTGGCCACTCAAAATGGGAGAGGTTTCATTCTCCCATCCCTAAACTACTTTTTCTTCAAGTTATCATCGTGTTGTCTTACGTGAGTATCAGTATACACATCTCATCCTCACAACTCCACTATAATCTCTTGAGGGTGTGGCCTCATTTTATTCTCTTTACATGGAATTTCTAATGACATCCAGGACAGTGTTTGAGGCAGGTTTTTTTTTTTTTATAATCGTCAACCCAACAGTTATACTCTCCCCTTCTTTCTGGCCAGCAGGACCTCCATTTTAGCCATGTATTCTGGGAAGATACATCACCCTCCCTCCAGTGGCTTAGCCATTATTGGTCTAAATGATGACTAAGCAGACTAGTCTGCTTGGGCTGCTCTAACAAAACACCATAGACTGAGTGGCTTAAATAATAAGTCATATCTCACAGTTCTGGGGGCTTGGAATTCTAGATCAGAGTGACAGCATGGTTGGGGCTTTGGTGAGGGTTCTCTTCCTTGCTTACAGATGGCTGCCTTCTTGCTGTGTCTTCACATGGTGAGTTCTTTTTCTCATAAGAACACTAATCCTATCTTGAGGGCCCACCTTCACACTTCACCTAATCCAAACTACATCCCAAAGGCCCCACCTCCAAATATTGCATTGGGGGTTAGGATTTCAATGTATGAATTTTGGGGGCATACAAACATTCAGTCCATAAAACTAGTCTACTAAAAAGTAAAGGAACATTCAGACAAAGCTTTTCCTTCTTAATAAAAATTGATTCATGAGAGGGAACACCCTTGTCTGCCTGGAACAGCTTCAACCATCTTGCTATATAATAAAAGCAGACGCAGTTACCACACTCAAGCTATCCGATGGGAGAATGGAAAGCCTCTTGGTCCCTGATGACTTACTAGCATTTAACTGCTGAATTAACCAATCCTACTATAATCTTATTTCTATCTAGACTTTTTATTAAAATATAAAAGAAATCCATTACTGTTTAGGCTACTTTTAGTTGTGTCTTCTATTATTTTCAGAGTTGTCTGAGTCCATCTAAAGTGAATGTTTATTGAAATTGAAATGTATGAGTATGCATTTAAATATATACATTTATATTGCACATATATTCTGTATTCAGGTGCCTCATGTGTTTTTGTCATTTTGCACTATTATTTTGTGAAATAAATCTCTATTTTATATATTCTCTCAGTATTAAGCACATTACAAATATGTAATATCTGTTTATTGACTGAATACACTAATAAATGTTGGGTGAGAGGTGAAGATAAGTAGCTAGCAGGAGGGAACAAAGAGCTCTGTTCTGATTTCTTCCAAGGGTGTCATGTGCAGCAAAAATGTACAAAAATAATTGTATCACCCAGATCATCCAGAAATCAATTTATGAAAGAAAAAAACAAAGGAAGAAATGAAGAAAGAAAGAGAGAGAAGGAAAGGGAAGGGAAGGGAAAGAAAAGAAAGGAAAGAAGAGAAAAAGAGGGAAGGAAGGAGGGAAGAATGGGATAAGAAAAGAAGGGAGGGAGGAAGAAAGGAAGGGGAGGTAAATGTAAAGAACATTTTGTATGCAAATGATGAACAGGTTGAAGGGGTTAATTGCCCAGCATTGAGGTATCTTCAGAAATAAAAGCGGATGGTACAACTTTTGCTCTTTCCTCTTGGCCACGAAACCCTGGCTAATTGAAGTAGCAACAGAACAAGCTGCTCTTTCATTTCCCCAGAGACATTTCTGTGTCACTTAGGTTCGAATTTTACGTTGAGTTGAGCACCGCCACTCCTCCCCTTGCTCCTTGCTTCTAGCATCCAAGTCAATTCCCGCTTTCCTGCAGTCCTGCTTCGTGCTTCCTGAAGATGAGCAAATGAATAAACCACCGCCAGTTCTCGGAGCATCTTTCAAGACTGAGTACACTTCCCTGAGAGAACAGCTATGAGGTAGTTTGAGTACAAGTGGCACATCCCGAACCAGAAATGGCATTCTCCTACAAGCCGGGTGGATGCTTGGCTTGAGAGAAAGCAAGTGAAATGGTAAGGTCCTCTTTAAGAGTCTGTTCTTAACTGTAATGTAGGATATCCTTAGAACCAATAAGAGAATTCAGAGAAATTTTTACCCTCTTTATTCAGTTCATGGATCTTGGAACTGGAATAGAATTAAAGTGCCCAACAGCAATTCTACTGCCTATCTTGCACTGTTTTAAACTTTCTCACAGGCATTTCAGTAAGACTTTTTTTTTTTCACTTCAGACTTGTTTTATCAGAAATGGAAACAGTATTGAAAGTGCTGAGAAATGTATTAACCCAGCTTGCCCACATAATTCTATTTCTGTCAGGGTACAGTATTCTATTTACCAAGATTAAATGATTTGTTGTCAAAACCCAATGAAAATCGTGGGGTACTAAGCCACACTGTAGAGATGTGAGCATCTATTTCAAAATGCAAACCACATAGTAAGATACTTGTACTTAGAGGGTTATACCGTAAAAAGGGAAACAGTCTGAAATACTAGGCATTTCACAGACAGCAACGCCCTAACCTGTTGATTTAGGAGAGAGTGTGGGATACCAGCTACTGAAGTCAGAGACAGCAGAAATCAGTTCAACTTGCACATCTGCCACTCACCAGCTGGGAGCTCTTAACATGAGTCACCAAGTACCTGTAAAATGAGAGTAATTCCTGCTCTGCCTGCCTCATTTATGTTGAACAAATAAAAACATGTAAGTGAAAACATTCATCAAACTGTAAGAAATTATATAAATAAATGGGAGAAACTTTGAAAACTGGCATTTTTCAACTCATCAAGATCTTTTTATTTCTGCTGTAAGAATTAATTTTCATTGCTAGAATCACAGAATTTTAGAAGTATAAGAAAACTTGTCACTCATGTAGGCAAGCTCCTTCATTTTATAGATAAAGAACATAAACCCAGAAAATATTAATGACTTATCCAAGGTTAAAAAATAAACAAAAAGTATTTGATGAAGAAGTGTAGTTTAAAACTTCTTTTTCCTTAACCCTTAGTTTATTGTTACTCCTATTAAAAAACTCCACCATCTGTTAAATGCAGAAGTGTTTATCAGAACTCACTGCTTAAAAATAATCTTATACTAATGTTGAATATTTTGGTTACAGGACATGTATTCAAATTAAAATCTCATTTTATTTTTATTATATATCCTATCCTAGATGGGTTTAGGTGTAGATATCAGTTTCATTTGAAAGTGAAATTTTCAGGACAGAGAGATGAGTAGCAGAATCAATCAACACTTTGTTCTTAGCCTAGTGTTTTTTCCACTGTTTGGCTATCTCTATCATATTTTGTTTATAAGGGATCCTGTTTCTTTTAATAGTGTATAACACTAATATTTTTAAAAGTAGGACAGAGTACAATTATTTTTTCTGAGAGAATCTTGTGATACCCTTTGCGACGTCTGGAGCAACACCCAAGGGTATCTGAAAACTAGGATGAAGAATGCTATAATAGATCATTCTATCTCTCAAATTAATCTGTCTCTTAATAACAATCATAATTACCTTTTACAGTATCCAGACCCTACTCTGACTACCATGCAAATATTCACTGCAGTGAGGATCTCCAAAAAAACACCCCCCCTCAAAAAAAAAAAAAAACTTCTCAAAGCATCCTCCAAGAGGATGCTCAACCAGGGAAGGATCTAGCATTATTTTTATCTCAAAATTCTTCTAATGCAAGTGCCTGGATTATTTTCATTTGAAGGCTTATGTATTATTATTCAATAAAACATCTTTGCCCCCTGCGATGATTTCTGTGTCAGAACACACATGACAGCAGTGGATGTGAGGACAGTGTGTGGTTCTGAGTGTAGTGTATCTATAACAGGCATCAGGTGTTGGTGGGTGGATTTGAGGGCAGGAGGAAAAAAAGAAAAAAGTAAAGTCAAAACATCTTTGATCTTAAAAAATATGCTAGTCATTTCCTAATTACTTAAAGGTAAAGTCATCCTTGGATGCCCATTTTTCTTCTAAGAAGGTGAAAAGGTAAATATTACTAATTCACTGATATCTTGGCCACTATAAAACTTTGGTTACCAAGAAGCCATGGCTGAAGTCTATATAAAATTCTTTTAATCCTTTGAAATGGAAGCTTCCAAAACCCATTAAAATTTTGGTGGGGGGCTGTTCATTTTATAGCAATCATCAAAAAATATATATTACAATTAAAGGAAAGGAAAGTCTTTCCGTGATGAACAATGCAACCGAGTAATCGGATCCAGAATGTGAGCTATCGCAGCATACCAAACTGCCCACAGCATCTTCTAACATCCAGAGACAGAAACGCCACAAAGAACTTTCCTGTCCCACTACCCAGGACTCTAATTTCCTGCTGCACAAGAAAAAGGATTCTCCTTCCTTCCTTCCAGGCGATGGCTGGCAGTTAACTGCGTGTAGAAGAGCTCTGGGATCTTGTGTCTCATTTTGCCTGATTTGCTTGTGGATATGCAGTGTTAAATGGAGAAAACTAAGAGTGGGATTTATTTTACACTATTCACTAGAGAAAGCCACAAGAAAACGTCAGGCAACGAATCGCGGCTTCCAGCCTTCCCAGGAATAGGCTCTGGGAAGACCTACCGACTCTACCAGAATTGGGGAGAGTGGACCTTTTCTGAGTTGACTCAAAAATGCTGACAGCAAATGGCAGGTTAGTACTGAAGCACAGATGTCACTTCATTGTGTCAATTTGGAAATGATCAGTACAATCTGGCAAGTGCAATTTTTCTCACATTATGAGTGTATTTGGGCAGGTGCTATCCTTCTCTAAGGTCACAGATTATTTTTCTGTGTACTTTTTTTCACTCATACCCCAGGAGGAATACAACTCTTAAATATATAGTCAAAAAAAGACTGCTACTAAGAGTTAGTGGAGAATACAAAAGGTTATTAAATATTTTCTCAATAATCAGAATATAGGTAATTCCTATCACTAGGGGCATGGTTTCTTCATATGCTGTAAACCTCCATTCAATGCAAAAGAAGCAAAGCAACTTTAAGGACAAACCTAAAAAATATTTTCTAAAATAGATCTCCTATTGGCCTCACTATGACCACAATGCATTCTGTTGTCATTTGCAAACTGTCCTGTTTGGCTGTATTGTTATTTCCATTGTCTTCATGGAAAGTTGCCAAAGCTACTCAAAGTAGGATGTTATTGGAGGGCTATATACCTATAGATAAAGTAGTATCTCATAGTCTGCAGGGACTAGTCTGGGTTTTGAAGGTTAGTTTAAAAAAAAAACATAACATAATTACATCAGCAAGATTGATGCATCTCTTGTTCTGCTAAAAGATCTAGATCAGATAAGGTAAAGAAAATAACACCCACATTAGGAGTTGTAGCTTGGAAACATGCAACATTATAGTCCAGGGGAGACTACGGTCAGTAAGGTTAACATGTGCATGTATGAACCTACCTGGCTGCCTCAGTGTTAGATGATAAAACTTAAATCTCTGAGGATAGACAGAGCCACATCCTTTAGAGGATGCCACACATAGTAACTGTTAGATAGCCAGCAATGTGTTATATTCTGGAATATAAAGAAGTATAAGACATGGGCACTGCTTCAAGGAGCTCCAAGATCTACTTGGAGGAAATTATAGTCAACAAAATGAAAGAACACAGGAACACAAGTGTGCGTGTTAGATGTAGTATTACGTGCCACAGCAGCTCTGACGGGGACAGAAAGCCTGCTACATAATGCACTTGAAAAGACCTGACTCCTGGCAAATACTGTATCAGTGTGGTTATAAGAATCATTGTAATTACATATCATCTTTATATTATGACATGTTTTATGTTTATGAATTATATCATATTATGAATATAATAATATTATTACTGAAAGCTCATTAAATGCTACATTTTCCATAATAGATTCACCATGATATTACAGATTAAAATAATTACCATAAGGCTGCAGATGAAAAATCTAAGATGAGGCACCTTAAAAAGTCTCGTAGCTAGTAAGTTAGCAGAGATTGGATTTAACTCTGTGTCCAAAGATTTCAAACCTCCTCCTATACCACATAATGACAGAAATCAAAAAAGGATTTATAGAAGTGATTCTTCAACTCATCTTCAAGAATTATCAGGACAGGTAAACATGGCTCACCTCCTCACACAACCACATCAAAATTACAACTAAAATATAGAACAACAATCATTCAGAACCACCATGAATCTACTTGAATGGAAGTCTGACAAGTACAAAATTAAAGAAAATACATCCATCCAGACTGGTGGGGTATGGAGACACAGAACGGCCTGGTCCCACATCCGTATCCACCTGTGGCAGATCAAAATTTCAGAGGTATATCTCAGGGGTGAAGAGTGCCAGTCCCACACCAGGCCCCTGAGCCTTGGGTTCCAGTGCCAGGAAGATACATTCTCATAACTTTCGTTGCAAAAACCAGCAGGGATTGAGTCAGTGGAAGAAACTTTTGGAATCCCAAGCAGCTCTTCTTAAAGAAACCACACATTGACTTACATAGGCACACTCCCTCTGAGCTCCAGTACCACTAGGTAGCAGCTTTAAAGGCACTAGTGGCATATAGGGAGGAACCGAAGTGTCTGGCATCAAGGCAGGAGCTGGGGGACAGCTTTCTCCCAGACAGAAAGGAGGACTCAGGCCATTGTCCCTTTTCTGAGCCCTCACTCCACTGAGCTAAAAAGCCAGCAGGTATGTACCATATCTGAGATTCCATCAGCCTGGCTAACACTATTTCCCCTGGTCTGGAGATCCCCTGAGGCTCTGTCCAACCCAATTTACCAGCGAACCTAAACTGTTAACATTGGCTTTTCCATATGAGTGGCTGGAACTTAGGAAGTTGCTAAGTTCCTAAATTATCTCACAACTTCCTAAATTATCTCAAACAAGCAACAACCATCCTCAGCAATTCCCCCAGAACCCATAGCTCTTGCTAAGTGGCCCCAGGCCTGGCACTAGCAGCAGCCAGCCTAGGTTCACAGCTTGACTTTGCCTAGGAATCATCAAGCTCAAACAGTAGCAGCCATCTCAGATTGCTTTATAGATCATGCAAGGCAGCCCAGGTTGAACATTGGTTGGAGCTGACTTTGACCTGTATCATCCAGCTAACTCCAGAGCCTGAGCATCCAGTGGACAGCTACAGACCATGGCAGAGCACCACCATCTTGTCCCTGCACAGCTGATCCTCCATGGAGGGTGGATGTTGGTGGTAAGTGGTCACAGCCAGTCCTTGCAGCTGACTGGCCTAGGTAGATCCTTTCCATTGACCTGCCAAAAGCAATCAAGGTTGAATTATATAAGAGGTGGGTGTACTCAGCCAACATGAAGGGCGTACCTCAAGCACACAGCTTGGGTGATAAGGGAGACTGTGCCTCTGGACTCTACAGTATACCTACTACATTAGGCCATACTCCTATTGAACAGGAAGCAAGCCTCAACTACAGGGGAAGGGTGTACTCATCCCACACAAAGGGTATACCTAGAGTACCAAGCTTGGGGAGGCTGTGCCACTGGACCCTACCAGACACCTACTACAATAAGCCATGCTACCAATAGAGGGGGTCATAGCAACTCTACCTAATATATAGAAACCAACACAGGGAGGCTGACAAAAGGAGGATATAAAGAAACATGGCCCAAATGAAAGAACAGATCAAAACTCCAGAAAAAAAAAGGTAACTGAAATGGAGATAAGCAATCTACCAGATGCAGAGTTCAAAACACTAGTTATAAGGTTGCTCAAGGAACATAGTGAGCATAGAAAAGATACAGTCAGAAATGAAGGATACACTAATTGAAATAAAGAACAATTTACAGGGAAGCAATAGTAGAGTGGATAAAGCTAAGAATCCAATCAATGATAAGGAAGAAAAAAGCAACCAATCAGAACAACAAGAAGAAAAAAAAGAATAAAAAAATGAGGATAGTGTAAGCAACCTTTGGGGTAACTGCTAGCACTCAAACATTCACATCATAGGGGTGCCAAGAGGACAAAAGAAAGAGCAAGAAATTGGAAATCTATTTGAAAAAAATAATGAAAGAAAACTTCCCTAATGAGGTGAAGGAAATAGACACGCAAGTCCGGAAAGTATAGAAGGCCCCAAACAAAATGGATGCAAAGAGGCCCATGCCAAGACACATCATAATTAAAATGCCAAAGGTTAAAGATAAAGACAGAATCTTAAAAGCAACAAGAGAAAAGCAGTTAGTTACTTACAGGGGAGTTCCCATAAGACTGTCAGCTTATTTTATCAAAAGAAACTTTGCAGGCTAGAAGGGATTGACAAGAAATATTCAAAGTCATGAAAAGCAGTCACCTACAACCAAGCTCTACCAAGCAAAACTATCATTTAGAATGGCAGATAAACCATTTGAAGGGCAGATAAACAGTTTCCCAAATAAGAATAAAACTAAAAGAGTTCTTCACCTCTTAACCATTATCACATGAAATGTTAAGGGGACTTTAAGAAAAAGAAGATCAAAACTATGAACAATAAAATAAATACATATTAATCAATAATTGAATCTAAAAAAATAAATAAGCAAACAAAGAGAACAAAGACATAATCATAGCTACAGAGAGTGTTTTGATGGTTTCCAGATGGGAGGAGGGTGTGGGATAATGGGTGAAGATGTGAGGGGATTAAGAAGTGCAAATAGGTAGTTACAGAATAGTCAAAGGGATGTAAAGTACAGTATAGGAAATGATGTAGCCAAAAAACTTGTAGCATGGCTCATGGACATGAAAAAAGGTTGGGGAATTGCCTGAGGGAGTGGGGGTGCTGAGTAGACAGGGAAAAAGGGGAAAATTGGGACAACTGTAATACCATAATCAATAAAGTCCAATTTAAAAAGAATTATTAGGGTATGCTTGTTTGGCAGAAAAATTGCAGGGCATTTCAGGCAACGATGTCAATATCATTAAATGGCAACAAAACAGGAGCTAGAATGACATAAAATGAGCATAGGGAGATAGGTGTCTACAGAGAGGGAAGGCTAAAGGCGCAAAGGGAGAGCCAAGGTTCCAGAAGACAGAGAGCCAGGATGTCCAGAGAGATTCTTACAGATGGACATAAGGTTGCAGATGAGATGATGAGGGTACGTGTAACCACTGAGGGTTTCAAACCTGATGAGTCAGGTTTTCTGAAGCCAAATCTGATGACAGTTTGCCTTTTCTTTACTTTTTAGAAAAAACAAGAATATAACTGATTATGTCCCTGCCCTAACAAAGTGTAGAGAGATACATAAGATCAATACTAAAACAGATCATTGGAGAGATGTTGATCAAGCTTAAAAAGGAAAATAAAGCAGGAAAGGAGGGTAAAGTATACCATGGGTCATGTAGAATCACCAGGGAAAGCCTCAATGGGAAGCCAACTTTTAAACAAAAGAGGACTCGATAATGTCCTTCCATCTTCGGATTGCTTTTATATCCCCTCCTTCCCACATGCTCTGGATTATCACAGACAAAGATCTCATACTTCTTTTAAGAGTTATTTTTCTTTTTGGGATATTGTTTACCTAATGAAGCACATGTTTATAATGTCCAACCTATAATGATCTTTACATACGCATATAAACTTAGGAGATACTTTTATCATTATTCAAATAAGAATTTTCATTTGTTTTTGGTAGAAGAAGCTTAAAATTCATCCATTATGGTGTAGCAGAATAAAAGAATCTAAAACAGATTTAACATGATTCCACTTCACCACAACTCTGCATCAGTATGTTCTCTCCTGATTACTGTAGTTTTTAACAGACATGTTCACCTGGGTTATATACAATTCAAATATAGAGACTTTACAATTAATTTCTAAGTCTTCTTATTCTTTTAAGTTTGTACCTGTACTTCCACAGAATTCCTGAAATTTGTTTCATTATCAGAATGTCATGGTACATTACATATCACTTAAAGGAATGAGGAAATTTAGAGAATGACAACAGTTTTGATTTAAACAACCTAAACAGCTTTTCTTAAATGTTGCTACTGGTCTCAATGGTCCTTAATTTATAGATGAGTTACTGTATTATCTACTCTGTGGTAAATGGCATTGCAGCCCTGTTTTTATTTCTGTTTCCATTTGTTCTTCTGTGTTATACTTTCTTTAAAAAGAATAGTTTATTTAAATAAATAGTTTATTTAAGCTTGAATGAATAGAGCTGAATTTCTTATATCTTTTAAAAATAAAGCATTTATAATTGTTCCAATGATATGAAACATTCTAACCAAGTTCGTTTTACTATAACATAAAATTCATCAATATCATTTTAATTGGGTCAACTATCATTTGTTCTTCCCCACTGTAGGTGAGGATGACAGAAAAACAGTGTGTGTTTCCCAAGAGTCTAACAGGAAGAGGGTGGGGCTGTGCATTTTGTTCAAACTCCCACTCCATGGAAACCACAAATTGTCTGTACAACTCGTTCTGGACTTTTGTATTTCAAAAATAAATTATTTTAAGTGTAGTTGTGGCTGGAAGAAACAGGGAAGACCTCATTCAGAGAAGGAAAAAAAGAGTTTCATCATATTTTGGAGTGTCAAAATGATGAAAAAAATATTGTAAATCTGAAAACTTATGCAAAAAACAATGATTATCCATCAGGATCAAATTGGATGGTTTCCTTGCACATAAGGCAGATACACCTACTAATCAAGTTTGTGTTGTCAAAATACTTGGAAAGAATCATGAGATGATATGATAAAATATCAGCTCTTTCTAGGAATTGTTAAATGTTAACATTTAACATTTAACATTTAAAAGTTGGATCAGAATCTACTGCCAATTTCTTGTAGTTGAGTCTCTCTTTCCTGCCCTCAATGCACTGGCTCAATGTTATATGAATCCATCACTGCAGTGATACCGCCCCCTTTTTAACGCAGCATCGTATAGTTTTTATGACTGCATATTCCATGCAGTTATAGAATCAGACTGCATGGGTTCAAATCTCAGCTCTGTCACTTAGTAATTATATGTTCCTAGACCAATTATTTGGACTCTCTGTGCCTCAGTTTTATCACCTGTTAGATGAGAATACTGGTACCTATAAATATTAGCACAGTGACTAGCACACAGTGTGACTTATTCCTTAACTATCATTGCTATTATTTATAAGGTCTGTAAATCAGAAATAATGTGAGGCCCATTATTTAAACACTTGTAATGAAAGACAAATGAGAGACCACACACATATTTAAAATTTCCTGTTTTGAAACTTTTTCTCAAAAAATATACCTATGGTTGAAGTTTCAAATTATATAGCTTACCCTACCAGATAAATTGAGGTATTGTTTGTCAAAATGGGGAAAAATGAAGGAAAGGGAGATATGGGAAAGAGAGAAGAGATGGAAAAGGGAAGTACCAAGAGTTAAATTCAAATCATGTGAACCTCGAGACACCTGTGGGATATCCCAGTAAAAATGTTAAATATAATTTTGTATGCCAAAATAGGAATATAATTAGTCTGAACTTATGGTAGAAATATGAGAGTCAATGACATAGAAGCAGTATTTAAGAGCATAGGGATGGATGGATGAGATTACTGAGATAGTAGACATTAAATGTGGAGAACTTTGCAATCAAGAACTGAGTAACTTCAACATTTAGGGAGTATGCCGAACAGCAGAGCTGGCAGACACAGGGAGAAAAGTCACAGAGGGAGGAGGGCAACCAGGAGTGCACAGTGTCATGGGTGGACAGTGCTTCTGGAATGAAGGGGTCATTAAACATCAAGGCCAACTGAGAGACTGAGTAAGATGGTAACTTCACAATAATGACTTGTTTTGAATAATGAGTGTAGGGTTGTACTTATCACTAAAACAATCACAAAGCTTGACTGTGAAAAAGGGCCAAGAAAAAGGACATAAGATGGATGTTAGATCAAAAGTAAGAGTTTGGGTTTATTTGTTTTTAAGAGGAGTACAATCCCATGAATCATGTTTCAAGGGGAGGGGGAGGGGAATAAGTGAAAGATGAGTCTTTGAGTAGGTAAGCTTGATAAGACAGTAAAAACAACCCCAAGTATAACATGAGAAGGAAACTGGAGGTGGTGGGGATTTGAAAATTTCTTATATTGTCCTTACATTGGCTTCTAGTTTTGTCTTCAAGCATTGCTTCTGTTGTGCAGGAAGTGTGGGCCAAGAACTGGGTCATGTGTGCATTTATGTGAGCACAATTCACAGCCAGTGTTTTACAGTTGTCTGTTTATTAGCCCGAGAGTTAGAGCATTGATTGCTAACCGAATGATGTTGTATTATGGAAAAGAAATTAGGATTTAGGGGCTCTAGTTTGAGATGTGCCTCTAAATCAATATTTGATCTTGATCTAACCATTTAAAAATCTCTGAACCTCAGGTTTTCTTTTGTAGGAGGAAACTGATATGGATCATTTAGACTGACCAGTAAATGATTTATGTCACTTTTTGTTTTATTATAGTCTTCAAAATTGCAACTATGGCACAGTCAAAATAGTTACATAGATACTTACTTTGTGTTCATAGACTAAATTCGTAAAATGTTTTAGGCTTTCAATATGCCCTTTATAAAATCTGTCCTCAGTGGGATGTTTTCAATTCCTTAACAGTTTGTCATTTAAAAATTTAAAAAATGATTTTATTACTTGAGTATTTTAATTACAAAAATGTGCCTGGGGCATAAAATGTAGAATTAAACACAAAAATCCATCTGAATTTTTGGTACCCTGGATAGACTGCTTTTGAAGAGAAAGCAACACTGCTCCCCACAACATGCTCATCGAGGGTTTCCTGCCTCCTGCTCCGCTGCTTTTGTGGTTTTAAGTACACTTTATAAATTTCTAGCCAATGACAATACAATCAAAGATGTGCTATGAATCTTTCCTTTCGGTCCTGACAAAGAGCTTTGGTCTTAGCCAACTCAGTGTGTAGTAACACACGTTTAATCTTAGCTGTGGGGTATCCATTTTCTGTCACACAAAAATAAATATACATAAAAGTAATAAGATCTCATAGAAAACTGTGGGGCAGAGCTGCCTGACTTTAATTTTCTGAAATGTAAGAGGATGCAATTAACTCCTGGGTTGTGATTAGTTTGTTGGAAGCAGGGTCCTCTCAGCAAATTACAGCATCCGCAGCACCCATAATGCTGCCATCTACTCCGTATTATTTATTTGTCTTCTGATTTACAGCCCTGAAGATAAAGTCATGCGGCTTATGGATTAATAATGAACAGAGCCAAGTTCAAATTGCAGCTCTGTCTCTGCTCTAATTGTGTGCCTGCCCCCTAGCTTTTTAAAAAGTAGGTATTTGCCAGGACCACAGTGAATGCACTCGCCTTGGGAGCAATACTGAAGGGGCACCAAAAACCCAGCAAGCGAGAAAAATGATATTTTAAAGCAATATTTAAAAAATCAAAACCAATATTTTAAAAATCAGCATTTGTTGTTGGTGAAGAAAAGGTCAACATTTGAAATAAAGATCAGATCAATACAGTGGTGGGCTCAGCTATACTGGAGCCCGAGACAAAAGGAAAACTCAGTACCAATGATGCTGTTTTGATTTGAAATTTTGGTATGTTCATCATAGATTTTTTGCATTGGTTTTTAGTTTTTCAAATATTGCACCAATTAGTGTTAGTACCCCCTTAAATTTTGCAGCCAAGTGACTGCCTCACTTGCCTCCAGCGAGTCTCAGCCGTCTCAGTTTACCACCGAGGATCTGCCATGACAGAAGCGCTGTGCCCATAACTTGTTTCTGCTGCTGCTGTGGAAGCACAATTCCTTTTGGAGGCCAACCACTATTCACACCAAGTTTTCTTCCTTTTATTTTCTGTAGAAGGGTTTATTGATGTGTTGCTTTAGAAAAGTCCTTCTGGGTGGCCCTCAATACTTCTCACAACCGAAACAACATACTATGTCAGGGGAGATAAAGACTATTTTCAAGGAAAAGAAATTCCATATTTTTCATTCAAAATCAGGCAATAGTTACAAGGAAGGCAGTTGCAAAAAAATAAAATTTTTCAACTAGAGGAAGTCAGTGAATCTCTGGGCGCATATACCTCAATGAACGGCTGCAGTCGGAGAAAACAATTTATAAGGAGACTGCTTCCAACCTCAAAAAGCAAGTCAACAAAATTCTGAACTCTGAGATATCTGAGCCCCATCTCTGTTATTCTCTCAACTTGTGAACCACTCTCCTCAGCAGTTATTTGAGTTAAAATTTTACAATTTGGGGGGTTATTTCATCAGTGTCTGCTGTGTCAACCAGACTTTAAGCCCCAGTGGGGGTGGGGGAAGAACCAAGACTTCTGTTTGCTCATCTTTATGTAAATGGGAAGGAACTTCCATGATTCTGTACTCTCCACAGGGAGAAAACCCCTTCAGTGAAGGGGGATGAGTGTAACTGTCAAGCCCAAGCAATGACATATGAAAAGACTTTTGTAGCAAATAAGAGAAGGGTCTGGCAGGGAAAACTGCTTAATATTAGGGTGAGAACACCTGTGGCAATCCTTCTACCTTGAGGCTGGTAAGAGTTCTCCTTAGGAGAAGGCCACCCAGTAGTAGGGGAAGCCCATCCTCTTTGTCACCATTCCTCCCCACTGGTTCCCCAGAAGGTAGATCCAAGAACCCAGCACTGACATCCTCAACTTCCTAGTCCTTTTAAATTGATAGAAGAAAATCATAAATGAATTTCAATGCCTAATTTAAGTTATTTTTCACTCAGAAAGCCTATGGGACTCATAGTGTATTATACCAGGTGGCTCTTGATGTTAGACCATCTTGAATTGCTCACTGTGGCGCATATGGTAACTTTGTGTGAACTGAAAAAAAGGGGTGGGAGTGCAAATTCATCAGTCTCGACAGATTTCCCAGAGCCACTGGGAAATCTGTCGAGACAATAATGGTTCAAATATTTGATCATTATGAGGTAGACAGTGCCTTGTAGATTTCTACAATAGACAAATTGTACAATACTATGTAGTGGCTACTGTTCCAGTACTTTGTCAGTCATTGTCATGTCACATTTTTGTCTTATATGTACAGAATCAATTTAATTCCTTTCCTTCTTTCCCATCTTTCCCCCTTCCCCACAAATTAAGCCCATAGAAAATATTGAGTAAATGCTTCCTGGCTAGTGAACTGAAAGCTTTCCTCAAAAGGGGTGAAGTCTAATTCTGGAAATACAGGTGCTTCTGTTTGGTCTTTTATTTGTTTTATACGTTTAATTGTTCTATAGTATGTTTCATTTTTATAATCATACAGAAATATTTTAAACTTGTCAAAAAATTGAAACCTAAATACTTATTTGTGGTCAAGTCTAAGTAACTGTGCCTTGTCAGATATGAGGGAAAATATCCTGCATATTTGGAAAAATTTAACATAATACTCTATAATGCAGGACATGCAATTCCTTTATCCTCTTGTTGAACACGACCATCTCTTTACTGTTATGCTACATTTTAAATCTCTAGGATAAGGTCTGCAACTGTCACATGGCAAGCAAAATGGGCACTCTTTCAAGTGGATTACACGCTAATAAGGTAGCATTCCTTTTAAGAATTTTTTTAAAGATTTTATTTATTTTTATTTTTATTTTTAGAGAGAGAGAAAGGGAAGGAGAAAGAGAGGGAGAGAAATATCAACATGTGGTTGCTTCTCATGCGCCTCCTACTGGGGACCTAGCCTGCAACACAGGCATATGCTCTGACTGGGAATGGAACTAGGGACCTTTTGGTTTCCAGCCTGCACTCAATCCACTAAGCTACACCAGCCAGGGCTATTTTATTTATTTTTAGAGAGAGGGGAAGGGAAGAAGAAAAAAAAGGAGAGAAACATCAATGTGTGGTTGCCTCTCGCACACCTCCTACTGGGGACATGGTCAGCAACACAGGCATTTGCCCTGACTGGGAATTGAACCAGCGACCCTTCGGTTCACAGGCCTGCATTCAGTCCACTGAGCTACACCAGCCAGGGCTAATAAGGTGGTATTGTTATATTTTGACATCAAATTAATTAAACTAAATAGAAATTCTTATACATTTTTTCTGATCCTGCCACAAATTTAGAAAGCAACTCTATTCTGGGCATAGTCAAACTGAAATAAAATATTAATAGAAAATGTCAAAAGAGAGCTCTGCCTACATTCGGGATTCTCTTTGTTGTTATTCTTAAAAATAATCAGGACCTCCAGCTGGTCTCAACTAAAAATGCACTTAGCTAACATTCACCTATGAGTGCTAAATGATAAGTAGTGAGATATAGAAAAGTCACACAGTGAGCCTGGAACATTATATAGCTATTGATATTTTTAAAATTCCCTAAATCTACTATCCATCCATCTTATGGCTTTTTACAATTGAAATAAACCCCCCAAAAAGTGAAAATGAGAACTTCACTAATTTTCATTCACCAATGACAGTAGAAGCCCCCCATGGGCCATTAAGGCTGAGAGACGTGTGAACAAACATGATAATAAGCAAATAAAGTGTATCATAAAATATACTGTGTTCATTTATTGTGACAACTGGGGTGTAATTATACTAGGAAATGTGCTGCACTTTAGTCAGTGAAAGTAATAAAATCTGAACACCAGGAGACCTTTCTTTAAGTCTGTGCTATTAAACTACTTTTGAAGAGAAGGTGAACAATCTAAAAATATGGGAGGAATATTCGGTTTTATAGATTAACAAAGCAGGGGTTAGTTAGACTGTCTTGCATTCTAACAAATACGGCCTCTTTGCTTTTTCCTCATTTCTTGTGGGTAGAGAACCAAAGAACATTTTGTCTATTGCTGGGGAACTATAGTGCCTAAATTTGTGTGGATTACTTATGCTCTCCATCTCCCTCACTCCCTCCAATTAAGGAAACAAGAAACAAACAACAAAACTCCACTGTGTCGGAAGTGCTGCTATAAGCTGTAACTAAAAAAGTGGGAGATAATTTATAGAAAGATAAGGAGACGAAGGGACCCTGGAGATGGCAATGTGACAAGATGACAAGTAATGATTAAGGTATAATGATTAAGGCGTTAACAGAGGTCACTAGGAAAAGTGAAAAGAACATGTAATTTCAGATTGGGAAACCCTGGGCTTCCCAGAGTGAACTGCTATTTGGGAGAGTGTAGTTAATTGAATTTTATGATGCTTTCTATGAATATTAAAATGCATATCTTTTACTACCCTAATAGTTTTATTGCTACTGTGAGATTTATGTGCAGTGATAGACCAAAAAGCATATGCACCAATTCACTAAAGAGCACCGAAGTGGATTACTACGGTTTCCTTTTTGTGCTTTGGCAGCCGACAATCACAATTATAATTACAGGATTGGAGCCACCTGCCAACTCAATAAACAGAACCACGTGGCTCCACATAAAATAGAAGCAATTCTAACATTAAAAAGAAAATGAGTGTTAAACCAGAGGGACCTGCAGGGGCAGCCTGGGGAAAGCTGGGTATTTATTTTTTCCTGAGCACCAAGTGACGGACTCTTACATTATCCCATTTACTGGCCCAGAAAGAGGCAGTGTCTGCCAAGACCTCTCGGCCAAACTAGACAATCCAATGAGAAGTCTGCATTCCGAGTTGCGGAGGAGAGGGCTGGTGAATTGAGACCTGTCATGGGCACAGTAAATCCTCGATTTTAGATTGTAAAGCTTATTCCTTCCAATGCATTAAAGCGGGAAGGAAAAACTGGCCTCGCTTTGATAAAACTGTTGCGTTGGCATGTATTTAGCAGGCTGAACCACTGGAGACCACCAAAAGTCAAGGCGATGTGAAAAGAGTGACCTCAAGAAGGTGAATTTCTACTGAATGTTGCAAATTGCAAATTCTGATTTACTAAAGAAGTTAACCAGCCTATGTGTACATTAATATTTTGTACTGAAATCTTCTAAATTTCATTTTCTAAGGGAAGTCTTCCCTCAGTTCCTTAGGTCATCTTAGGCATCCCTTGCTCTGTCCTAGTTACACGTTTCTATTACAGCAGAGCTTCTCACACTTCAATGTGCATATGTATCACCTGGGATCTTGTTAAATGCAAATTCTGCTTCAGTAGGTGTGTAGGGGGAAGGGAGATTTGTGAGTTTGTATCTCTAATGAACTTGCGGTGCTTTTCTGACCCTCAGAACAAACTTTGAAAAGCAAAGTATTAAAGTACTTCTCAAGCTGTAACGATCTGTACGCACACCAGTCATTTCCTCTTATCTATGAGCTTGTTGAAAGCAAAGGCAAGGAAGGGCAGGGCTGCAGTAGATGCCAATTATAGAATGTCTACCAGTTTTGATGTAGAGTAAGGATCTTACCATATGCACATTACCTTTAATTGTAAAAGCAATCCTGCAAGATCTGTAATCACGTTCTCAGATACATTAATTGACTTGACCTTAGCCACACAGGATACCATGAGGTAGTCAGAATGCAATTCTGGATCAATTTGCCTCCAAATTTGTTATCTTTCCACTGTACTAACAGCCTCCTCTTGTTTATTTCTGTACTCACAGAGCCTAGAAGAACACCTAGTGATATAAAAGATATTCAATGGATGTGTCTGGATCTGTGGCTACTTTATCTACAGATTCCATTTGCTCATCTTGCCTCCTTTGTGTGGAGTGCCTTCCCTGCCTCTTTGTACTCAGTTAAGGTACAATTCACTCCCATCCCTTCCACTTAGCCAGCCTGCTCTATGGTGCTTGTCCTTCTTCTGAATTCACATACAGCAGTTGTTTATACCTCACAACCAACACTTAAATTGCTAGATATCTCATTAGCAGTACATTTGACTCAAGCTACAAGTATTTATTGAGTACACAGCTACTAAGCACCAGGCACTGTTGTAAACACATGTGATTGGTCATGAAACAAAACAGACAAAACCCCTTGTCAGTCACCCTGGGTCTTGGGAACCATTTGCCCAACTAAAATGAAAACTCCTGCAGGACAGCGGCAGAATCATTTCATTTTCCATAGTTATAACAGAGTTTTGTACACAGTAAATGCACAATTAATAATAGTTTCAGGTTTGGATAATTTACCATGTAAATATATCCTGAATAAGCACAAGGCTTTTCCTGTTTTGCCACAAGCAGCCCTTGGAAGGTGGAACAACACTTTCACCCTGCTCTCATTTCCCACCAGCAGGTTTTTAGGCCAGAAGCAGAGGTACTAAAGTCTCCTTCACAGTATAAGTATCAGCCAGAGAGAGGGAATTCTCTCAAATTAAATCACACTTTCCAGCGAAAGATAATGATCCGTTCACAAGTGTAGAAATTACAGGTGGAAGAAGCAGCTTCAGGAAAGGTTAGCCTCACTGCCAGGATGATCCTTTCCCCCTTAAACACTACAACTCTAGGCCAGAAACCTGCTAACCAGAAAAAAAATCTCATGCTTATTATCTCGTGAAATTTTTTTCAACATCTCAAATTTGCACTATCTTAGACAAACATGTATTTTCCGGGGCTATTCAGAATGTTACATACTCTGTTTCATAGAACACACCATTTTTAAAGTCTGCACACTCACTGAAGGTATACAAAGGCTCTCTGTTTGGGAGCTGCAGCCTTCTTAAAGTTCCATCAGGTGAGTCGGTCACATGTGTTCATAGGGAACGGTACAGGATGCAGGCCCACAGACCAGTGATTTAGAAGGGGAAATAGGACCCTATTTGCTCTGTTGGTTCATCCTTAGGTGGAAGAAATCTGCATGAATTAGTTGATATTGAGTATGTTCTAAAAGACCTGAAGTGGAAGTAAAGAATGCACACGAATCCTCTGATCCGACAGTTTTAGTCAACACTGAGAGACTGCATAATGCAATCTGCAGAGCATGAAATTCTAAGTGAGACAAGCCTGAATTCTTGTCGTGTGAACATGGGAATACTTCTTCAGCTTACACACACCTTTTGTACAGTAGATGTCATACTTGTTATGCAAGGATGATGAGAAGGCATGATTTTAATATAAAAAACTCAGAACATAGATAGTCAATTAGTAGTTGCATTCATGATCATATTAACAATTATATACTCCTAATTATATTACTGTTTTTTTTTAAATCACCAGAAACATTTATTTAAGTACCAATAATAATTAATGTACCATTTAAGTAAGCGAGTACACAGGCATGATGAGCCTGGCACCAGTAAAGTTTTCAGCTCAGAAGAAATTTGATGTAAATAAATATCTGAAAGAAGCTATAAATAAACAGCTATACAAGCATGAAAGAAACAAATAGCTGAAGTCTTTGCCTTGTGTTTCAGGATTAATTCAAAGTTTCTGTTCTCAAAACAGGAAGACACACCATTAATCAGATTTCTTTTTCCAAGTTCTTCCTTTTCATGGGACTTGGCAGGAAAGGTCTTTAGCTAAAATATAGTTTAAGATTAGTGTGGTGTGACTGAGCTGTAGGCTGCATCCTAGAAGATCCTTAAACATGAGTAAAAATAGGCCTGATGGTTGAAGAAAAAGAGGAGAAAGAATCCAGGGACAATGAATTACAGACCTTTGGAGCTCTAGGGACCTTCAACAGGAAGCAAACCAAGTCTTTCATTTTCTAATGAGGAAATTGAGGCCCACAAAACTCAAATGGCTTGCTCCAGGTCACATACTGGGGTCCTGGCTGATGAATTGTCACATATGGATCATCTTATATTAGTAAAGACAAACAAAGAAATATGAAGATATTACTAGATGTGGGATATTTGCTAATGGAAAGGACCATTGTATCTGGGAAATTCCTAGTGAACTGAGATCACATTTATTCAGCAAGTGGTAAGAGTAGGTGAAATGTTTTAGGCAATGAAAAAGGATGTCATGTGAAGAATATACTGTCACATATACACAGCATTTTTGACAGTGGTTCCACTAACTTGAGGGTCTTCTAGGTTAAAATGCATTTGCAGATTTGAATAACACTTTATTTCCTAATCTATATCGATTATCAGAAAATTATTCCAAAGAACACCAGAGGATAAGAATAGAGGACTATGCATGCACTTAGATTTATTCATTCTCCTCATATTGGAGGGATAATTTTGCCTTGAACTAGATTTCTCACAGCATGGATAGTGTGAATGAGAACTTTTCAAACATTTTTAAGCCTGCCAGGCAACAGAGGAGGCTGATAATCAAAATAAAAATGTATGTTACTTCTTTCAAATCACCATGTAAGAATCATCCAAGATTGTATCAAAATAGTCTCAAAAATCTAATCATGCTGTTTCACTTACAAAAACTTTTTAGGAAGAACTTCCTTAATTCTATAAATCCATGTTTTGTTTTCTAGAAAGCATGTAATTAAAAGATGGCTTTAGAGGTCATCTACTCTAATAGTTCCCCAAATCAGGTGTGTTCAAGACCATCTGGAGTCTCTTAACAGGTAGATTCCCAGGCCCTACACCCCTAGTCTCTAACTCAGGAGGTCTGAAACTTGGAGATACGCATTTCTAACAAATTCACAGACTGGTCCAAAAACCATATTTTGAAAACCACTGATGTTGTCCAGCCCCTTCACGTCATTACCTCTTTTTGAGTTAGAGAGATAAATTCTAGTGTTCTTGGAATTTATGTTTTCAGCTTTTTTCTCAACCCCTCTAACAACCAAGCAAGTTTTATTGCTGATGCTGTCATTACGGGCATGGCAGGCTGGTTGTGCTTTAAGCAGGTTGGAAGATACTAATATTCATTATCCTATTAAGCTGATACTTCTGAATTCAAAAGGCAAATTCTTTTAAAATACTCAACCAGAGCAAGAAGGCCAAGGGGGCCTTTTGCATTTAACATTGGTATATACACCTGTACTATCTTCATCAGCATTCCCTGGGCATTTGGCTCTTCTGGAGCTGTTACAGAGGCAACATTCAGAGAATTCTTCAAGAATATTGGCAGACTAAATCAGGGCACATGAGTGGCACGTTATTATAAGTGAAATAGTAGAAAGCTTCTATTATTGCTAGAAAAATACCCCGACATTGCAAAAAAATTAAAGCTTGGCTAAAAAAGACCAAATAAGCAGTGTAGCTTCTCATGTAATGTGATTATTCTTGCAGATATCAGCTAATTAATAAGAAAAAAAAATAAAATGAACAAAAATAGTCATCTTGAAACAACTTAAGGTCCCAGAATTTGCTAAATTTAATGGGATAGTATACAAAGCAGGACTTCCACAGAATCTGAAGAAAATAGAAAGTAATGTTTCTAAGTGTACTGCCTGTGGTATGTATGCATGAGCATACACACACACACACACACACACACACACACACACACACTTACCCACATTCCCCTAGATAGACACACACATCTTTATTCAAAGTGCTTTCTTTCTAGCTAATTCCACATGGGTCTTGACTATCAGGAAAAAAGATAATCAAAAATGCATTTACATTAATGTGATAAAACACAACACATTACCCCTGCCAGATGTTACATAATATGTGGCTGCTTTCTTAAAAGAACTTCTGGGGCACACTCATCAGTTACCTTGTAAATTACGAACTGGGTGATTACACTGAGTCAACACAGGTTCATCAGTTACAACAAGTATATCACTCTGGCAAGGGGGATTGGTAACGGGGGAGATGATGCCTGTGTGGGGACAGCAGACATGTGGAAAATCTCCATACCTTCCTCTTAATTTGCTGTAAACCTAAATCTGCTCTAAAACAAAGTCTTGAGAAACCCATTCAAGACACTGATCATAAAGTATTACTGAGCATTGAATATGTGCTAGACATTCTGAGAAATAATACCAAAAATAAAAGAACGGAATGTAAGATACAGTTAGGGAATAAAGGCATACACACACATAAACAGACACCTGTTTAAGAGTAAGTGTTTGGAGACTCAGAAGCAGATGAGATCACCCTTTAGCCGAGAACTACTCTGCTTTGAATGAACTTAATTTGAGCTGGGTCATCTCTATGGGCCGAATTTTCTCAGGCACAGTGGAAGTGGGGAGGAGGAGGACAGTGTGGGCGAGGGAGTCTTTCAGTGGAGATGAAGGCATAGGGAGCATTCACTCAGTGCCTGCACCAGTGTGTCTCTGTTCAAGTCTGCATCAAAGAGCTGACGCCTGAGCGTACAAAAATAAAGCACGTTGCAGTTGTGTTCACTGAGCAAGATTGTGCAGAGCCTTAAATGTGGAATGAAAAAATGCAGGGAGGTCAGGGAAATAAATGTCAACTAAACCTACTGACAACATTAGGAGAGGAAATATTGGGGTAAGGGGGAGATTTTCCAGGTGACCTCGAAGCCATAAATGTTAGCTGGTACTGAAGAGCTACTCTATTTGGTTTTATACCACTATAACTTTCAAGGACTCAACAAAAAAAAAAAGAAAAAAGAAAGAAAGTATACTCATGACCATCACACAGCTTGTCGGCACTGAAATCCAGGAGAGAGGCCGTATTCACAACCCAGGGTGCACTCTGCCTGGTGCGCTCCATAGATCAAGTTTAGTTTCAGGAGATTTGATTTTAAGGACCTTAGTTTTTTTTTATCTTTGGCACTTCAACAACACTGCAAATGCTTCCAGGTTTTGATTTACAAAATTATTATCACTGTCAATAAAAGGAATGTGCCTACCATACTCAAATCCAGTTTAATTACTTCTGTGATGTCTCTTGCGGCTGAAAGGAAATGGTGTTTCTCTAACACTTCTCTGTTTTTAATTTAGTAAAATGGAGCGCTTGCTCTGACTGGGACCTACAGGAGCAGATTTATAATTGGAGTCGTGGAAGGTGGACCCACAGTTTCAGCAACACTGTGTTAGTCTGAGGCTGCAACGATCACACACATCCTGACCCTCGGTCTGGATTCCTTCAAGCTGGGCATTCCAGTGACTGTCAAGAATTGGACATGGAGCATGGCTGGGACATTTACGCAACATGGCATGACCTGGAGAAGCTTTGCAAAAATGGCCAAGGGCCCACTTTTTACCAGGACCTCTTCCACGTCAGTATTCCCTGAGCTGCTGGAGTCCAGATGAAACCTTGAAAGCTTCCCAACTGGAGATGCCAAATATCCCAAGGCACACTCCTCCATTCCAGGGAAGAAACCACGCAACATATATTCTTTACTTCCTTGTACTACACATTCCATCTGTTTCTCTCTCTAAAGGGTCATATGCTATATATTTATAAGAAGCATTCACACCTATGTGAACAGTTTCCACTGTCTCTGTGAAACACAACCTCCTCATCCGCAACCCACTTTTTTAAAACATCCTTGTATGTCAGCTCATCCTATTATGAAACTTGTTTCATTCTGAAATCATTTCAAGTTAAGAAACGTCTTTGTACCTTCCTATCTCAACAAATCCTGGGGAGATTAAGCCTCAGGCTTCACAGGCCATTTTCTGAGAGATATGAGCATTTAGATTATTAGGGTCATTAAAATCATAGACTCCGTAATACCCAGAACTAAGAGATCACCCTTGTACTTTATGCTGCTGTAGAATGCTACCAGAGAAGCAACAATGTATAACAGGACTAAGCTGCTGAGGAGATCATAATTCCTCCCTTTAAGAGAATCCTACACTTTTTTAATTGCCACAGTAAATCTCATTAAAGACACAGAATCCTTTGTTCAGGGCAGGAAGAAATATCACTGGGTTAAGTTCATTTTCTTCACAATAATATTTTTTTCTTTAGGAATAGAATTACTCCTTAATGCAAGCACAACATTATTTTTATCATGACCTTTTTCTAAACTCTGCACATTTTTTCCAGAGCTTTCTTTCCCTTCCTTACAAATACAAGGGACCCTTGGTCTTTACTATGAATATTGTAGTGACTTTTTATAATCTGACTTCATACCCTATCTTGTGTTTCCCTCATGTGTCTTCCAAAAACCTTCAAAGACCACAGTGCTGACCAATAACTTCACTTTTTCATGCATTAAGAGTGTAGAGAGAGAGAAAACTGAGATGTAATCAGCATAATGAACACTTGGTACACATTCATTGGTCGGCACACTTCTGAATCTCAGCTGCTTCTTCCCCAAGATACACATTGTGAATTTGACTCAAGTGAAAGAACCTTGGGAAATATTTTGCCTGATTTCATTATGAAATATTAAATTATTGTTTTTGAGCAACTCAGGCTGTCATAGCCAAATCACAGAAAATTCCCATCTCTCTTTCATAATCAGCACCTTTTTATAAGAGAACTGGAAGTTAATGACAGCATACCTTAGACAGCTATAAAACTCTAACTCATCTTTAGAAGTGGCAACTGAGCAGTTGAAGGGTAGAGCAGGTTTCATGAAACATAATGCTTAAAATTAAATATAAGAATAAAGAGTCAGATAAGGCTGGGGAAAAGTCCACGGTGTTAAATGCCAGTCATTACTAATGTCTCCAGAAAATTTTGCATCGGCGGGGGGATTTCAACAGCGCTGAAATTGAATCTACCCCTCCATGGGAGAAATTGTGGGTACGAAGTTAGACAGACTGACATTGAAAGTCTTCTGTGCCAATTACTAGCCATTTCAGCTGAAAAAGATTATTTAAACACTCTGTGCAAGATCCTCACTTGTAAATTAAAAACAATATTTTTGAATATTGACAAGGTAAAACTTACAATATATAAATAGCATGCATATAGTACCTGTTAATTATGCCATTAGCATTAAAATGTGTTGGTGTTATCTACATAAAAATATTTTGTAGTTCTTCTTGTGCACTAGCTAGATATATCCACAGCAACAAAATATATAAAAACATGTATTTCCCAAGGTCTAAACTAATTATTTCTTAAATGAATACTCCTTCTTTTAAAATATACCCATGATGATCTGATTCCATAAAGTTGGAGAATTATTTAACATTTTACTCTCTTCATGTATCCTCTTGACTAATGAATACTAAATTATATATATTGTTTAAATTTATTTGGTGTTTATAGGATTCTGAGAATTCACCATGATTAACCTTCCCTTTGTTCACAAGGGCTTTCAGTGCATCATTTCTCAGGAAGTAAAATCTATTTAAAAATAAAAGCGAACCTAAAGGCCTCAAATTTCAAAAATTTGCACTGCAGATTCAGGTATGCTACTCCTCACACCACCCCACCCTCCCCCCACCCCAGCCTAGATTCTGCCCCTGCTGTGTTTGCTGGGACTAGACAGCAAAGTGAGAAACCTGAGCGGAACGCACTCACACATAAAGAACATCATTCAGACAGAGAGTATGGTCATGGAGCTCTTGGAAACATTATCTAGTGAGGATGAGAACCACCGTAATCTATTACGAACAGTTCATCAAGGTGACTGACAAAACCTTCTCTCAAGAGAGCCCTGGTCTAGCAGGGCTCTGTTGGGACACGGCCTCATGACCACATGAATGAAAACACTGAAGGCCATCTCCATACTTGCATAAGACCTGAGATGCAGAGCACCAACATAAGAGACAAATCAAGGCCCAAACAGGCCGAAAATATCAGGGAGGACTAGCAGGGAAAGAAATTCGACTGGGCTTTCCTTTGGATTTCTGGGGCCAAAATGGCACTGTTTATACTGACTCAGAAAGGCCACCCAGCGTCACGTATCATTCATCTGCTGAGCAACACAGGGGACTAATCTGGATTATTTGAATATAGCAACACTCTCCTCCACTGTTCGGGGTGTTTCTCTGCACTTAATTTTCTCATGTAGATACAACTTCAAACTCTGTCATTTGACAGCCCAGCCGCAATAGGAAAAGACCAGTACTTCCATTTATGCATCTATTTTTATGATGTCTATTACCAATAAGAGACACAAATTTATATAAAATAGAAGAAAGCACTTCTATCACACAGTACATTTCTCTATCATACCTGTGCTTTTCTTTGTCTTTTATTGCACTTTTTGACTTAGTATGAACAGTCACTTTAATCCTTTATGGTTTAACATATGCCAGGTCTGATGTAGTCTCCCCATAGATAGTTTTTCTAAGGCATTACTGGTAAATATTGCTTATAAATTGCTTTAAACAACTTCAGAGCTGCCATTTAGAACTGCTAGAATATTCAGAGTTAAGAAGAGTCATCATACAATGAGGATCTGGTTGTGGATATAGTTAATTGCTAAATTTTATTTTATTTTATTTTTTAAAGATTTTATTTATTTATTTTAGACAGAAGGGAAGGGAGGAAAAAAGAGGGAGAAATACCAATGTGTGATTACCTCTCCCTTGTTCCCTACTGGGGACCTGATCTGTTTCTCAACCCAGGCATGTGCCCTGACTGGGAATTGAACCCGTGACCCTTTGGTTCACAAGCCAGTGCTCAGTCCACTGAGGCACACCATCCACGGTAATTGCTAAATTTTATTTAGCCCTAAATGGAATCAGCAGCAAATCAGCTCACAACTAAATACTCCTGGCTGTTCTAAAAGGGAGAGAAATGATGTTACTTTGACCCCAGATATTTTTGCATATGTTCTCATTGTTTCCAGTAGCTCTGATATTGATGCTCAGATACTAGATATGAGATAGGATTTTGTTTCAAATCACAAAAAAAGGTGAGAAACAAAGCTGAAAGTATTTTTAAGTGTCATGGTAACAAGTCACAGTCAAATATATTTCATTTTTGTTTCAGTGAACATTTCTAATTCTCATATAAAAGATATAATCTATTCTCATCAGAAAGATTTTCTTTTGGCAAAGTTCTGAATTCTGAAAACAGTTTTTTTTATGGCAGTGCCCACACCCTCCTACTACCAAAATAACAGCACTATGATGTATTATTCCCTTATGGTAACAGACATCATTGAAGCTGAACTGTAATTTGGCACACAACATTTCTATACTAATGTAACGTGACAATGTTATTATGTTCGCTATTTTCCATGTGATCATAGCCATATTCATCTTCCTCGACCTGACATTAAATTCACTAATATCGTTACATTCTCTTCTGGATCAATGGGTAAAAGCAGAAAAGAATTATTGTAGCCTAATGGTTTGAGGACGGTGTGCGCATGTACAAGCGTGTAGAGGTGATATGTGGATTTTGTATAGTGAATGTAAACTCTTGAGACATAGCACATAGCCAGCAATCAATATGTGATTACCTCCAAGAGGAAGTCTGTGAATAGCTATAAAATGTGATATGTACAAAAACTGTTGTGCTAAGATTTTAGAAGAAGGAAAGGTAACACTCAGCTCAGAAGAAGGGAAAACTCAAGGAAGTTTCCATGGGATGACAGAGTTTAAGTAGAGACTGAAAATGAAAATATATTTCTTCAAGCAGATATAGCAAAAGGAATACATTGCAAGTGGAATACGCTTCTTGGGAGTGTATCCCCCAAGAGGAAAAATTAACATAGGCAATGGTGAGGAAAGTGGGAAAGTGTAATGCAGTTCAGAAAGCCGTAAGGAAGATAACTCACGGTAATGTGCCACATGAACAAGGTTCTGCAATAGGCTAAGCATGAAAATGAGAGCTAGGGTCAGACCATGGAGGTTCATGAACTCCTAACTGATGCACTTGGACAGTATTGTGGGCCACTGAGGTGTACTAGAAATCCTTACACAAGCTTCATTCACCTGGTTACATTGATTCAGTGAGTTGCTATTATCAGCAATTACATGCAACATGATATGCAAAACACCGGGCTTAAAAAATAAAGGGCTATTTTCCCTGGGAGAAGCACATAATCCTACAGGGAGACAAGACCAAACATAAGCAACTACAAGATAGAAAGTGATGGCTGATAAAACAGCATAAACAAAATTCTACAAAAGGCAGAGGAGGAAAAATATTGCCTCAGTTAGGAGAATCAGAAAGAGCTGCTGGTATCTAAACCTAGGAGAACAGAATGGAAGAAGAAAACTGGTACAGAAGAAAACTGATGGACTGGAGGACAAAGAAATAAGCAGCAAAAACTCAAACTGGAGATTACTACAACACCCAGAAAAATAACACTGGGGTTCTAAATATGGTATTGATATGAAAGAACTGAGGATCCGAGTACACTACACTACCACATGCACACACACAGCAACTGTTTTTGTCAATGAGTAGGTCACTTAGATGGCAGTTTTGCAGAGGGGAAAGGGTTTTACAAATGCTTACCTTGAAAAGAAGCCTGACATCATTTTGCCTAAGTGCTTCTTTTCTGAAAGTCCCCTTTAAGTTCATTAATTACTATGATTTATCCAAGATTACATTTACAAGCTAAAAAGTATCCCCATCTTCCCACTGTTAATTATATCTCTCGGCTAACATAAATAAATGTTTCTAGTTACCCTTACCCACTCCATGAGACTTATCAGAGGGTCTAGATAAGGTTTAGAAGGTCTATGGGAGCTAGGAGGGGTCTCTTTTGCAATGTAGTATGTCCTTTCCCCATGTAAGAAGTTTTATTTCTTGATTTTCTGTGCTGTTGAAGGTTGCAGTCACAGAATTTATGAATATCTAATTTGAAAATAAAATTGTATTAAGAAATGAAATGTCCTAAATGCCTTCATTTAAAAAAAAAATCAATCTCCTTACAAAAAAGGAGTTTGTTAAAAATCTCAGGAATCACACTAATTCCCTTTGTGCAATTTATAGAGAAACAGTGAGGTATAGAAACAAGGTTTATTTGGATCAATTTAAAAAGTGAAGAAAATGTGGCCTGCTACTTTTACTGCCATATCAATTGCATGTCCTCAAGGTAATAGTTACTTTTGTACCTTCTACAAATTATAGTTCACATTAAAGTAAGATTTGCTATTAAATATGTATTTGTGCCTCCATATCCTCACCACCAAAACCCCAATGTACAAACCAAGAAACTATTTCACATTTCCAGGAAACCCACTAAGAGGTAATGATTTAATCAAAATGCATGTATTCTGAGAGACCTCCAAAGTAATTTTAATGCTGATTTGTCCAAGAGGCATATCAGGAGACACATTTATTGGATGACATTTACCTTATTTACAAGAAAATAACAAATAGCCTTATCATTGTCACCACCACTACTATCACCCAAGAGCAGCATTCAAATAATTTTCTGTAAAAATGATTTGAAGACAGCACGATACTCAAAGTAGTATCTTGATGTTCCCTTAGGAAATGTCTAGCAAATATACACAGAAAATTATATTCTTCATACTTAACCAGTATATAAAGATACACAATCTGACACAACCAAATGGCAACTGTTTTGTAAAACACAGAGACTGGATTAAGTAAAGTTTGGCAGAGAAAGTTCTTCAGCAAGATGAAAAATATTTTCATGCAAAAGAAAGCTCTCTCAGCTACCACATGTAGTCATATATCTGTCACAATTGAACTGAAGATTAAAAATCTGCCATAATAAAATCATAACAAATTATCAATCTTTTGGTTGTCCTTGAAAATAAGTGCATGTTATTTTCTGTGGGGCAGGAGCAAATGCAGCAAGTTACTATTCTGTGTACACACATACCTGACTGTATTAAATGCATGTACAAGTTACTTGCTTTGCTTTATGTACATATAAGCATTTATTGAATCTTATGTAAGGTAACTCATATAATCCCAATGAAGTTGTTTGTGTGATTTGATTTGTAGTAATACAGTGTTTGCAAATGTGTGATAGCTTGAACACACATGTTTATTGCTTCAAGTTTACCTGTGATTCTATGGAAGAGGTCACTGGTAGAATAGAGACTACTTCTCCATCTACGGTAGTATGATCTTTACAGGGGTCTTCCAAGTACTAGTTTACTTTAGGTTAGTCATTGGTTATTCCTGTATTCAATATTTTGGATAGGAAATTTGAAGACAGATGGTGAATTGTACTACATTGCTAGGCAACAACTCAGTTCAATGAAGTGTTATAGTTTGACCCCCATCTTCAACATTGTAATACACATATCTACGGACATGAATAGAGTCTCAAATAGGAAAAAGTCAAAATGAACAAACTCTAGTCTCTCTTTAAATCCACACTCAAGCCCAGTCTTTGCGTGGAAGCCCAAACCTCCAATCATCGCATCACCTACCCCCTCATCTAAGAGCTTTCCTTAAATGCTATAGCATTAAAAACATAAAGCATGTACCCTATTTTACAGCCAGGGAGCTTTGCCAAAAATACTTTCTCTATATTGAGAAATGCAGTGTTTTGTAGAAAATGCCTTTATCATTTTGATGAAATGCTGTAAATCATGGTCTATTTGAAAGCTGAGAAATGGAACGCCATCGGATACACCAGTTAATTCAGCCTCAGAACCCTCACTGCAATCACATAGATAAGGCCCTGGCAGATACTTCATGATATAAGGTGAACACTGCTCACTGTTTCTTTGTCGTGCTTGTATTGTGAGACCAAAGGGGGGAAAACACCCACAAGTGGCTGAAATATAAGGGGGAGGGTATTTCAAGGACAACATTTAGACACATTTTTAAAGTGAAAGGCAGATATGAGCTTGAAGAGATGTAGAGAGAGAGAAAATGGAATGAGACCTGTGACCATTTACTGAAACTATAGCCCTCAGGATGTAATCCTATACAATTAAATATTTCTTTACATAAAACAATATGTAGTCTTTCCAAATTACAACAGTTGAAAACCAAAGAATTTGCCACCATTATCCTAACATTTAGCTAACAGCATCCCTGATTAATACTCTAGTATTTAAAATTGTCCTTTCCGTAGAAACGACTCCTTCTCCTGCTCATGACAGTGAAACTTACTCAGTGATAATATGAAGAGCCCCAGCTTTTAGACCCTGCACACCAAACAGTAACAGCAACAAAGACGAGCATCAGTCGACTGCAGAGAGGCACTTACGGTCATTGCAGAGTGGCCCGCTGAAGGAAGTCATGCTGCAGTCACAGCTGAAGCCATCCCACTGCTGCAGGCACACGCCTTGGTTGGAACATGAGTCCTCTTGGCAGGTTGTGCTGGGCCCTGCAAAAAAAAAAAATCCCCAAAAAACTTGGATTCTTATAAAAAATCCATAAGTGTACTATGCATGAGCTAGGTCACATATAGTAGTTGCCAACACCTCAGATTATACGACCAAACTAATGAAAGCTCTAGTTCACACACCTAAATTAGAAATAGAGAAGCCATATATGAAGGTTTTCAGAAGTTTCAGATATAGAACAAAATACATTATAATAGTAAACTAAACCAACAAATAGTAAAAGCAAGCACGTAGCTTCTAGCATGGTCGTGGTAGCAGGTAATCTCATTGAATTGTCAATAATTGTCTATCACCATTTGAATTTCACAAAAATGCATGGATCTCCTTAACTTCTGACCAATGGATAAGAGACACCATGAGAAACGGAGATTATAACTTCATGAAATTGAGATAAGATTGGCAAAACTAACTGAAGAGAGGTATGCAAAAATGTTCCAGAAGTTACCCTGAACAAACTATGGGTAAAGTTATGATTGTTGGGTGTTTTGGATAGGTTTGTTGGCAAGTATCAATTCACATGCTTTGACAATTTCATGCAATTACACATAAAATGAATAACTATAAATGACATGCCCCTTTTTAACATACAAGTAAAAAGAACGCTATTCTATTTCTAAAGAATCATAACTAGAACACTGAAAAACAACCAAAAAGAGGATGATCAAAGCACCGAAGGTAACCACTAAACGAACATATTCAAGACTGAAAGCCTTTGTGCAAACTATGCTACGAAATGTGGTTTCTTGCACAATGTTCAAAAAAGGGAGAAACATTAAATCCGAACCCAAACAACAGTTACTGCAAAAATGTAAAAACTGTTATTTTGAGGTTTCCACTGTGTAATGTGGGGTTTCAGTCTTGTTTTATACACACAGGGCTATCTACCTTGCAAGTCAGCTTTCATCAATGCAACTTTGTCAGCAAAATTAAAAAAAAAAAAGCAAAATATATTAAATGTTAGTAAGCAATACTGAAATGGGGCAAACACAGAAGAACGTTCAGATTCAAAAAGCATGCTGCTGTAAAAGGGGAAAGAAATGCTATGTAAAGCAAATAAATTAATACCAACAGCCATAAATTTTAAGCCAAAAATGAGAAAGCAGCAATTTATTAGAATTCTGCAACACATGAGGATATCTATATATTTAAAATGGTTAACTGAGCTGATGGCATGTAATGAAGGAAAGTTTAAAGGGCTTCTGTAGTTTTTCCTCTCTTGGATAGATAGGAGTGCATTACCCAAGTGACAGCGTGGCTTATTTGGAACCTGTGGCACGATGTGGCACGATTTGTCACATAGAGATACAGTGTACACTGTGGTCATTAGCAGGGCAATTATCTCTTTCCATGGTTTTCCCTCTGGATCTTTTGTATCTTGCTTGCAATTACAACTCAAAACTTATAATGCCAGCCATTCATGCCAACAGCTGAACCTTAGAGTGACACCAAACTATCAGAATACATATGTTTGAAGTAAATGAAAGAATAAAGGATGGAAGAAACAAACCTTTACAAAGTTATAATGTGAAATTTTTATCTTTGCTCTTACCAAGTTGGGTGTATATGGCTAAAGGATTTCAGAGTTAGGTCTGCATTTTCTCTATCTTCATCATTGTCTTTAACTCTTGCAAACTGCCCTGTGTATATTTATCACAGTAGAACCTCACTAATAAAGACTAACTTAGGGAAGGGTAAAAATGCAATGCTGTCCAGCCTAAATAGCTTTAGAGTAAAAATTAAAAATATTTTGTAGTAAATATAATTATAGGTTTTATGCAAATATCAAAATAGACATCAGCCTAATCAGAGACTATTAACAGTCAGACCCTTTGGGGTAAATACTTTGGTGAATAAAGGAGATTTATCTAAAATTAGCCTTTGTAAAAATTAATGTTTTTGTAAAATGTCTGTTTAGACATGCCCCATACAATCATATTTTTATCACAATTTTCTTAGTAAAGATACTCATAAAAAGTTATTGGATTTAGCCTAACCTATGTGAATTTCACAAGTTTAAAAGGTATAATAGTGCAAATACTAATTATATAATAATAATTGGTATAGTAGTAATAATAGTTATTATTAATGACAACTGTTAATAATAATAATAATCTCCTGGGCCTGAATAGATGTAAGAGTTGTCTCACCTACCGATTGCATCAAATAACTAAGAACCACCAACTTGTTTAGTTTTCATTGCTCCTCCAGTCTGTGAGAAGCAAGTGGTCTAATGATTTTTATCCCCTGGCATTAGTAACTGAAAATAATTAGCGTGTGTTAAAAAGAAGAACAAGAAGGAGGAAGATGAAGGAGAGGGGAAGAAGACGAAGAGCCTCTTAAAGCAATATTCCTTAGCAAATTCCTTCCTGGGATCAAGGAGTGGTGCAAGCCAAGTTTGGGTCAGGGGTTGTTTTATCAGCACATAGCTGCTCCCTTACTTGCCCAGCAGAAGAAAAGAGCAGGAGCAAAAACTGATGAACAGCCAGATTTTTATTTTCCCAAAAATTATCAGGAATACAATGGCAAAATAATGCGAAACTCTAAAAATGGTAAAACTACAACCCTAATAAGTAATCTTCCCATATTGTGGGAACAGCAACCCAGGGTACCTGCCAACCTTTACGTGAACATACAGACACGCTTTATTACTATTTTTTTCATTATCACAATAGTCTTTTTATGTTCAGGTACTGCAACAGAATGCATGCCTATGCCTGACAAGACACATTTTTCAAGGTACTCACTTTGTGGAACAATATTAAACATTGACAGGCATTTGCACAAGACAAAGCCCAGAATTTATTTTTTCCTTTAGTTATATAATGTCCCTTTTATCACAGAATAAATTGGAAACAAACCCCAAGGACATTTGTATTAAGTGGTTAAAAATAAGCATATATCTGAAAAGGAAAGAAAAATGAAGGTAAAACTATAATCTCTGGAAACCAAAGAAACAATAGCTAAATGTGGTTAGATGCCTGGGCTTTAGCATAAAGCACACTGGGGTTCAAAGCTTCCCTCACCCCCTTACTAGCTGTGTGACCTTAGGAAGGTCAGTTCACAGCTCTGAGGCTCAACCTACTTATCTAACAAAAGTCTGTGATACCTAATTTACAAAGTTTTGAGGATTAAGTAAAATAGCATATGTAAACTTAATGTTATCAGTGCTTAATCAATAGTAGCATTCATAATTAAGTATTTCTGTCATTTAAAATGTAGTGTGAGGCTGAATGCTATGAAGCTATGTAAAGAATGTTGGAATAAAATAATTTTTTTTCACTGGCTTCATGCATGGAAGTTAACCTGACTCAGTATTGAGCTGAAATGAGTCTGATTACTGGTGGATTACTAGTCTCCCTTTCTTTACCTGTAAGCAGGAAAATGCCATCTCAAGCGGTAGTTTTCAAAGCTCGGTCCTCAGAACAACAGCATCAGCTTCATTCAGCAACTTGTTATAAATGTAAATTCTAGAGCCCTGTCCTAGATCTACCAAACCAGAAACCCTAAGGAGGGTGTCCAATAATTGATTTTTAACAATTATATGAGCATTTCTGACACTGGCTAAAGTTTGAGAAACATTCATCCATAGAGATTTGTCAGCTTCTTCCTCCAGCTGATGTGTTGTATAAATAAAATAAGCCGTTACCACTCAAAACTAGTTAGAAATGAAAAGCAGCATGTGAGTATTTAGGGAAGACCAAGAACTTTTTACATGAAAAGGGCTTAGAGATTTGTAAATCTTTGGGAGTAGGAATAATGGAAAACATTGACAAGATATTTGGTGATGTCAAATTTAAACTTTCTATTAATGTGAACATTTAGTGATTCCAATGTGATTTGGACTCAAAATTTTCAAAATAATATTTAGAGAGAGAACTTATTAAGTATTTAGAATATGATTACTAATCCTAAAAATATGTGTATCTCATAATTACATCTATGACAGGTATATCTGAGTTTATTTCTAGAAACCACAAAGGATAGAAATAATCATAAATTAAAAGTTGTTAGTATTGATGTTGGAATTAAAAATGAGGAAAGATAAATGCAGAGAGGCATGAACTTGGTAATATTCTAAGAAAAAAAACGATGGTAAAAGAAGGTGAGCATTATTAAAACTTGGATATTAAAGCATCCTAGATAAGGCAAGGAAGACAACCAATGTGTTAATTTACGGAATGATTTCAAATGTTCAAATAGACATTTAAGATTTTCCAAGAGTGTGTAAAAGCAGTCATCTTGACTAAATTGCTCATTAGATTATGTTGGAAAATAACACCAAATATCATTTCCACTGATACTCTTCCCACACATCTTCCTCTCATTAGTTTTCCCTTCCACCCACCCACTCACATCACTTGCCAATGGTGGGGGGTCACATGTATGTGTATGGTTTTCTATCTTGTGTGTGTTTAGTTGTGAATGTGTCTGTCTCCTTCCACTATTTTTTATAGGTGAGTAGTCATTTACCAAGCAACTTGTAGAAGAGTCTATAGTACATTTTTTAAATGTACATATTCTCACGAATTAGACCACCTCCAAGAATCACGTTCTTATATCTATCCACTATAGGGAATTAATTCGCTTAACAATTTCATTTCCTTTTCTAAATTTATAATAGGAGAAAACGCAGTTTCTCTCTGTTTACAAAAGTGTGTTATGCCAAATTGTGAAATAAAACAAATGAGATGATGACATTAAAATGAATTTGACAGAGATGTCCATTAAATAGCCTCTGGCAGGTTTAAAATATAGTTTGAATTTCACCTGACTTCTCAGGGTAATATACGTTACAGAGAGAAAAACTATATTTTCAAATAAAAAAAGTTTCCATGTACTTGAGTAATTGATAAATCTAATGGCATTATTTTGGTTAAAAGGAAATAATTGATAATCCCCCAGGGGGTAGAAATTCACATGTCTTTCTTTGCTTCTCCTATATGTAATTTCCTTATGAATCTAAACTTTTCAAAATGGCCCAAACTGTGTTCAACATTAAAGGAGAAGTAGCAACACATTCAGAGCCACAAAATTCAGGATAATGTGATTAAATTACATTTATGGAGGGAGAATTTGCTCAAATAATCTGAGGTGTTGAAGTGAAAATTATCTAAAATGGAAGCAGCAATCAAAAAGTACTCCTACAGATCTTAGTCTGACAGAAAGCACAAAAGAAGAGGAAGATATCTGAGCACATTTCTGAAGTATGGAATATTAGCCTTGAGTAATAGAAGAAACCAATTTTTGCTAAAACAAACTGATAACATATATATATATACACACAGTGCTGCTGGGTAGATACAAACCAAATAGTAATTTGAGAATGGTATCTACATTTTATTCTCTTGTTTTATACTATTGAACATATATTTCAAAAAACAGGCTCAAATTGATTAACACTTGCTGGAATAAATATATTTTTCTAGTCTAAATAGGCTGTCTATTTAATGTTATAAATCAGGCATTGCAGAACTGATTAACACACTAATTATGTAAACTAGAGACTGCAAAGAAGCAGAAAATAACAAGAACCAAGGATATAGTTCCTGCTTGACCTCATGCATCAGTGTAGGCTTGTAAACAGTCCAGGAAGTTTAAGATTTATGAGATGAAAAGTTAAGAACATGAATGAGGATTTCTAAGCCCTATGTGGAGTCTGACCAGTTGGCAGAAATGAATTTTGCTGGCTAGAGAGAGCTGTTTTCATTTAGAGGTGGAATTGGAACTCTTAGAGTGCGGTATCAAAATCTAGTACCTTCACATCCTCTTTCAATCTGTCCATTGCAGAAAAGGGCATCCGAGATGAGGTCTGGAAGCCGTCCATTTAAATCAACTGATGCCAGGCAGCCTTGAAAGCCCTCCTTGGCATGGACAAGTTTCGGCAAGGATTTGTATGTTTCTTTTGCCACTCCTCCTATATACAAGTCACCTGTGGGAAGATCAAAGTTTTGGTCATGAAAGTAACTTCAAACATACAATAGGACAGGGAAAAAATAGTGAAGTTTACTTTTCATTAAATTAATTAAAAAGCTAAATTTATAACTAGATATTTTCCTAAAGCCACAAAACAATAAAAGTGTTTGAAGAATACATGAGCACTAGAAGAAATTCCTAGAAGCTATTTCCGCAGAGAATGAAATGAGTTCCATACGATCTGGCCAAGTAGAAGGAACATGGACCATGAAGTGGCATATTCCTACACTGAAATCCGAGCCTGGCCCTGGATATTTCCAACTCTGCAGCTTTGATGATGCTTCTGTTTCTCTGATCATTAGTAGCCTCATTTCCAAAATAGGAATAATAAAACCTATTCCATAGGGTTATGTTAGAAATTAGATAAAATACAGGAAGTTTCCTATGTTTTAAAAATATATAAAATAATAAAATATATATTACATTTTATAGTAAAAATATGTAGTAGACATTCAATAGTTGTTATTATCAAATCTACCTTTTACTTAGACAAGTCTGGGTCTTTCATTTAATTAGAAGTTCAATAAATTCTCTCTAGGGCCTACAATTCCTTTTTCTAGTATGGTTAAGCCCATTATCCTTCCTCATATCTATCTTAGTCACTAACTCACTCCCACAATAGTTTGGATATACCTGAATATTGCATTCTTTTTCAGGTATTTCTTTTTATACAAAGTTATACCACTTTGAATTCTTCATGTTGCACTCTGTTAAGCTATCAATTAATTTTTCCCCAATTTTATTGTAGTTTCTAAGGGAACACTTTGTCATCTTTATGCCTCTAAGTTTATAAGTCACTACTTTAAAAAATAAATTGCAATACATGTTTGATTCTGTTTGCTTTCCTATAATAGATTATTCACCATATCTAAATGGCATTGAGATGTTATTAATGGAATATAGTCCATTAAATAATTAATCCATGCAGAACATATGGAAGGTGAGCCCCAAATTCCATACTACATTGCCCCTGTTTACAAGTTCTGTTAAACATACTTTGTTTAGCTACTTCTCTGACTTTTTATTGTCATTTGAATTTTCTCTCTCACATTAATGATTCTAACCTTTCATGCCACTTGATACCTTTTCCACATTTCGACACATACCCCCTACACTCCTCGTGTTTAGCTAGACCTCTTTGTGTTGTCTTCATGGGACTTGGGAGCAAGGAGAACTGACTGGTACATTTGCTGATGCTCTTGCTATTTGTTCTGTTTGTTTTGTCATGAATAATAAAGTCCTTGGCCTCTGACCCAGAAATCTCATGTCTTCTAGCATCCATGATACAGTAATAAGCTAACCTATTAGCTCATAGGTAGAGTAAAATCAATCCACAGGTATAACAGTCTTGAATTATATTGATGAGTACACTGAGCTTGCTGAAAGTCATGTAACCATAACAACTAAGAACTTAGGTCCCTGACCTACTAAATAAGGCTCTTAAGTATTACACGAGGGTATCTCATTAATCCACATAATTTGTACTAAAAGTACTTCCTCCACCTCTTAAATAACAGAAAACACCTACTGACTATTAACTACAAATATTAAAGACAGCATATTCTTGGTCTGATATGGAATACTATTTTTGAAATACCTAATTATTTTCTACACATTTTCTTTCTCTCCTTAGAGTTTTCTCTCTCTTACATTTCAAGTCATTGTGCTTCAGTTGCCTCAGAAAAGGGATATGAATCATACACTAAATATATAACATTATCTTCTTATATTTGAGTCTTACAAGCCAAGAATTTTAGAGTGAAATAGATAGAATATACAGGCAGTTACATAAGACTAAAGCTTCCCTGCCTCCCCTGTGGGTAAGCAGGATAGAAAGTGAGAGAAAACATGTGAACACAGTCATTGGTAAATGCCCAACAGAAGACATAGTGCTCTAATTTGAGGGCTGAGCCGCAGGGGATGTTAAAATCTCAGGTAGGCTTATGGGGTCATGTTGATCTTTGTGCATTTCCTCAAGACAGCCCAGAAGCGACAGTGAGAGCCTTGAGAAGAAAAGGCTGTTTTGCAAATTTAGACAAGCTGAAATTTTGGGCAGGCTCACAGAACTTCCCATATTCCACCATGGTGTGGGAGAAACAGAACAATTCCCCGAGCGGCACAAAAATAATCAGAAAATGACTGACCTGAAGGGGTTACGCATGCAAGAATGAAGGTGCTGGTTAGCAATTCAGTGGGCACCTGAGCTATAAATATAGAATATCCAAGATCAGCTCCTGTACAATTTCGCTCTACCTCCCCCCAAAATCGGTACACCGGGAAGTCCCCTGCACCAATTAATTCAGACACAATCCCAGGGAAATAAAGAAAGTAAAATTGCCTGAGATTGTATTTTCCCTAACTCAACAAATCAGAGCTCAAAGTAGAAACCAAGGTGAGTTACAGAAAAATAAAGTTAGATTTCTTGCACATCTGAGATTATGAGCTGAGATTTATATTGTTACATTTCAAATGTCAAGGCAAGGAAATGCTCCCTACATTCATTTATTAAACTAAATTTGTTAGGAAAATTCAGCTCTCCTCCAGACCTAATAAATGTAGTTGAGTAAAGAATTCTTGGCACTGCTTCAGATAGAGAACTTAGTACTGAGTCAGGTATGAGACACCATGTACTTGATAGCCAGTCTGGTTCTTTATGATTATAGCCTCCTGGAGGAGAGAGACTGTGTCTGTTTTAGATTCTCCCACAGTGCCTAGCACTGGGCTATCTGCACAGTGAGCACTCAGATATTGTCAGCCACCTGAGGGATTGAGGTCACAGTAGAGAAGGAGGAAAGAAGAATGGTAAGGCAACACATGGGGAGAGAGCTAATTCTAAAATCATTTACCTCCTTTCCCCACTTCCTGCCACAATCCTTTCTTCCTGTTAGCAAACTTACTTGCTGAACAACTTTTAAAGCTTATTAAAGAAAAGTAGTAAGCTTTCCCTTGTGTTATTAAAAAGCAGGAAATATTGATTCAAGCTGCACAGGATACAAGCCCCAAACCTACCACGGCGGAGACGTTTGGGGTTGCACGTACTGGCATCACTCTCATGTTCCTTACTGAACCTGCACTTAGCACCACCACCTAATACTGCCTTTATAAACTCTTCAGAGAGCGGATAGTGGTCTGAAGTCCCCTGCTGGGTTGCCATACCAAGAGAGCAAAGAAAACCCTTAAGTGGCCTGAGACCTGTGTAGCATTAGCACTTCATCAAAGATGCAGTTTCTCCTTTTGATCCTTGAGGTGGTAGAGAGTAAATGACCCATTAGCATTAATGGAATCTTGCAGGTAACATCCTGTGCACAGGAAAGAGGATATGCTTTTTAATGGCCCTCCTGTGAGCAAGAGCCAGGATGGACATCTAGTAAGAGCCAGTTTCCTATAGACTGGAAGTCATCCTGTTACCCTTTCTTCAAACTATGAGTGCTTTTCATTCAGATCCTTTAAGCAGATTATATATGCAATTGACAAGACAACAATAGAGTTGGGGCATTTTTAGCAGAAGATGCAGAGAACATGTATAAATAAAGCCAGATAACCTTAAACATTTGGGGAGTGGGTTTTTTAAACCTCAAGAATACCCTTATCTTTAGTACTAGTGCATATATATGTATATAAATGATCTAAATTGATAGCACAAGTATCCATTCCCTGGTAGTTGGGCAGTAATGAGTAGGGAATAGTGCTAGGCTTTTTAGTTAGATCTGCTACAAATCCTGGCTCTGCCATGCACCAGTTGTCTCAGTGTAGGCATGTTGTCACACAACTTCTCTAAAAGTCAGATGTTTCATCAGTGAAGTCGTTCACAAGGCCTACCTATGAGGATTATAAAGAACGTGTGTAAGCACTGGGAATAGCATGCATTCGGCCCAGCGGTGCTCCTGGTGTGGCTGTGTTGGTATGTTACTTGCACTGAGATGCAGAAGAGTCAATAAAGGCTGTCCTCTTGTTTCTAGTGCAGTTAGAGTGTCAAGGTGTCAAATTTACATGTCTTATTTTACTTGATTTAGTTTGCAGTAATCTCTGTACTAGAAGTGTCTTGTACTATGTTGTAAGCAGCTCAGGAGGCTCTGTTGACATTTCAGTTTGGACCCCAGCAGCACTGAAGCTGGTACCATAAGCGGGACAGTTGCTTGATAAGTATCCCCTTACCTGATATAGACAAATTAAGAAACACAAGAATGATTTGAAGTCCAAGGGTCAGTTGTAAGTTTCATGCTAAATGGGCCTCATAAGATCAGAGAAATAAAAGGCTTGTATGGACTTTGGTTGTAAAGTAGAACATCATGGGAGAGTTAAGACAGGAAGGAAATATAGGATACATTATGCGGTACTGACATAAACATTGGTGGCAGGCATGGAAACCAGCACAGGTGCACCATGAAGACGAAATGAATCAGCATTAAAAAGAAGAGCATAAAGGGCCAGACTTGGCTGAAAGACAGAATTTTTCAAAGGGTCCCTGGTAAATAGTGTTGGATAAGTAAAATCAAAGAAAAGTCTTGCATAACACAATGGAATTTATGATTACTGGTTTAAAAACAACACAAAGAAAATTTAAAAAAATATAAGCCATACCAACTAGGAAATGAGGAAATTTGAAGCAGCAATAATTTAGAAAGAAATAAAATTATACATTTAACATTAACCTCACGGAATTTGAGTAAGAATATTCTATAGAGATTGGATGGTGTAAACTGGGGGCTTAGGGAAGAGGTGGTGGGGCTGTGAGGCATGGCTTGGGAGCCATCAACGAAAAAAAGCAGATGAAGTGTTGTACAAGGTTTTCTCTTAAAAACGGGAGCATAAGGCAATTAGAGCAAGGACTCCAAGGTCTGCCTTACAGCAGCAGCAAGCAAGCATCAAGGTATAATTAGTTCTTTGACTCAGCTTTCCTGTTTATTCACATGGATTTTTTGGGTGGCTCTTAAACAGTTCACTTTCATTCCAATTTAAAAAGAACATGCATAAAAGGGACAACCGCTTTGTAGATTTGGGTGGCTAAAACTCTAAGGAAACTTAAGGAGGCTCCTGCAATTTCTTATGAGTGGTATTTGGGGTGGGGGGGAAGCTGAAGTAATGCACATTGCTTTGCTTTCATTTTTGCTGGATTTGAGAAAGCACAGTTCTAGAGTCTTTTGACATGAGAGGATTGGACTTGGGACAGCAAATTTGGGGGCAACTCTAACTTTTCTCTCAAATCTTGTGATGGGCTAGAAGAAAAATTACACTTAGGCTGGAATAGCTTCTGAGAGTTATTCTGCAGGAAAGATGCATTTTATTACTTCAGGGAACAAACTCCGCCCCCACATCTGTATCATCTTTAATTGTAATCTTTTGCTACACAGCCACACGTGAATATCTGCATGTCAGAGCTTGACCGTATACCTTCATACAGTGTTTCTTTGGGAGACAAATGGAATCTAAACCACTTTTTAGAAAAGGTGTGCCCTGTTAGATAGAATAAAAATCATCTATGATCCCTGAAGAACAAGCAGTCATTTATTTACTTAAGGTTTTTGGGGGTTTTGTGTTTTCTGAGAAGAAAGCCGAGGTCACTGTTTCCTGTGATTGTTTAAGTAAATGATATTCACGTACTGAAAGTAAAAGCATGGGGAGTTATTAATATTTCTGCAACACATTTGATATGAAAGGTAGACAAATGGAAACTTTTATAATAAGCCACTAATAAACCACACATGATAATGAAAAGCAAACACTACCCAAGACCACGTCTGAGTTTAAAGCGCACCAATATTCAGTACTGAAGTCAAAGTTGGCAATTCAAGTACATGTTTTGTTCTGAGATACCAGATCTGTGCCCTTGATAGATTCCTATGGAAAAAAGGCCAGGTTAATTTTAGAAACTCCATGATGCTCAGTAGTGACCAGTTTGATTTATTAGCTATCTCCTTTTATACCTTGGTCTTCCTTGGAACATTAAAGGTTTAATCCTAGAGCAACCCATTTTTACTTTTGTAGGAAATGCCTGTGAGTCCTTATTTTTAGGCCTGTCCTGACTCTCTAAATTCAGTCTAAAATGAAACCATCATTTTCCCCCTTGCTGGAAGTCTATGTCTAGACTTCCCTTTTTAAAGCAATCATATTTCTAGTCTCCCTGGTACTTTCCTGTTAATTTCTAGTCTCCAAAATTTCAAAATAAAATTACGAAACCATTTTTAACTTCATTCTGTATCTTACACCTTACATTCAAACTCTTGTCAATTCTTCAGACATTTGTCTCCCTCTTTTCATTTCCTTTTCCAGTCCTTGTCTCCCTTTCCCCTTGCATACCTTTCAAGCAATAACTTATTTTCTGTGGTCCCTGCCTCTATCCATCCTCCTCATCAATACCATATCAGTCTCCCCACAGTGGCTGATTTCTTCAATACCTCCCTTCTAAATAAAGCCTAAAGTTAACAATGTTAAAGATTTTGAATTATCCAACCTTAGTAACTTTCCCTAAACTTTGAACTATCTTTCTCCAAAGACCTTTGCCTGGCAGAGAGTTAAGAAAACATCATCCTCTCTCTGTATCCTAATATTTAGTCAAACTGTATCTCTCATCATTTTTCCTATACCGCATGTCCATGTCATTCCACCATGAATGCCTTTCTTCTTCCAATGTTCCATTTTGAAATCCCACCCAAATTGGGGGCCTCTACCAAAGTTCCTCCTTGTTGATGTATTCATTTCCCCAGTCACAAACAAGTATGATCTGAATTCCCCATTGCATTTGAACCTTTTTCTGACAATTGCCATTTCTTCCCTAGCTCGTTGTGTGGATGTTTTATCTTCCATCATTCTGTCAGTTCCTAAAGAAATGATTATGAATCAAGCATCTCTATATTCCCATTTTTACTTAGTAGGGAGACAACGATTACTTGCTCCCTTATTGAATAAATGGATAAGTTAGCATGCTGCATTCAATAAATAATCACTTAAACAAGAAGGTTGTAGTGGAGATTTTTATAGGTGCACCACTCTTATTTATCCTTGGTGTCTTCCTCTAGAGGAGTAATGAATGAAGTTAATTGTGGAGGAAATATTTCTTCTACTGATCCCCTTCTTGAACATCCATCTGGTTTGCTAAGAAAAAACTGGGCATTTCCCCCCAGTCTCATAGAGTAATTCATGACCGATTTTAACTGGCATATATTGAATTCATTTGTAGGGAGAGGCAGGCAAAGATGGAAGTGCAGAAAGTTTATGTATTAGTGTGTGATAAAGGAGAACCTATTCCCGAGTCTTCTTCTGCAGTTAAAATAAGTACCAACATCTTACTGGGAAATAAAATTCCAGCCTACCCTGGCCCTCTGCTGGAATTCGATCTCTCACCATTCTGTCAATCTCTCTGTTGCCCCACCCACAAATATGACCTGACTCAGGTGGCCTCCCCATAGGTGCAGTTTGCATTGTGGACACTTAATACATTATTTCTCCAGACTCTTCTCTGTCACCTTAGCATAGAGCAAAGCAAGCATTTACTGTATGTGGCCACAGAACAGAGCCAAACTAAGTGCAGGAAACCTGAGGCTCTGCCCTAGCAAAACCTGTTAATCCCCATCCGCAGTCCTGCGGGTTTGTAGATGCCTCACTCCATCTAGCAACCACTCGAAGACTTCAGGGATTAGAGTCCTTCCGGTCTGTTACAACTGCCTCTTAGTTCCTTTCCAACCACAGATATTCCTTATCCTACAGGTTCCACATCCAACAGTATACTGTTTTTTGCTAAAAATACTTTAAATTTTACAAAAAGCACTGAGACAACTGAATTTAAATATATAGAGCCCTGTGTGAGTGAGAGAGGGCCTCCTCTCTGCTTTGACTCCTCAGTAACCAGTGTCAAGTGCTGCCATGGCCAAAACCAGAAGAGGCAGCTCTGACTTCATTATTATAACAGTAACCGGCATTGGCACAGTACCCTAAACTTTACTAAGTTTACACTGGCACATTTATTGTTTCATTTGGTTTCTGCCTAGTGAGCCATAAAACAAACAAAAGTTATAAACACATGTCACTGATGAAGACACCATGGCTCAAGGCTGCAATGCCAGAAAATGGCAAGGCTGATTCAAGCCCCGGTCCCCTGCAACTATGGTAATCTTCACTTAATCTACACTGGTTTGCACACCACACATTCCAAGAAGTGGCCAGTTTGTAGAGCTCCACTACTCCAAACACAAGACCGTTTTGCGGTATCTTGATTGGTGGAGAAATATAACAATAAGAAATGCTAGCAGGAGTCTGGGCAAATTACACAGATTCCTGGGACAATGGGGGGCACATCTGCATGCTGAGTAATCTCTTGAAGATAAAGTCAATTTGCTTCCACAATCATTAAGTATCAAAATTCTGACAAATGGGTAGAATTCTCAAGACTCCCAAGTGTGATTGTTAGATATGGCAGCTACTTTTCAATCACCTCCCACAAAGAGGTAAGTAGGGTACCTACGTTCATCCTTTGCCCAACCTAATACCTGTGCATGAGGAGTGTGGACTCCAATCTGGTTGGAGTTCAGACCTTAATGTTTGTCTGTAGGGAGCCTTGGAGAAATAATATTGACATTAGGTTTCTGGGCAGGACAGAGAAATGCTTTTGATATTCTGAAATTTCTGTTTCTAGCTGTGATTTTTGGAATAAAATTGCCCAAGTAGGAGAACATTTTTAAAAGTATGATTATAAAACTCACAAATACGAAGACAGATTCCGTTTGCATGTTTGGCCAACATACTGCGAGGGGAAGCTGGTGGGCATGTTACATGGGAAATAGCAAAACGGAATTGCTCTGGAGGTGTATGTGGTAGTCCGTCTTCTTTTAAACCCACTGTGACAGTGACACTGTGGCAGACGGGGCAGGAGTGCAGGCCCCTCAATTCTCACCTCACTGACTTCATCTCATGGCTTCGCAAATTACTTTAGGTTAAAAGGGGTTCAGATACGTTCACTATTTGTCCTGTTTCCCCACAAGAGTGACAGCCAGATTGGACACCTCAGACATCCTTCAGCAGCAGACAATCTGTCACCATTTCGTGTTTCATTTTCCACTCTCTGGGACTGCACACAGCTTACAGATGTTCCTGCTCTCACAAGTACTGTTACATCTTACTCATGCACAGTGCCTAGTTTGAACGGTGATTTGCCCTTTCTTATTCCATCTGATCTTCATACCTACTCTTCACAATAGGCAGGAAGCTATTATTATCCTCACCTGACAGGTGAGAGAACTGCCCTTCTGAAAAGGTAAGTTTCCTGCCCAAGGCAATACAACCAGTACAAGGAGGAGAACATTGTTATCCAGGTGTCTGACTGCCAGGCTACCTCTTTTCCTACTGTACCACACTGCCTATTTTTACTAAAAACCATCTCAGTGACAGAAATAGAATAAGTGGGAGTTTAGCGATGACTGTTCCTGAAATTAAAAAAGACTTATAACTAGGGGGACCAGTAAGTGAACCTATGCAAACTTGTTACCTTTCCTGAGATTTTGAGAAGATCTAGATAGCTATTTGGCTTTCTCTCTTTTCTAAAATAGCTTTTCTTATTTCCCCCAAAATTAAATTTTCTATTTCGAAACCCAGGGACATTTATTTTGGGCAGGGTAGCTTTAGTGGTGTACAGGGAAGGTACAAAAGAGCAGCCCTTCCCTGGAACAATGGCCTCTTTCATGCAGGTCAGAAAATGGCACCTGCTCTCCACTCAGATATTCGGGATAAAAGAGGGTGAAGCCCAAAGCGGTTTCCTGGAAAGCTTGAAAGAACAATAAGGTACAAAGCACACAAAAACTTGACATTGACAGAAAACTTCTAAAGTATTATGAGTTTCACATAGTTGAATAGAACTCTTATTTTTTTTCCTTAACTAGTTAAACTTTTCTAAGAAGGGTTATTTTCCAAAGAAGGGATTCCTTCTGTGTCTGAAAGATAGATTATTCTTAATCAGGTCAACATGTCCCCAGGGAATAGTATCATTCCCTCAGGCATGTCTGCAAATACTTTGTCCTTTTACAATGTAAATTATTCCTAAACAGAAACGCAAATAGTTAACAGTGATGATCAAAAGAAGGGGCAGGGGAACTTAGCCTAAAGGCTAGGAAATAAACAGCTTTAACAGTTGAATGGATTAGCAAATAGTCCTCTGGTATCAGCTGATGATTTGTTGATTGACTGGCCAACTTCCAATCATCCAACCAAGTGCTATAATTTTGTAGGCCTGTTTAAGCATCTATAAATGTGAGTGTTCTATAGACTACCTATTGAGGACATTCAGCAACTAAACCTTTTGGCTGTAGTATTTGAGGAAAATTGCAGGGGCTAAGTGGATTATATATATGTTTATACAAAGCATAGAGGTGGGAAGAGCATGGGGAAAGTGAAAATAGAAATATCCAGTTCTTCTGCAATTACCAAAAGTGACATTTCAGCACTACACACAGTAGCCATAAAGAAGTTTGAAGAGCTAAGTTAAACAGGGTGGAGAAAAGTAGGTTTACAGTTGTGGACATGTAAACAGTTTATTCTTGTATTATTTATTAATTATTGTATTATTTTCCATGTGAACTACTATAAACCTACTTTTGTCCCACACTGTATATGAAGGAGGAAATATTTTTTATTATATGACATTTTACCATAAAATGAAAAAAGCACTACCTATCTTTCACTCTAGATACTTATGGGGAAAACCCTTCTAACATGTTGGCAAATGGACATAGTAGTACTCGAACACTTCTACAAACTTAGGTTCAAATTCTATTTCTGGGCAACTCGCCTTGCTGAGTCTCCATTTTCTCACGTGTAAGACAAGAGCACTGATACCTCATTCATCCGATTGTTGTGAAGACTAGAAGACCATACTTGTGAAAGAGAATATCACACCTGAAGTTCTGACCAAAGTGCCAGCACTAAGACAATGTGAGTCTGAGACAGGCACCAAAGTGCAAAATTTACGAAGGAAAGATAAATACTGGTGGCCAGCCCTTGAACCCTCAGATCCATCAAGGTCATCATTATCATAACAATAATAAAAAGGGTCAAAAATTGGAAAGAATGATGTCTAAGAATATTTTTGAGGTAGGCCTTTCTATGCACTAATTTTCTGCTACTGTCCCCTAAAGAGAGACCACTTTCTAGCCACAGCTTAGTGAGAAGGCTCTCAGGTCTCCTGGAGAACTTGCTTTGTTTCTGGCAGTTGCAGGATAGAGGCCTGGTGCCTGACATGTGCAAGCATCGGGAATGGGCAGCACCTCCAGCCTGTGAAGGCTCGTGGGGACAAACAGTACAGGGACATGTCTCATGGGCAACATGGGCCCTGCATGCAAGGAGCGAGAGCCAAGCCGCACTGCCTGGGGACGGCACAGACGCCAGCAGCACGAGGCTGGTGGAAGTAAGAGAAGGCTTGACCACCTCACAGGGTTTACAGGCAGAAGGGCCCAGCAGAGGAATCTTGGGGGAACCTGGGAAAGCACTATGAAAGGAGGAATGAGCTTGGGGGATCTGCCAAACCAGGAGTCTGGAATTAGTAGATGTCCCTACTCTGCAAACTATGTGAAGACATGAGCAGGGGGGCAGAGCTGAGCGTGCCCCTTCTCCCGCCTGCAAGGGGCCACAGCAGACTCCAGCCTCACATTTCAGTTTTGAGAAGTAGCTTAGATTGGACAGTTATTTAAATTTTTTAATTAAAGGTGTTTGGTTATGTAAAATAATTATAGAATTGTCTTAAAAATGAGCCCAAGCATTTCTTTAAACCGCTATATGGTACAAATACCTCAAGAAAATACTAGGTTGGCCAAAAAGTCTGTTACTTTTTTCTTCCCTATAAAATAAAAGACATTTTTCATTTTCACTGATAACTTTATTGATTTGGATATTTTGAGTATGTCAACTATCTCCCACTATTGGCTTCTAGTGGGTAGAGGCCAGAGGTGCTGCTAAACATCTCCCAATGCATAAGACAGCCTCACAGCAAGCACTTATTTGAAATGCCAATAGTACCAAGAAAGTTCACAAACCACACTGACAGCCTCGATCAGTCACAGCACCTTCCCCATAGATGGCACCTTTTTAAAAAGTTTTTTGTGTTTCAATTGCAGTTTTAGCTTTCTTGAAATAATAAAGCATAATGCACTGAAACTGTGTATTTTTTCCATCTTCAATATTAAAATGGCTATACAAATATTACCCATTTTGATAAGTGTTTTTAAATGCACGCTGATATGACAGCTGTCACAACACAATCTAACAAAATGGTTTTTAATAAAGTTAAAGACAACTAAGTGCCACTAGAGCCATCATATGGGAAAAAGTAATGGACATTTTGGCAAACCCAATATTTTAAAGTAACGGTTAGAAGTAAAAAAAAAATATATATATAGTAGCTTGATTATATTCAAATACCATACATATTTAATAATTTCACATTTAAACCCTTAACACAGTGTCCAACCTATAGGTACTCAATAGATGGCATTATTCATTGAGTTAATTATGACAATGATGACAATAATGAATGCAGTTTAATACAACTCTGAATAGTGAGCAAAGATGCTGGGCCACAAGACAATTTCTCTCACAGAGGTACTCAGTTTCGCACACCAACATCACTGTGCATGATACAAACTTGTGTCCCAGAGGAAGTACAAATAACTATGTCACAGACCCAAGTTTCTCAAAAATAGAGTCATGAATGTTCAGTTCACAAGTCCTGAAGGTATGCTGTATTGTAGACGTAGTACACTAGCACAAGATCTTAGAGTATGTGAAGCAGTCCTCTAAAAGTAACTGAGCTCTAGGAGTGAACCAGTGATTGGAGATCTCAGCCCTGTGTGTGCTGGGAGGGGGCACTTGGGAGGGAGGGCAGGAGAGGGAGGAGGGAGGCTTGTACAGCCTCGCTAGGAGTGTTAATAAGCAACCTTCAAAAAACCTGGGGATGCCAGATTGTCTGACCCGTGCCGGGGGAGTTATGGGGATGAAGCCTAAACATTGCCCACACCTGTCCTGGGCAGATGGGCCTTGTGGGTCTCTCCTGGTTACAAACCCTTGAGCTTCAAAGAACACACTGGCTGATCTCATGCATTGTTGTGGGAACTGAATGAGATCCCATGTGTAAAATATTTATAATGGTGCCTGGGTTGTGACAAGCCCTCAGAAATGGTTAAAATACTTAATATGACTATTTAATATTACTAATATTACTGTTTAAGTAAGATATTTAACCTCCCTAAGGCTTACATTTGTTTCATCATCTGTATTGTGGGCCTAGGTACAGCAACCTCACCAGTTTGTCATGAAAATTAGAGATAGTATCTAAATTTCTTAGTTAATGCTTAGTATGGGAGGGATGCTGATGAAGATAATTGTGATGCATTGTGCCTAAAGACACATAAAATAGAGATGCTATTTCAGCCAAGTCTGTCTGACCCCAAAGCCTGTGTCCTTAATTACAATGCTTTATTGCTTCTTGCATTATTCTTAAGAAAAACCACAATAATTAATTGCAAAGGCCAAGAAGGGGCCCTTTTTAAAAGCAGACACAGAAAACCACATGCATGTGGCATTAACAAGAGAGACTGGTTCCTCCGAAGAGCACTGGAAGTGCCTTCCAGGGCGTGGAGACAGTGAACCCACAGCGTCACGGCGCCGTGAGAAACGTGCTTTGCTGCCTGAGGGAAGATGGCAGAATTGGCTCTGAAGCACCCCTACAGCAGTGGTGGTGACTTTGTACTGAGGCCACCTAACTTTCCAGTCTATTCCACTTTGGACCCCAGGGCCTAAGAGGAATTGTGCAGGATCAGGGGTAGAAGCTAGTTTTCCTCTGGGTCACAGTGAAAGCAGGTAGGGGCCCTATTATTACTAAACCCAAACTAAATGGAACAACTGCCTGAAAATAACAATGATACTTACTTTTGGGACCTGTAATGAACAACTGTAAACTTACCCAGATGCCAGCTAGGGCCTCTCTGTCCTTCACAGATCTGGAGGGGCCTGGTTTGATACACCCCAAGTATCCTGTCCAAACATTCCTTCAAACAAATCCAGAGCCATCATACCTTCGCATTCTGGCCACAGGGACAACATGTGTTCCCACGAAATTTACTCTCCCAAGAACATGGCACTAGGACTCCTGAATTCAAGAATTTCTCTTGGGTATTTGGATTGGTCTGGGGTGGAAAGCAGGTCTGGGGAGGCCAAGTTTGCCAAGTCTTGAGAAAGACATCACACAGAGAAGGGGAAGAATGAGAGGGTGCTCCCTAGGAAGCTGAAGGAAGGCACCACACAGCCCCTGTGGAGACCAAAAGAGGCGAAGATGCTGGCGTGTTGCTGACAGCTTCCCTGAATACAACTTTTAGATGTCCAGCCTGAAATTTTCTCTTTTCTGCCATTGGGTCCTTAAATGCTATACCTGGTCTACCCTACCGCCCTTTTTTTCCCTTAAGTTAGTCTGAATGTGTTTGTGCTTCTTGTACCACAGAGACCTTTGTCTAATTCTCCCTTCAGAGAAAAAAGAGGGACAGAGATCCAAGGACCCTGCAAACTCCACAGACTTACATTTTTTGAGTAAGAGGGAAGTTGCCAAGCTTGCTTTCCCAGATGGCTCTGACATACGGAGCTCTTGACCAGGGATCTCTGCTCTCTGGGAAGCTCACTCAGCTGTAGTCTTGGCATGCTATGAAGAGGGCTGAGCACTGAAGACCCAGCTCTGATGAATCTGAGATCCTGTGAGCAGTTAACTGACCCTTAAGTACCCAACTCGGAGCACCTGCAGGTACTTTCTTCTCCACAGTGTACGTTATCAACAACTTTAAGAGAGCAGCTCACCTAATCACCAGCCCACTGGGACATGGTAAATTGGCACCACTTCTGAAAGGCATTTGAGCACTGGATTCAGATTTCCAGGAGCCCACACTTCCCTGTGCGAGGACTGGGGAGAGCTAATTTTCCTGGTGCGTGACCTCTTAACAATTCTAAGCACACAACTAGCCCAAGGCCTATGGCTGTCAGAGCTCAGCCAATGTTGTGGAGGAGCAGGAACCGGCATCAGGGGTTTAAACACCTGCATCACCTACCCCCAAAACAACTAGGGATGGGAACATTTGGGGACATCAGAACTGCACCAGGAGTAACAAGCCGGGAGATGACCTATCGTCTCCACCGCACACCCATCCCATGCAGACCACAGGAACAGTCTTCTCCAGTGAATCCAAAGAAGGTCTCAGATTTCTTTTTCAGAATGGGGCTCCAGGCTGTCATTAGCATTTACTTGAGGTTAATAAGAGCAATAAAACTTGTTTTCCCTGGTCTGTTGTAAAAAGTGTTGAACTAGGTATTAAAAGATTTCCCTCATTCGCAAAAGGAATGGGTCAGACCACACTGCCTCCAAGATCAATGATCCTAAAGGTAGAAACCTGGTCCAAGGGTCCTAGGGAAGCAGGAGGAAAATAAACAAGCAAACAAACAAACAAACAAAAAACTTCCAAGAAAAATGGTAATAGTGGGTCCAAGAAAACTGGGCATGGAAAGAAAGAAAGAAAGAAACAACAACAAAAAAACCCCCACAACATCTCACTGGGAGTGGGGTGAGAGAGACTAAAACAAAGGAATTATAGTAAAAATAATAGACTGAGAATAATTTCTGCAAAGCCTGGGAATTCAATGGAGACATCAGGAGAGAAACAATAGTTTTATATCTTTAATTGTCTTTGAATGCTTGTGCCGGGAAAGGTACGACAAAATATGTTAAGTCTTACTTTTATGTAGTCAGGGACTGATTGTCTCTGTTCCATATGTGATAATAGCTTCCCAAGTGGCATCTTCCCACCTCCCCGCAGAGCCTCAGCCCATTCTCTACACTGAAGCCAAAGGAATGATTCTGTAGTGCATCATAAACTCCGCCCTCCTTGTTAAAACCCCTGAGTTCACCCTCTCCTCACCTTCTGGCACTACACTGAGGGTCTTTCTGAATAATCTAATTGTCCCGCCCCCTTCTCAGAAGCTACAAAGAGCCTTCCAGCCTGTAGCCTCCCTCCCAAGAGGTCATCCTTCAATTTCAAGTTTCATGCCATGCAAATGTACCTCTGTGTTTACAGTTACTTGGCCTAAGGACGTGAGCCAGACCAGCAGCAGCAGGACAAAAGCCCATGAAGTTGTGTTCTAGACAGGTCCACACTCTGTGTTAGATAGATGGTGTCTTCTGGGGAACCTGAAAGTGAGCTGAAGAGGAGAGTGGGCAGAAGCGGAAACACACACAGGAACAAAAGCAGTATGCAGAAGCCATGAGGTAGGAGAGGACAAGAGCAGGAGAAGCCAGAAAGCAGAGAAGAGAGGAGGGAGAAATGGTCATAGCAGGAGTCAGCATGGCAGCGAGTGGGTGGGTAGGGGAGCACTGAATAGGGAGCAGGGGATATATGTAACCAAGGAACACCTGAGAGGATGGCTGCTGAGGTTCCTCTATGACTACCAGAACAAAGTTCTCATTCTCTGTGTGGCCTCCTGGCTCAGCAGCTGAAAATCTGTCTTTCTTATGTCCTAATGGATCCTTACAAAATCTCCAATTAATCGAGGTAATGTGAGAAAATCTCTTTACAAAGTAAATATCCATCAATCAATCAACCAATCAATCAATAAACTACTAAAGATAGCCTAACCAACAGGACAATAGGAACTTGCGTCCATTTTCAGGGTCTTTCCCTGCTTCAAGGCTAAGCTCAAAGTCCAGCTCTTCTTTTAAAGTTGCTTGTATGAGCGAGTGAGCTATCATTGTCATATGGCTGCACAGACAAGGCTTGGGCATGTTTAAACATGACCTGGACTTGGTTGCAGAGTATGGATCACTAAAGTAGCACAGCAATGATTTATCAAACAGCAACACTGAAGGGCATAACATGGGGGCACGGGTGGTATGTTCAGGATTGAGCACATAGGTAACTGAGTAATAGATGCTAGTGTGAGCAAGATGAAAAGAGCAAGAACACTACAGGCCAAGCTTAGAGACACTGCAGGTTCACTTTCATACCAAGGCAATAGAGCCAGTCATAATCCTTTTGCAGATGAGGAGGCTCTTGCCTTCAATTTGTTAAGAAAAAACCAAAAACCAAAAACCAAACACAAACCCAAACAAAAACACCAGCAACCACCCTACTACATCCCTGCATCCTCAAGGAGGTGTGCCTGCATTTCTCCCTCAATTTTTGCTTAGAGTTGAATACGTTTGCACAGAAAGCTCTGGTTGGGCTCCCTCCGATTAGGGAAATTTAGTGGCTTGGTAGCATGATAAACAATAGCAGGTACTTGCTTTCAAGGTAGATTTAAGGAAATATAAGAAGGTTCAGGAGCAGATAATGGTCATTGTGATGACCACAGAAGAGATGATAGGGAATGGAGGGGCAGCTTGCTCAAAGCCCTTTTAGGGGCAAGGAATTTGAGTTCTGAGAGGAAAAGCAAAGGGCAAGCTCTGCCTGGGCTGTCCTCGATGAGGCCTATGAAAGAATTACTGGATTTTAAATAGTTTTGCTAAGTGGCTGGCCACCTGAAGGCACTATTGTAGTCACCAAGAAATCTTTACTTTTTATCCCCATCAAATAAATTATCCTCAATTTGCTGAAGGATAAACAAGTAATGCTATAAAAAAGATACCCATGGAAGACAAAGGCCAAATATGATTCTTCCTCCCTATCTTTGTTCTTGAACTAGATTAATGAATGAGTAAGACCAACCTCCATTCCAAACCCTGAGTAATTGTTAGGATTAAATAAAATAACCTGATTTAAATCTACTTAGTGTCTAATAGGGAATCGATAGACATTAGCCTGTTCCTATATACTATATACAAACACACACAAACACATACATTTGCCAAATATAAACAGGAAAAGGGACATAAGGAGGCATTACAGAGACCCTTTATCTCTCCAAAGGGGGCAGAACTCAGAAGTCCCACCGTGAAGTACAGCTGTGCTAGAAATTCATTCCAGAGAGCAAATTTATGCTGCTCTCTTCATGGCATGCCCCAGCTTGTACATAATAGCCAGAGGGAATAGGATGCAAACAGCTGGGAAATAAAGATGAAAGCAAAACTGTGTCAGCAGGGAGAGACACACAACTCCCTGAGAACCAGGCAGTGTCATGAAAGATAATTTGAACAAGGTCACCTGCATAGAATTCTCTTTCTTAGAGAAAGATCATTCGACTGCTGTCCATTTTTGACTATCTCTGGAAGTCAGGATGTGGAATGGGATACCTTTCCCCTAACTTTCAAATGTCTTACAGTAAGGTTTGTTATAAATAATGAAACAGAGCCACAGGCTAAATCATGCATTATTATAAAGGCTAACGGGGATCTGGGATGGTGGAAAACAAAGAAATTCTGCTTCCTAGCACAAGAGGAGCTTGTTGAGGTTTCCCCCCACTCCTGAATCTCCGATGGCAAGTTTTGTGGCCATATGCTGCCCTCTAGTGTTTTTTTAGGGGATGGTAACGTGAGAAATAAAAATGAAATAATCCTGAGGTATCCAATATTACCTCAGCCCAGGACTGGTAAAACAAAACGGAACAAAACAAAACAAAACAAAAGTAAAATTCTTAGGGAAAAAAGGCAAAACCAGGATTTGTACTAAAATTAAAATGCAAGTTAAATTTAGCCTCCACATAGATGTTGCATTTTTTTTTCTGGACTTTGAAAAACATAGTGTCTAGATGAGTGAGTGCTCTTTAAAAATACAGGCACCAATTGTTCCTGGCATGTCACTCTCAAATGATTACTGCCTCAGTCTGTCTGCGTTAGGGTCCAGAAATCTGCTCTTCATAAATCCCACCACATGACTTGGATGTGGGTAAGTTGATTGACCTCATTTGAGAAGAACTAAAAGATTGCTGTCGTGACTTCAAGCGGAGTGCACAATGAATCTGATCATTTTCTTTTAATCCTATACAGATACACTTCTTAGGTAAAATATACATGAAATTAAAGCACTGACCCAAGATACATCAGCTTTCATTTTTCCTGCATTCAGAATGGCTGAATTCGACTTGACTAGCATGCGAAGACACCAATACTGTTCAATTCAGAGTGAGAAGTTCCTGTAAACGTAAATAGCCCCCCTAATTCTGGTGGGCATCCAGGTAGGAAGGAGGAACAATGAGTAGTTACTCTTACACATCCTTTGGCTGTTCCTTAAACACCCTCTAAGAGTCTTCCTGTTACCCTCAGATTAATTTCAATGCCCTGGCAGGGCACCATGTTCTTTGTGTCCTTTATCCTCACCTGGGGACATTTTTTCATTGATTTGAGAAAGAGGGGAAGGGAGAAAGGAAGGAAGAGAGGGAAGCATCAACTGGTTTCCTCCTGTAGGTGCCTGGACAAGGGGGTCATGCACACAACCTTTCTGTTACGGGACAACGCCAACCAACCGAGCCACACTGGCCAGGGCTGAGGTCTCCTCTAAGTAGTCCCTTAACTTCAGTCTTCTCCAAGGGAAAGAAAGCTTTTCATTACAGGAGCCCTAGTGCCCCTCTTCCCAATGGTGCTCTCTACTCAGCACAGGGTAAGTGCTCAGGAAACACTGGTCATCCACCCAACGCCATCGACACACACGCCCAAAGGCGGCCATGAGGGAAGCTAGGAGGTGCCGTGCGCCACGGCCACGCTGCTCTCTCAGCAATGACCCAGATGGCAGAGGGTTTCTTTGGGGTTATTGTTGGCATTGGGCCACACATCTAATTCATGAGCGCAGAGCTTTGGCTTTTAATTTATAATTTCAGGAACTCTTTCTCACTTTTGGCACAGTCTAAGTCTGTAAACACAAGGAGCTTCATGAAGTAAAAGTTATTACTAAAGAATCTCTTTATTTTCCTGAGAGATGCACCTCAAATTAAAATTGTTTTTTTAAACACAAATGCACTCAAATTTCAAGACCTATTGTCTTACTATCATGTAATGTGCTATTTTCGATTCATAGTTTTAGTTTTTATTTCTCATCATGGGTAAAGCATTTATCTTTTCAGAGTCACGAAACACTCAATGTTTTAATAAAACTCAGTTCTGAGAACTTCTTACATTTTTAAAGGTCTTTCCTACCCCACCAGAACCAACCCTACACTTCAACCTGCTATCACCCCCACTTTTTCCAATGAACAATAAGCAAATATTGACTTCTCAGAGGCAGTGTCCTGATTGTCCAATGAGGTGTCACCCTCTGCTGTGCCCGTTTCTCTACGTCCCCCAACTGCGGGCAGGTCTCTGCAGATCACTTACTTCAACCAACCGTGAATGGCTTCCTTTCCAGCCATTTTTGGCTCTGACAGAGCGTCAGGGTTCCCAGTGAAGCTCACATTTTCTTGCTGAGGCCTCTCTCTATACAAACGGGACAGCATTTCGCTTTAGCACTGGTGGGCGGCTTGGCCAACACACTGAATGTCGCAGTGTCCCCCTTTTCCCTCGACAGGTCCTACCAGAGCCTGCTGTGCAGAACAGGGGCACCCACAGCTCAGGGGCAGAAAATGCACTCCATTCACTTCAGTCAGAGACAAGGAAGAGGTTTTGCCTGTTAAGCAGCATTGCCTTGGAATTTCACTTTACTTTTTGAGCTAAGTTATTAGATTTGTGGGCACAAACAAGATGTCTTTGAAGTTAACAAGAGGCCCACTTTGAAAGAAGGGAGACAGCCATTACCACTCAGCTTAGATGTCGGACAAATAGCGACTTGGGATTGTAAATAAAACTCTGCAATTATAGAAAGTGAAACACTTTTCCTTCTTCTTTACTCCTATTTAGAAAGAATATTTTCTCTGGAAAGACTTCTGTTGGATTTTCTCTTTCCAGTTCCCTAACTCCTCCAGTTCTGATCCCTATGTATATTCTTTTTTAATCAAAGGGAAAGATCCCATCAGTGTAAATGAGCAGCTCTTACCAAACACAAATGTGACCCCCATGGTCCCCGTAGGACTACAGACTGCATCGGGACAGAGCAGACGCAGCAGTGGAGGGGCGTGGGTCAAACTGGGGTCGTTTTTACTCAACTGTAGCAGAATTTTTATCGGTAGGCAAGTCATTCCAAGCTCAAGTTTCCTACATTCTTAAGGAAATGCTCACCATACCTTGTCCAATGCTTGCCGTAGTGTTAGGTGAGATGGGACGTTAGATATGTTCTTAGTAATTCTCAAAGGCCCACTCAAATACAAACTTCTGTTCTTTTCTCCTTTTATTAACATGTTTTCTGAGTAGTTTGTATTGCTCACTTGAGAAATCAAGTATTGATAAGTCTCCAAAGACTTTCTTAGAAGCTGGTGAAAGAAACATTCCCCCTGACGTGTGTGCCGTGGGAGCGTTCACTGCCGGAGGCACAAAGCTGTGCGCCAGGCTCAGCCCCAGGGGCCCGAGGGTCTGTAAGTATCGAGGAAACCTCCCCAAGGAAGGAAAACTGCTAAGTTCTTGAAAAAACTCCTTATGTATTTAAACAGCAATTAAAAACAACAACAACAAAAATCTCCTTACATCTCTGTTTACCTCGACTCTACGAGGTTTGAAACTGTTGGGACTCAAGAAACTTGCAAATGCCTATTTTTCTTTATACTATCAAATAAGAATACATATTTCTCACTTTAAAACTTAATCATGTATGCATTCTTAGGTGCTGCATATTTTGAATTGCTATTAAAATGCATGTTTCTGTCACATTGAAGGGGGAACAGAAGCCTCTGTGTTGTATTATTAATTATGTGCAGGAGATGAAGTCCTGGTCAGTTTTTGCGGAAGGTACACACCCCCACCCCCACCACCCCTAAAGCAAAAGATTTGCCAGGTGACTGGGGACCTGTGGTTTCATGTCTGCTACTCTGACTCTGTGCACTTACTCTTGAGGTCCAAGTTCCTGGCTCCTGCGGTGATTTGCGTTGTGATTTTGGTGTCGATCTTTACGGTGTGGAGGTTGCTGGTGTCCCTTGATATCATCACGTTGTGCCACTGATTGTCATTGAGAGGTTTATTTGAGCTCCCTTTGATGAGGTTAGCACCATTTCCCAAATCAAACACATAATGTAAGTACCTGGGGAAAAAAGGAAAGGTGGGGAAATGCATTCACTTTTTAAATTTTTGGTGGGTTCCAACCAGATATTAGAAATGGGTAATTTTTTTCAGGCAACTCCATCCTTGCTAGAAGTCATGAGAGTCAGTTGTACAGAAGCTCAGCTAACAAGAAGCTAAGAAACTATTCTGTGTCACTAAGGAGGATTCTTTATTATCTTTACTATAGGAATACTGAAAGGAATTTTTGAAATCATGGTCTGCACTCTGATTTTGGAAGTTATACAGGATCCGGCACAAATAACACCTCTGTGTACCATACAATCTTTTATTACAAAATCATAAACATGTAATTCTCTAACATAACAATATCACACTCAAGCACACCCTATGACATTTTAGGTGAGATGCTCAGATTAAAACTATAAATTAGTACAACTATATGATTACCCCACCAGCCAGCGTCGAGCAGGCCTTACTTCTGCCAGAGCCTGTACATCTTTCACTACTCATTCCCTGCTGTCACTACTCCCTCTTCCCCTTGCCAACCACACCGCACTGGCACTTCCCAGTCTCTGCACTGCTTTCCCCTCCATTGTCAATGCCTGTTTCTCTAGGGACATGTGCACTTATCTTTCAAGTCTCTGCTCTAACATCCACTCCCTGCCCCGTACATTTCCTGATTTCCCTAAACACTCTCCTAAGCCTTTGCATGTGATCATCTTAGGAAACTTTTCATAGTGCTTCTACTCCATTTATGTGTTCACCTACATCCCCTAGGGTTGTGTTTGCATATGTGTGGCTTGGGGTTGGTGGGATCTGAGATGTGCATGGGTTGTCAAGGAAATATATGTATTTCCTGGCTTATTGTCAACCCCATTATAAATATGCAGTAATATTTACTGAATGAATGACTGAATAGCCAAATCAATTAAATGACATAAAGCTTTTATCACAATTTCAAGGACATTTCACACAAATCTTTCTAAATTTTCAAGGAACTTGGACATAGAACTATGCATGAGTTAAATGGGATTTTGTAAAATTCAAGTAATTTGAGTACTTGAAGTAGCTATTTAACATAGCATAAATTAACCTACAAATTTGTAGAAATTCTTTTGTGAAATATAGTGTGTATATTAATAGAAAGATGATCCACATTTGAATTGTAAGATTCATAGAACACCTAGCATAAATAAGAACTTGATGTTATTTATATCTCATATAACAACTCATATATGGAAATGTAGGTATAAAAGACTACACAACACCCTATTAATTTTATAAGATACTTAAGTAATTTAAATGACTACATTATTTGAATACCCCTCCCCTGCATTCACCTCTGCCCATGAACCTGCAAGGCAATACATTTTGTTTAATGTATATTTTTGTAAATTGAGGTCCATTTTCCCAAAGTTTTATTTGTCATTGAACTGACATATACTCACCCTTTTACTAATTCAACCACAATAAAGTCGTTTCCATCCCCACTGTTATAGAGAATTAGTCCATCTAGGGATGTTGTCTTGAACTGGAAAAAAAGATGCATAGAAGTGTAGGCTTGCAATGTAGCTAAGGCAACATAGCTCGATTTGGTCTTGAAGGTGACAGGGTCTGCTATGATGTTCCGGAAGCCAAATCTGGCATTGAGCTCACAGTAATCTATGTCGCCATTTTTACACAAGTCAATGTATGCCATTCCATTAAATGTCAGGCTCTGAAGGTGCCCAATAAAGTTGGAGGGGACAGAAGACAGATACCGTCGTTCTGTGATGATGCCAGTCTCTATGTTATGAAACTCCAGCCTGGTATGATCGCCTGCCATTTGACCTAAAGGGGAGAATAATGCATTCTTATTTTCTGTATCTGGAAGGCACTTTCGACTTTAGAATTACATAACAACATCACATTTTAAGATACAAGAGTCCCAATGCTTCCTTGATATTCAATTATGTATAGTAAAAACACAGACATGATGTTAAAAGGGCTAGGCTGTGTACTGTAATACAACTTCCTTATGTCAGGTTTCAATCTCTGTCCAAATTTTATCCTTAAAAAATTGTCCTTATTAGCCAAAGTGACAAAGTTTTTAAAAAGTAGAAGAAAAAGAAAAGGAAGCAAGTAATGACAAAGGAAAGGAGAAAGAAAAATTAAGAAGGAGGAACAGAGAGAAAGGAAAAGAAAGTGAGGAAGAAATGGAGATAGGGATAGAGGGGAGGAAGGAAGGAAGGAAGGAAGGAAGGAAGGAAGGAAGGAAGGAAGGAAGGAAGGAAAGAAGGCAGGTAGAGGAAGGGTTTAGAGGCAATGACTGCCCTAAATCATCCCAGTAAAAAAGTGGTATATTGTAGCTTCATGGTGATATTTTTCATTATAAGGAATGTTCTTCAAAAAATGTGACTATATTTTCCTATTGACAATTAAAATAATGAAGAGCTGCTGTCTATTCTTCCAATAAAGAACCATGAAAATGTTTGAAGACAAGTATATCATTTTCACCTTCATAGTTCTGTGCTGAGTAATTTCCATAGTCTTTCTTAGAACTAGTTTCCCAACCACTTTGGAATTTCTGTTGCTCTCTTCTGGCTGGCCTTACGCCATTTTCCTTGCACTTATATTCCGGATGACTAAACTGAGCACAACATACCAATACAAGGCATGTCCAATTTTGAGAATACCAGTAAAATTAGACCATATTATCAAAGTTAAAATTGGGACATTAAACACTTGAATATCAAGCTCGGTTGTGGATTTACAAACTGGTTCAATATTCATCAGGCCCCATCCTCTTCATCCACCACAATTCTTTGTCAACCCCACTGAAGGCCAGACTAGTCCCGTTTTACCTACAGAGTGATAATTGTACCTACCTGCATGGTTGAAGACAAAACAAACTTTAAAAAAAAGATGTAAACTTGTTTTTTTAGAGCACAGCATAAACTACTTTATCATTGCTAGTGATTCACTCCCAGCATCTTGTTCTTGTCTAATTAAACTGTCATCCACTTTCTTCTGAAACTCAAGAAGGTTATTAAATTTGCAGTCAAATTCTTCTGGATACTAACTTACTACTCAATTTGGCATAATGGAAAAATTTATCAAGCTTACCCTATCCTATCATCCATGATATTAATGAAAATATTAATTAGAGCCAATCCCCGTACCAGCCCCTGAGAAAATTCACTGGACCTTCTTCCCAGGTGTAATGAAGATTGAGTAGCCTCCTACACAGGCCTCCTTCAAGGAGTCTGACTGGCTTCCATTGCTTTAGTCAAGACAGTACAATATTAGATGGCATTTTAAGGAAATGCCTGTAAGTAAAATATGAAAGGCATACTCTTTGTTGTGCAAGAAAAACTGTCTACATATTTCATTGACTTTGATGCTTACAAACTGACTGGGGTAAACATTTCTCCCCTAATCTGAACTTGACTCTCCTTGTATTTGCCACATGTTTACTAGTCCTAGATCCTGGTAACAACTGTCCTGCCACCCTGGGCATGTTCTTTTTTTAGTCATTGGTTCGTTCCAATCACCTCTCTGCGAACATTTGTACTTTATTCTAAACAAAAAATACCACATTTCTTAGTTGCCTGTCCTCCTCCTTCCTTCCCAGTATGTCTCCTGGTTGTCTGTCTGATGAAAAATATGATCAAATCCTTAGCAATTCTGCTTTCTTGTATGATGTCATTTCTTCCCCCTTCAGTTTTCCTTGTTCAGTGACCTCCACACTGCTCAGTGGCGAACTCTCTCTTTGGTAGCAAATAAAATTAGCCTGTAATAATTTTCAAATATAAAGCTCTAGAGACACCAGTAACATCGAATCAACAAGCCATAGGACTGAAAAATACGCAAAGCTTAAAAATTACTTGGGATTTTCCATCTCTTTTTGTTGACTTTTATCCTTTCCGTGCTATGAAAATCTGAGTTTTTACTTAGTGAGCCCACCCCAATTCTGAAATTGTCCTGCTTCTTCTTGAAAGTTCTATTAATGAAACAATGGATAGAAAAGAAGTATTTGGAAAAATATTTCTGATACTGTAAATTAAATATTACCCCAAATTGTCAAGTTCTTGGCAGCTCTGGAACAGTGAAACACATTTTGTTTAGGAGGACTGAGTAGTTCAGTGATAAAAATAGCTCGTAATGTGTTTTCTTTTCTCAAAGGAATAGGATATGTATGCAGAGCATAAATAATAAAAAGGCAGTAAAACAGTGCTGGTGCAAGCACGGCCCAGTTACAAGAAAAATCATTATGGCCGATGGTCAAGAGCCCATTCTTTTTTTAATAAGCGTATACAAATTGCATCGACAGTAATGGCAGATACGCTAGCTCCTGGGAGAGAATTAGCACCTAAAAGCCATTATCCACTGCCTCAGACAACATTAACAGCTGCCTTTTAAAAACTCTTTTTTTCCTCAGAATTTATTCAAGTGTTTAATCCTCTGTCAGTAATGTAGCCACCTCCACTCTTGTATACATATATTGATCAAGAAAAATAATTAAGGACATTGAAGGAGAAACATTTTTAAAGCTCCAACCATTTAAAAATCCACTGCCTTTTCCAGAGATTGCATGGAAAGAGAATTTGAATTTAGCAAAATGCTTCTGATCAGTGTGTCTGGGGTAAAGCAGATTGATGATAATTTCTGACAAGAAAAAATAGTGTGTTTACATAAAAATCTCAATATCTAAATCAAATCCTTTTACCTAAACTGATAGCAAGATCAGCTACTTTAGGTTCAGCCTTGCTCAGAGTTTGGTTAAATATCTGCTGCAGAACAAAATAACCCACCAGACGTACACTAACTTGTTAATTCATTTAAAGTTACTGAGTGTGTGATACAGGTATGTGTCAGATAATTTAAAAAATAGTGGTATGAGGAGTAGACGCGGATCCTGTTTTCACAAAACTATGGCCCACTGGAAGGCAGACAAAAAGACGTAAGAAAGTAATTAAATATGTAATGACAACTCTCAGAAAAATGATAGGAATTTGATGAACAGGGAGCTGTGTTGGTGAATCGGAAAGGTGGGGAAGTACCTGAGTTGATATTTGACTTAAATTTGAAGGACAAAAAAGAAAAAGCCATGGGCTGGGTGACAGGGGCTGGGGGAAAAAAAAAAGAGAGAGCGAGAGAAAGCCATGCTAAGAACAGGAGAAGCTGATTCCAAGAAGGGCAGACAAATAGACAAAGGCTCTCAGGAGAAAAGAGCTGGAGAGTGTGGCTAGAGAGCCATGAGTAAGTGCGGTGAGGGCTCACATCAGACGCTCACATCAGATGGAACGGCCGGGGCACACACATCTCAGTGCCGCTGGTTTATACTAGGAGCTATTGGAGGGTGTGAGACAAGTGGAAGCCACGAGTCAGTGTGCGTGTGCTCATGTGCGTTGTGTGAGCACGTGTGTGCATGTGTGTGTATAATCCTTCTAGTCTGGGTACAATATATTGGAGATGGTTTGGACTAGGGTGGTTACAGCGCAGATGAAAAAAAGACAAAGGACCAGATAAGATAACTGTCCAGATCCAACCTGCAGGGTTTACTAATGATGTTGAGAACGTCGGAAAGGAGGGGAATGGTGAGGCCAGCTTCCAGGTTTGAGTTGCTGCATATGTGGTGAACGCCGTCCAGGGAAACACTAACACAAACGCACACACAAAACGCACCACTGCAGATTTTCCACAGACTAAGCGACAAGTTGAAACCCAAGGCTTCCGCATTTAGGGCCCCCCATGTATTTTACAGAACCTTTTCTCATCTGAGTTCTAAAAAATCTCTCCTATTGGGAGCTTCTTTGCTGCAAACTGCTGTCCCCATCATCCTAGCTGAGGGGAGTCATTCCCGAAGATAGCCTGAGGATGGACTGTCCTGTGTTCAACAGATATCTGACTTAACATATATAGTAATATATTATATATGTGTATGTGTGTGTATGTGTGTGTATAAATACACGTGTGTGTGTATAAATACATGTGTGTGTATAGTAACTTAAAGATGTGATCAAATGTGGGATTTTGCACAGAGAGTCTCTAGTGCTTTCCTTTTAAAAATGTTCCTGCTCAGTGATTTCTGATCTTTTGTAAAACCTAATGAGAAATCCTTATTGCTTTCCTGATTCATAGGTGGCTTCAAGGGGCCACTAGAGTGTTTGAAAATAATTTCATCCTAAAATTAAGCTTCAATGGCAAGTTTCCGCTGCTATCTTTGGAAACCATTTCTAGTGATATCAATCGAGGCTGAATTTTTTTGTTAAAATTTGGCTTTCATGAGGTCTTCGATAAAACATCATCCCACAAATCACCCTGATGAAAACTCACCAAGTAAAGGGAGATTACTATGGAAAAAAAATGTCTTTAGCTCTGAGCAGCAAGAGGCTGACAGTTGGGGGAAAGAAAGAGGTGGAGTGGAATATTGGGAGAAAAATGCATAATTTAGGTGAATCATCAATGTTGACTTGGTTTGTATTCCCATATAATATTTATACTCTGAGAAAGAGCATGTTGATTCCCACAATTGTTAAAAAAAATGTCAACTCCTACAGAACAGAGGGTAGAATCTAATTTCTGCTTTAAGGCCTTGGCAATTTTGAGAAAGAGTAAATGGCAGGCTAATTTACTAAAGTGATAGTTGATATTTTGTTCTTCCTTCAGTTCTAAGAAGCTAACCAAAG